>OX638065.1:19221277-20421277 GCA_951804385.1 Trifolium dubium | reverse complement strand
ACATGTGTTCTTATTAAACACCACTTCATAACCATTATCACATAATTGGCTTATGCTAAGAAGGTTATGATAGAGTCCATCAACAAGAAGAACATCAGAAATAGTAGAGAAGGAATTACCTACTGTACCAGTACCCATTATTGAACCTTTTTGGTTCCCACCAAATCCTACAGTTCCTCCCTTTTTCAGAGTCAGGGTGAGGAATAAATGCTTTTCTCCCGTTGATGACACGAAATCATATCGTATTTTTAACTTAATTTAGATGAATTTTAGTTGCATTTGCATATGTATTTATTTCATTTATGTCTTTTTACGTTAGTATTTGATATGTTTTTACTTTTGTCGAATAAAATAGGTTGGAGAAGAGAATTGAGCAAAAAGTGTCAAAAACGAAGCAAAAAGGGGGTGCAAAGCCCAAATTCGCGCAGCCCACAAAGGAGCATAGCAAAAATGGCCTTTGGCCCAAATTTGCACAGTGGCGAGCGCCACAGTGGGGGTGGCGAGCGCCACCAATTGGAGGCCCAGTGGCGAGGGCCACCCAGTGAGAAAGTCCAGTAGCAACTGAATTTGCGTGACGTGGGGAAGAAGTGCACGTCTGATCCGTTTTCTGTTCCTAATCGGATGGCAATTGGATGAGACCAAAGTGAAGCTTATCTTCCCTACTTTTGTGGATCGTACTAGCAAATCCTCCCCTATAAATAGCAAGCTCATTTTCAGATCTGGATACGCCTTAATTTTATTTCTTTCAGTTAGTTTTTATTTCCAGTTACAGTAACTGTATCGGTATTCCCACACCGGGAATCCGTTTTCAGTTCTGTTTTCAGTTTCCTGTCAAGAATTCTGTACCGATTATTTATATCAAGTTTATTCAGCATTTTATTCCAGGTTTTTATTTAATGTTTTTATTTAATTATTTATTTATGTTTAATTTAATTTTCTGTTTTTGTTTATTTAATTTCTTAATTATGTCTAGCTAAATTTCTTAGATATCGGTATGTAAACTAATTCCCCGAAGGGGATTTAATGATGATTTAGCGCGCGCACTTATTTAAACTATTTTTCTGATTCAAATTCCTAATTTAATTCAAAGCTTTTGAACGAGAGTAAAAGAAAGCAACAAAGGTTAAAATCAATAGAGCGAGAGTTTGAGGTTTTAACTAGATAGTAGGAATTTGATATTAATCTTTGAACGAGCGAGAGCCACGTTAGGATTAATTAGAACTCATTGATTTTCAAAATATACTTTCGAAGCTAAGGTGGTAGAAAAGTGACAGTAAAACTCCTAGCTTAGAAAGTATGGTTTTTATCAACAAAACGAGAGTGTGAGGTTTAGACCTTTAAATTGAGAAAGTTCTTCTGAAAAATAAACCCTTTTTTCCGCGCGCTATTGATTTATTAAATCCCAGATGGTTAATTAAGTTACATACCGATATCCCGCTTCATTAACTAATTTTAATTCTTAATTTTAATTTAAAATTTCTAAACATTCCAAAACCCCTAAAAATTACTAGCCTTAGATTTACAAAGTAACGACAGAAATACGGTAGTTCGACTATTGGTCTCTGTGGTTCGATATCTTTTAAAACTCAACGACGAAACTGTGCACTTGCAGTTATAAAATATTTATTGATACACAAATCGTCGACCACCCGTCATGTGTCGAGAGCAGCCACTGTCCAAGTACCATGTGCTTGAGTTTTTCTCTTTTTGAGTGCAAACCTGCAACATAGACTATTTCAGATATTGGTACCCACAACTTGTTGGGTCCTGATGGGTTAGTATAGGCCTTGTAGAAGTATGATTTTTGAAAAACAGTTTGAGGAGCATACTTCTTCTTGCCAAAGCTTCTAATAGGTTTCACAGACTTTGTATTAGAAGTACTAGCTTCTGAAGTTCTCAGAACCTTAGTTGTTTTAGGAACTGGTCTCTTCAGAATCTTTATTTCTGAATATCTCATTTTTAAATTTGAGTTATCTAAAGTCACTGAAGTGTTATCTTCTGAAACTTTTGATTTACCTTTATCCAAAACAGAAGTTTGTGAAACATTCTTAGAATTACCAGCTTCTGATATGAAAGTGGAATAGAGAGGAGGATGCGTTTTGCTTAGACAAACAGACTAACTTGATTTTCCTTTATCAGAAGATGCAGAATAACCATGTCCATATCCTTTGTTCTTGCTCACACTGTAAATCATGGAAGCAACTTTGCTCTTGTTAACATTCTGTTTAACAAACTCATGAAGAGCAACTTCGTGCTTATCATGTGATTTGTTACAAGCAACACAACCTTCTTCAAGCTCTTTGATTTTCAAAAAAGATTCATTATATTGAGATTCAAGTTGGTCAGATTTCTCTATAAGCAAGTCAATTTTAGTTTTTAAACTTTTGAAATCATTTGACTTGTTTATGTATTGCTTCATAGTGTCTTTGAGAGCAATAAGAAGCTTATCATGAGGGAGTTTAGAAATTACCTCATCAATATCATCAGTGTCAGATTCATCCTCCATATCATATTCATTATCAGAAGATGTTGTAGCCAAAAGTGCTATATTTGCTTCCTCATCATCTTCATCTTCATCTGATAACTTCTCAAGGTCCTCAAAAGTTGCCATAAGACTTTTCTTCATTCTGTTCTTTAAGTTGCCCTTTTTCCCTTTGTCATTGGAGTTCAAATCAGGACAATTAGCAATAAAATGACCAGTCTTCTTGCAGTTGAAACAACTATTCTCAAAACCATCTTTCTTTTCTTTGACATTTGAGCTTTTGTTTCCATAACTCTTAGAACCAGGACTTCTTCCAGAAGCTTTGTTGTTTTTGTACTTATTCAATTTTCTGAACTTTGAAAGCAGAGTAAAAAGTTCTTCATCTGATCCATCCTCCTGATCATCTACAGAAGATTCATCAGCATCAGATTCAATAACCTTAGCCTTTAAAGCTTTAGGAGAGTTCAAAGTTGCTGGCAAAGCCAATGACTTTTATTTCTTCTTGGGCTCATCAGAAGCTAGTTCCATCTCGTGACTTATGAGTGAACTAGTTAACTCTTCTAGGCTTAGAGTATTGAGATCCTTTGCTTCTTGTATAGTAGTGACTTTAGGTCTCCACTTGGGTGGTAAACACCTCAGAATCTTCTTAACATGATCAGCAGTGGTATAACTTTTCTTTAAGACTCCAAGACCAGAAACCGAGATTTTAAACCTTTCATACATTTCTTCAATGTTTTCATTGTCTTTCATCTTAAACATTTCATACTAATGAACCAGAAGATTAGCCTTTGCTTCTTTCACTTGTTGGTTTCCTTCAAAAGTGTAGTACCCCAATTTTGGACCTACAAATCCAATTTTGCATTTCTTGCATAAAAAGTATACAAAAAATATTTTATTCCTTTTTCATGCATTTTTTTCATTCATTTTCCATATTTTATCATTTTTCTTAAATTTCCTTTTATTTCTGAATAGTTCATCTTTTATTTCGTTTATTTTAAATAGTTCATTATTTTTAGTGTAAAAGTCCGAAAATGATAAAAAATAGTTTTTTGGCATGTATTTTACTCTTTTTCTGAAAAATACAAAAATAGAGTTTTATTTTAAATCTTTATTTCATTATCGCATTTTTATAAAAAATATCAAAAAATAGTCTTTTTCTTATTTTACGTACATTTTATATTTTATTACTATATATTTCAAAATATCAAAAAGATTTGCATTTTACTATATTTTACCATTTTATTTTAATTTATTTCATCTTCACAATTTTTATCTCAAAGTTTGCTAAAAATAGTAAAAAGAATATCCCTTATCTCTTCTTATCCTTTTTCATTTTAAATTTAAATCAAAAATAGCTTTTTACAACTCATCACAACAATATTCCTCCTAGACCAATCATATCTCTCCACCTAATCTCATTTTCATCATAAACCATTTTTCATTTTCAAAATAAATCAAAAATCACATCATTTTCATCTCATTACCATTTTATCCTACCATTTTATCATTAATTCAAAATATCCTTTACCCTAAAACTACTCTATAAATAAGACCCAATGAATAGAACGTGTTTGTTTTGCTTTTCCAGAAACAACAATCTCTTCATTTCCCCCATTTCAATTTCACTCCCTTCGCCAACTCTTCATCAAAATCGCCAAAAAACCAGTCGCAAATCATTGACAAAGATCCTTAAACACCAAAACGCGTGACTTCGTGACCGAAAACTCCAAATCGAAACTCCAAATCTGTTGCCTCCGATTCAAAGGTTGATTTCGAACTATGAACATGTTCTGGATCTGTGAAACATGATTACTTACTTTAATTTTTGTCAATTTCTAGCTTTAATTTTCATTTTATGAACCTTTAAATCTCGTCGGATTTGACACCGATTTGAGTTTCCTGGACCTCGTCTGTAAAATCCGTTCATGGATTTGAAATCACCGGGATGAAACGATGAAAATCGGATACCTACTCGAATTTTTTGGTTCTGATTTGATGCTGATTGATGAATTCTGAAAGTTTTTCATGTTTTTTTTAAGTTTTCTGCGTTCTCTTGCTTATGAAGAACAAGATCTATAATATACACTTTGTTTTCCAGATCAAATCACAGTCGCTTGATCCTTAACCAAAGGGCTTACACACATGATTCCAAGATCTAATCAGGACAGTCTGATCAAGATCAAGTGATGAGTGTTTGATGGATGACCATACACCCTCACACGCGCACCACACAACAAAATGACAAAACTGGTTCGGATCCGGTCCAACCCAATAGATCCGACCCGAACTGGACCACTCATATATCAAACTGGGCTTAGTCAGTTAAGCCCAACAAACCCTTTTTCATATTTACACCTCCCTTTCTTCTGGTTTATTATTTACACTACAACTTCTGCTAAATGCACCTCCCTGCATTTTTTTTCTCTCTTGCGCTATTTTTTCTTTCTTTCCTTTTGTTTCAGTTTTTTTTGTTGTTGTTATTATTAGTTTATTTATTCCATTACTTTTAATCATCATTTTTCCTTATTTAGTTAGTTTTATTTTATGTCATTAATATTTACTTGCAATTTATTTTAGGTATTTCAGTTTATGTCGTATTATTGCATATTATCTTGTGTTTGATTGTGACTTTGGGACTAAAAAATATACCTATGCTAATGGATACGGACATAAAAGTGATAATAGAACCTTAACCTTTAGGATAGTTTGTTTAGTGTAGTTTTACCTTCTTTAATTTGTACTCCGTCTATATTTCATTTTAATTGTAATTGCATTGCATAATGTTGCATCATTCATATTTAATTTTCCGCAAAAGGTTAGAATGTAATTAGAAAAAATGTAACCCCAAAGAGGATGTAGAAAACTTGAATTGCATGCATTTTATTTTTTATCGCTTTCCGCACAATCGATAAATAACCAAGTAAACGCGACATTTCATTTCCAAAGAGGTGCGATTAGTAAAATCTCTAGAAAAAAAATATAGAAAACAAATAAACAACTTCTTCTCTCTCAAATAAAATTCTTTAGTCCAAAACCAAATTAGTCGCACGATTAGTTTAGGTTTAAACTAAATTTATTTTTGTGTTAAAACTTTCTTTTCTCAATTCAATCTCCCCATGCATACACTTTTCTTTCTATACATCTTCTCCCTCCATTTCTTACAACTTCTCCCCCATTTTCATAAGCACATTAAAAGCAATAAAAAGTAATGAATTAGAGGTTATCATAGGATACTATGAACGTTTAGAATGCTAAAACCTTCCCTAGGCGTAACTAACCCCCGTACCTTAGAATCTCTTTTATAGGTTTTCGACACTTTCCCCTCTTTGGAAATGAAAGGTCGATGTTAGTGGTGGAAATCCCAAAATCCCCGCAACAATAAGTATTACACAAAGAGTCATAAATACCCTTAGCACTAGATCTGTTTCCAAGTTTTAAAAACTCATCATGAGTGATACAGCTAGCAAGGATAGAGATGGCTTTGTTGTGTCTCTTCCATTCTTTCTTTTGCTCAGCTATGAAGGTCTTCTTGACAGCTGCTGTAGTCTTACCATCTTCATCAAGCTTGTCTTGAAAACTAACACTTTCTTCAATGATGTCCCACAAACCTTCATCTTCAGCTATGATATGAGGATAGATTTTGTATTTCCACCAAGCGAAGGTTGATTTATCACCATTGAACTTAGGTGCTTTGCTATAAGTTCCACCAGATTTCTTAGATTTTTCACTATTGTAGTCATATTGAAACTCAGCTTTCTTTGCGCTAGATTCTGGAATTATTTCTCCAGCATAGTGTTTTTCATGATCTTTTTGTTTCACTGTTAAGTGATGCGTAACAAACCGGAGCTCTACATACCAATTGAAGGTGTGAAAAACACAAGAAGGGGGGGGGGTTGAATTGTGTTTTGGTATTTTTAAAACTTCTGCTAAGTTCTGAGAACTTGTCAGATGCACCAGCGGATAAAGAAACATAATTAACACACACACACACTCAATAATAAGGATAGAGAGAGAGACGAGACAAGCAATTTTATACTGGTTCCTCTCACAAACCGAGAGTAGTCCAGTCCCCTTGCACTTCCAAGGGATTTCACTATAATCACCTAGATTATTACAATGCTCAAACACACAAGTAAGAGACTTCCTATTTGCTCAAGCACAAAAGCAAGAGACTTCCTAACACAAATAAAATAATAGAAAGTGATAAACACTTGATTGTGAAATCAAGAGTTTTCTTAAGATTACAACTCAAGACTCTTAAGACTCTAACACAAAATTCCTAATGAATTAGAAAAACAGAGTGTCAGAAGCACAACAGAATAATATTTAGAAGCAGTGCTTTCAGTCTATGTAAAGGAGTAAAGTTGTATGCGTGTGTAACCTTAATCTTCAATTTGAAGTTCTCTATTTATAGGTAGAAAGAAAATAGAGACGTTTGAACATAATGACTGTTGCAGAGGTCATTTTCAAGCTAGCTGTGAAAGGACAAAGGTAACATGGGATATTTGCCAATTCTAGTAATGCTTATCCTTTTATTCCTTTTGCTTGAGAATATTCGCCCTTATGGAGTAAGATAGTACTAACGTCACTATCCTTGATGATAAGGATGTAGTACTATGATGTATCAATCAATCACAACCTTTAATTCAAATGATTTTCAATCATTGAATCACTATCAGTTAACACTGACATTTTTGGCTTGACATTCAGAGCCTATGTATCAGACATATGCTTCTGAGTCTTCAGCTTCTGAAACTGTTAGTCTTCTCCATACGTTGCTTCTGATTTAACATAACTTCTGAGATGACCGACTTCTGATTAGCGTAGCTTCTGAGATGACATGCTTCTGACTTGTAGCAGCTTCTCACTTGTTGCTTCTGATATCCTTGCTTCTGATATCCTTGCTAATGCTTGTTTTAGAGCTTCTTTTAATATAAAATTATTCATTTAATCTGCACACTTAAAATAAATATTAAAATACCCTATTGTTCATTAATACTTTGTTATCATCAAAACATCAAGGTTTAGATCTGAACATCCTTTGCTCAAACAAAATATGCTTCAAGCAGATTCTTGATAAAAATATATTTGACAATGATCTGAAGCAATAAATGCGCCATGCATGATTCATGAGAGAGAAATAGATATTCCTTAAAAATATAACGCGCGCGCACACTAACCAGTCAGATGATACAATGTTGAGACATTATATCGCACAACCTGTCACAAGGTTTATCAACCAAAAATGCAGCCAATACCAAAGACTCAACAAACTCCCCCTTTGGCAAATTTTTTGCTAAAATAATTATGACCCTTCAAAGGTCACTTAAACAGATACTTCAGCTAAAATAGATATTTCAACAAAAATTCATTTTCTCAAGATAAAACACACATACGCATAAAGCTCAGTAGTAGCCATCCTTCAAGAACAGTAGATACAGATAAGATATGTCTTCTACCTTCTACAATCATTACAGAAACATGCAACATCGGAACACAGAATAACTACTTCACCTTAAATCATCAGAAACATAAACATTGATAGGATGTCGAATAGAATGCTTCAACATTTCACACAGCATCTCCCCCTGCACATATGCATAGGGTGTTGGAACATCATATCCAACATCTCCCCCTGCAGAACATAAATCAGCTCCCCTTAAATACATGCATTATTAGAGAGCACACAAAACTACTTACTCCATCCAAACTACACTACTATCATATCATAACCAGATTAGTGCAGATAAATCAGTCATCAGAATGAAGGGATCATAATAGGACATACCAAAACATACCAAATTTTACTCCCCTTTTTGCCACAAATTTGACAAATTAGAAGATCATAGAGTCAAGATTGTCAGGAACTTAGTACAGAACAAAAGAAATAATAGAATCTATGCCCATAGACAAGAATTAACACATCAGAATAGGGCAAATACACATATTTTTAGTACATCATTAAAAAGAAGTGCTGGAATCAGTCACTTCCATCTCTTCTGTGTCACCATCTGTCTCATCATCCTTAGCTGCATCACCATCAGCAGCAACACCAGCATTCACACCAGCACCAGCAATACCTGCTATCCCAGCTTCCTCAGCTTCCTCTTGCTAAGGAACGTATTGAATATCATTGGAGAGAACTCCACACATTGGTTCCTAACATAGATTTTCTGATACTCCTTACTAAGAGGGTTGTCACAGTCTTCAGCAATATTCACAACAAATTATTTGACTAGCCTTTCATAACAGATTCATAGTCCATTAACAGTTTTCATCAAACCAACTTTTTCAATTAGATCAATTACCTCTTTCCATGCTAAGGTCTCATCAGATAGCTCCCTTTCTAGTCCAAGTCTTCTAGCATGCACATACTTCCACTTGGCAGCACTATCAATGAAGTGGACACATTGTCATTAGGAACATCAGGAACATTTGATGGAATGAATCTCCCACCAACTCTTCTTTTGACTGACAAGGTGCTTGGAGCATCCTCTTCAACATCTTCATCAGTGTCAGCAGCACCAATCTTCTTCCTCTTTAATGTCTTTTTTTTAGAGAGGGATGAAGTGTTTAGAACATCTTCTTCCGCTTCATAGTCAGAGTCACTTGTGCTGACTTTCTTTCTCTTGGAGGATTGTTTCATAGCAGGGATTTCCACCTTGCTAGATCTTCTGCTAGGACCAACAGTTTGTTTCTTCAAGGACTTTGTTGCTTCAGCTGCAACATTCTTCTTCTAAGTAGACTTAGTTGCCTCAATTGCAACATCAGTCTGCTTTCCATTTCTTTCTCTCATACTTTTACCAATACCAGTCTTTCCAGCTTTAGGACCATCAACAGATTTTAGAATTGTCACATCGTCTTCTAAAGACACATCATCAGCAGTGTGCACAAAAACAATTTTCTCTTGCTCCTCATCAGCAATCACTTGGTAAACATGTGTTTCAGCATTTTCCTCCATGTCGACATCAATCTGAGTTTGTGCCAAGGGTGTTTCAACATCCGGCACAACATCCTCGTTATGACCCATATTCGCCAAGGAGTTTAGAGCATCTTCAACAACCTTGGTGTTTACCTCATCTTCATTAACACCTTCATGAACTGGAGAATCAGGCATGGTCGCCTGCAACTCTTTAGATTCCACACCAGTTTCCCCTTCTTCAATAGTTGGGCTTTTGCAGGATTTACATCAGATGGTTCAATTGAATCAGCAACTGGCGGTGTTGCGACATCAGAAGGAGCACTCGCGCTCGCAGATCCCAATGTCTCAGAATAGAGTTCTTGCATGGTGAAGTTTGTTGAATATCTGGATCTTGATCGTTTTGGTTTTGACTTTTGAGTGGTGTTTGACTTAGTTTTCTTTTTGGATTTAGGTTTGGGGGAAGGTTTTGAGGTTTTGGGTTTTAGCGCAGAAGCGAATGAAGGATGGATCCTGGAGATTGGAACAACAGCGGTGATGATGTCGGAGGGTTGTGCGATAGGAGCACTAATGTGAGACGGTGAGTTGGAGTTGGAAGATTGAGACATTGTTGTAGAGATGGTTTTGCGAAGGTAGGTTTGACAGAGCGAGGGAGTTTTAGGTTTGAATGAGTAGTGTGATGAGGAAGTTAGAAGTTGTGAATATAGGTGGGATGATTTTGGAAAGTAATAAACTGAAAAGATTTGAAATAAAAGTAACCACCTAAAGATAGTGGCGTGTTTGTGGGGTTGTAATAATCAAGATGGCCTTGATCAACGCATAGCAATTGATGAGATGGATCAAAAGTAACTGCTGCACACCACACGCCTTTTAACTGTAATTGCTACAATTCCTCATAGAGACAAATTCCTAACTTGCCTCTTAACTTCTCAAATTGTACAGCATCAAGTGCCTTAGTGAAAATATCTGCAATTGTACCCACATGCTCCAGAGTTACAATTTTGTTTTCCACAAGATCTCTAATAAAGTGATGACGAATGTCAATATGTTTGGTCTTGCTATGTTGAACAGGATTTAATGAAAAATTTATGGCGCTCATGTTGTCACAGTACAGTGTTACAACATCTTGTTCCACATCATATTCTTTCACCATCTGCTTCATCCAAACAAGTTGTGAGCAACTACTCCCTGCAGCTATATATTCTGCTTCAGCTGTAGATAAGGCCACATAATTTTGCTTTTTACTAAACCAAGAGATTAAATTTTTGCCAAGAAAGAAACATCCTCCTGAGGTACTTTTCCTATCATCTGCATTCCCAGCTCAATCAGCATCACAATATCCATATAAAGCAGAGTCTTCACAGTGAGAATACATTATCCCATAATCACTAGTCCCATTTACATATTTTAGGATTCTCTTCACTTGGGTCAAATGACTTACCTTAGGATCTGCCTGATATCTAGCACATACTCCAACAGCATAAGTGATGTCAGGTCTACTAGCAGTCAAGTACAGCAGGCTACCAATCATACTTCTATAAAGACTTTAATCAACACTTACTCCCTTTTCATCCTTGGTGAGTTTTAGATGAGTAGGTGTTGGTGTTCTCTTGTGTGTAGCATTTTCCATACCAAACTTCTTTACTATGATTCTTGTATACTTTCTTTGAGATATGAAGATGGTGTTCTCCATTTGTTTAATCTGAAGTCCAAGAAAATAAGTCAATTCTCCAACAAGACTCATTTCAAATTATGACTGCATTTTCTTGACGAAGTGTTGGACCATCGTATCCGACATCCCACCAAACACAATGTCATATACATAGATTTGAGCTATTATAAATTTTCCCTTGTCTTGTTTTACAAACACAGTCTTGTCTGATCCTCCCTTCCTGTATCCTTGATCTTCTAAGAATTGAGTCAACCTTTCATACCAAGCCCTAGGTGCTTGCTATAACCCATATAAGACTTTCTTCAAATTGGAAACATGGTTAGGATGTTCTAGATCACCAAATCTTTTAGGCTGCTCAACATACACTTCTTCCTGTAGGTATCCATTTAGGAATGCACTTTTTACATCCATTTGATATAATTTGATATAATTTAATCTGGCAACAGGAGCAAAAGTTTCTTCAAAGTCAAGCCCTTCAATCTGAGTATATCCTTGTGCCACCTGTCATACCCCAAATTTTACCCTCCTTTTTCTAATTATGATGACAACCTTTTTTCAAAATTGAGAATTGGTTGAAATGGTGAATATTTGGAACTAAGGGTATTAGTAAATTAAGGTAATGGGTTCAAGCCCCACTTGTGACATTTTTGGTTTTTTATTACTCTTGTTGTGGTTTCTCACTTCCACGTTTTTTTACATATATATTTGTTTTTATTTATTTTTTTGTTGGTTCACATAAACAAAATATAAAATAACAAAATCCAATAAAATAAGAAGTGTGGTAACCGAAAAAAAAACGCAGCAACAAAATAGGGAAGAAAAAGTGACCGAAATTTTTTAACAGTAAGCAAGAAAAAACAAAAAAAATCAAAAAAATCAAAACTTGGGGAAAGAAAATCAGATTGAGGAACAAGTTTTCAATCTCAATCTATTTGCAACAAACCCAACAAAATTGGTAAAGGATTTATATGAAAAATTTATCCGAGTTACCCAAAAAATAGCAAAATCAGTTCAATCCTACTAGTATAAATACACATTAAATTCACACTCTAAGAACACACGAAAAAATCACAGAATACACAGTGAAAAAGAATTCACTCGCACGCAGCCTCCTCCAAACCCATAGTTGATTTTTCTACACACTGTAGAAAATCAACATCAAACCTTAGCCACCGATCGTAGTACCTAAAAGGGAAAAAGAAGCAAAAAAAACTAACGGGGACGGGATCGAATCGGAACGGCGAAGCAATCAGAAACAGAAACAAAGTAAAATTACTCACTCGCGGGGAATTCACGGCACTCCAGGTTGGTTTCTTCGAATGCTCTTAACAGTGTGGTATGATTTTCTATTTTGGAATTTGTGTTTGAATTGTGGTTGTTGTTCTTGTTTCAATGTTCATGTTAAATTAACGCGATTTAAAGCCGGAAACAGAAAAGAAAAAAGGAGATTCGGACAAAGGAAAACAAACAAAAACGAATCCAGATCTTAAAAAATTTCGGAATAAAATTTTGGGTTCGATTTTCTGTTTCATAGTTTAAATCGCGTTTAGAATCTCTGGTTCTGGTTTAAAACGCGCAAAAAAACGGATTTAAGGGAACCAAACAGAATTTAAATAACAAATTTTTCGGATCTAAAATTTTTGGGTTAATTTTGTGTTTTTTTGAGAATTAATTTGTGTTTAGAAGGTTTGATTTAGGGATCTAGGAAAGTTTAAAACGGATTTGGGGCGGATTAGGGGTATTTCCGAAAAAAAATATGGGTTTAATATAAAGGTATGAATGAATTTATGAACATTCATAGGAATGTTCTTGGTTCTTGAAGAGAGAGAAGAGAGAATAGAGAGAGAGGGCGGAGGGAGTGAGAAGAAGAAAGAGAAAGTCATGGCAAGAATGAAAAATCTGAACAAAACAAGTAAATGCTCCCGCCCGATCCTATGCGCGCGCGCGTACATACCCTTACGGTGCGCCCTCGTCGTTGATTATCGATCAGACGGGTCAGATCCTAGCGCGCGCTGGGCCTTGTGAGTGTGGCTTAGGCCCATAATTTTTCTCATTAAAACCAATCAGATTATTATTTGCACCCCCTGGACTGTTGTTTACACCTTTCTACTTATTTAATTTAAATAATCTAATTCAATTTACTTGTTTTAGTTAATTCTAAATCATAACATAGAAGGTTAATAATAATATAAATATTTTTTTTTAGTGGGTTAAAAAGGAGAAGACGAATGCACTTTCGTCTTTCTCTCGAATTATTGGTGGCTTATTATAACTTAAGTTTACCGATAATTTGTAACCCATAAAAAATTATCTTAAACTTTGGATTAAAAAGGAGAAGATGAATATACTTTCATTTTTCTCTCGAATTATTGGTGGCTTATTATAATTTAAGTTTACCGGTAATTTGTAATCCGCTAAAAAATATCTTAAACTTTGGATTAAAAAGGAGAGGGTGGACGAACGTTCATCTTTCTCCCGGATAATTGATGGCCTAGTGCACACTTGGCTTATCAACATTCGTCTTCCACTCTAAAAAACATCAACATATCAAAATAAGTTTTTGCCTTCGGGCTAATTTAAAATCAAATGGGAAAATCTTTTTCACAAAGGAACATGTTTGCAATCAATTCTAACGTGATACAAACAATGCTTATGCCTCCACTGTGCGAGCACACAAACGACGTTTAACCACTAGAATGCGATTAAAACATCGTTCCCTAAAAAACACCAACAAACAATGGATACCCAGAACTACGTAGCTTTGATTTCCTCATCGCACCGGAGGATACGTAGGAGCAAGATCAATATCTTGTCAAGCATAATAATAAAAAACTTAAAATCCCCCTTTCTTGTAAATATCTTAAATAAAAATATGAATATAATAATTAAAAAACATGTAAACAAACTTTAAAAATATTAAACGCTAGAATTGATTAGGAGGTTCACGTTGAGTACAACAGATGTGAGGGGTGCTAATACCTTCCCCTTACATAACCAACTCCCGGACCTAAAGATGGTTGCGATGACCGTCTTATCCTAAAGGTTTTATCGATATTTTCCCTTAAATAAAATTCGGTGGCGACTCTGTGTCATTCTGAGTGTCCTAGACGCTCGGGCAATTTTTGGGTGCGACAGCTGGCGACTCTGCTGCGGAATTAATAAAGAGAGTTAAGCCTATCCTGGTTAGTTGTAGGGTTAAATGTTTTTTGTTTACATGTTTTATTTTTTCTATTTTTATTATTATTTTTTCTGCGTTTATTTATTTGTTATATATATTGTGGGGTTGGGTTTATTCTTTGTCAAGTGAAACTCTTCACCCGAGTTTGAGAAAAACCTAAGTCACCTTTGGACTAGTAGCATGGACCGATGAGATGAACATCCAATTTGGTGATTTGTGAAAACTCCGCTCAGAATAGATCTATTCAAAATGTTCATTGAGAATGCGCTAGCCCCTACTCCTCAATGAAAATTTGAAATAGGTCAGCAACTCTGGGAACCTTACCTTAACCCGATAAATTCACCCAAGGGAGACCCTGTGAAATCACACATGGGCCTAGGACCTTGGTTGATATATTAGAGCCATCCTTGTGAGGGGTCGGGTAGAAAAGCTTAGAACCTCCTAATTTAAGGAACCCACCCACTAAAATTGTTCCAACTTTATCATCTTGCATCTATCATGCATATCATCCACTTCTCATGACACAAATTATCAAATCATATTTTCAGGGAATTTTAAAAAAAGGTTCTATTAGTAAGCATTTGAGAATGGGTTCAAACAAGCCAAGGACACTCCAGATAAGGGCACAACTTTGTGATGTTCAATCTTTGAAGTTCTTCAGTAACAAAATGACCACCATCCGCAAAAATGATTTCATTTGTACCTACGGGCAAATCCTTGATCTTTTGTACGTGCCTGTACAAATAGAAGCTATCACCGCCCTCGCCCAGTTTTATGATCCACCTCTGCGATGTTTCCTTTTCAAAGATTTTCAGTTCGCACCAACTTTGGAGGAATTTGGACAAATTCTAGACTCTTCCAAAAAGAAGAATGGCCCTTACAAAGGAGTTGGGAAAGTCCCGACACTTGAAGAGTTGGCCCAGACTTTCAAAACGTCAGCGCCTAAGCTAGCTCCCCATTTTCAGTTCAAAGAAGATGAGACTGTTCATGGTGTTGGAAGACGCCATCTAGAAAAGATGATAAAAGAACTTGAGGAGGCCAAGCAATATGAATCATTTGGGGATATCCTGGCCCTACTCATCTTCGGCCTAGTCTTATTTCCCAGTCAAAAGGACTTTATAGAGGAGAGGATCCTGTGCCGGCACTGCTTGCCGACGTCTACTATACTCTCCATGATCGGCATGAGAAGAAGAGAGGGTTGTTGCTATGCTGTATTCCCCTACTATATGGTTGGTTTACTTCCCAGATTTTCAAGGATACTTCTATGATAGAAATTATGGATAACTATGAATGGTCCCAAAAGCTCGCATCTCTTACACAAAAATCTATCCTTTGGATTATCCGGAAGGTCGATAGGGGTGGAATAATTATTGGCTGTGGGGACTTCCCTAATGTTCCCCTAATAGGCTCAAAGGGCTACATTAATTACAATCCGGTGCTCGCTTTGAGGCAGCTAGGTTACCCAATGAGGGGAAAACCCGATGATAAGGATTTGGAGGCATTTATATTACGCGATATGGGTTCCAATGACCCTAATATGCTAAGCCGGATCATTCAATCATGGGACGTGGTACATAAAGATAATGATGAGTCAAGGAGAAAGAGGAAAAAGACTACTGAACCCTACACTCCGTGGGTTAAAAAACGCGCCGAAGAGGTCAAGCTTCCGTTTGTCCTCAACCAATCAGCTCAACCCACTTCACCACCCCCGGTTCCTGTCTCCATCGAAGAGTTCGAAAAAACGAAGGCAACTGTCAAAGGTCTCGTATTTCGGGTCTCGCACATGATCTAGAGAGAGCCCAACCTATCATCACACGGGAAAGACAGGAGTATGCGACTTTGAAAGAGGAGCATAAATCCCAAGCTCTCGAGTTAAGCTTCTTAAGAGATATGAGTGATTGTTATGAAGAACTAAGGGAGGAGTCCAAGCATTGAGAGGAAATGGGTGAGAGATATGACAACTTGGTAGGGATGTATGGAGATTTGAAGGGTGAAGTAATAACTTTGGAGAATGACAAAAGGTTCTTAGAAGGCGAAGTCCAATATCTGAGCGAATGCTCCGAAAGGGGTGAAGCAGAGGCTGGACAATGGAAGAACAGGTTCTCTTAGTTGGCCGAGTTCGTAAATTGGTTGATGCAAGACCTTCCAACAAAACTTGAAGATGCAAAGATAGATATGAGCCGTCACAACACGCCTCCTGCTGTTTTTAAGTTCGTCGGAAAATGTGAAGAAATGTTGGCCGGGTTTAGGGCTAGCTTAAATCTGGCTCGTCATGTCAATCCACCTCCTAAAGAATGAGTCTTTAGTATTTCAGTCTTTTATTTTCAAAAAGAATAAGGTCATGTTGACCGAGTCTAGAGTCAGTTTAGGAGTAGCCTACGAGGCAAAGTTTCGAGTCTTTAATGTTATTTGAATTTAATATATTAATGGAGTTTCGTTTTAATTTATCTTGTTTGTCTCATATCTCTAAATGGTTGCAATAAATACTAGACTTTGCAATTCCCACAAATAAAAGGAAAAACTTAAAATTTTATTCATACACATGCATCATCATACACATGCATTCATTCACAAAAAAGCTCATTTTTCCCTCTCTCGGAAAACTCAGGAATTTCCAAAATAGTCCGGAAACCGAAGAGACGGTCACCATCAGCACCTGTTCTCCCACATTCCCACGGAACTCGCTAATTTGAAGAGGATCATGGATCAAATTGAGAAAAATCAAGCTGCTCTAAGGGAGGATGTAGACTTCCTCAAGAAAGGCATGGAGAAACTATCTGGAATGCTCCTAACAATGGCCGATGAGAAAGCTGCAAGGGCCGAAGAAAAGAGGAGGGAAAAGGCGCTCAATGATAAGCTCAAAAGGAATGACAACCAAATCCCACCCCCTTGGGACTCTAAACAGCCGGTCTTTAAACCTTTAAGTATCGCAGGAACATCCAACTCTAGAGGAGGGTTCGGGTTGCAGACACAAGAAGAAGATTACTCCGATGGGGAAAATGAGTTCTTCCCATCCCAGCCAGCTAAAAACACTGCTAAGAACGCTGCCAAAAACACTCAACCAGATGTGCCAGATCAGCCGCCTGTCGTTAATCCACGACCAGCCGATGAATCTGCACAGATGATCCAAGCGCTAGAAGAAAGGCTAAAAGATGTGGAAGGTTTCAATGCTTATGGGTTCAACGCTCTAGATATGTGTTTGGTGCCAAACGTGGTGATGCCCCCAAAGTTCAAAACATCTGACTTTGAAAAGTATAAAGGGATCAATTGCCCCAGAAATCATCTAAGGATGTATTGCAGAAAGATGGCGGCACATGCCACCGATGAGAAGTTGATGATTCATATATTCCAAGACAGTCTGAGTGGAGGATCTTTGGATTGGTACATGCAATTGGAAAAAGGCCAAATCCAGTCATGGAAGGATCTCACTGATGCTTTCATGAAACAATACAAATACAATCTGGATATGGCCCCTAACCGAATGCAGTTACAAGCTACAACACAGAAGAAACACGAGTCATTCAAGGAGTATGCCCAAAGGTGGAGGGAATTAGCTGCTCGCGTGCAACTGCCACTCTTAGAAAAAGAGTTGGTATACACTTTCATGAGCACCTTGCAAGGGCCCTACTACGAAAAGATGGTTGGAAGTATCTCATCAGGCTTCGCTGATGTGGTAACTATTGGTGAACAGATAGAGGAAGGGCTAAAGAGCGGTAAGATTCAGGCCACCCCTAACACTCAGATTGGGGCAAAGAAGTTCTTTGGTAATAATCAAAGGAAAAAGGAGGGCGAGGCTAACGCTATAGGGTCATCACAAGCACCCCCGACTCAGCTATCATCTTATCCTCATTCGCAACAGCCGTCAGTCGCACCTCAACAAAATCATCAACAACAAAGAGGGCAGGCACAGGGGAATCAGTCTGGCTCGTGGAATAACTATGAAAGAAAGCGTGTGCAGTTTGATCCTGTTCCCGTGCCATATGGTCAAATTCTGCCATACGTACTCCAACAAGGGTGGGTAGAGACCAGGTCTCTAAAGCCCGTGGTACCACCCTATCCTCATAATTATAATCCAAATGTCAAATGTGACTTCCATCAAGGGGCACCGGGTCACGGTATTGAAAACTGCAAAGCTTTCAAATACAAGTTTCAAGAGCTCATTGATGAAGGGAAGCTACTCTTTAAAGAGGAGAAGCCGAATGTAACAATCAGTCCGCTCTCTAGTCACATAGGCCCTTCAGTAAATGCTGTGGAAGAAGTTCAAGGGTATGATCTAGTCAAGGAGGTGTCTCAAATAAAGACCCCTATTTCAGTTATAAGAGAGAAGTTGATCGGATATGATGTGTTTGAAGAAATGCATCCTCATTGTGATATCTGCTCAACAAATCCAAGTCATTGCCAAAAGATGAAGACATGCTTACAAGAGCTAATGAATCAAGGCTTGGTTCAGATCGGTTACTCAGAAGTTGATACGGATGTTGCCACTTTGGAATCTCAAAGTCGTGCACCTATTGAAATCTATTACCGAAGGAAGGAGGCCCATATACCTGTGAAACTAGTGGTTCCCACAGTATTCCACGTACCTGCACCATTTCCTTTTGGAAGCACAAGGTGGTACCATGGAATTATGAGCACACTGCTTCTATGGGAGGAAAGATGCTATCAAAGGTAGAACCTGATGTCACCAATATAACAGGCATAGGAGGCATTACAAGAACTGGTAGGATTTATGCTCCCGAATTGGCTAAAGGGAATACAATTCCCCTAGAACCTCCTAAAGAAAAGAGCGAGGTGCCGCCAGAAGAAACTGAAGAATTCTTGAGGATTATTCGGAAAAGTGACTACAAAGTAATTGATCAGCTGGGTCTAACGCCATCCAAGATTTCTATGTTGTCTTTGCTTCTCAACTCTGAAGCTCACCGAGAAGCATTACTGAAGGTCTTAAACAAGGCTCACGTAATGAAAGACATCACTGTGGATTAGTTCGATGGGGTGGTTGGTAATATTACTGCTAGTAGGTGTCTTGGGTTCACCGAAGACGAGTTAACAGCGGGGAAGAACTTTCACAATAAGGCTTTACACATCTCTACAAAGTGCTTGGGCCATTTTCTTTCCAAAGTATTGATAGACACAGGTTCATCCCTAAATGTGATGCCCAAGAGGACCCTGTTACAATTAACAAAGGATGATGCGTCAATGAGGCCAGGTACCTTAGTGGTGAAGGCCTTTGACGGATCTAGAAGAGCGGTGTTAGGGGAAGTGGACTTACCTATGCTAATCGGTCCTCAACTGTTCACAATTACTTTTCAAGTCATGGATATCAACCCAACCTACAGCTGCCTCCTTGGAAGACCTTGGATTCATGCAGCCGGTGCTGTCACCTCTACACTACACCAAAAACTCAAATTCATAGCAGGTGACCATCTCGTTGTTGTTTGTGGCCAAGAGGACTTAATGGTAAGTCACCTCTCGTCGTTTAGTTACGTAGATGGTGAAGAAGAAGGTGTTGAAATCCCTTTCCAACCATTGGAAACTGCCACCGTCACGACTGTAGACTCAAGACACACTCGTGATAAGAAGACTAGTCTACCCTTGACTTCTTGAAAAGCTATGAAAGAAGCATTGGAAGAAGGTGATCCTAAATGATGGGGTAAGCTGCTAGATATCTTGGAAAAGAAGGATCGTTTTGGGCTGGGGTATCAACTATCAAAGGCTACTATTCATAAAAAGAACCAAGGAAGGATCCCTACTATCGAGGAAACATTCAAGAGTGCCAGATTCAACCAGGATGGAGAGGTAGCCGCACTTGAAGATGGTGATGAGGAAATACCAAACATGGTGTGCCGCTGCACTCCGGACGAGACTCTCAACAACTGGAAGGCCATAAAGATTCCAGAGATATTTTACATTTCTAAGTAATTTTCTGTTTTGAAATAAAAATCCTGTGCTCTGCCCAAGGCATACGGATAATTTTTTAGGGCCCCCTCATGTTTCAATAAATTATTTATCAATAATAAAATTGCATTTTGTGTTCATTGAAAAGCTCTCTTTTTCTTCTGTGTCTTTTTAAAATGGCAACACTTTCTCCATTCATACAAATTCAATTCTTAATCATTCCCATCATTCTAAATAAAAATCATCATCCTCATGCAGATCAATAAATGAATTCTCTGAAAATAATACCGTTACGACCCCTTGAGACTTCGAGTTCTCAATTGACCAAGCTGAAGAAGGTGATGAGGAAGATTATGAACTTCCTGAAGGGTTGACCCGCCTTTTAGAACAAGAGGAGAAAGTGATTCAGCCTCATGAAGAACCAATAGAAATTATCAACTTAGGGACGGACGAGGATAAGAAAGAAATTAAAGTGGGCGCCTCCTTGAAAGAAGATGTGAAAGGAAGATTGATCGGTCTATTGCGCGAATATGCGGATGTGTTTGCCTGGTCATATCAAGATATGCCTGGACTAGACACTGATATAATTGTTCACAAGCTACCGCTAAAGCCGGAATGCCCGCCCGTGAAGCAGAAGTTGAGAAGGACCAGACCCGACATGGCTCTCAAAATCAGAGATGAAGTTAAAAAGCAGTTTGATGCTGGTTTCCTAGCAGTTGCTAAATATCCTGAGTGGATTGCCAACATTGTACCAGTCCCAAAGAAGGACGGTAAGGTCCAAATGTGTGTAGATTACCGAGATTTGACAAGAGCAAGCCCGAAAGATGACTTTCCGCTACCTCACATTGACATATTGGTGGACAACATGGCTCAGTTCTCCGTCTTTTCCTTCATGGATGGATTCTCTGGTTATAATCAGATCAAAATGGCTCCGGAAGACATGGAGAAAACAACCTTCATCACCACATGGGGGACCTTCTGCTACAAAGTCATGCCTTTTGGCTTGAAGAATGCTGGGGCAACATACCAAAGAGCCATGGTGACTCTCTTTCACGACATGATCCATAAAGAGATAGAAGTCTATGTGGACGATATGATTGCTAAGTCCCAGACATTAGAAGAGCACTTGATCCACTTGAAAAAATTGTTTGATCACTTGAGAAAATTCAGACTACGGTTGAACCCTAACAAATGCACCTTCGGCGTCAGATCGGGAAAATTGCTAGGATTCATAGTCAGCCAGAAGGGGATTGAAGTCGATCCAGACAAGGTGAAGGCCATACAAAATATGCCTGCACCAAGCACGGAGAAAGAAGTTCGCGGATTTCTTGGAAGACTGAATTACATTGCTAGATTCATATCCCATCTCACAGCAACATGTGAACCTATATTCAAGCTGTTGAGGAAGAATCAAATGATAGAATGGAATGAGGAATGCCAAGAAGCTTTTGATCAGATCAAAAAATATCTGCAAGAGCCACCTATCTTGGTGCCTCCGGTTCCTGGAAGGCCTCTTATTATGTATCTGACAGTGCTCGAAGGGTCGATGGGTTGTGTACTAGGGCCGCAAGATGAAACAGGAAGAAAAGAACATGCCATTTACTTCTTAAGCAAAAAGTTTACCGACTGTGAATCAAGGTATACATCACTTGAGAAGACTTGTTGCGCACTAGCATGGGCAGCCCGACGTCTAAGGCAGTAAATGCTAACTCATACTACTTGGTTGATATCAAAGATGGATCCGATCAAGTACATTTTCGAGAAGCCTGCTCTGACAGGGAAGATTGCACGCTGGCAAATGTTGTTATCTGAGTATGACATCTAATATGTTACACAAAAGGCGATAAAAGGGAGTATTCTATCCGAGCATCTTGCTCACCAACCTTTGGAAGAATATCAACCCATACAGTTTGACTTCCCGGATGAAGACATCGTGGTCATAGAAAGTGAAAAGTACATAGGTGATGATGAAGGGCCAGAACCAGGGGCTCGATGGAAGCTCGCGTTCGATGGGGCCTCAAATGCCATGGGGCATGGAATTGGAGCTGTCTTAATATCACCAAGGGATGGGTATAAGCCCTTCACAGCAAGGTTGTGTTTCGACTGCACGAATAACATGGCAGAATACGAAGCGTGTATCCTTGGCCTTGAAGCAGCAATTGATTTAAGGATAAAAATCCTCGAAGTATATGGAGACTCGGCACTTGTCATTTACCAAGTGAAAGGAGAATGGGAGACTCGACATCCCAATCTGATCCCATACCGGGATCATGTCTTAAAATTGGCAAAGTACTTCGATGAGATTACCTTTCACCATATCCCAAGAGAAGAGAATAAGGTAGCTGATGCTTTAGCTACTTTGTCATCCATGTACAAAGTAAACTACCACAATGAGGCACCATCAATAAGAGTAAATCGCAAAGATGAACCTACGATGTGCACACTCGAAGAAGGAATGGATGATAAACCCTGGTATCATGACATCAAACAATACCTTGAGAAACAGGTTTATCCGGAAAATGCATCGGCTACAGACAAGAAGACCTTAAGAAGGTTAGCATCCCAGTTCTTTTTGGATGGAGAGGTGCTCTACAAAAGGAACCATGATATGGTCTTACTCAGGTGTGTGGACAAACAGGAGGCTGACACTATCATTAAGGAAATTCATGAGGGATCCTTTGGGACCCATGCCAACGGACATACAATGGCAAGAAATATTTTAAGGGCCGATTATTATTGGTTAACTATGGAGTCCGACTATTTTCGTCACGTTAAAACCTGCCACAAGTGCCAGATCTATGCCGACAAGGTGCATGTTCCGCCAACCCCGTTGAACGTCTTGACTTCCCCATTGCCATTCTCCATGTGGGGAATTGATGTGATCGGTTTGATTGAACCGAAGGCTTCTAATGGGCATCGCTTCATATTGGTCGCCATTGATTATTTCACTAAATTGGTCGAAGCCGTTTCTTACACAAATGTGACGAAGCAAGTGGTGGCCTGCTTTATCAAGAAGGAGATAATCTGCCGATATGGTATCGCCAGCAAAATTATCACAAATAATGGGTTGAACCTGAATAACAAGATGATGAAAGTGTTATGTGAGGAATTCAAAATTGAACATCATAATTCCTCGCCATACCGGCCCAAAATGAATGGCGCTGTAGAGGCAGCTAACAAGAACATCAAGAAGATCGTTCAGAAGATGGTAAAAACTTACAAAGATTGGCATGAGATGCTACCATTTGTATTACACGGTTATCGAACGACAGTTCGCACCTCTACAGGGGCAACCCCTTTCTCCTTGGTATACGGCATGGATGCGGTGCTTCCTATTGAAGTCGAAATCCCTTCATTAAGAGTTTTGATGGAGACTAAGTTGGAGGAAGCAGAATGGGTACAAGCCAGGTATGACGAGTTGAACCTCATAGAAGAGAAGCGGTTGACGGCATTGTGCCATGGGCAATTATATCAAAGGAGGCTCAAGAAGGCATTCGACAAAAAGGTTCGTCCTCAAGCGTTCAAAGAAGGGGATCTAGTGCTGAAAAAGATATTACCCATCCACAAGGATCCACGCGGAAAATGGACGCCTAACTATGAAGGGCCGTATGTCGTGAAGAAAGCTTTCTCTGGTGGAGCCTTGATTATCACTACCATGGATGGTGAGGAGCTTCCACTTTCTGTGAACTCCGACGCAGTCAAAAAGTACTATGCCTAAATAAAAAAAAAGGAAAGGTCCCGGTGGGCTGAAAACTCGAAAGAGCGGCCCAGGCAAAAATTAGGGACACATAAAAAAAAAAAGAAGAAAAATCCCGGTGGGCTGAAAACTCGAAAGAGTGGTCCAGGCAAAAATTAGGGACATACAAAAAATCCTGGTGGGCTGAAAACTCGAAAGAGCGGTCCAGGCAAAAATTAGGGATATGGAAATAAAGGCAAAAAACTGCGGCACTAGAACCACGGAAAAACCCGGATAGAAGGAAATGATCCAATTGTCATCTTCGGAGCAAAGAATCGCGAGTCCAAGGTCAAAAGGGAAAGTAGCGGGTGTTATATTTCAGGGAATAATTTCCGTTGCCATTTTATCTTTTTTAGCAACTTCCTCTTATAGGAGTTGCATCCACAATGTACTATCTGCCCATTCAGAGGCTCCAATTCTTCAATAAAGTTTCTCACAATTTTCTTCTTCAATAATGTTTTGATAAATAATACATTGCAAGCACTCAAAATAATTAAAGGTTTTCAAAACATATTTTACTTCGATTTTCAAAATTTTAAAGGAATAGCTTGGCTCAAAAGTTGCATGAGATGTTCAAATATTACATATCTCATCATGCTTCCTTGATAAAAATGGGTCCTTCACGGAATGTTTCAAACACACAGTCGTCGGTCCAAAGGAAAGGGTCCGAATAACGGAAAAGGAAAATTAACAGGAAAGGGGGCATTCTCCCTATACATTCAAGCAATGGGTTAAGTCTCAGGCGGCCGTTACAGCTCAATACACGAAATTCAGTTTCCCCAGCATTTCATCTCATGCATCAAATCATGCATGGCATAACATAAAATAATAGCTTGCATTCATATAAAATTCTTCATGCATAGAATATGGCACACATTTACATGCATGGCATAAAAAGATAAATCCCAGTTTTCTCAGGGACTGATACCCAGCAAAAAATGCTGAGTAAACACTCCTGATCCCCCAACAAGCCAGATCAACCCGGCCATGAGTTGGTAACAATCACTCACACTTACTCCTAGGATTTTAGCCCTACAGGGCAATGGTTATCTATTGGATTTAGGCATCATTTGGGATAATGCCTTCTTCTTGGTTTAATATGATATGGTTATATGTTGGATTTAGGCATCATTTGGGACAATGCCTTCATCTCGGTTTAACAGGATATGGTTATCTATTGGGTTAAAGGCATCATCTGGGATAATGCCTTGTTCTGGTTTAATAGGATATGATTATCTTTAGAGTTTAAGCATCATTTGGGATAATGCCTTATTCTTGGTAATAGGAAAGGATTATCTATCGGATTTAGGCATCATTTGGGATAATGCCTTCTTCTTGGTTAATAGGAAATGATTATCTTTAGAGTTTAGGCATCATTTGGGATAATGCCTTCTTCTTGGTAATAGGAAATGGTTATCTATTGGATTTAGGCATCATTTGGGATAATGCCTTCTTCTTGGTTTAATAGGAAACGATTATCTATTAAGTTTAGGCATCATTTGGGATAATGCCTTCTTCTTGATAATAGGAAATGATTATCTTTTCGATTTAGGCATCATTTGGGACAATCCCTGCTTTTTAGTTGAAGCATCCCACAAGGCGATGACTTCTTTTTGGTTTAACAGGAAATAGTTCTTTTTCAAAGCTAGGCATCATTTGGGAAAATGCCTACTTTTAGTGGAGACACCCTATGGGGCAATATTCTCTTTATCGGTTTAATTATCACACAGGAAATGGTTATTTTTCAAGATTAGGCATCATTCGGGGAAATGCCTACTTTTAGACCATACAAGGAAGTTTGTCATTACATAGACAAAATTTTTGGTATTTTTTGTATTTAATTATCTTTCATTGCACAAAGCACAATTTAAGATATTTAAATAGGGGCAGCTGTCATACCCCAAATTTTACCCTTCTTTTTCTAATTATTATGACAACCTTTTTTCAAAATTGAGAATTGGTTGAAATGGTGAATATTTGGAACTAAGGGTATTAGTAGCTTAAGGTAATGGGTTCAAGCCCCACTTGTGACATTTTTGGTTTTTGATTACTCTTGTTGTGGTTTCTCACTTCCACGTTTTTTTTACATATATATTTGTTTTTATTTATTTTTTTGTTGGTTCACATAAACAAAATATAAAATAACAAAATCCAATAAAATAAGAAGTGTGGTAACCGAAAAAAAAAAAAAACCCAGCAACAAAATAGGCAAGAAAAAGTGACCGAATATTTTTAACAGTAAGCAAGAAAAAACAAAAAAAATCAAAAAAATCAAAACTTGGGGAAAGAAAATCAGATTGAGGAACAAGTTTTCAATCTCAATCTATTTGCAACAAACTCAACAAAATTGGTAAAGGATTTATATGAAAAATTTATCCGAGTTACCCAAAAATTAGCAAAATCAGTTCAATCCTACTAGTATAAATACACATTAAATTCACACTCTAAGAACACACGAAAAAATCACAGAATACACAGTGAAAAAGAATTCACTCGCACGCAGCCTCCTCCAAACCCATAGTTGATTTTTCTACACACTGTAGAAAATCAACATCAAACCTTAGCCACCGACCGTAGTACCTAAAAGGGAAAAAGAAGCAAAAAAACAAAAACGGGGACGGGATCGAATCGGAACGGCGAAGCATTCAGAAACAGAAACAAAGCAAAATTACTCACTTGCGGGGAATTCACGGCACTCCAGGTTGGTTTCTTCGAATGCTCTTAACAGTGTGGTATGATTTTCTATTTTGGAATTTGTGTTTGAATTGTGGTTGTTGTTCTTGTTTCAATGTTCATGTTAAATTAAGGCGATTTAAAGCCGGAAACAGAAAAGAAAAAAGGAGATTCGGACAAAGGAAAAGAAACAAAAATGAATCCAGATCTTAAAAAATTCGGAATAAAATTTTGGGTTCGATTTTCTGTTTCAGAGTTTAAATCGCATTTAGAATCTCTGGTTATGGTTTAAAACGCGCAAAAAAACGGATTTAAGGGAACCAAACAGAATTTAAATAACAAATTTTTCGGATCTAAAATTTTTGGGTTAATTTTGTGTTTTTTTGAGAATTAATTTGTGTTGAGAAGGTTTGATTTAGGGATCTAGGAAGGTTTAAAACGGATTTGGGGCGGATTAGGGGTATTTCCGAAAAAAAATTTGGGTTTAATATAAAGGTATGAATAAATTTATGAACATTCATAGGAATGTTCTTGGTTCTTGAAGAGAGAGAAGAGAGAATAGAGAGAGAGGGCGGAGGGAGTGAGAAGAAGAAAGAGAAAGTCATGGCAAGAATGAAAAATCTGAACAAAACAAGTAAATGCTCCCGCCCGATCATATGCGCGCGCGTACATACCCTTACGGTGCGCCCTCGTCGTTGATTATTGATCAGACGGGTCAGATCCTAGCGCGCGCTGGGCCTTGTGAGTGTGGCTTAGGCCCATAATTTTTCTCATTAAAACCAATCAGATTATTATTTGCACCCCCTGGACTGCTGTTTACACCTTTCTGCTTATTTAATTTAATTAATCTAATTCAATTTACTTGTTTTAGTTAATTCTAAATCATAACATAGAAGGTTAATAATAATAATATAAATATTTTTTTTAGTGGGTTAAAAAGGAGAAGACGAATGCACTTTCGTCTTTCTCTCGAATTATTGGTGGCTTATTATAACTTAAGTTTACCGATAATTTGTAACCCATAAAAAATTATCTTAAACTTTGGATTAAAAAGGAGAAGATGAATATACTTTCATTTTTCTCTCGAATTATTGGTGGCTTATTATAATTTATGTTTACCGGTAATTTGTAATCCGCTAAAAAATATTTTAAACTTTGGATTAAAAAGGAGAGGGTGGACGAACGTTCATCTTTCTCCCGGATAATTGGTGGCCTAGTGCACACTTGGCTTATCAACATTCGTCTTCCACTCTAAAAAACATCAACATATCAAAATAAGTTTTTGCCTTCGGGCTAATTTAAAATCAAATGGAAAAATCTTTTTCACAAAGGAACATGTTTGCAAGCAATTCTAACGTGATACAAACAATGCTTAAGCCTCCACCGTGCGAGCACACAAGCGGCGTTTAACCACTAGAATGCGATTAAAACATCGTTCCCTAAAAAACACCAACAAACAATGGATACCCAGAACTACGTAGCTTTGATTTCCTCATCGCACCAGAGGATACGTAGGAGCAAGATCAATATCTTGTCAAGCATAATAATAAAAAACTTAAAATCTCCCTTTCTTGTAAATATCTTAAATAAAAATATGAATATAATAATTAAAAAACATGTAAACAAACTTTAAAAAAATTAAACCCTAGAATTGATTAGGAGGTTCCCGTTGAGTACAACGGATGTGAGGGGTGCTAATACCTTCCCCTTACATAACCAACTCCCGGACCCAAAGATGGTTGCGATGACCGTCTTATCCTAAAGGTTTTATCGATATTTTCCCTTAAAATAAAATTCGGTGACGACTCTGTGTCATTCCGAGTGTCCTAGACGCTCGGGCAATTTTCGCGGTGCGACACCACCAGTCTTGCTTTATTTCTAGTAATGGTACCAGTTTCATCTGACTTGTTTTTGTACACCCATTTTGTTCCAATGACATTCATATTTTCTGGTCTTGGAACTAAATCCCATACTTCACTTCTCTCAAACTGATTCAGTTCTTCCTACATAGCCTTTATTCAGGCTCCATCAGTTAGGGCTTCTTTGACATTCTTTGGCTCAAATAGAGATACAAAACATGAGTTAGCAATCTCATCATTCTTCCTTCTTGTGGTTATGCCTTGATCAAGATTTCCAATAATTAGATCTTTAGGATGATTTTTCTGGACACGTACTGAAGGACCTTTGCCTTGAACTTGAGGTTCAGTGTTTGTATCAACTTCTTCTTCAAGCGTCTCTTCATTAGATTTTTCATTATTGGAGTGTTAAGGTGCTTCAACATCTTGTTCAACATCTTCACCAACAGAAGTACCATGGTTTGGATCATCATTCTTCTTCAAAGGTGAATCTTTTACAACAACATTGATAGACTCCTTCACAACTTGAGTTTTTGAGTTGAAGACTCTGTAGGCTCTACTGTTTGTAGAGTACCCAAGAAAAATTCCCTCATCACTTTTAGGGTCAAGCTTTCTTCTTGGTTCTCTATCAGCTTGAATGTAGCACTTGCTTCCAAACACATGAAAATGTTTGACAGTTGGCTTTCTATCTTTCCATAGTTCATATATAAATGAGGAAGTACCTTTTCTAAGAGTCAATCTGTTGTGTATGTTGTTGCAGGATTTTTGAGACATTCCCCACTACAGTTTTATTTTTCATTTCCAAAGGACAGAGAAAAATTGAAAACCTTTTTAAATTGATATTCTAGGTACGGGGGTTAGTTGCGCTCAAGGAAGGTGTTAGCACCTCAAGCGCCCATGGTACTCCATGGTAACCTCTTATATGTTTTTTTGCTTTTTTATACATGCTTTAAAATAGAAAGGGGGAGAAGATATAAGAAATGAGAGAGAAGATGTATGAACGAAGAAGTAAGAAAAGGGCATGTATTTTTTATGAATTTTGAAAACGAGAGTGTATTTCGTCGTTGTAAAGAAAATAAATTGTTGTTTGAAAACGAAAGTGTATTCCTTTTTTGTGTTTGAAAAAAAAGGATATTGTAAAGAATATAAATTGTAGATAATATCTTGTTAAAAAACATTGTAGTAACGCTAAGACTAAGGTAGAGTTGTGTTTGTTTTGTAAAAGATTGCGTGTTTGAAAAAAGTTTTGTTTCAAGAAGTCTCGTAATCAATTTGAAATCAATTATTAGTCCTCTCCCTTGGAAATGAATTTTTGTTTTGGCATTTGTGTGCGATGTGAGCTAGAAAGCGATAAATAAAGCAATAAATTAAGTCTTAAGCTATTACAATCCAATTGAATAATTAATATTTACAACCATATCGAATAGAATGAATAAATAATAATAAGCAATAAATAAATAAAATGCATAAAGATATAAGTAAAATGCAAGTGCGGAGAATAAATATGATAATGAATATGCACATAGGAGGAGAAAGGGAAAACATAGCAAAATGGCACCTTATTAAAAGTGGAGTGTGTGTAAAAAATATGTCGGAGGTGAAAACATTGGCACTTTTTGAAAGTCAGTCATTCATAATAGCAAACAATTCTAACTAAAACACACAAGAAAGAAAGAAAAGCATTTTAATTTAGCAAAAGAAGAGTTTTATTATTTTTTGTTTTTATGAGAATGAATTTAGACCAAAAAAGGTCCTTAACTATTAATGCTAATGCTAGAGCTCAATGATTTTATAAAGTAAAATATTGTCTCTAATATGCATTTTTAAATGATGCAATGTCCTAACCTAAATGCAAATGCATGTATGCATGTAATTAATATATAAAAAAAAGGGTAAGACTATGTGTTTTTTTATAAAATGAAACAAAACAAAGATATAATCATGTTATCAATAATCTCATCGATAAATAATTTCAATCATAGCACATTTAATTTTCTAGCATTTTTTGTTGTTTTTATATTTTTTTGTGTTCTAATAATTAATTTAAAAAAGTAAAGTCGTAACAAGCAAACATTTTTTATTTTTTTGACATTGAAATGACTAAAATAAGTTTTTTTTTTTCAATTAGAGAAATTTTTTTTACATAAAAGCTTTTTTTTAAAATTTTGTATCAATATCTGAATTTAGTAATTTCAAAAAAAACAGAAACAATAAACTTACACACATATTTTTTTTATGACAAAAACATCTAAAACAACACAAATATAATGCATAGGTGAGTACAAATAAATAGACATTTATGAAAATGATAAAAAAGGGAAATAATAATAAATAAAATAACAAGGTAAAAATAAAATAGATAAATAAATAAACAACTAAAAAAAAGCAGAAAAACAACAAAAAAGGAGAAGTGGGGCGAATTGGCTGAAGCTAAGCCCAGAACCAAATTTACTCTCTCAGCACATGGGGGGCGCGCGCAGCAGCCCTGGGGGGCCCGCGGAGTAACTGAAATTCACAAGTGGGGGGTGCGCGAGTAATTCGTATGGGGGGTGCGCGGAGAAGACCTAGGGGCGCGCAGAGAAACTGAAAAGGGGGGTATATATCAATTTTTATTTCCTAATTTGGCATTTTTTCATTTCTCTTTTTTTTCAGATTTTTTTTTTCTTTCTCTCTGTTCTCTTTCTCTTTTCCTCTCCGCTGCCGGAGCCATCAAAACCCAAAGGTTTCAACACAAACTACCCTCAATTTTTCCTTCTAAATCCAAAATTCCTAAATCCTCGCCAAATCTCCGGATCGGAAGTTTTAATTTCGGAACCCTAAACTAAAAAAACTCAAACAGATTTGCAAGCAAAAGATTAAAAAACGCAAGGTAGAAGTTTGAAAGAGATACTAACAGTGAAGAAAAGAACTCCGGTGAAGCGTTGTGGTGGCCGGAAACGGCGAGCTCGCGCGTGGGTGATGGTGTTTGTTTACTGCTTTTTTCTTCTCCGATTTGTTCTTCCTTCTCCTCTTTGTTTCTATTCTGTTTTTTTTTTGTTCCTGGATATGGTGTGGTTTTTTCTTTGTTTTTGGGTCCGAAAATAAATTGGAAGAAAAAATAAGTTGTAATGGTTTTTGTAATTGTTTGAGGATTTGTTTGTTGAAGGCTTGAAGGTTTATGAGTCTATTAATTTGGTTTGAATGTTCTTGAGTTTGTGATGTTTGACATGAATTTGTAATTGTTTCTGTTTTTTTTGTGTTTTTTCTTTGATGAGGATGTTGAGGTTCGTTCTTTGATGAGGAAATATGAAGAAATGGCTTGTGTTGTATCAGTGATTTTGTTTGAAAAAAAACATTGGAAAGGGAAAAGGACAAGAAAACCGTCATTGACATGTTCTGATATGCAGAAAAATTGGTTTAGCTTGATTTTTTAAAATTTTGATTTTTTTTTCTGTTTTTTTGCTGTCACCGAAAATCAAAGAGAAATGAAGAAAGAAAAGGAAAAAGATAATAGAAAAAGAAAAAGAAAAAAAAACTGTTTTGTTGAATAATAATAATAATAATAATAATAATAATAATAATAATAATACCGAGAAAAAAAGAATAAGTAACAAGGAAAAGGACTTGTTTTGTTTTTTCTTGATTAATAATAATAGTGGTAATGATAATAGTGTAAATAGTAGATAAGGTAATAGTAAAAAGAAAAATGTTAGTAAAAATGGTAATAATAAAAAAATAAAGGTAATAATGATAATCAATAATATACGACGGAAATAAAAGTATGACGAAGAAAATACGATGAACAACTTTTAAAGAACAAAATAAATATAAATATTACGGCGAAAATGAATGAATGCGATGATATATAAATACAAGATATTTTTTGGTATTTTAACATAATGAAAAAGAAAATAGATTTGAGGTCCAAAATTGGGGTACAACATATGTAACATGCAGTGTTCATGGCTTCAGCCCAGAAGTAGTAAGGAATATTTTTAGCATGAAGCATGACTCTAGCTGACTCTTGGATTGTTCTGTTTTTCCTTTCAACTACACCATTCTGTTGTGGAGTGATAGGAGATGAATATTCATGCTTGATTCCCTGACTAGAACAAAAATCATCAAACTTAGATGTTAATGTTTTTGTGTTGGCCTCATTTTTGGCATAACACAATGTGGGGAAAGATGTGTGCACATCATTCCACACCGGAACCTTCTTTCTTGAAGATTCGTTTTGTTTTTGCCTCGCTTACTTGCTGGGTAAGTCGCGCGCGTACTGTGAACCATCAGGGTTACTAATTAACCTAATTTTAATTGTAAAAAATATTTTCCAAATGTGGAAACATATTATATGGTTCAAATTTATATTTCTTGGGTTATTTTCTTACAAGTCATTCTTGAAGCCCAAGACACGTCTGAAGACCTGTGCTAATCAGAAGACTATATATATGTGTGAAGACTAAACCTAATACTTACTTGAGCCGTCTTGAAGAATTAGAGTTTTAGGGTTTAAGTCTTTGTGTTATTTGTGTTCGTTGTTATTTGTGAGCCTTTGCTTGTGTCACCTAGATGCTTGCATAAGGACTGGGTTTATTGAGTTGTAATCCTAAACTTTTAAGCAAGGAATATTGTTCATTACTCTAAGCTTTGAAGTACGAGTAGTGATTTATTGTTTGGGAAGTGTTCTCTAAATCTATTGATTGTATTTGTCATAGATAACACTGGTCTGTGTTGAGAGTGGAAGTGAGATAGGTTTCTCTTACCTATGGGGTACCTAGGTAGAAATATAGCACGGGTATTTGGCGAGTTTCTAAGTTGTAAACCGAGGTGTAAGCCGGATAACTTAGAAATAGTATTACACTAGTGGATTTCCTTCCTGGCTTGGTAGCCCCCAGATTAGGTGACGTTGCACTGAACTGGGTTAACAATTCCTTGTGTTTTTATTGCTTTTATTATTTGTTCTTTTATCACGTGTGTTACAAGTTTGGTTAATGTGCGCACATCTTACCGCACATTATTCTATCTCAATATTTAATAAATAGTGGTACGCCAGAATTTCATTAGAGTTCTCAAACTCTCTTCCATGGTCACTCCTGATTCTTACAACATTGCTTCCTTTTTCCCTTTGAATTTGAATACATAATTCTTCGAAGACATCAAAGGTATCTGACTTTTCTCTAATAAAGTTTACCCAAGTGTATCTAGAGTAGTTATCAACAACCACAAACGCATACCTCTTGCCTCCAAGACTTTCAACATGCATAGGTCCCATGAGATCCATATGAAGTAATTCAAGAACCTTGGAAGTTGTCTGGTGCTCCAACACTGGATGCGACATTCTGATTTGCTTACCAATATGGCATTCACCACATACATTGCCTTCAATGATCTTCAGTTTGGGCAACCCTCTAATAGCTTCAGCTGACATTGCTCTTTTCATCCCTTTAAGATTAAGATGACCTAGCTTTTGGTGCCAAATTTGTACCTCATCTTCTATGGTGATAGGACAAGTTGTTGTATGAGCTTCTTCTTGAGACATCCATAGATAACAATTATCTTTAGATCTGGTTCCTTTCATCAACAGTTGTCCTTCCTCATTATTAACAAGGCACTCAAACTTGGTAAAATTAACTTTCAGTCCTTGATCACATAGTTGGCTTATACTGATTAGATTAGTTGTGAGTCCTTTAACCAAAAGCACATTCTCCAAATTAGGTAATCCATGATTGATTAAATCACCAATTCCTAATATTTTACCTTTTGCACCATCTCCAAAATTCACAAAACCAGTCTTGTGGGGTTTCACATTTGTATGATACTTTTCTACACCAGTCATTTGCCTAGAGCATCCACTATCAAAGTACCAATCTTCATTGGAGGAAGCTCTGAGAGATGTATGAGCAATCAATCCAACAACTTCTGTTTTAGGCTTCCATTCCTTCTTTGTAGTTTCAATGCAATCTATAGCAAAAAGGTTTAATGTGTCCTCGTATACCACAGTGGTTACACACCCATCTACGATATCTCCGCTGATTCTTGGGTCTCTGATGAGCTTGGGATATAGATTCTGACACAAATTTTGGAACAGGATAAAATCTAGAGTGTTGAGTGTAAGTGCACCAGTTCACCCTTATGTTTTAATAATTGTCAAAACACATGAAAATAGAGTAGAACATATTTTGGCAATATTACAAATCACTTGACAGCGAAAAACCATTTTTAAACCTTGAAAAATTGTTTTTGAGGTGTTTTGTATCGATACATAATCACTTGTATCGATACAAATGTCCTGAAACTACCTCAGACTGATTTTGTGCAATTTGTATTGATACATAAATCTTTTGTATCGATACAAAACTGGTCTCTCAGGGGCAGAGAGTCAATTGTGTATCGAATCATGCTTGCATGTATCGATACACACCTAACTCTCTCTGAAAACCAGAGAACGCATGATGTATCGAATCATGCTTGCATTCTTCGATACATATTAGTTAGTTTTTCAAGAAGCTGATATATGTATCGATACATACTCGTGCTTGTATCGATACATAGGTCAAATATTTCAAATTTGAACGCTAGTCAAGGTGTTTGTATCGATACAAACCATCATTTGTATCGATACATGTCTGATCTGTTTTGCCTAAATTTGCTCAATTCTATTTTCTCTATAAATAGAAATGTGCTTTGTTGATGTAAAAGAGAGAGAACCTGTGATCAAGTGAAATAGCTTTGAAAAACTCATTGGATATCAAATTTAGTGAATAATTTGGATCAAAGGGTCATTCTTCACAGTATCATCATCTTCCATCAAATTGCAATTCATTGAAGAGTGAGTATGGGATCATTCGGATAAAGATTGTACATTTGATCGATAACGTTCGGTAAGGCTTGCGGTGAATCAGAGTTCGTGATCGAGTTGATTTGTGAAGAAGGTTTTGGGTTTTCTCGGTGATTCAAGATTGTGCGATATCTTGAAGGTTCAACAACGAAGAAGGGAGGTACTCAGCTGGACGATCGGTGTGAGGTTTTGCGTACAGATAGGATCATTGGAATCAGCGGGAGAAGCTTCATTACTTGTTGAGGTTATTTCGCATAGTTTACATTAGATTCGATATAGGGTTATTGGAGTCTTTGTAAATTGTCCACTAGTATCAAATCGTTTTTAATCAATAAACACTCAAATAACCCGTTTGGTTATTTGGGGGGAGACGTACCAGGCCCGAAGCGAGGACGACGTGAAAGCCGTTGGGAACTCCCTAATCAATCGTTTGTGTATTTCTTCCTTTATCTTTTACTTTTTGCAATCGCTTTTAATTTTCCGATTCAATTGAATTTTTGTGTTCGTAAGTGTTCATAGAAACTCAATTGACCTATATCTTGATTGTAATTGATTTGGATTTGAACTTGTGTAACTTGAGTGATTTGGGTTTAGATTGATTGAATTGAATATTTTGTACACGATCGTTTCTTATTTGTTGTAATCGTAAGTTCAAGGCTTATACTACATTTCTAGTGATCAAGTGGGTGCAAAGAGACTACTGATCCGGTGGGACTTCCGCGCATACCTTAAACAATTTTTTTAAAACCGACATTGTTTAAAAGGGTCACTTATTCAACCCCCCTTCTAAGTGGTCTAGCCAAGTAGTCTAACATTGAGTATGATGCTTCAACATCGTCATTTCAGTGTAAGGATCAAACTCTTCTTCAGCAGAGATAAACTTGGTTTTAGGATTCTGTTGATTCTGATTCAGATTTAAGTAGTCATATCCAATAGCCTTTGCCTGGCCACTAGGTACATTATCTATAATTTTTTCAAGAATATATGTTCCTGGATTCAGTTGACCCACACATTTTCTCAACTCATCCATTTGTATATTGACGTGAGTAACTTCATCCTGAGCTTTTGAGATTTTCTCAGCCTGTTCATTCACTTCAGCTTGGAACTTGTTAATAGTTTTCTTTTGCTTCTCAAGAATTCTACACGCTTCATTGTACCTGGTGAGTAACTCTTTGTAACTGCACACAAGTTCATCATAAGACACATCACCATCTTCATCTGAGTCACACTCTGTTTTACAGATTCCTATGAAGGTAGTTGTATGTCTAGCTAATTCATTTTCTTCCTCTGAGTCTTCATCTGAGCAAGAAACTGTTAACCCTTTCTTCAGCTTTTTCCGATATATACCACATTGTAGACCCTTGCTTTGACTACTCTTTTCTTCAGGTTTGGTTTTCTTCAAAGTGGTTGATTGTTTATTGGTGTCGAATCTGGTGTTCTGCCCACTTTGTCCTACCATCAACTCTTCTCAGTACCTTTTTAAACTGTCTCCCAAGCATGGCAATGGAATCTGCTATTCTTTCTTCACCTTCATCCTCACTATCATCTTTACCATCATCAGTATTTGAAACAAACGGAATGTTCCTGTTCTTTTTGTCTCCTCGTTCGTTTAGAACAATCTCAAAAGTTTGAACAGATCCAACCAGTTCGTCCATTTTCAAGGTAGAGATGTCTTGTGCTTCCTCAATTGTTGTAACCTTCATATCAAACCTCTTGGGAAGAGATCTAAGAAGTTTTATGGATAATTTCTCATCAGTTATCTTTTCACCTAAAGCTTCAAAGGAGTTTGCAATGTCTAAGAGGCTTAGGTGAAACTCTTGGATGCTCTTTTAATCTTTCATTTTCATGGATTAAAACTTGGATTTGAGGTGTTGAATCTTGGACAGCTTCACTTTACTGGTACCTTCATAACAAGTCTTCAAAATTTCCCATGCTTCCTTAGCTGACACGCAATTTTTATTAAGCTTGAAAACTTTGGTGTCCATTCCATTAAATAGAGAATAAATAGCCTTGTTATTATATTGAGCTGCAGATTCCTCATCTGGAGTCCATTCTAGTTCTGGTTTTAGTACCCCCGTTGAGATACCTTCCTTGTTAGTGAGAGTAGGTTGGCTCCATCTAGTCAACACAGCCTTCCAAACTTTGATATCAAGAGATTTCAAAAATGCAGTCATTTTAGATTTCCAAGAATCATAGTTGTTGGCTCCGTTGAGCAGAGGTGGTCTGTTCATGTATCCTCCTTCCTTTTCTATGATGCCAGAGAATTCAGGTCCTGAATCTCACCCTAGAAACAGGCAGGGTGCCTGCTCTGATGCCAATTGAAATTCCTAGCACGCTATGCACAGTGCGCGATACGATATGCTAAGCACTTTATCAGATATAACACGCGATAATGCAAAACAAAATAAAACAAAACAAATAAATGAGACACAGTATTTGTTGACCCAGCTCAGCACACAATGGTAACCTAATCTGGGGGATACCAATCCAGGAAGGAATATCACTATGATGGTCCTAGTTCTAAGTTCTCAGCAAACGCCGCGTTTACAACTTATCACCTAGGCACGACCAATGACTCTTCAACCTAGGAACCCCTAGATCATAGATCCCATCTCTCTCCCTTACAACCTTACAGACAACAAGGATTTTAGTTACACAAATACAAATGATTTTCTTGGAGACACACTCATAAAAACTACACACTCGTACCTACAGGCTTAGAGTGTTATAACATCAACCAATCCTAAGTCCGTACTTCACAGCTTAGGAGAGGAACACAAACAATACAACTCGAAGAGAACACAATCCTAAACTTGTATCAATGAGACACAAGAAAGGCTCACAAATAAACACACACGCAAAACCTAGAATACTACACTCTAGAACAAAAACGGCGTGAATAAGTCTCTTACAGAATTAGGTTTAGCTTCACCTTTAAATAGACCAGACGTTCTTGATTCACAAGTAACTTGGGCTTCACATATTTGATCCAACCTAATTTCTTCATAATAAATAAAAGAGATTCTCTGCAGAAATATGTTTCAAGGAAATTCTTCATAAAAATATATTTGACAATGATCTGAAGCAATAAATGCGCCATGCATGATTCATGAGAGACAAATAGATATTCCTAAAAAATATAACGCGCGCACACCAACCAGTCAAATGATACAATGTTGAGACATTATATCGCACATCCTGTCACAAGGTTTATCAACCAAAAATGCAACCAATACCAAAGACTCAACAATATAAAACTGTTGCGGGATTTTTGAGACATACCCCACTACAGTTTTATTTTTCATTTCCAAAGGAGGGGAAAAATTGAAAACCTTTTAAAGAAAGAGATTCTAGGTACGGGGGTTAGTTGCACTTGAGGAAGGTGTTAGCACCTCAAGAGCCCATGGTACTCCATGGTAACCTTTTATATGTTTTTGTGCTTTTTATATACATGCTTTAAGAATGGGGAAAGAAGTTGTATAGAAGAAAGAAAAGAAAGTGGGTAAAAGTTAAGAAAATTTTATTTCATAAAGTAAATAAAAGAAAAGAAGTGTAAATATTTTTCTTTGTAAAAAAGGATTTTTGAGAGTAATGTTTTTATTGTATTGTAGAGGAAATGTTTAAAAAGAAGAAAAAGAATAAAAAGTTATTGTTGTTTGAAAGAAAAGAAGATTGTAAAGAAGATTTCGTTGTCAAAAAAGAATTAAGAAAAGATGTTATATATAAAAAAAGTTGTGTTAAAATGATGTTAAAATAATTGAAGTTACGTTGAGATTAAGGTGAACTTGCGTTTGTTTTTTAAAAGGATCGCACGTTTGTTTTGAAAAGGTTTTTCGTTTCAAAAAAGTCTCGTAATCAATTTAAAATCAATTACGAGTCCTCTCCCTTGGAAATGAATTTTTGGCGTTGTGTGTGTGATGTGTGAACTAGAAAGCGATAAATAAAGTCCTACGCTATTACAACCCAATTGAATAATTAATATTTACAACCATATCGAATCAAATGAATGAATAATAATAAGCAATAAATAAATAAAAGGGCGATGCATATAAAATAAAAAAATGCAAGTGCGGAAAATAAATATGATGATGAATATGCACATAGGAGGAGAAAAGGAAAACATCGCAAAATAACATCCTAATTAAAAGTGGAGTATGTGAAAAAAATGTGTCGGAGGCAAAGACATAATAATACATTTTTGGAGGCCACTCACATTAACAAATAATTCTAACCTAAGCACACAAGCAACATGCAATTTTATTTATCAAAAGAAAAGTTTTTATTTTTATGAAGAGAATGGATTTAGGCCAAAAGGCCCTTAACTATTAATGCTAATGTTAGAGCTCAATGATTTTATAAATTAAAATATTGTCTCTAACATGCATTTTTAAAATGATGCATTGTCCTAATCTAAATGCAATGCATGTATGCATGTAGGAAAAATGTATAGTGAACATGTGATATAAAAATGTAATGTGATGTAGAGATTTTTGTGAAAAATGTTATGTGACAAAAGAATGCATAATGTGATGTAGTGCAAAAATGTGAGATTTTAAATGCATGTATGCATGAAATTTTTTTTTAATAAAAGCATGTTATATATTTTTATAAAAGTGAAATTAAACAAAGACATAATCATATTATTAATCATCACAATAAAATGATTCAAACATAACATACTTAAATTTTAGTATTTTTGTTGTTTTCATATTTTTTGCATACTAAATAACCAAACTAAAAAAGACGAAACAAACTAACATTTTTATTTTTTGAAATTAAAATAGTTAAAAAGAAAATATTTTTTTGTTTTTTTTATTAGAGAAAAGTTTTTTCTTAAAAGCCCTTTTTTTTACTTTTGTATATTTAAAAGAAAATTTCTATCATAAGAATTAATATCATTTTTTCTCGATTTTCATAAATAGAAACAAGAAAACACACAAAAAAACAAAATAAAATAGTGCAAACAGCAAAGTAGGGGTGTGAATAGGGAAATGATCAATCTCAAACTCACTCCTAGAGGCCCAAACCATTTCAGAATTGAGGGGAGAATCAGGGCCATCTGATTGAAATCTTAGATCAACAAACAAAAGGGGTGCACATCAGCCATGGTGGGTGTTGCGGGATTTTTGTGACATACCCCACTACAGTTTCATTTTTCATTTCCAAAGGAGGGGAAAAATTGAAAACCTTTAAAGAAAGAGATTCTAAGGTACGGGGGTTAGTTGCGCTCAAGGAAGGTGTTAGCACCTCAAGCGCCCATGGTACTCCATGGTAACCTCTTATATGTTTTTAGTGCTTTATGTACACGCTTAAAGAATGGAGGGAGAAGTTGTATAGAAGAAAAGAGAGAAAAGAGAAAGAGATTAATGTCATTTTAAGTCTCACCTTTTAAAGATTCATATAAACACACTAAACCATTCCCTTAAAGAGAATGATTGAATTCTTGCAATGTTTATAAGAATCGTTAAAATTTGAGACTAAAAATGATAAAAGTCTCTTGAGAGTAAAGTAGTAAAAAATTTAAGAAAGTTTTCTTTCATAAAGTGGATAAAAGAAAAAGAGTCTTGTTCTTTGTGAAAAGGGTTTTTCAAAGTAACGTAACTATGGTATTGTGTGTAAAGTAATAAAAATTTGAGAAAATTTTCTTCATAAAGTAAATAAAGAAAAGGAGTGTACATATTTTTTGTTTGTAAAAAAAGAATTTTTGAGAGAAAGCGTAATTGTTGTATGTAAAGAAAATTTTGTTGAAAAGAAAGAAATTGTGAAGGAGTATAGGTATTGTTATGTAAAGAGGAAAATAATAAAATGTAATTAAGTAACTTAGTGAAATAGTATAATGACGTTGCGACTAGAATGACCCTACGATTATTTTTTTGATTATCTTTATAAAATATCGCGTTTGGGTTGGAGAGGAATTTTGTCGCGAGAGACCTCGTAATCAATTGAAATTTAACTACGAGTTCTCTCGCTTGGAAATGAATTTATGGCATTGTGTGTGATGTGTGAGCTAAGAAACAGTAAAAGCAATAAATAAAATCCTACGCTGTTACAACCCAATTGAATAATTAATTTACAACCATATCGAATTAGAATAAATAAATAATAATAATAATAAGCAATAGATAAATAAATAAGTAAATAGCAATGCATAAAATAAAATGCAAATGCGAAAAATAAATATGATGATGAATATGCACATAGGAGGAGAAAAGGAAAACATCGCAAAATAACATCCTAATTAAGTGGAGTGTGTGAAAGAAATGTGTCAGAAGCAAAGACATGATAATACATTTTTGGAGGCCACTCACAACAACAAATAATTCTAACATAGACACACAAGCAACATGCAATTTTATTTATCAAAAGAAATGTTTTTATTTTTATTATTTTTGTGAGAATGAATTTAGACCAAAGATGGTCCTTCACTATTAATGCTAATGCTAGAGCTCAATGATTTTATAAAGTAAAATATTGTCTCTAACATACATTTTTTAAAATGATGCATTGTCCTAATCTAAATGCAATGCATGTATGCATGAAAAAATGTGAAGTAAAATCGTAGTGTGAAATTGTAGTGTAGTGCAAAAATTTGTGTAAATGTCATGTAAAAATGCAAAAACAAAGTAGATTATGATGTAGTGAAAATGTAATGTTGTAAACGCATGTATGCATGTAATTAAAAAATATAGTGAACATATGATATAAAAATATAATGTGATGTAGAGATTTTTGTGAAAAAAATGTTATGTGACAAAAGAATGCATAATGTGATGTAGCACAAAAAGGTGAGATTTTAAATGCATGTATGCATGAAAATTTTAAAAAAAGCATGTTATATGTTTTTATAAAATGAGATTAAATAAAAATATAATCAAGTCATCAATCATCAAAAGAAGAATTCAAACATAGCATATTTAAATTTCTCTAATATTTTTTTGTTATTTTCGTATTTTTTGCATTCTAAATAAATAAATAACTAAAGAAAAGTCATAACAAATAAACTAACATTTTTTATTTTTTTGAAATTAAAATAGTTAAAAAGAAAATATTTTGTTGTTTTTTCCTATTAGGAGAAAAATTTTTTGTTAAAAGCCCCCTTTTTTACTTTTGTACATTTAAAAGAAAATTTCTATCATAAGAATTAATATCATTTTTCCTCAATTTTCATAAATAGAAACAAGAAAACACGCACAAAAAAACAAAATAAAATAAAATAAATAGTGCAAACAGCAAAGTAGGGGTGTGAATAGGGAAATGATCAATCTCAAAACCACTCCTAGAGGCCCAAACCATTTCAGAATTGAGGGAAAAATCAGGGCCATCTGATTTAAATCTTAGATCAACAAACAAAAGGGGTGCACAACAGCCATGGTGGGCGCGCGCGCGCTAGATCAGAGAGAGTACAGAGTCGTGTGATCAATGATCAACGTCCATTGGAGAAGAGGTACACGCAGCTTATGGTGCGCGCGCAGGCATGGGATCAGGAGGGAGTATATATTGATTTTTCTTTAGAAAATCATTCATTTTTCATTTGTTTTTCTCTCTCTTCTCTCATTCTCTCTCAAAATTTTCTCAAACTTTCTGAAAAAAACAAGAACATCTCATGAATGTTCATCTAAAAGATGAACTTCCGGTTGAAGCTCAACCGGAGCCACCACAAGTACCAGATTCCGGCGCGGCGGCCGGCCAACAAGGTGGCGGCGCCGCCGCCGGAGAGTCACCAAAACTGAAAAAATTTCTACACTAACCCCACCTAAAAAACCTTTCTAAACACAAATCTAAAACCCAAATCTCCTAAAACTCTACCAATCGACCGGATCGGGAGCTTTTATTCTCGGAACCCTAACCTAAAAAGAAACTCAAACCGAAGTGTAAGCAAAGGCTAAAAATGCAAAGTATGTGAGTAACGAAAAGAAAGACATACAGTGCAAAAAAGCTCCGGCAGACACGTTGCGCGCGGCTAACGGCGGCGGCCGGTGGTGTTCACTGCTACTGTCTCTTCCTTTGATTCGTCCTCTTTTTTCTGTTTTCTTTTGTTTCTGTTTCTGATTCTGTTTTTTGGTTTATGTGTTTCTGTTTGGTTTTAATTTGTGGAGATTTAGGTTTTTTGAAGGTTTGAAGGTTTAGAGGTTTATGGATTTGGTTTCGGTTTTGTGTTGTAAAGATGAAAGTTTGGATTCATGTTTATGAGTTTGAAGGTTAAGTTTTTTTGATTTTTTGTTACTTTGTTCTGTTCTGATCTTGTTCCTAACTGTAAAAAGTTTTTTTTGATTTGTGAAGAGTTTTGATGTTTGAGGAGTTTGATTTGTGAAGAGTTTTGATGGTTGAAAAAATTATGTTTGTAATTTTTCTGTTTGATGTTTTTTTTCTAAAGAGAAATTGTTCTAAGCTCTTATTATTTTTCTCATCCGCCGTTCCCTAAATTTTTCTCCCCCCTGTGATTTTTCAGTTCTGTTTTTCTCTCCCAAGTCGCCTCCTTCTCTGTGTAATTTTTATTCTGTTATATAGAGGGATTTTAGGGTTGGATGAATAAAAGAGGAAAAGGGCAGAGTATGCTTTGTGTTACAGATTTTTGTTTGAAATTTCTGTGTTATGATGGGAAAGGGACAAGAAAAATGTCACTGTCTTGTGCTGGAAATTTCAAAAAAGCATTGGATCCATTTTTTCAATTTTTGTGTTTTTGTTTGTTCTGTATTTTTTTAATTTTATGTTAGAAAATAAACAACAAAAAAAACTAGTAAAAAGAAAAAAAAAAGGACCGAAAAAGAAGAAGGAGAAAAAAAATGGAAAAAACTAATTTTTTGGCTTTTTTTGGATAATGATTATAATAGTAATATTAATAATAATAATAATAATAATAATAATAAATAAAAACAGAAAATAATAAATAAAATAAAGGAAAAGTCATTTTTGAAACAATGATTTTTTTTGATAATAATAGTAGTAATAATGTAGTAGTAATAGATAAAAATATGACCGAAAAAATAAAAAGAGGAGAAGATAAAACATATTTTTTTGATTATATATATTTTTATGAATAAATGAGTAAAAAAGAAATTTTGAACAAATGATAATAACCAATAAAAAGTAAAGGAAAATAAATAAAGTAAAAGAAAACTCTTTTGAAAAGGATTATTGTAATAATAATAATAATGATATAAATGATAAGAATAGTAATGTAGAGGATAATGATGATAAATGATTAGAAATAAAAGTACAACCACAAAAAAGTGATAAAAAAAAAAAAAAAAATGAACATAAACAAAACGACGAAAAAAGGACGGACGTGATAACATATCATTATGCGATGAATATTTTTTGACATTTTATAACGAAAAGGAGAACAATGGATTTTAGGTCCAAAATTGGGGTACAACAGCTGCCCCTATTTAAGTTTCTTCACCCGGAGAGATGAAGATTGAAATCTTTGTCTAGACGGGATTAAAGAGACTTAAATATAAAACGTGCACCATTTTTGGACCTAAAATCCTCTGACAGTGCTTATGATGCAAATATGAATGCATGAAATGCAGATGATGAATTTTTTTGAATTTTTGTATGAATGTTGTAAAAGACAGACAAAAGAAGAAGACATAGTTAGGACTTCACAGGGGAAGAACATAACATGGTCCGACTGGGAAAAAACAAGATGTGCCCCAAGTCCATTGGAAGAACGAACTCCACTGGGGAATAAAGTAAAACACTGGGAAAATATTAATTACTATTATGTGGATGACAGTAATGGTGAAAAGAACATTGTCCACCGCCTTGCAAAGTGACGGCTTGCCGATAAAAGACAACGTTTATAGAGAATAAGAGAATTGTCCACCGCCTAACAAGGACGGATTGCAGATAAAAGACAATTTCTACAAGAAAAACAGGAACATTGTCCACCGCCTTGCAAAGTGGCGGCTTGCAGATAAAAGACAACGTTTACTGAGAACAAGAGCATCGTCCACTGCCTTACGAAAAGACAGCTTGCAGATAAAAGACAACCTCTATAAAGAACGAGAACATTGTCCACCGCCTTACAAAGAGACAGCTTGCAGATAAAAGACAACGTTTACAGAAAATAAGAGAATTGTCCACCACCTGACAAGGACGGATTGCAGATAAAAGACAATTTCTACAAGAAAAACAGGAACATTGTCCACCGCCTTGCAAAGTGACGGCTTGCAGATAAAAGACAACGTTTACTGAGAACAAGAGCATCGTCCACCGCCTTACGAAGAGACAGCTTGCAGATAAAAGACGACCTCTATAAAGAACAAGAACATTGTCCACCGCCTTACAAAGAGACAGCTTGCAGATAAAAGACAATGTTTATAGAGAATAAAAGAATTGACCACCGCCTTGCAAATAGACGGAATGCAGATAAAAGACAATCTCTACATGTCACCCACTAGTAACATGATTCTCTGAAAGAAAAGTAACTTTGACGAGTACTTCGAAAAAAAAGATTCAATTTGATTGAACTGTATAAGTGTATGTATTTGTAGAGAAAAAGATTTGTATGATATTTTGTGTAATGTACTGATAGGATTCACTGGGGATAAAAATCAAATGAGGAACTGTGAAATGTATTTGTAAAACACAAGCTTCTTGTATGGAAAACTTGTCACTTGTTGTGTTGAGGATATAACTGATGATGTACAAGCTTTTCAGATGACGAGATTGCCACTTGTAACGCGTACAAGCTTCTCGGACGACGAGACTGCCACTTGTAAATTGGATACAAGCTTCTCGAACGACGAGACAGCCACTTGTAAAATTGGATCCAAGCTTCTCGAACGACGAGACTGCCACTTGTAAAATTGGATACAAGCTTCTCGAACGACGAGACTGCCACTTGTAAACTTCTCGAACGACGAGACTGCCACTTGTAAAATTGGATCCAAGCTTCTCGAACAACGAGACTGCCACTTGTAAAATTGGATTGACGTCCAATCCGGGAACAAACCGGAGGGAAACTGTAAAAACAGGACTATGTGTCCAATTGAAGAATGAATTCAACTGGAAATTTTCCTTTTGTTGTAGGACAAACTGAAACAACCATCTTCCACAAGAGAGAAGTCTAGTGGGGAATTTTTGAAACAAGAGGTGTACACTTATCTGCCTAAGCTGACACTCTAATTTGAGAGAACAACATGCCCAGCCCGACTCTATTTTGTAGACACAGACAAGACAAAAGAGACAGAAATTTGTATATGATGTAATAGTGTATGAATGATGTAAATGTTCATGGCACATGTAAATGTTATGTATGAATGTTATGTATGAATGTATGTATGTTATGAATGTATGTGTATATGTATGTATGTGGATCATCTTTTGACGGACAAACAAAGTGACCAAACCGGAAACACAAGCCAACGTCGCATCACTGCTCAGGATATCTCAACAAAGTGTAGATGTTATTGTAGATGAAGCAAGAGAACTCTTCTTGGGAAGGAACAAATTCTCTGGGGAAACGACCGTTTTAACCGAAACGATCTGTATATTGAAATTTGACTGTACTCAAAACAACTTGTCAACTTTCATTGGGGATGCCCTTTTCTGGGAAGAAAACCCCATATCAATCAATAACTGAATCAGAATTCTGCTGGAGATACCAGACCTAAGATTCTGTTGGTGCGTAAGAAACTGCCTTGAGACAACTGTTGACACCCTTTTAGAGAAAAACATGTTTGCAGTTGATAAACAACTTGGGAAGATGGGGACGACTTGCCCCTTGCTCTAGATTTTTGTTTCAGTATAAAGAGCTTTGAAAGAATCACTCGAAGAGCGTGACTAGATGACCTTTTACATTAAGTGTACCTTTTCAGGAATATATGATCTTGACACAGTATGTCCCAAGTGCTTGAAATCTTGAAGGATTTGCTCCTGATTAACTGATGTTTGTAGAGTAACCAAATTCTGAACCATTTTCAACCTTGATAAGAAGAATATTCAGCTTGTTTGCCCCCTGATTGGTAGAATCCACAGATAACATGCCCCTGGCTAGGAGCGTCTCAAGTCAGCTTTGCCCCTGATCAGACTATAGCTCAAATTTCTTTGATGTCAAGTATTATTTTGCAAGTAAAATTATTTCTTTTGAAAAGTATTTTTGATAAAATGCATATGTATGTTTTTGAAATTGAATATTTTTGTGATGGAAGCACATATGGTGTGTACAAAGTTAATTTGTGATTACTCAACAAACAGGATGAGTCAGCCTAACAATAAATTTGCCGAATATATGCTTTCACAGTGAACCTAGCTTCAATTAGGTCTTTTGTATGTTATAATGTGGCTGGGCTCACGGTTTTCAAAAAAAAGATTGTTAGGCTCAAAATTTATTTGGTCCCACCCATTCTTCTTGATGTTCTTCAATCTTAAATTCAATTAATTCAACTGATGCACTCAGTCGACAAGAGAATCTTTTTGGCAATGATATTTGAGGTTGACAATTTGGTCGAAGCTTCATTGATATCCTTTTTGTTGAACAGACTTTGATGAGATTTCATGAAGTGACAATCACTTTGTGTTTAGGAAGTTGTTCCTATTTTTTGAATCACTCTTTATTTGTATGGACTAGCTCTTTTCGAACTTTGAATTTGTGGTCCATCACGGTGCCCCTCTTTTTTTTTTTATGGGCTCTTTTTTTTTTGAAATTTTTTTGTAAATACTTTTTTTTGAACAACTCTTGTAAGATTTTGGTGTATGAATATTGTGACTGCCATATGAACTGTTTTGAGTCTCATCTCTTGACAGCTTCCTTTGTCTGAGGAAAGCATTGTGACTAAACCTCTAATTTGGTATGATCAGGCAAATTGATTCTCTTGCATCAGGATGCATCATCAAATTAATTGAAAGACTACCCTGCCCTAGGTTATGATTAAGGGTTCAGAAAAAAGAAAGAAACACCGACTTCAGGCTCAAAGGGGCTGATTACGGATTATCTCCTTATATCTCCACTATTTGGGAAGAGAAACAATGCCTTACATCGTCAACTAGGTTTTTCACCATTGAAAAGCATATATCAGCCAAAATTAGTTATTTATTTTCATCATCCTCGCTCCAAGTTTGTAAGTAATAAAACAAGAAATGAGTGAATACGAATGGATTTATTCCAAAAACATGCATGTTTATTATATTAAAAGTTCTTGACAAAAGACATAATGTTAAAAGCAAACAAATGCTTGACAAGAAAGAAATAAAAAGTCTAACGATCATAGGGATGAGCTTCCTTGTACCACTGACTTCAACTGGATAAAAGAGTAGCATAGGCACCATCAACAACCAAAATGCAACAAATCACTCCATGTAGAACAGAGCTGGGTCTATATCCTCGAAAGAGAATTTGTTAGTTTCGATCAATCTTTGGACTTCACCCTTCAGAGTTAAACAATATTCAATACTGTGGCCAGGTGCCCCTTGATGAAAAAGCACAAGATAACTCAGGTTTATACCACCATGGCAATTTTGCAGGTATCTTAGGCGGTGCTCTAGTCTGAATTTGATTCCTCTCAAGCAAAATAGGGAGCAAATTTGCATACAACATAGGGATCGGTTCAAACTTAGGTTCTCTTATAGGAGCAGGATTCTGTTTGCTTGGCTGTTGTAGAGCCAGTTGGCGAGGCTGTTGTTGATGTTGTGATTGAGTCTGATGTAGAGCTTGTTGTCGAGACTGTTGTTGAACATGATGCCTTTGTTGAGATTGGAAGGGCAAAAACAGTTGCTCAAGGAGGAGATGGTGGTTATCTTGAGCCACCATTAATGAAGCAATCAGAGCATTTTTCTTTTCCAATTCTTTCCGAAGTGTGATGACTTCTTCACGAAGCTGAGCGTTCTCTTGTATAATTGCTTCCATTCTTTTCTTTTGATTAACACAAGTGTTGACTTGAAAGTTGACTTTGGAGAAGAGCGTCAGACCACTGAGAGGAAGACACAAAGCTTAGACTCTTTTGGAGAAGACCATGAATGCAAAAATGATGCATGAGAAAGAAAGTTTCGTTTTGATTTTTGATTTTCAAAGGACTTTAGGGTACCAATCATAACAGACTTTCCTTTTTTGTTAATGATCAAAAGAAATTTTCTTTTCTTTTCAAAGCAACCTTATCTTTTTTTGAAGGTCCATGATGATTGTGAAGTTTATAAAGAAATCTTCTAAGTCCTTTTTTTTTGGCATAATCCTCTGAGTCCTTTGAAAATTAATGGAAATTTTTTCATGGATGAATGGATGCGTGAATGTATGGATGCAACAATCACAAACATAGGAAAACATGGTTGGTTGAGATATCATGATGTTGGAGTCAAAGGTAAGAACCACCCACATTGTATGAACTATTGGTTCTCTTCTTTTCAGTAACATGGGTTCTACAAAAATCCCAACGTCATCAACTTTCCTTCTTGAATGCCAATGTCCACGACTTAAACTCATGGCCAAATGAAACATCCAAGGGAAAGTCTCGATTGAGCGTGGTATCGCGGAGTCAACTATTCCAAGACTTCTACTCTCGGCTTTAGCTATCGCACCACATCCTAAAAAAAAGCTAAGGTGGGTTAAAGGTGACTAGGTCCACAATATTAACAGATACATGTCATAGCAACAATCTACGCGAACCTCGCGTCGAAATGAATACCACAACATGACCCTCCATTGTGCGTGGTTACATCACATGTGGATATGTGCGGAGTTTTGCCTTCCGCCCACTCACTATGATCCTACCACAATCTATCTCAAGGTAACTCAAGCTCGGGTCAAGCTTATCTCACTCAAAAACCCCTCCACAATATATATAAAGCTTGTAAACATTTAAACACATAAGTTAGGTTCAACCCTCTTAAGGAGAATTTCCCCAGTGAAGTCGCCATTTTTCTATTGCGGGATTTTTGTGACATACCCCACTACAGTTTCATTTTTCATTTCCAAAGGAGGGGAAAAATTGAAAACCTTTAAAGAAAGAGATTCTAAGGTACGGGGGTTAGTTGCGCTCAAGGAAGGTGTTAGCACCTCAAGCGCCCATGGTACTCCATGGTAACCTCTTATATGTTTTTAGTGCTTTATGTACACGCTTAAAGAATGGAGGGAGAAGTTGTATAGAAGAAAAGAGAGAAAAGAGAAAGAGATTAATGTCATTTTAAGTCTCACCTTTTAAAGATTCATATAAACACACTAAACCATTCCCTTAAAGAGAATGATTGAATTCTTGCAATGTTTATAAGAATCGTTAAAATTTGAGACTAAAAATGATAAAAGTCTCTTGAGAGTAAAGTAGTAAAAAATTTAAGAAAGTTTTCTTTCATAAAGTGGATAAAAGAAAAAGAGTCTTGTTCTTTGTGAAAAGGGTTTTTCAAAGTAACGTAACTATGGTATTGTGTGTAAAGTAATAAAAATTTGAGAAAATTTTCTTCATAAAGTAAATAAAGAAAAGGAGTGTACATATTTTTTGTTTGTAAAAAAAGAATTTTTGAGAGAAAGCGTAATTGTTGTATGTAAAGAAAATTTTGTTGAAAAGAAAGAAATTGTGAAGGAGTATAGGTATTGTTATGTAAAGAGGAAAATAATAAAATGTAATTAAGTAACTTAGTGAAATAGTATAATGACGTTGCGACTAGAATGACCCTACGATTATTTTTTTGATTATCTTTATAAAATATCGCGTTTGGGTTGGAGAGGAATTTTGTCGCGAGAGACCTCGTAATCAATTGAAATTTAACTACGAGTTCTCTCGCTTGGAAATGAATTTATGGCATTGTGTGTGATGTGTGAGCTAAGAAACAGTAAAAGCAATAAATAAAATCCTACGCTGTTACAACCCAATTGAATAATTAATTTACAACCATATCGAATTAGAATAAATAAATAATAATAATAATAAGCAATAGATAAATAAATAAGTAAATAGCAATGCATAAAATAAAATGCAAATGCGAAAAATAAATATGATGATGAATATGCACATAGGAGGAGAAAAGGAAAACATCGCAAAATAACATCCTAATTAAGTGGAGTGTGTGAAAGAAATGTGTCGGAAGCAAAGACATGATAATACATTTTTGGAGGCCACTCACAACAACAAATAATTCTAACATAGACACACAAGCAACATGCAATTTTATTTATCAAAAGAAATGTTTTTATTTTTATTATTTTTGTGAGAATGAATTTAGACCAAAGATGGTCCTTCACTATTAATGCTAATGCTAGAGCTCAATGATTTTATAAAGTAAAATATTGTCTCTAACATACATTTTTTAAAATGATGCATTGTCCTAATCTAAATGCAATGCATGTATGCATGAAAAAATGTGAAGTAAAATCGTAGTGTGAAATTGTAGTGTAGTGCAAAAATTTGTGTAAATGTCATGTAAAAATGCAAAAACAAAGTAGATTATGATGTAGTGAAAATGTAATGTTGTAAACGCATGTATGCATGTAATTAAAAAATATAGTGAACATATGATATAAAAATATAATGTGATGTAGAGATTTTTGTGAAAAAAATGTTATGTGACAAAAGAATGCATAATGTGATGTAGCACAAAAAGGTGAGATTTTAAATGCATGTATGCATGAAAATTTTAAAAAAAGCATGTTATATGTTTTTATAAAATGAGATTAAATAAAAATATAATCAAGTCATCAATCATCAAAAGAAGAATTCAAACATAGCATATTTAAATTTCTCTAATATTTTTTTGTTATTTTCGTATTTTTTGCATTCTAAATAAATAAATAACTAAAGAAAAGTCATAACAAATAAACTAACATTTTTTATTTTTTTGAAATTAAAATAGTTAAAAAGAAAATATTTTGTTGTTTTTTCCTATTAGGAGAAAAAAATTTTGTTAAAAGCCCCCTTTTTTACTTTTGTACATTTAAAAGAAAATTTCTATCATAAGAATTAATATCATTTTTCCTCAATTTTCATAAATAGAAACAAGAAAACACGCACAAAAAAACAAAATAAAATAAAATAAATAGTGCAAACAGCAAAGTAGGGGTGTGAATAGGGAAATGATCAATCTCAAAACCACTCCTAGAGGCCCAAACCATTTCAGAATTGAGGGAAAAATCAGGGCCATCTGATTTAAATCTTAGATCAACAAACAAAAGGGGTGCACAGCAGCCATGGTGGGCGCGCGCGCGCTAGATCAGAGAGAGTACAGAGTCGTGTGATCAATGATCAACGTCCATTGGAGAAGAGGTACACGCAGCTTATGGTGCGCGCGCAGGCATGGGATCAGGAGGGAGTATATATTGATTTTTCTTCAGAAAATCATTCATTTTTCATTTGTTTTTCTCTCTCTTCTCTCATTCTCTCTCAAAATTCTCTCAAAATTTTCTCAAACTTTCTGAAAAAAACAAGAACATCTCATGAATGTTCATCTAAAAGATGAACTTCCGGTTGAAGCTCAACCGGAGCCACCACAAGTACCAGATTCCGGCGCGGCGGCCGGCCAACAAGGTGGCGGCGCCGCCGCCGGAGAGTCACCAAAACTGAAAAAATTTCTACACTAACCCCACCTAAAAAACCTTTCTAAACACAAATCTAAAACCCAAATCTCCTAAAACTCTACCAATCGACCGGATCAGGAGCTTTTATTCTCGGAACCCTAACCTAAAAAGAAACTCAAACCGAAGTGTAAGCAAAGGCTAAAAATGCAAAGTATGTGAGTAACGAAAAGAAAGACATACAGTGCAAAAAAGCTCCGGCGGACACGTTGCGCGCGGCTAACGGCGGCGGCCGGTGGTGTTCACTGCTACTGTCTCTTCCTTTGATTCGTCCTCTTTTTTCTGTTTTCTTTTGTTTCTGTTTCTGATTCTGTTTTTTGGTTTATGTGTTTCTGTTTGGTTTTAATTTGTGGAGATTTAGGTTTTTTGAAGGTTTGAAGGTTTAGAGGTTTATGGATTTGGTTTCGGTTTTGTGTTGTAAAGATGAAAGTTTGGATTCATGTTTATGAGTTTGAAGGTTAAGTTTTTTTGATTTTTTGTTACTTTGTTCTGTTCTGATCTTGTTCCTAACTGTAAAAAGTTTTTTTTGATTTGTGAAGAGTTTTGATGTTTGAGGAGTTTGATTTGTGAAGAGTTTTGATGGTTGAAAAAATTATGTTTGTAATTTTTCTGTTTGATGTTTTTTTTCTAAAGAGAAATTGTTCTAAGCTCTTATTATTTTTCTCATCCGCCGTTCCCTAAATTTTTCTCCCCCCTGTGATTTTTCAGTTCTGTTTTTCTCTCCCAAGTCGCCTCCTTCTCTGTGTAATTTTTATTCTGTTATATAGAGGGATTTTAGGGTTGGATGAATAAAAGAGGAAAAGGGCAGAGTATGCTTTGTGTTACAGATTTTTGTTTGAAATTTCTGTGTTGTGATGGGAAAGGGACAAGAAAAATGTCACTGTCTTGTGCTGGAAATTTCAAAAAAGCATTGGATCCATTTTTTCAATTTTTGTGTTTTTGTTTGTTCTGTATTTTTTTAATTTTATGTTAGAAAATAAACAACAAAAAAAACTAGTAAAAAGAAGAAAAAAAGGACCGAAAAAGAAGAAGGAGAAAAAAAATGGAAAAAACTAATTTTTTGGCTTTTTTTGGATAATGATTATAATAGTAATATTAATAATAATAATAATAATAATAAATAAAAACAGAAAATAATAAATAAAATAAAGGAAAAGTCATTTTTGAAACAATGATTTTTTTTGATAATAATAGTAGTAATAATGTAGTAGTAATAGATAAAAATATGACCGAAAAAATAAAAAGAGGAGAAGATAAAACATATTTTTTTGATTATATATATTTTTATGAATAAATGAGTAAAAAAGAAATTTTGAACAAATGATAATAACCAATAAAAAGTAAAGGAAAATAAATAAAGTAAAAGAAAACTCTTTTGAAAAGGATTATTGTAATAATAATAATAATGATATAAATGATAAGAATAGTAATGTAGAGGATAATGATGATAAATGATTAGAAATAAAAGTACGACCACAAAAAAGTGATAAAAAAAAAAATGAACATAAACAAAACGACGAAAAAAGGACGGACGTGATAACATATCATTATGCGATGAATATTTTTTGACATTTTATAACGAAAAGGAGAACAATGGATTTTAGGTCCAAAATTGGGGTACAACAGTGGGCGCGCGCGCGCTAGATCAGAGAGAGTACAGAATCGTGTGATCAATGATCAACGTCCATTGGAGAAGAGGTACACGCAGCTTATGGTGCACGCGCAGGCATGGGATCAGGAGGGAGTATATCATGTTTGTTTCTTCAGAATTTATTCATTTTCACACTTTCTTTCTCTTTCTAACCGTCCTTCTCTCTCTCTCTAATGTCAAAGCTCTGCTAGGGTTTATCTCCGGCGTGGCGGCCGGCCAACAAGGTGGCGGCGCCGCCGTCGGAAACGGCTCAAAAATCCAAAATTTTCTACACCAACCCCCCTTAATTTATCCTCCTAATCACAGATCCGAGACCCAAACTCCCTAAAAACTAATCAAATGACCGGATCGGAGTGGTCCGAACCCTAACCTATAAAAACTTAAAAAGGAGATTTGCAAACAAAGGATGAAGATGCATAGTACGAGTAACGAAAAAAAAACATACGGTGGTGAAGATTTCCGGCGGAGGTGCTGTGGTGGCCGACGGTGGTGTTTTTCGTCCTTTCTTCTTCTGTTCCCCTTCTGTTCTTCTTTCCGTGTCTGTTTGCTTTTTGTTTCGGTTCTGTTTCACTGTGTTCTGTGTTTTTTTGGTTCCGTTTTGTTTGATTGGGGTTTTGGTTGTGTTTTTGTGTTTCAAGAGAAATGGGTTTTTGATTGTGTTTTTGTGATGTTGTGATTCTGTTTTTCTCTCAAATCCGCCGTTCCTCAATTTTTTCCTCTTTTCGGTTTTGTTTTGTTTTTGTTGAAGTTTTGTTTCCTTTTTGTTGTTGATCTTGAGTGATTATGACAAAGGTGAGCGGTTTTGCTACTGGTTTGTGATCTGTATGGATATGGATTAATGAATGAATGAAGAGTTTGTTAGTGTCATATGTTCTGTTTTGTTAATGAACGAGAGTGAAGGTCAAGAAAGAATGAGTTGATTCAATGTGTTTATCGTATTTTTTGGGTAAGAAGGCTTGAAGGTTTTTTGGTTATGTGATTTTTGTATGCTTGTATTGCTTCTTTTTCTCCAGTCGTTCTCCCCCTTTTCAGTTGTGAATTCTGTTCTGTTAAGTAGTGGGCATTAGGGTTTGATGTGGTTAAAAGAAGAAAATGCAGAAATTGCCTTTGCTGGTTCAGATTTTGGTTTGAAAATAGTATTGAAGAATGGAAAAGAACAAAAATGTCACTGTTATGTGTTGGTGATTTTGCAGAATTCTGTTTGAAACATTGGATCCTTTTTTTTCAAATTTTTTCATTTTCAGTTTTTTTGCATAACAATAATAATAAAAATAAAAAAAGCATGACCGAAAAAAATGAAATAAAAGGAAAAAGAGAAGGTTAAAAAAGAACTGTCCCCCTTTTTTTTATGATTATATTTATCTAGCAAAAATGATCAAAAGAAATTTTAAATTAATGATAGTAAAGAAAATAGGTAAATAAATAAATAAAGTACTATTTTTTTGAAAAAGAATTTTTGATAATAATAATAATAGTGATAGTGAGAATAATAATAATGATGATAAATGATAATTGTGATTATAACAATAATAGTGATAAAAGAAAAAATGAAATATGATGATAAAAAATGTTGAAAAAAGTGAGTAATGATAATGTAGAAATTTTTTTAATAAAAGGGAAATGACAAAAAGTATTTTTTTTGTAAAAAAAGATAATAAGATAATTAAATAAAAACAATGATAATGAGTAAAAGAAAGTAAATAGGCGGATATAGAATGAATGCGAGAATATTTTTATACGATGAATATTTTTGATATTTTACAATGAAAAAGAAAAAGGTTGGATTTTTGGTCCAAAATTGGGGTACAACAGCTGCCCCTATTTAAGTTTCTTCACCCGGAGAGATGAAGATTGAAATCTTTGTCTAGACGGGATTGAAGATACTTAAATATAAAACGTGCACCATTTTTGGACCTAAAATCCTCAAACAATGCTTATGATGCAAATATGAATGCATGAAATGCAGATGATGAGTTTTTTTTTAATTTTATATGAATGTTGTAAAAGACAAACAAAGAAAGAAGAGCATGGTTAAGACTCCACAGGGGAAGAACATAACATGGCCGGATTGGGGAAAAACAAGATGTGCCCCAAGTTCATTGGAAGAACGAACTCTACTGGGGAATAGAGTAAAATACTGGGGAAAATATTACTTACTATTATGTGGATGACAGTAATGGTGAAAAGAACATTGTCCACCGCCTTACGAAGAGACAACTTGCAGATAAAAGACAACGTTTATAGAGAATAAGAGAATTGTCCACCGCCTGACAAGGACGGATTGCAGATAAAAGACAATTTCTACAAGAAAAACAGGAACATTGTCCACCGCCTTGCAAAGTGACGGCTTGCAGATAAAAGACAACGTCTACTGAGAACAAGAGCATCGTCCACCGCCTTACGAAGAGACAGCTTGCAGATAAAAGACGACCTCTATAAAGAACAAGAACATTGTCCACCGTCTTACAAAGAGACAGCTTGCAGATAAAAGACAACGTTTATAGAGAATAAGAGAATTGTCCACCGCCTGACAAGGACGGATTGCAGATAAAAGACAATTTCTACAAGAAGAACAGGAACATTGTCCACCGCCTTGCAAAGTGACGGCTTGCAGATAAAAGACAATTTCTACAAGAAAAACAGGAACATTGTCCACCGCCTTGCAAAGTGACGGCTTGCAGATAAAAGACAACGTCTACTGAGAACAAGAGCATCGTCCACCGCCTTACGAAGAGACAGCTTGCAGATAAAAGACGACCTCTATAAGGAATAGGAACATTGTCCACCGTCTTAGAAAGAGACAACTTGCAGATAAAAGACAACGTTTATAGAGAATAAGAGAATTGTCCACCGCCTGACAAGGACGGATTGCAGATAAAAGACAATTTCTACAAGAAGAACAGGAACATTGTCCACCGCCTTGCAAAGTGACGGCTTGCAGATAAAAGACAATTTCTACAAGAAAAACAGGAACATTGTCCACCGCCTTGCAAAGTGACGGCTTGCAGATAAAAGACAACGTCTACTGAGAACAAGAGCATCGTCCACCGCCTTACGAAGAGACAACTTGCAGATAAAAGACGACCTCTATAAGGAATAGGAACATTGTCCACCGCCTTACAAAGAGACAGCTTGCAGATAAAAGACAATGTTTACAGAGAATAAGAGCATCATCCACCGCCTTACGAAGAGACAGCTTGCAGATAAAAGACGACCTCTATAAGGAATAGGAATATTGTCCACCGCCTTGCAAAGAGACGGATTGCATAAAGAAGACAAATTCCACATTACCTTCCATCATACAAATGACGGCGAGTCAAGGTAAATTAAAGAGAGACATGATATTATCTGCTATCCAATGAAGTGATAGCGTGTCAAGATAAAGGAACCAAATATTACTTACTATCATGCAAACGATAGTGTGTCAAAGTAATATGAAAAGATGAAACATTATCTACTTTCCAAAAAAATGACAGCAAGTCAAGATAATGAAACCAAAGAATTATCTCCTACCATGTGAACGACAGTGTGCCAAGACAATCCGAAAAGATAGACATCATCTACTCTCCAATAAAGCGATAGCAAGTCAAGACAATGACTAAATATTACTTACTATCATGCAAACGATAGTGTGTCAAAGTAATATGAAAAGATGAAACATTATCTACTGTCCAACAAAATGACAGCAAGTCAAGATAATGAAACCAAAGAATTATCTCCTACCATGTGAACGGCAGTGTGCCAAGACAATCCGAAAAGATAGACATCATCTACTATCCAATAAAGCGATAGCAAGTCAAGACAATGACTAAATATTACTTACTATCATGCAAACGATAGTGTGTCAAAGTAATATGAAAAGATGAAACATTATCTACTGTCCAACAAAATGACAACAAGTCAAGATAATGAAACCAAAGAATTATCTCCTACCATGTGAACGGCAGTGTGCCAAGACAATCCGAAAAGATAGACATCATCTACTATCTAATAAAGTGATAGCAAGTCGAGACGATGACCAAATATTACCTACTATCATGCAAACGATAGCGTGCGAAGGTAACATGACTCTACTTAGTACTTCAAAAGTGACTCAAGTAGGCTGATTTGTAGAAGTGTATGTATTTGTAGAGAGAAAAGACTTGTATGATATTTTGTGTAAAGGATTGATAGGATTCATTGGGGATAAAACCACCTGAGAAATTGTAAAGTGTATCTGGTAAAACACAAGCTTCTTGTATGGATAGCTTGTCACTGTTGCTTTGAATTGGTGTCCAATCCGGGAACAAACCGGAGGGAAACTGTAAAACAAGACTTTGTGTCCAATTGAAGAATAAATTCAACTGGAATTTTCGTTTTGTTGTAGGAAAAACTGAAACAACCATGATCCACAAGAGAAGAGTCTAGTGGGGAATTTTGAAACAAAAGAGATGTACACTTATCTGCCTAAGCTGACACTCTAATTGGAAAGAACAACATGCCCATCCCGACTCTATTTTGTAGACACAGACAAGACAGAAGAGATAGAAATCTGTATAATGATGTAATGAGGTATGAAAGATGCAAATGTTCATGGCACATGTAAATGCTATGTATGAATGTTATGTATGAATGTATATATGTATTTATGTACGTATGCGGAACATCTTTTGATGGACAAACAAAGTGACCAAACCGGAAACACAAGCTAACGTTGCATCATTGTTTAGGATATCTCAACAATATGTAAATGTCACTGTAGATAAAGCAAGAGAACCTCTTCTTGGGGAAGAAACAACTTCTCTGGGGAAAAACCCAACACCAATCAACATGTATCGAAGCTCGGCTGAAGATAGAACAACACCATTAGCTTCATTGGGGATGTACCCTTTTCTTGAGATGACGGGGACGACTTGCCTCTTGCTCTAGATTTTGTTTCAGTTTAAAGAGCTTTGAAAGAATCGCTCGAAGAGCGTGACTAGATGACCTTTTAAGGAATATATGATCTTGACAAAGTATGCCCCAAGTGCTTGGAACCTTGAAGGGTATGCCCCTGACCAACTAATGTTTGTAGTGTAACCAGATCTTGAACCATTTCAACCTTGATAAGAAGAATATTCAACTTGTTTGCCCCTGATTGGCAGAATCCACAAATAACTTGCCCCTGGCTAGGAGCGTCTTGGGTCAGCTTTGCCCTTGATCAGACCATAGCTCAAATTTCTTTGATGTCAAGTATGAATTTGCCAGTAAAATTATTTCTTTTGAAAAGTATTTTTGATAAAATGTACTTGTAAGTTTTTTGAAATTGAATGTATTTTTTTGTATTTTTGAATGGAAACACATATGGTGTGTATAAATAGATAATTTGTGATTACTCAACAAACAGGATGAGTCAGCTTAACAACAAATTTGTCGAATATGCTTTCACGGTGAATCTAGTTTCAATTAGGTCTTTTGTATGTTATAACGTGGCTGGGCTCACGGTTTTCAAAAAAAATTGTTAGGCTCAAAATTTTATTTGGTCCCACCCGTTCTTCTTGATGTCCTTCATTCCTAAATTCAATTAATTCAACTGATGCACCTAGTCGACAAGAGGATATTTTTTAGCAATGATGTCTGAGGTTGACACTTTGATAGAAGCTTTATTGATGTTCTTTTTGTTGAATATGGCGTTGATGAGATTTCTTGAAGCGACAGTCACTTTTCTTTGTTTGAAAGTTTGTTCCCTTTTTTTTGAATCACTCTTTATTCGTATGGACTAGTTCTTATCGAACTTTGAATTTATGGTCCATCGGGGTGCCCTTCTCTTTTTTTATGGGCTCTTTTTTTTGAATTTTTTTTGTAAATACTTTTTTTTTGAGCAACTCTTGTAAGATTTTGGTGTATGAATATTGTGACTGCATGACCGAAAAATAAAAATAAAAAAAGCATGACCGAAAAAAATGAAATAAAAGGTAAAAGAGAAGGTTAAAAAAGAACTGTCCCCCTTTTTTTTATGATTGTATTTATCTAGCAAAAATGATCAAAAGAAATTTTAAATTAATGATAGTAAAGAAAATAGGTAAATAAATAAATAAAGTACTATTTTTTTGAAAAAGAATTTTTGATAATAATAATAATAGTGATAGTGAGAATAATAATAATGATGATAAATGATAATTGTGATTATAACAATAATAGTGATAAAAGAAAAAATGAAATATGATGATAAAAAATGTTGAAAAAAGTGAGTAATGATAATGTAGAAATTTTTTTAATAAAAGGGAAATGACAAAAAGTATTTTTTTTGTAAAAAAAGATAATAAGATAATTAAATAAAAACAATGATAATGAGTAAAAGAAAGTAAATAGGCGGATATAGAATGAATGCGAGAATATTTTTATACGATGAATATTTTTGATATTTTACAATGAAAAAGAAAAAGGTTGGATTTTTGGTCCAAAATTGGGGTACAACAAAAACCAAGAAAATATACTTTCTCCCACACAAATGAGAAAAGATCCCAAATGTCATTGTCATTTATGGACTTTATCACTTTATTCGTGACATCGATCCACCTTTGAGAGTTAGAACTTTCCATTTGTTGATGAAATATGATCAGATCATCATCCATCATTCCAATGTTAACCTCATGTCCCCGAAGAAATACAATATAGTCATCTGGTATTGTATTTCTCTTTTATCTCATGGATCTTCTGAATAACATATGTTCTTGAGGTGTGAAAGTTTGTTCTTCTGAAACAATTTCTTGTATGGGGAGTTAAACCCTTATGGGAATATTATTATATCCCTCTTCAAAACAAAGATGATAACCATATCTTCCCCTGCAAACTCGACATCCTAAAAGAACCGACATTTCCTGATTCAAAATTCAAACTTAATTGTGGGATCATAAAACCTATACCCCTAGATCCTTTTAGTGTATCCATAAAATAGCCAGAAAGTTTTGTAGTTGCTATAATTGGAACCATATGAAGGACATGTGCTGTAGTTTTAATTGAAAAATAAATATTATTGGATGCTGTTCACCTGAATTGTTAAATCAACCATAGTATTTACCACCACGGTTAAACTTAACTCTTTTGATTCATTAGTCGAGTTGATTCACAACTCTAGCCTGAATAAAATTAAACGTGTCAAATAACTTCCTTATATCATGAATGAGATAAATGATGCCATGTAGAAAATTGTCTATGAACATTATAAATATTGTTTACCATTCCAAACAGTCGGAAAGAATGACACACAAATCATTATTTATAAGTTCAAGGACATCTGAAGTTTTATTGGCCTTTATCTCCTTTATTGGTTTGTTTTCCCTTAATTTTGTAAAACCTGAGCCTGAGATTTCATTTGACATAAGTCTCTTTATTCTCCATTTCGAGATGTCACTCAATATCTTATGTCAAATGTACCTGAATTCTCAATTAAATGAAGCAATTGTCCCAAATTAAATATAGATTAAAGAGCCAGAACCAACTAATTTTGAATTTTGAAACCATTTAAATTTCTATTCTCAAATAATCAAGAAAAGCCAAATAGGTTCAAAACATAAATAGAAATTAAACTTCATTTCAACTTAAAAACAATACAAAAATAGTTTCATCAAAATTCAAATAAAGTATATTGTTTATCAATAATCTTTATCAATAATATATATATATATATATATATATATATATATATACATATTTTTTTCAATTGGTTCAACTTGAATTGTTTTATCGTCAGCCGTATAGATGTATCTTTCATCACGACAATTCAAAAAACCTTAAGTTAAATTAACCTTAAAACAAACCAAATGCATTCCCCTAACATGTCATGTTTGACAGTTAAAGTAATGCTTCTTTTACTCCTTAGTTCCACAAAAGAAACAATTATTGTTACATGATTTAAATTATTCATATTGTTCCCTTTGAGGCATTGTATCTGCAGCTTATCCTTATACTTCATTGAATTAAGGTTTCCCAAAAAGCGTAGGTATATCACACTTTTCCTTCTTCAAAAAACTCTTTTCAATTTCCTTAATAAAATCAGTTACCATATTTATCTTTTCAGATAGTTTGCCCTAGAATGTTTTCAGAATGGCTTTCCTTATGATCATCAAGCATGCACTTTGACCTATCCCACCTTTCCAATTCCGTAAAAGGTGAGGGAAAATCAATCCTTAACATGACGTTGAGATCCATACTTCAAGAACTATCAAAATATTTACTTTTTAGAACTTGACTTTGAGCCATTTAACTAAAATGATGTTGTATGTAAACTTCAAAAGATCATCCATAACCGAAGAGAGAATAAAAATCAAGCAAAACATGCTCACATAAACCTCAAAATAAAAGTAATTTTAAATTCAAATAAAGGTAAACCCCATAACAAGATATCGGGAATCCATTAAAATTTTAACTTTGGACAAAATATTAACTTTTCAGTGATACCTTGGTGTACTAATCAAACACTGATAATAAGAACATGTCGAATAATAAATTTTCCTTTCGGCCAATTTATTATTCACACGTAAAACCAAATAATTTTCACGCGTTTATCACCACAAGTGCACTTATAATACTGTAAAATAGTTACCTTCCTTTGGGCCGGTTAATATTCACATAAGTTACAAGCACACAACCTTTTATATTTCCAAATAAATTAATCTACACAAAACAGGTTACTTTGGCAACGTTATGCTTCAATCAACTTATTTCAAAATATATACTTAAACTTAATTTGTTCCATTTGAATTTAAAATTTCTTAACCAAAACTATATCCAAATTTGCAAGTAAAACTTGCAATTTTTCAAAGGAGTGCATATTTATTTATACTTGCTGGATACACTCAATTCATGATTTAAAAACGCAAGTGCCTTAATCTTGTTCCACTCAATCTGAATTTTAATTTCAAAATCATAATAACATGAAACTAAGTTGTCGGACGGAACAAGTTTTTCTTACTGAATTCATAATTCAAAAAACAATTGATTCTTAATAAAATGTGTATCCATTTAGATTGAATTCAAACTTGACACTTTATCACAGTGTGTATATAAATCCAAACCATGAATTCGATACTCAATATAATAAGATAGCGAAACTGCAAACTAAAAGAAAAATTATGTATTGCAACACAAACCAAAAGAAGGATTGCAATTGAAACCGAAATCAAAACCGAAACTGAAACATATTATGTGACGCTGGACAGATCATGATGAGATTTAATATATTAAAGTGGCATATAACACATTATAATCGATTTCACAATGAAAACAAAAACAAACCGAAAACAAAAATTAATATGCATCCTGATTGCCACGATATAAAAATTGAAGCTAAACCTCAAATCAACAAACCCATGATTATCTTAATTAACCCCAAACACAAATAGACCAAATTCTTAAATATAGTTACCGGAAAATATATAAACTGAACTAGACAGATTCTAGATACCAAACAAAATCATGCCAATAAAATTAAATAGGCATGAAGAGACTATTTTCTTAATGATCAAGCATGATTGGCTTTGATACCACTTGATAGAATTTTAAAGTCAATTCTTACACCCTAGAATCAATCATGTTAATTATCAAGAAATACTTTAGACATAAGCGGAGGTGTACCTGAGTTTGGGTTCGACACAGGTGATGATCAAAGGTCACGGGTATGTGTGATCTTTTAACCGTAGAATTTCTAATGGACTTATTGAATCTCCTCTGATGGGGATGAAGAGAAAACTTGATGAGCCTTTCACGTTATTCTACAATTGTGGACCATAACTCCTATAAATAACCTTAGGGTTATTTCCTATTTTTCAATATTCTAAATTGGCTCCTCATCAAATTAGATATTGACTTATGGTATCTACGCAATAAATTACCTTTCATGATATTTATGCTTTTAGTCATAGACTTATTATTAATTAGCCCACTGATACTTTGGCTAATTACATAACGGCCTTAACACATGTAATATTACGTTTGTGACCCAAAAATCCTAACATAAACTACTTAAATTCAGTTTAAGTAAACTAACATAGACTCACGTAGGAAGAATACACAAATTGTGTTATGTGATTTTAATTAACATAAATGAAGCAAATTTTGGTATTTTAAATGTGGACAATTATAGAATTATGATCAAATTTTAAATATATTATTGTGTAACTAAGTATTTTTAGAGTGCTACTAAAAAAATTCTTTTTATTTTAAAGAATCTTCAGAACCAAATCGTGTGAACAAAATTTTCCAAAGTATAAAGGATTAATGAATATCGTTAATTAGGCTTTAGAAGCTTTGGTAAGAGATGCTCTCTACTTCATCACCTTTTTCTAAAAGTCATTTATCTTAATTTTCTTTTTTATAAAAAAGTTACTTTTAAAAAGTCATCCATGCGGTTCGATATGATTCAATTGGTTTTTAAAAAGTCTTCCATGTTAACAATACTGAGACAAAACAAGAAGAGAATAACACAAAGATGGGCAGGGTTTCATATAATACCAATAGCTTACATATAAAATAGTTACAAGACATTATTATATAATAAAACCTAATGGGCTAAACAATTTAGACCTAATAGCTTATTATCTAACACTTCCTTTCAAACTCATGATGATGCAACAACAAGCATCATCAAGAGTTTGTCAAATGAAACACACATATTAAGTAATATAAAGTTATAACACTACCCCTTAAGCTGAAACATACTAAGCTTTAAGCTTGTTACAAATTTAACCCTGCAAATAAACTAAATTAACTAATATATAACATCAACCGAAATCAGCTTCACATTCAAACTTCAGCTTCAGGTTCAACTTCGGATTCAGATTTTCAGGTTGTGAGTCATCCCTCACCGGATTCAGATTTTCAAATTGTGAGTCATCTCTCACCGGATTCAGATTTCCAGATTGTGATTATTCCCTCACCAGATTCAGATTTTCAGATTTCAGATATTCAGACAGATTTTGAGCATATGCTCACCGAACAGATTCAGATTTTGAGTACTACTTAACGTCTTGACTCACCAAATAGAACCAAACGTAACTAGATATAACAAAATAAATCAGATCAAACTAGACAAAACAAAGAGAACAAACTGATCAAACAGTAATAAACTAAATCAAAAATACGCCAAAGTCAAATGTCTAAACATGAAAATTATCATAGAACTTCATACATAATTACCAAAGGTTGCAAAAGGACGGAACAATACTTGAAATCAAGTTTCCAAAATCAACTTGATATGGTTGAGAACAAAATAAGAGAATCAACATGCACCTTTTAACTTTGATTATCCAATCGCAGTTCAATTGCAAAACTGCAAAACCAATAAATCATATGCCACCATGTCCACTAGAAATTCAAAAGACTCTTTAACAACGGTATACACACAAATTCACAAAATCAGTCTTCATCGACAATTGTTTCTTCAGCAGAACTAATATTCAAACAATCAATGCAAACACATTCCCAAACTTTTAGGAATTCTACAGCGGAAGAAAACAAATAATTCACGGCGGATCTAACCATTCTCTCGATACCATGTTAACAATACTAAGACAAAACAAGGAGAGAATAACACAAAGACGGGGTAGGGTTTCATAGAATACCAATAGCTTACATATAAAATAGTTACAAGACATCATATAATAAAACCTTAAGGACTATAAACCTAATGGGCGAAATAATTTAGACCCAATAGCTTATTATCTAACAATCCAAACCAAACAAATGCGGTTTTTATTGGATCAATTTGTGTGGTTAACTTATTTTTATTGCATATATCCTAATTTTTTTTTATATTTTATAAAAATAACTTCTTTTTAATAGTTACATATAAAATAGCTTACATATAAAATAGTTATAAGACATCATATAATAAAACCTTAAGGACTATAAACCTTATGGGCTAAATAATTTAGACCCAATAGCTTATTATCTAACAATCCAAACCAAACAAATGCGGTTTTTATTGGATCAATTTGTGCGGTTAACTTATTTTTATTGCATATATCCTAATTTTTTTTTATATTTTATAAAAATAACTTCTTTTTAATACCAACATTATAGTTCTGAATCGCGTGAAAGGATATATTTCGACAACTTATTATTTTATAGATTCAATTTGGAATGAGCTTGTTAAGTTGGACTATATAATAGGTTGATTGCTTGAAGTTAATATAATAGAGTTAAATTAAGTATTGCGATTTGATTTGGTTTTATGAAATGAAAACCGTCAACTTAACCAAACCCCGCGGTTTATTAGAAAAACAATCCGTGCAGTTTTGACTAAATGCAATTTTTTCCAGTTTCGGTTAAGATTAGATCGATTTGTCGTTTTACTATCGGATTGGTTCGGATATGATCACCCCTAAACAAGAGTATATCATGCAATGTATTCTGGTGTCATGCAATGTATTCTTACCCTTTTATATCTGTCATGCAATGTATTCTTACTCCTTTATATCTCTTTTGCATAAATATTTTAGATTAAATTTAAATAGGTTTTTTTCTTCATTAAAAAATTACTAAATTTCATTTTTAATCTCCATAAAACAGTGTCATATTTTTCGTCCAAACAAAATATTTTTGCACGCAATTTTTGTTGTTGTTAAGTCAATATATATATATTTGAATGATATTTTGCAAATATGTGTAAAACATTATAAAAAGTTTCTTCAAATAAAAAGAGCTCAAAGTTTGATTTATAGATTGAGATTTTAATTACTTTTATCTTGATCTTTTATAATTGAAAAATTCATATTTAGTTCATTTAATTTTAAAAAGTTCTTAAGTTTCGTAAAGAAACTTGGATATGTCATCATACATTATAACTTTATTGACACTAGGATATGTCGTATTGTACAATATTTACGTGATATCAACTTTTCTCTCACCCCCCCCCCTCTCTCTCTCTCTCTCTCTCTCTCTCTCCCTCTCCCTCTTTGTCATTTAAGTGTTATGTTTACGAAACCTATGTATCACAAACTACAAAGAAACCATTCAATTGAATGAGACGGAAAACCTAGATCGTATCTATACGATTTTGCATTTTCTTCACTCAGTTGTCACTATCATCTACAAACTCTTTCAATTATGTCAAATTTATTCAGTGATCTTCTCGATTCATCAATGGCTTCAAGCATCACAATAAGTTCCTCTAGACCTAAAGTTTGTTTTCGTTTTGGTTCTTCTATTTTCTCTTGATTTCCTTATATCATTTTCGTTAATTTTTTTCATTTCAATTTTTCATCTATATGATAATGATTTTTTTTAAAATTCAACTTAGATGATTGCACATTAATTGAGAAGCGATATAGCACAATTATTCTTTCATTCAATTGTTGGTATAAACACATTGTTGTTGTTGTTGTTTATGTATCACTGATATTTTATCCTATGGACAGAAACGACATGTAGAGGCGGAAATTGATGATTATCAAGTATTGAGGAAAAAAATCAGTCTGCTAAAAGAAAAAATCCAAGTGGATCGATTGGAATCAATTAAGGTGACTTCAATTCGATGGCTAATTATTTCAATTGATCTAACTTTATGTAATTATGTTCACTAGAAATTCTTCTAAATTCAACGTAAGCTAAGAGAAATCCAGTTGATCTACAAGTAACATTTAGCTGTATGTGTTAAGTTAACTCGTTTTTATGAAATTATTGTTCGAGTTCATCTTTATTTTTTTGGCATACAATTGAATAATTCAAAGCGAAGAACAATCAATCAAAATTAAAATCGTATTTCAAATCGGTTGTTAGGGTTCCATATCTTTTCCATTTTGTTGCCTTCATTATTTATTTTAACATTACTAGTATTTTTGTGGAATGACTTTATTATTTCTTTGAATTTATATTTGAGTATTTTGTTAACCTAATTGCTTAATCTTTGATTTAATCTTCAATATCATTCCATAGGTTAAACTTCAGACAAATAGGAAGAATCTTGAGCATCAACTTTCCAAAGTCATGACAATAGTGTCAATAAATAACTCACTATTACAAGCTGAGGAGGATATTGCTCAAATGCTTTCTTTCAGAGTTAATCAACCATTGTTTAAGTATAATGGTTTTGCAAAAGGTTCAAGAAAGAATGGATTGGTTAAAATTATCAAGCTACCATACATTGAAAAGATACCTCGATATACATTTTATGCACATTTGGCTACGTGAGTCTTACTTTCAAATTTTAATGATTTTAAAATCCTATAATATGTACAATATTTTTTTATATTTGAAACACATGTTTATTCTTGAATTATATTTCACTTTCAAGTATTCATGCATTTAATGTACATGTCATAGATTTGATCTAGTCATTTTCATTGTGTATTTATTCCTTTATTTAAATCTTTCACACAAAATAGAAGTGAGATAATGGCCAAAGATCAAGCATTTTCTGCAAGAAGAAACGTATACTATCATAAAGAATCTGGTGATGCATTGATATATAGAGATTATGATTATGAAGAGGTCAAAGAGGTTAAACATGAATTTTCTCATGGTGAAGACCAAATTATATGGTAAGTCAAAAATGGAGATATTAGTATACTAACATTTAGAAGTTATATGTGAATAAATATAAAATAACACTAAGAGTTAGATATTTTCTAGTTGCAAAATATGTTATTATATGTAATGGTGACCTTGAGAATGGATGACCGCCCAAGGCCTATTCTTTAAGGGGAGATATTCTTAGTAACATGCAAATTCTTGGTCACATGACCATGTAACAATATCTCCACTTAAAAGTTTCAAGACTGGTCCTGATTTTAAGTTACATGATTTTTTATTTTTCCGCTTCATTTTTACCCTTCTTAATTTACTGCAACTACTATTTGACAATTGATTATATTATTAGGATGGCATTTGAGGATCACAACATAACTGAGAAGATGTTGCGTATTGTTAAGAGCTGTGTTGGGGGCACCAAATCAGAGATTCAGGTAAAATTGAATAAGTTACATATATAAATGTTTCAATCATAATTGTTAAGCTTAATACTTATTACAATAAAATCAGATATGAATTATTTGCTGAGTGATTTTGCACAATAGATCTCAGCTGTTAATTTGAAATTGTACTGTTTTACATCCAAAAAGTCTCACATTGTTTTTGATTCAAAGTTAAAGATAATTTATATACAACACTCACACACCTCAACCTAACAAGGCTCCTTTTACAAAAGACAAATCCATACGGGTTCATACGCAGCCCAAAGCAAACAATACTTCATAACACGGTAAGGCACACTTGAGACTTGAATGGAACATTGGGGCTAGAAAGAGGGAGCATACATTGCATGCTTCTATTCCCTTAGCCTCAAGTGGCTGCAACTGATATATATCTGTTACAATATTCTGCTATAACATCATAAATTTTTATTCCTTTATTACGTCATATGTGTGGCTCAATAAATTGACGTCATTAACTAAAATCATATTTAAACATTTTCATAATAATAACTAACAATAATTATTATATTTAAACATGTTATACCAAATTAACCTCATTGATCCACCTATGAACCCTTTTACAAAGTTGCATATTATAAAAATTTGTAATGTAATTTGAGCTATCATTTTTATGCAGGAGAGGTATAAATATCTCAAGGAAAAGGATATGAATTCTGAAGATTCAACAGAAAGTAGATCTAATAATGGCATATGTTTGGACAAGAGTTTGAATGCTGCTATAAATTCTCTGGATCACTTGTTTTGTCGTCGTTGCTTGGTAAATACTAAGAAACTACTATCTTTTAAACATTCTTGTCATCTCCATTATGCTTAACATCAAATACAATAATGACATATATTACCTATGAAGCGTGGTAAGATATACGGACATATCAACACAATCACTCAACATATTTAATCATTTGTGAAATGATAAAAATTAATGTAATCATATGTATCAATGTTGTATCTGTGTCGGATATATCGACATACATCTAATACACTGAGACATGTCTAATCTAAAATGTTGATTCATAACATGGATTAAGATCCTCTATATTTCTAAATTGAGAGGATGCTTCTATGCTAATCCTCATAACATATCGCATATTGACATGCCTTTTTTCTTACACATGCACAACAACCGTATGCGGCAAAATATTGTTAGTTCAGTTAGTAGATAATTAATTCAATTCATGATAAAATAATTAGTTAATCCTTGAATTTTTTTTATCAAATATCTTGGGTTTTTATGCTTTTCTTACACATGGGTTTTTATGTCAATTTATTTTTTAGTTAATCCATGAATTTTTTTATCAAAAATGTTGGGCTTTTATGCTTTTCTAATTCGCTTTCAACAGATATTTGATTGTCGTTTGCACGGATGTCATCAACCATTATTCTATCCTGTAAGAAAAAAAATTCTACATTTTTTCTTCTTTCATTTTTTCTTCTTAATTTGTGTATTTATTAGTAAATTAATATATAATGATTTATTTTGTAGACCGAAAAGCAACCAATTTGGAATGATCCAGAGAGTAAGAGGAAACCATGTAGCGATTATTGTTACCTCGAGGTATTCTTTTTATTCTCATTTCTTCAATATTTTCTATAAATTTTCTAATCCTAGTAACAATTATAACCTCTAAATTATATATGTACCGTTTGAATTTGGCCAATTTTTCACATTAGATGTGAAACCAAAATATTTATTGCATTAATATCATATGATAGTATATTATTTTTTTGAAAATTTTTTTCACCTCTGATTCCTAAGGAAAGGACTCCCCCCTCCCCCCCCCCCCCAAACGCAGTTGAGGGATCCTTGAAAATTTTCTCAACTTTTGTTATTGTTTTTTTATTTTTTATTTTTTTATATTTTCCACATTAGATGTGAAACCCAAATATTTATTGCATTAATATCATATGATAGTTATACTATTTCCCCCACACCACCACAAACGCAGTTGCGGGATCCTTGGACATTTTGTCAACCTTTGTTGTTGCTTTTTTTATACTAATGAAGCATGCTTTCTAATTTGTTTTAATTACATTAATGATTATATTTTCATTATTTGCAGCTAAAGGATGCCAATCTGTCATCAACTAACAAAACTCGAGAGTCTTTGGTAGATGAGGTACTTGCAACCTGTAATTCAAAGGAAATTACAGATAAAGTGGAATTCATGAAACTATCCAACTCAATGGAAGAGGAAGACGATGAGTTGAATATTAGGTCTAATTGGAAACCTTTGGAGAAAGAATTATATTTGAAGGGAATAGAAATGTTTGGGAAAAACAGGTACCAATCTTTATTGATGATTTTCACATTGCACTTAATTAGTACTACCTCCATCCCAAAATATAAGAGAAAATTGGTTAATTAAAGTTAATAAATCTGGTTCAAAATTTTAACCAAATACATCAACTTTCTTTCACCAATTTTCTCTTATACTTTACGACATTTATTTGTGTTGAAAAATTCTAGAATGATATTTCTATATTTGTGATCTCAATCAAACAGGCTAAATATGACCGACTAAAATGAATCCAAAATTTTGAGATTTTTTTATTTATTGTGTAAGCTAGCTCGCTTAGCGAGCAATTATTGGCTTAGAGAGCATGCCAGCTAGTTTTTTTGACAGTTATTACTATCTAGTTAGTTGGTTGTTTGTTGTTTTATTAGTTGTCAACTCATTATTGGCTAGGATTATGTGTTGTATACCTATATATATGTAGCACCTTGTATTATAAGACTAGTTGATTGAGTGAATGCAAATGAGTCTCATTTTACCACAATTGGTATCATTGAGCCCCGTCGTGTGAGTATTCTCAATCAACTTCCAGGGAAACACAAAGAGTGATCATCGTTTTTCAATCTCATTTCTTCTGGGGAGGGATACACGAGAGACTATGAGCTTCGTGTTGAGATTGTGGCGAGTTTGTACGATCACAGAGTGGTTCTTAAACGTTTCTTGAACATTGTTTCATGGAAGAAGGTAACAAAAATAGCTCTGGCAATCCTGCAATTCCACGCTTTGATGGCTTCAATGACCATTGGAGTATTCTTATGGAGAATTTACTACGTTTAAAAGAGTATTGGACAGTTGTAGAAGGAGGAATTCAAATACTCACTCCTAATGCAACTACTGAAGAACGAAAGCTTGTTGAAGAAGCCAAGAACAAAGACTTGAAGGCAAAAAACTATCTATTTCAATCAATTGACAAAACAATCATTGAAACAATTCTTGACAAGTTTACATCTCATGCCATATGGCAATCCATGGCCAACCAGTTTCAGGGTTCAACAAAAGTTAAACGTGCAAAATTGCAAGCCTTGAGGGATGAGTTAGAACTCCTACGTATGAAAGATGAAGAAGCAATTAATGAATTCTTTGGTCGTGTTCTTTCTACTGTGAACAAGATGAAGATTCATGGGGAAAACATCGAAGAGAATATTGTTGTAAGCAAGATCTTGAGAACTATGGCCAAAAAGTTCAACTATGTCGTGTGTGCAATTGAAGAATCCAACAATGTGGATACTCTCTCAATTAATGAACTGCAAGGATCACTTCTTGTACATGAACATAAGATGAAACCTATCAAAGATGAAGAACAAGCTTTGAATGTTTCACATGCAGATAGAGCTTCCAGCTCAGGGAGGGGAAGAGGAAGTGGTCGAAGTGGCCAAAGAAATCAAGGAAGAGGTAAAAGAATTAATGAAGATCATATACAATGCTATAGATGTCACAAGTTAGGCCATTTTCAGTATGAATGTCCCAATCTTGAAGATTATGCCAATTATGCTAATTATGATAATGAAGAAGTATTGTTGATGGCATTCACCAAGTCTGTGTCAAAGAATGCTAATTCCAAGATTTGGTATTTAGATTATGGCTGCAGAAACCATATATGTGTGGAATCAAAGATTGGTTTCATGATCTTGACACAAATCTCCGGGATATTGTGAAACTAGGTGATAACTCACAGATGCAAGTTATGGGGAAGGGAAGTGTAAAATTCCTCGTTAATGGAATTACACAAATCATCATTCTAGTATACTATATTCAAGAATTAAAGAATAAACTCTTGAGTATAGGTCATCTCACTATTGTTTTCAAAAACAATTGTTGTAGAGTACATCATTCTGACAAAGGTGCCATCATAAGCTCTCAAATGGCCTCAAATAAGCTATATTCTGTAATAACTAAGGCAAAATTGGCTTGTCTAAAGGCTGAATGTGAAGATGCCACTTATCTGTGGCATTGTAGATATGGACATCTAAACTTTCAAGGCTTAAAGTCTTTAGAGCAGATGAATATGGTAAAGGGACTGCCTAAAATAGAAGAATCAACTCAAGTTTTTGATGATTGCATGATGGGGAAGCAACATAGAGCAAGTATTCCAAAAAAGAGCACATGGAAATCCTCCAAGAGACTATAATCGATCCACTTTAATATATGTGGACCAATCACACCTGCTTCCTACAGTAACAATATATACATCCTCACCTTCATTGATGATTTAAGTAGAAAAGTTTGGGTGTATTTCATAGCATCCAAATCTAGTGCATTGGATCATTTCAAGAAATTCAAATGCACGGTGGAAAAGAAAATTGGTGAAGTTATATGCGGTTGAGAACTTATAGAGGAGATGAGTTTAACTCACTTGCGTTTAAACAATATTGTGAAGAGAATGACATAAAAAGAATACTTACAACTACTTATACTCCTCAACAAAATGGCATAATTGAGAGAAAGAATAATACCATCATGGAAATGGTTAGAAGTATGATGACTGGGAAAGCTATTCCTAAAACATTTTGGCCAGAAGCTGTCAATTGGGCTTGCTATGTGCTAAATAGAGGTCATGCAGCTGCTCTTTCTGACATTACACCTGAGGAAGCATGAAGCTTCACTAAACATTCAGTTAAACAGTTTAGACTATTTGGTTGCATTGCTTTCACCCACATTCCAAGTTTTCATAGAACTAAACTGGAAGTTAAAAGCTTGAAGTGTATATTCCTTGGAGTAAGTGAAAAACCTATAACTAAGAAAATAATCATCAGCATAGATGTTATATTTGCTGAGAAGGAGAAATGGGAATGGGAAAATACACATGATCCCAACAAAGTCACTTTGCAGTCAAATGATGAAGGAACATACAGTGATGAAGCTCCTATTGTGAATGAAATCGAAGATGATACAGCAGATGAACAAATGGATGAAGAAATTCCTACTGCCGCCCCAACAAATTATCAGATAACCACCTCTACTGCAAATCTAAATTAGAGAAGAGTTAGAAAACCACCATCATGGCATAATGACTATGACACTACCATGGATGAAGAAGAATTCATAAATGAAGACCCTATGAATCTAGTGATTTTTGGTCCTTGGATAAATGAAGACCTTGTAACTTTTTAAGAAGCAAACAAAAGTCAAGTATGGAGGAAAGCTATAAAGGAATAAATTAAGGCCATGGAAAGAAACAACACTTTTGGGAGCTTACTGAACTGCCTACTGGTGTTAAAACTATTGCTGTTAAAAATAAATGAAAAAGGTAAAATTGATAAATATAAGGCAAGATTGGTGGCAAAAGTATATGTACAAAAGTATGGTACTGATTATAAGGAAGTATTTGCTCCATAGCTAGGTGGGCCACAATCAGATGCTTGTTTGCCATTGCACCAATGAATAGTTGGGATGTATTCCAACTAGATGTGAAAAGTGCATTCTTACATGGAGAGTTAACTGAAATTGTGTATGTCGACCAACCTCTTGGTTACATAGAGAAAGGCAAGGAGAATGGTGTGTATAAACTACACAAAGCTCTTTATGGCCTCAAGCAGGCTCCTAGAGCACGGTATAGCAAGATAGAATAGTATTTTTTGAAAGAAGGATTTGCTAAATGTCTACATGAACATACCTTATTTGTCAAGTAAGATAGTAATGGTAAATGGCTGATCAGTAGTCTCTATGTGGATGACTTAGTCTTTACTAGTAATAACAACTCTATGCTTAAAATCTTTAAGGAAACACTGATGAATACTTTTGTTATGATAGACTTGGGGAAAATGAGACACTTCCTTGGAATAGAGGTACAACAGAATGAGTTAAGCATATTTGTATGTCGACATAGATATGCTAAAGAAATCATAGAAAGGTTTAGTGTGGATAAGAGCTATGCAGTGTGCAGTGCTATGGTAACTGGCACTAAACTCTCAAAAAATGACAAGGGTGATGAAGTTAATGCCACACAATTCAAGCAAATTGTGGAAGTCTCATGTACTTGACTGCTACCAGACCTGATCTAATGTTTGCTTTAAACTTAATTGCTAGATTCATGGAACATCCTCTTGATTCTCATATGATGGCTTCTAAACTAATACTGAGGTACACAAGAGGCACTATTAAGTTAGGCATACTATACAAAAGAGGCAGACAAGCAAAATTGATAGCCTACTCTAATAGTGGTTATTGTGGTGATATAGATTACAGATAAAACATCCATAGTTACCTATAGTGGTGATATCAGGTTATGTGTTTATGCTAGGAACTGGTGTAATTTCTTGGTCATCAAGGAAAAAACCCATAGTTACCTTATCAACTACTGAAGCATATTTCATTGTAGCTGCACATTGTGTATGTCAAGGAATTTGGCTACAAAGAATATTGGAAAGTATGGGAGTGAAACAGAAGAAATTCCTAATGTGTATTGTGACAACAACTCAACCATCAAATTGAGCAAAAATCCATTGCTTCGTGGTAGAAGCAAGCACATTGACATCAAATTTCATTTTCTGAGGGACTTGAGTTGTCAAGGTGTTATTCAATTGATTCATTGTGCTTCCAAGTTGCAAATTACAGATATTATGACAAAGGCTTTGAAACAAGAATCATTTGAGGAGCTAAGAGGCAAGACGGAGATTTGCAGCATCACAAAGTTGGTGTAGAACCGAGTTGAGGATGTAAGTAGTTTGTCTACTGAACTAAGTTTAAGGGAGGGTTTGTTGTGTAAGCTAGCTCGCTTAGCGAGCAAGCCGGTTAGTTTGTTGACAGTTATAACTGTCTAGTTAGTTGGTTGTTTGTTGTTTTGTTAGTTAACAACTCATTATTGGTTAGGATTATGTGTTATGTACCTATATATATGTAGCACCTTGTATTGTAAGACTAGTTGATCGAGTGTGTTAGAGATAATAAAAAATTATTGATGTGGCCTTTCCCAAAACCTTAAACTTTTCCTATCCTAATAGAGTGAATGCAAATGAGTCTTATTTTACAACAAGTTCGGTCGCGAGGTAAATAAAACTCGGCCAAGAAATTTTTCCATCAAAAAATTGAACACGAATTCTCCCGAAACCCATCCTTTCGTGAAAAAATAATTGTATAATTAATACAATTGAAAATGTCTTGTAATTAATGACAGAGGTAGCATTAACTTTAGTTTTATATTTTGGCTCATATGAAACTCTCATGACTGCAGTTGTCTTATATTTCATAACTTACTTGGTGGATTCAAGACTTGCATGGAAATAGGCCGATACATGGATGAAAATGAAAAGAGCAAGGTCAGCATTACAAACATTCATTTCCCAATCTTCTATCTGTGTTTTTTAATTATAGTATTCGATTGTTTTTTTACAACTAGTTTTCAATTTATGCATAGACATTTTAAGATAAGTTCACATTTTAGATAGAGGAGGAATAATATGTTTTAAAAACTCCCAAAATCATTTTACCCCAACATTCTCCTCTCATAAATTAATCAATTTAGAGGGAACTTGTTCGAATTGGCTAATTTAGATGGTACAAAAATATAATGAGAATTTTAACATCCCACAAGTATAATGTTACTCTAAAAAAATTAGGATTTTTTACACCATTTGATTGGTTAATCGTCTATAGATATAAATTTTCAGGTTTGTTAGACGCACAAATGCAAAGGACGAAATTATCATAAGAAGTCTAATATTCCACACTACTTTTTTTTTGAACTTAATATTCCATACTACTTAATAGTCTAACATCTTACTTTATCAATTAAAGGATAAAATAGTTGTACACATTTATCTGTGATGTTTTTTTTCTTTTTATTTTTTTAAGAATTCCTCCTAACAACTTGCATAATTTTTTTCCGTCAAAAAAAAAAAACTTGCATAATTTTTTCTTAATATAACTTTGGACAATTTTTATGTCATATAGTTCTTTATATATCAATGTAGCATCAAATTTTTATAGATTAAGAGTGTTTTTTTTTCTCTGACCATAAGAAGGAACCAAGCATTGATCAAAAAAATAAGAAGGCATCAAGTTCAAGGAGATCTAAGAGAAAAGGAAAAAGCAAGAGGTTAAATTATCATTCGAAGACTCATATTACTAAGGAAGATGATCGCTTTAAGCATTATACACCTTGTAACTGTCAAGGATTGTGTGGGAAAGAATGTTCTTGTGCTCTTAAAGGAACTAGTTGTGAAAAATATTGCGGGTATGTCTATTTTTATATATTTATATTTCATGTGTTATTTTAATGGTATTAAAGAAATGTGTTAGCTTTTATTAAGGTGGATCCAGACACATGTGTCGGGTGTGAGATGGCTCAAACTCTCAAAATTTTAAGGTCTTAAAATTTTATTTGTTTTACAAAAATATTATATGTGCATTAATAGACCAGTGATAAATTATATTTTTATATGTCTAATATATTTGGTTAAAATCTTAACATTGATCATTCCTGTATGATAGTTTAAGTGGTAAGAGTTGGTGGACATATGAGTTGTGTAGAGGAGGTTCAAAGATCAATTTCTAGCAGTAACAATTTATCTTTCTGATGTTATGGAGACTCATCAAGATTAACAGTTTATGAATTTTTATTGAATACCTTTAATTTTGATGGATCTCAATAATATTAAATGATTTTCAATTTTTTAAATTTTTTTGCATGGATGATCTATATGATATAATCTCTCAATCCAATGATTAATTTTACAAAATTCGGATTCATTATAATAAAATCAACCCATTTATTTATACACCATGCACAATAAATAAGATATACATGTGCATGATAGCATTGGCCATAAAACGCATTCACAAACTCAACCACCATGTCATTTCAACCTTTGCGATAAATTTAAGCATTAATTATGATGTTTTTTTAGATTTGGTTACAATCATAGTTAATATTTGTGGTTTTTATATGTTATTTACAATTTAACAGAAAGATTATTCTTTTTTAATTTTTTTCAAACAAAACTTAAGTAGAGTGTCTGAAATCATGAAAAGGCGGATGTGTTGGGTGAAATGGGCAAACATTTGTAAGTCAAAGGAAGAGGGAGGGTTGGGTATTAGAGACTTGTGTTTAGTCAATATGAGTTTACTTGGTAAATGACGGTGGAAGCTCTTGGAGGGGGGATGAGGTATTGAAGAATGTTATAAAGGCGAAATATGGTGAACGGCACTTTTCAACCAAGATTGGTGTGGGGTCTAGTGGGAGTAATAGTTCTTCTTGGTGGAGTGATCTATGTCAGTTGGATAAAAGAATGTGTTGGTTCAATCAAATGGCGGTGAAGAAGATGGGTTGTGGAGATTTAAGTTTTGGTCGGATATTTGGGTGGGGGATCTTCCGCTTTAAGGTAGGTTTCCCCGTCTTTTTGGTATCTCGACTCAACAAGATCTTTCTTTGTGTTGGAGGGGAAAATTCTTCATGAGTTAGAAGAGTTGATTGGTAATGTAGCACTATCTAATATAGGAGATAAATGGGAGTGGTGTCCGAATGTGGAAGATGAATTCTTGGTCAAAACTTTATACGAGTATTTTGCAATCAAAAGTATGTGGAAGAGTGGAGCTCCGTCTAAAGTGAGCACATTCGCATGGCAAATTTTTCGTAATAGAGTACCAACGAAGGACAATCTCTCTAGAAGAGGCGTTGTGCAAAATGGAGATGTAAATTGTGGTCTTTGCGATGTGGAGGTAGAAAGTGCCCGCCATTTGTTTTTGCATTGTGTTATAATTTAAGCACATGAGGAGAGTCCAACCCAAAATACTAGTCCAATAGGTGGGAGAACCTCATGGCTTAAATACATATTGAGCACTTTGATGTACTCAATGTGGGATTCATAACATTGTTGCACCCTTTAAAAGCCGACATCCACGACACTGAACCGATGATAGCTCTTTCCATTTTGGCGGTTTCACCCACCTAATAGTATTCGGTGGAGTACCTTAATCCAGCCTATACGTAGCCCTTTTTGTGGTCTAACTCTCAATGAAAGCACCAACTGTTCTGATTTAAGCACACGAGGAGAGTCAACTCCAAAAGACTAGCCCAATAAGTGGGAGAGCCTCATGGCTTAAATACTATATTGAGCACTTTGATGTATTCAATGTGAGACTCATAACATTGTAGTGCCCTTTAAGAGCCGACGTCTACGATGACTTTTAGTCTATCAGTACTGACCTAATGGTAGCCCTTTCCTTTTCGGCAGATTCACCCACCTATCAGTATTTGGTGGAGCACCTTAATCTAGCCTATAGGTTGCCCTTTCTGTGATCCAACTCTCAAAGAAAACACCAATTGTTATGATTTTAGCACATGAGCAGATCCCAACACAAAAGACTAGCCCAATAGGTGGGAGAGCCTTATGGATTAAATACCTTTTGATCACTTTGATGTACTCAATGTGAGAATATAACATTGTCACGCCCTTTAAGAGCTGACGTCCACGGCGGCTTTCACTCTATCGACATTGACCCGATGGTAGCTCTTTAATTTTTGGCGGCTTCACCCACCTATCAGTATTCGGTGGAGCACCTTAATCCAGCCTATAGGTAGCTCTTTTTATGGTCCAACTCTCAATGAAAGCACCAATTGTTATGATTTAAGCACATGAGGAGATTCCAACCCAAAAGACTAGCTCAATAGGTGGGAGAGTCTCATGGCTTAAATATTATATTGACCACTTTTCTATGCTGAATGTGGGACTCATAACACATTGTAACATCACCTCTGCTATGTGGTACGATGTTTTCCAGTGGTTAGGGGTTGTTATTGTCTTACCAGCGGAGGTGTTGATGTCTTATAGCCTTTTAGTTGGTAGCGGTAGGAACAAGATTGTCAATAAAGGTCACTCTATCGTGTGGTTGACTTTTGTTTTGGTGATTTGGAAGACTCAGAACGATCAGATTTTAAATAATGTTGAAGTAGGAGTATTGTAGTAGAAGGCTCTCTTGGCAATGTTTTATACACCAAACAACAAAAGGGTCGTGTTTGTTGTATGAATGGATTTAGTATCCAGAAAAAATATGCTTCTTTGAGTGTGGTTTCGTCATTTTCTGCTGCAGCAGATGTGCTCATCCTTTTTTGCTGGTGGAGTATGCGCGCCTGGCCTCTGTTTCAGCTACTAGTATTTATTTATTCTTTACTGCTATGGTTGTATGTTTTTTTATCTTGGTGAATTTGTTTTTCTTTGTGGCCCTTGGTTTTTTTTCTATGAGCTATTTTTTCTATCTCCCCTGGTAGTGTTACTGGGATAGTGTAGTTTTATTTTGTCTCTAGGATTGTTCCTCTGTTTTATTTGCCTTCGGGCTGGTCTTTGTACTCCTCGTACTTTGCTTAACCTATTAATAAAATCTTTGTAGTTCAAAAGTAAAATAAAATATTCTACATATATAATGTGATATCCCAATGTTCCTACCATTGAACTAACCACATATGAGAATTGTTAAATGTTGTTTATTGATAAAATAGTAGTAATATTTGTGAACCAATTATGTTGCGAACATGATTAATTAATTAGTTTTTCTATAAGTAGGTGTGGAAAGGAATGCAGAAATCAGTTCAAAGGATGTCAATGTGTAAGAGCTCAATGTAAAAGTAAACATTGTCCATGTTTTGCAGCATCTCGTGAATGTGACCCTGATCTCTGTGCAAATTGTTGGGTTAGGTAATTTACTTTTGCTGTTAATTAAGTTGATTTTTTTTGTCAGATATAATTTCATCTCTTTGAAGTGAATAAATTGACGTATCAGAGTTTCAACTCGAATCTCTACAATTTACGTGCAATGTCCCTATTAACTGAGTTAAGCTCTAGGGACTACTTGATTTTATTTAAACCACCTTATTATGGTGCTTAGTTTTGTTTAAGAAAGTTCAGCAAAGCTGAGGTTTTAATTAAATTTTTTTCATTTATTCTCTTTAAATACTGAAATGATGCATTCCATCTGCATATATAGTTGTGGCGATGATTCAATGATAGAGGAGGGGTCATCTCATGAGGAAAATAATTATCCATGTGAAAATATGCATATTCTATCAGGGAAAAAACCAAAGGTAAGATATAATTATTTTGCTATCTATATAATTAATTAATTCATATTCATGAATTAATATATGATTGTCTTATAATTTTATCCTTATTATTTCTCAGATTCTTTTGGGAAGGTCTGATGTTTCCGGATGGGGAGCCTTCTCAAAGGTTGAGATTTTTGTAGTTGTTTAATTTTCATTTTTTTCGTACATAGACGAATTAAGGTAGCAACACACTCTCTTATACATTTTTCTTAACACATTTTAATTGGTTGAAATTTAAACGAGTCTCAATAAATTTATAAGAGACTTTTTGATAAGGATCTATTTGCTTCGAGATTTTAAAATATGTTAGAATCTATTTAATTTCAACCAATTAGAATATGTATGGAGAATAGTGTGGTTGAAAGTGTGTTTATAACACTCTTCAATTTAAAATTGTATGGAAGTGTTTTTAATCACTAATTTTTAATAATTTCAGAATCCTGTAAAAAAAGATGAATATTTAGGAGAGTACACAGGGGAATTAATCTCTCATTCAGAAGCAGATAAACGTGCTGAATATTATGATATTTTAGGCTACTCTTACCTTTTTGACTTGGATAATAAGGTAAGTTTACATTTTCTCTTAAAATGGTCATATTTTATTATGCTTTTTGTTTTGTTATCTTTCTGCTAAGTTTCTTTAATCTAACTTCTCACACATTTATTCAATGCAATATACAATAAATATGCATGTACCATGTTAAAGATACTTTTTTTCTTTCTTTTCAGCATTGTATTGATGCTTATCGCTTGGGAAACAAGTTAAAGTTTGCAAACCACTCACCTACACCCAATTGCTACCCAAAGGTCAGATATATGAAACATATTAGTTTTTTTATCAGATAGTTTAATGACTAGAATTCTAAATATTGTGGTACATCAAGTGGGATTAAAGTCTTGCATTAGATAGAGTGTTGAGGTTGAGCAACATATAAATGATGAATTTAAAATTTTAGGTGATGATATATTGTCCAATTGTTGCTCTTAATCCAGTGTGTCAATCCAACCCAATTAAACTTTCACCAAAAAAAAAGAAGTTGGTGCTCAACTATTAACTATTGAATAAAAACTTTCTTGAACTTGAACATTAATTATTGTAATGGACGAAGTAGATTTATATCTTCATTTCTTGAACTTGAACTCAATTAGTGAATTGACAAAACGATTTGCTTTTGTATAGGGAATGTATGTTAGAGGAGATTATCGAGTAGGCATATATGCCAAGAAACCTATTGAAGCTGGTGCTGAACTTTTCTATAATTACAACTATAATAAGAACAATCAAAGAGCACCTAAATGGTTTGTTGATGAAGATTCCAACTCCAACAAAAAAGAAGCTAAAAACTCTCATGGCAAAGGCAAGCTCGGTCCAAGGACTAATCGGTTCAAAAAAAGTGTTTAGAATTCAAAATTTTAATAGGAAAATAATAGACTTCTAAAAGGTTCAATTTAGTTATTATCAATTTATTATGATAAATTTTTTTATAGATATTTGTGTAACTTAATTAGTTAGAAAAAGAGTCTCATATTCTTCTTAGTAATGTTTAATACCTGAACTCTTTGATATTATGAATTTATTAGACATAAACCGGCGAGTTGCTTAGGAGTTTATTTAGATATGTCACATCATCATAATACTTGTTTAGGAGCTACTATAACTTCTCTTTATAATATAATATTGATGATTGATTGATTGATGATATTGATTGATTGATATTGATTTTGATTGATTGATTGATTGTGTATATTTTAATGTTTTATTAAATTTTTTGCTTTTAATCAAATGTTAGTTGATTAAGTGGTGATTGACGCTGAATTTGATCGAGAGGACCATAGTTTCATCTCCCGCAACTGCATTGCATTACTTGATATAAAAACTGATCTCGAACCAGATTAAACAGGTGGTAAAAGCCAAAAAAAATTTGCTTTAAATTTCGATCTTATGCATGTTTGATTGACTCTTTTATTTGGTACATTGGAAAGATAAATTTATCCCTCTAATATTTGTTCTACAGACTTCCCCTACCCGATCCATATGTCTTCATGTTCTTAATATTTGAGCTATCCTACGGAGATTTTGTAAGTGCACCAGTTCATCCCTATGTTTTAATAATTGTCAAAACACATGAAAATTGGGTAGAAATATTTTGGCAACATTATAAATGACTTGACAGCGAAAAACTATTTTAAAACTTTGAAAAACTGTTTTATAGGTATTTTGTATCGATACATACTTGTATCGATACAAATGTCCTGAAAATCATCCAAGCTGAATTTTTGCATTTTGTATCGATATAGAACTCATTTGTATCGATACAAAACTGGACTCTCAGGGACAGAGAGTCTCCTATGTATTGAATAATGCTTGCATGTGTCGATACACATCAGACTCTCACAGGGACCAGAGAAGTCATTGTGTATCAAATCATGCTTGCATGCTTCGATACATATCAGTCAGGATTTTCAAGATAATGGTGTATGTATCGATACAAACATGTTTTTGTATCGATACATAGCTGGAAAATTTCAAATTTTGTACGCTGTCAGGAGTGTGTATCGATACACACTAATCTTTGTATCGATACACTTCAGTTAAATTTTGCCTAAATTTGCTCAATTCTATTTTCTCTATAAATAGCAATATGCGGTTTTGATGTAAATGTGAGAAACCATTGGGAAAACACTTTTGATCAGAATTTTAAGAAGTTTTTGATCAAATAATATTCAACACAAGATCATCATCTTCCATAAATTCACAATCAATTTGAGATTGAGTATGGGATCAATCGAGAGTTCTTAGTGCAATTGATCGATAACGTTCGGTGCAATTCGCGGTGAATAAGAATTGCGATCGGGTTGATTTGGGTTGAAGGTTTGATTTCTCATCAAGCATTCAAGATTGAGAAGAATTCTTGAAGGATCAACACAATCAAGCGAGGTAATTAGCTGGACGATAGTCACAAGGGTTTTCGGGTTGATAACGGTGTGAGGATCAATCGTTGGAATCAGAGGTAGAAGCTTCGAGGTGTGTTAAGGTTTTTGCACAATTTTCATAGATTTGGTATAAGTGAAGAAAGGGGTTTCTTTTGTATAGTCTTATACGGTGTAGTCTTTGTATAAATTGTGCACATTGTATCAAGGAACAAAGTTTTTAATAAAACGCTCAAATCGTCCGTTTGATGATTTGGGGGGAGACGTACCAGGCCGACTGCGAGGACGACACGAAAGCCTAGGGAACTCCCTAATCATGTGTTTGCGTTTCTTCTTTCCTTAAACTCTTTACTTTCGTATAATTTGTTAATTCGAATTCAATTGAATTTTGCGTTCGTACGTGTTTGTTAAAATTCAATTGATTTGTGCTTGAATTGTGATTCGTTAAAACTTAATCAAATAATTCATTGTGTGCAATTAAAACTTGATATCTTAAGTATTTGATTTCGAAACATTATCTTAGTTCGATTTATCATCACTTGGTTCACGGCTTAATACTACTTTTACTTTAATCAAGTGGGTGCAAAGTAGACTACCGATCCGGTGGACTTCCACGCATTCGAAATATTTTTTTAAAATCACATTATTTAAATGGGTCACTTATTCAACCCCCCTTCTAAGTGATAGCCAAGTTGTCTAACAGATTTGATTGACTCCGAATAAAGGCAAGAAATGCTAGTCTTGTTAGTGGATTATAATTTACTTTTTACTATTGTAGTCCAAAATGTACCATATCTTCTCCGCATAAATAGTTTATTTTTTTACTAAAACGTAAAGAACTTTATTATTTTTTGTAAAGGACATCAATCGAAATCATAATATATTCAAATTCGCTAAAAATTAAAAAGGATGAACTTGCTAACAAGCTCACAATATATATAACAACATAATGATAGAGCCTACAATTGAAATGACAAAATACAAAATGTTCGGAATAGTCGTTCTTCCGAATCTGCAACGTTGAAGACGCTAAGTTATTGAATCTGCGTTGAATTTGGATCGAAACAAATATGCAAATATAAAGAAAAAACACCGTACTAAGACGGGAAAATAAAACAAGCACCATACAAAGACGAGAAATTAAATCAAACAAAATGTGAAAATCACTTATTTAAACAAAAAATATATATTAAAAGAAGATCAAGATGGGTGATTCTGGATCATAATTGTTCCTCAATCACCCTTCTATAGTGGGTTAACAGGATTGGAGTTGATGAATTATTTGGCAAGTGTATAAAATTTGTCGTCAACTAATAAATTTATATAGTTCGTATTTCTGCAAGGATTGTTGTATGTCAACAATTCAATTGTTTTATATTTAGGATGTAAATGCAAGGGGGGTATGCGGAGCATATATTTGGTTTATCAGACAATAAACTAAAAGAGATGATTGAAAATATATATTAACGGATGATTAAAAAGTTTGAATCACATCCTCTTCATGATTTGGTAAATGCGGTCCTAGGCTACCTTTTCTTTCTTATTATTTGATCACTGTCGTTACGTGGTCAAAAGAAATTGAATTTTTTTTTTTAAAGTAGTACAAGGTAGTTTAACCTTGGTCGTCTCTCAAGGACTCTTGATCGAAGTCTAACAATTATTAGAATCAAATTAAAAACGGTAAACTAAAAGGAGTTTCAGTTTGTGAAATAAGGTAAAAAAGATGATGATTCTATTTAATAGAAAAGTAATCAATCCATTGGTTTCAGGTAACTTCGTTTACTATCTATCACAGGTTCTGCGAAAATATTCATTCAAGGGTTTATGATTTGGTTAATTATAAAACTAATTACACAAGCGGCAACTAGTCTTATAAGGAATTCAAATGATTAAGCATCAAGTGTATGCCTAGGATCAAGCGTCACACAAGCATAACTAAGATCATAACAAATTCCAGTCAACCCTATTGCTAAGCGCGATAGTTTGTACCAAGTTCTAACCAAATCAATTCTAACAAGCGTAAAATCAATTTGATTAACTATAATAGTATAAACTCGAAATAGAGTAATGAAGGATAAATCTAAACCGAATTCATACAGAAAAAACAAGATATGAAAATGATACAAAACAACATAAACTCACAAATAAAATAGCTATTGATAATCAAACTTCAAGAATTCATAAACAAAATTCCTTACAACCAATGGATCGATAGAAGGAGATTAGTTTCTCATAGCTTCAGCCGCCTCCTTCTATTCTATTACATGAATGACTGACTCCTAGCTCAAGTTATGGTATGTTGTATGCACAATGAGAAGGTATCAAAATGTCATTAAATCCGAAAATTGGTCAAATAAATGAATTAAGGCTCAATTGTGACCCAAGACCTAGAAACATAGTAAAAACTAAATATTATAGTAAAAAGACTATTAAAATGCTAAATTATAATACTAGAAAATATGTGCCAAAATGGACTGATCAAATTCTCCCACACTTATTCTTTTGCTCTCTTGAGCGAAACTAAAGATGAAAAATAAAATAAAAAAAATAAAAGTCACAAGTAGTCCACATACTCTAGATTTCAAACTTCCAGCGTTAAATTTCAAAGATTGGCACAATTCTTATCTATCAACTTTCAATGATAATCTTGCGTGTGTGTGTTCCTCCTGTCACCCAAAGTAATGTCAAGATAACTCTTTGAAACTACCCATTCTAAGTGCTATGTTGTCATTCTTTTCCTATAATTTTGGATTTAACCCGAATATTAGTCTAGGGGGACTATTGTTGGAACAAAGGATGTTCATAATCTAACTCTTAGTGTTTTGATGATAACAAAGTATTAATGAACAATAGGGTATTTTAAAATTTATTTTTGAGTGTGCAGATTAAATAAATTATGTTGATTAAATTAAGCTCTGAAACAAAGTATTAGCATGGATATCAGAAGCATAGATATCAGAAGCATGGACATTAAAAGCTAAGATATCAGAAGCAACGCTAATCAGAAGCAAGTCATCTCAGAAGATTGATGTTAAATCAGAAGCAACGTATGGAGAAGACTAACAGTTTCAGAAGCTGAAGACTCAGAAGCATATGTCTGATACATAGGCTCTGAATAACAAGCCAAAAATGTCAGTATTAACTGATAGTAATTCAATGATTGGAAATCATTTGAATTAAAGGTTGTGATTGATTGATACATCATAGTACTACAACCTTATCATCAAGGATTGTGACGTTAGTACTATTTTACTCCATAAGGGCGAATATTCTCAAGCAAAAGGAATAACAGGATAAGCATTACCAAAATTGGCAAAAATCCCATGTTACCTTTGTCCTTTCACAACTGGTTTGAAAATGACCTCTGCAACGGTCATTATCTTCAAACGTCTCTATTTCTTCTTCACATATAAATAGAGAAACGTTTTCTGAAGATAAAAAAGTTACAGAGATTCACACGCATACAACTTTACTCCTTTACATAAGACTGAAAGCACTGCTTCTGAAACTATTTTCTGTTGTGCTTCTGACACTCTGTTTTTCTAATTCATTAGGAATTATGTGTTAGAGTCTTAAGAGTCTTGAGTTGTAATCTTGAGAAAACTCTTGATTTTATAATCAAGTGTTTATCACTTTCTATTTTATTTCTTTTATATTAGGAAGCCTCTTGCTAGTGTGCTTGAGCAAGTAAGAAGTCTCTTACTAGTGTGTTTGAGCATTGTAATAGTCTAGGTGATTATAGTGAAATCCCTTGGAAGTGCAAGGGGACTGGACTACTCTCGGTTTGTGAGAGGAACCAGTATAAAATTGCCTGTCTCACCTCTCTCTCTATCCTTACTCTTTTGTGTGAGTGTGTTAATTATGTTTCTTTATCCGTTGGTGCTTCTGAAAGGTTTCAGAACTTGCAAGAAGTTTATAAAACGCCAAAACACAATTCAACCCCCCCTTCTTGTGTTTTTCACACCTTCAATTGGTATCTAGAGCTCCGGTTTGTTACGCATCACTTAACAGTGAGACAAAAAGATCCTGAAAAACACAATGTCTGAAGATTCAAGTCCAAAGAAAGTTGCTATTCCATATGATTACAATTCTGAAAAGTCTGAGAAATCTGGTGGAACTTATAGTAAAGCACCTAAGTTCAGTGGTGAACAATCAACCTTCAACTGGTGGAAATACAAAATCTATCCTCATATCATAGCTGAAGATGAAGGTTTGTGGGACATCATTGAAGAAGGTGTTAGCTTTCAAGATAAGCTTGATGAAGATGGTAAGACAACAACAGCTGTAAAGAAGACCTTCACAGCTGAACAAAAGAAAGAATGGAAGAGACACAACAAAGCTATTTCTATCCTTGCTAGCTGTATCACTCATGATGAGTTTTTGAAAATTGGAAACAGATCTAGTGCTAAGGGTATTTATGATTCTTTGTGTGCTACTTATGAAGGAAACCAACAAGTGAAAGAAGCAAAGGCTAATCTTCTGGTTCATCAGTATGAAATGTTTAAAATGAAAGACACAGAAAACATTGAAGAAATGTATGCAAGGTTTAAAATCTTGGTTTTTGGTCTTGGAGTTTTAAAGAAAAGTTATACTACTTCTGATCATGTTAAGAAGATTCTGAGGTGTTTACCACCCAAGTGGAGACCTAAGGTCACTGCTATACAAGAAGCAAAAGATCTCAATACCTTAAGCCTAGAAGAGTTAACTAGTTCTCTCATAAGTCACGAGATGGAACTAGCTTCTGATGAGCCTAAGAAGAAATCAAAGTCATTGGCTTTGCCAGCAACTTTGAAATCTCTTAAAGCTTTAAAGGCTAAAGTTATTGAATCTGATGCTGATGAATCTTCTGTAGATGAACAGGAGGATGGATCAGATGAGGAACTCTTTGCTTTGCTTTCAAAGTTCAGGAAATGGAACAAGTACAAAAACAACAAAACTTCTGGAAGAAGTTCTGGTTTTAAAATCCATGGGAGCAGAAGCTCCAATTCTAAAGACAAGAAAGATGGTTCTAAAAATAGCTGTTTCAACTGCAAAAAGACTGGTCATTTTATTGCTGATTGTCCTGATTTGAACTCAAATGACAAAGGGAAAAAGGGCAACTTCAAGAACAGAATGAAGAAAAGTCTTATGGCTACTTTTGAAGATCTTGAGAAGTTATGAGATACTGATGAAGATGATGAGGAAGCAAATATAGCACTTATGGCTACAACATCTTCTGATAATGAATCTGATAATGAATCTGATATGGAGAATGAATCTGACACTGATGATATTGATGAGGTAATTTCTAAACTTCCTCATGATAAGCTTCATATTGCTCTCAGAGACACTATGAAGCAATACATAAACAAGTCAAATGATTTCAAAAGTTTAAAAACTAAAATTGACTTGCTAACAGAGAAATCTGACCAACTTCAATCTCAATATAATGAATCTCTTTTGAAAATTAAAGATCTTGAAGAAGGTTGTGTTGCTTGTAACAAATCACATGATAAGCGCGAGGTTGCTCTTCATGAATTTGTTAAACAGAATGTTAACAAGAGCAAAGTTGCTTCCATGATTTACAGTGTAAGCAAAAACAAAGGATATGGACTTGGTTATTCTGCATCTTCTGATAAAGGAAAATCAAGTTAGTCTGTTTGTTTGAGCAAAACACCTCCTCCTCTCTATTCTACTTTCATATCAGAAACTGGTAACTCTGAGAAAGTTTCACAAACTTCTGTTTTGAATAAGGGCAAATCAAAAGTCTCAGAAGATAACAATTCAGTGATTCTTGATAACTCAAATTCAAAAATAAGATACTCAGAAGTAAAGATTCTGAAGAGACCAGTTCCTAAACCAACTAAGGTTCTGAGAACTTCAGAAGCTAGTACTTCTAGTACAAAGTCTGTGAAACCTATTAGAAGTTTTGACAAGAAGAAGTATGCTCCTCAAACTGGTTTTCAAAAATCATACTTCTACAAGGCCTACACTAACCCATCAGGACCCAACAAGTTGTGGGTACCAAAATCTGAAATAGTTTATGTTGCAGGTTTGCACTCAAAAAGAGAAAAACTCAAGTACATGGTATCTGGACAGTGGCTGCTCTCGACACATGACGGGAGAAAAGCATTTATTCCTCACCCTGAATCTAAAAAAGGGAGGATCTGTAGGATTTGGTGGGAACCAAAAAGGTTCAATAATTGGTACTGGTACAGTAGGTAATTCCGTCTCTACTATTTCTGATGTTCTTCTTGTTGATGGACTCTATCATAACCTTCTTAGCATAAGCCAATTATGTGACAATGGTTATGAGGTGGTGTTTAATAAGAACACATGTACTGTAAACAGATACTCTGATAAGTCTATAGTTTTCAAAGGTAAAAGGAAAGGCAATGTTTACAAAATCAATCTTTTTGAATTAGTTGAACAACAAGTTGTTTGTCTTTTGACTGTAAGTGAAGAAAAGTGGGTCTGGCACAAAAGATTAGGACATGCTAACTGGAGATTAATCTCTAAGCTAAGTAGTCAAGATCTTGTGAGAGGCCTACCTGTTCTAAAATATCAGTCAGACACAATTTGTGGTCCTTGTCAAAAAGGAAAGCTTTTCAAAAGCTCTTTCAAAGATAAAAACATTGTCTCTACTACAAGGCCTTTGGAATTGCTTCATATTGATCTATTTGGACCAGTTAGCACTGCGTCAATGAATGGTAAGAAATATGGACTTGTCATTGTAGATGATTTCAGTAGATGGACATGGGTTAGATTCCTGAGATCCAAGGAGGATACATATTATGTGTTTAAAACCTTCTGCACTCAAATACAAGTTGAAAAAGACTTGAAAATTGTCAAGGTTAGGAGTGACCATGGTGGCGAGTTTGAAAATGAGCCTTTTGAAATCTATTGTGAAAACAATGGAATTCTTCATGAGTTCTCATCTCCTAGAACTCCATAGCAAAATGGGGTTGTAGAGAGAAAGAACAAATCTTTACAAGAAATGGCCAGAAGCATGATGCATGAAACTAACCTTGCAAAATATTTTTGGGCAGAAGCAATAAACATTGCTTGTTATATTCAAAATAGGATCTATATTAGACCTTTATTGAATAAAACAGCATATGAATTGTTCAAAGGAAGAAAACCTGATATTTCTTATTTTCATCAATTTGGTTGTACATGTTACATTCTGAATACTAAAGTTCATTTAAAGAAATTTGACTCAAAAGCTTCTAAGGGTATCTTTATTGGATATTCTGAACGCTCAAAGTCATACAGAGTGTTTAATTCTGAAACTAACACTGTTGAAGAATCTATGCACGTAAAATTTGATGACAAAGAGCCTGATGATGATAAGTCAGAGCAAGTTGAAGTTATTGCAGATAATCCAGATTCAGAAGTTGAAACTGTAGAGGTTAACAAGAGTTCAGAACCTGAGACAACCTCTGATGATCAAGAAACGGTTCCTTCTGAAGATGCTCCAACTCCTCAAATTGATAGTGATTCTGATGCTGAGATTGAAGAAGTTATTAAGAAGAATTCATTCAAATATAAGTCATCTCATCCAGAAGATTTGATCATTATAAACAAAGAAAGTCCTAGAAAAACAAGATCAAGTTCACACAATGAAGATGCAATGGTCAGTTTGGTTTCTCTCAATGAACCAAAGACTATTGATGAAGCTCTCAAAGAAAAAGCTTGGATCTTAGCTATGAAGGATGAACTACATCAGTTTGACAGAAATGAAGTATGGAATTTGGTTCCTAGACCAAAAGACAAGAACATTATTGGAACAAAATGGGTGTTCAGAAACAAGCTCAATGAGAAAGGAGAAGTAACTAGAAACAAAGCAAGATTGGTTGCACAAGGTTACAGTCAACAGGAAGGAATTGATTACAAATAAACTTTTGCTCCAGTTGCTAGATTGGATGCAATCAGGTTATTTCTTTCCTATGTAGTTAACCTTGGTATTACTTTATATCAAATGGATGTGAAGAGTGCATTTCTTAAAGGTTTTATCAATGAAGAAGTATATGTCAAACAACCTCCTGGTTTTGAAAATATTCAAAATCCTGATCATGTTTATAAACTACAAAAGTCACTTTATGGTCTTAAACAAGCTCCTAGAGCTTGGTATGATAGACTGAGTAACTTTTTAGTTGATAATGGTTTTGAAAAAGGACAAGTTGACTGTACACTATTTAGAAAAACCTTGAAGAAAGACATTCTGATCGTTCAGATCTATGTTGATGATATTGTTTTTGGTTCAACTAATGCTACTCTATGCAAGAATTTCTCGAAGTTAATGGAAAAAGAATTTGAAATGAGCATGATGGGAGATATGAAGTTCTTTCTTGGAATTCAAATCAATCAAACAAAGGAAGGAACTTACATTCATCAAACCAAATATACAAAGGATCTCCTGAAGAAGTTCAATCTTGAAGATTGTAAGCCAATGAATACTCCAATGCATCCAACAACAAGCATGAGTCTAGATGAATCTGAAGGCAAAGTTGATCAGAAGTTATATAGAGGTATGATTGGTTCTCTACTCTATCTAACTGCATCTAGACCTGATATTATGTTCTCAGTATGCTTGTGTGCAAGATTTCAATCAGATCCTAGAAAATCTCATCTCACTGCTGTGAAGAGAATCTTTAGATATCTGAAAGCTACTTGTAATTTTGGATTACTTTATAAGAAATCCAAGAAATATGAGTTAAATGGATTCTGTGACGCTGATTATGCTGGAGATAAACTTGAAAGAAAATCAACAAGTGGCAGTTGCCAATTTATGGGTGAGAATCTTATCTCCTGGTGTAGCAAGAGGCAGACCACCATCGCTATGTCCACAGCAGAAGCAGAATACATTTCAGCTGCAAAATGTTGCACACAACTTCTTTGGAAGAAATATCAATTAGAAGATTATCATATAAGCAGTCACTATATACCTTTATATTGTGATAACACTGCAGCCATTCAGCTTTCCAAAAATCCTATTTTACACTCTAGAGCAAAACATATTGAGATCAAACATTATTTTATAAGAGATTATGTTGAGAAAGGTGTTATAGATATCAAGTTTGTTGATACTGAAAGACAATGGGCTAATATCTGTACAAAACCTTTGGCTGTTGAAAGATTTGATTTCATAAAGAAAAATCTCAACATGGTGTTTGTTCCTGATTGTTAAGTTCTTTTGGGTAAAACTGTTTTTAAAATCTGATAAGGATCAGAAGATGTTGAACCTCAGAACCTCAAGGTCAGAAGTTCTGATGTATGACTACTTCTGATAAATATCAGAATCAAAAGAATGGTTCTGATGTGGTAGTGGAACAGTTTATAACCTTTTTAATCTAACTGCTGTACACTAACGCACCAGTTATTTGAATAATTTTCTAATACACGTGTCATTTTGCAATTAGATGAGTATTGGTTTATGATGAGTTTAGCGCTTAAAATGAATATGACTACTCTGTCCTCTTTGTGTTGTACTGTTTGTTTGTTTTCTAAAAATATACACCTTTATCACTTGCACACAAACACGTTCACAACCCACACTTTTTCATATTCTCTCTAAACCTCCAACGCTTCAGTTTTCTTTTCTTCCCTCTCTAGCAAAACCAAAACCCTAACCCTCAACAATGGCATCGTCATCTTCTACTGCTTCTATATCCGTAAAACCCATCGTTGATTTGGAAAATCAAAAGAAGTACACAATCAAAAAAGGTTTTTGATTTGGAAAATAAAGTGCATGGTAGAGAAACAGGTGGATTTTGAAATTTTACAAGCAAATGGTTTTGATTTACAGAAGTTGTTTTACTATCAAGGGTTAGAACGCTACTTCAAGATTTTGAATGGTCCAATGTTTGAAGAGATGGTAAAAGAGTTTTAGATGAAGGCGTATGTGTATGATAAGCAGTTAGCTTATATTGAAGTCAAAATCTGGTGAAGAAAAAACCCTATGTTGAAAGGGAAATCAAGAAAAGAATTGGGTCTTCCTGAGTTTACCCAAACTGAAATTAGATCCAACATTGCTGGTATGGATATCAAAATTACTGCAGATCATGTTGCAAAGGTTTTGAACCTACCAAATCAAGGAATTCATCTTGCTGGTTACAGGACTAAGCCACAAGATCCAACGGTTCAAGCAACTCTGTTTGAGAATGTCACTTCAAATGGACAAAAAGATTTGAAAACATTTTTCAAAGGTGTTTACAAGGTACTGTTTGAATCTATTGCTACAAAAGTGGGTGGAACTGACTGTATTTCTTCTGAACAGAAATATTTCATGTATTATCTTCACAGCTTTGTCAAAATGAATGTGCCAAAATACATTTTTGATCATCTCTGTGAAATGATTAAAAGCAGTATTGAAAAGAATCACACCAACTGTCATCATGTTAGGTTGCTATCTCACATATTCTATCTAAGCAACTTTCATGTAGTTCTTAAAGAGAACTACCCAAATTTTGTTAAACCTACTTATATGGAATCAAGAGTTGTTGATGGAAAGTCTTTAAAGAAGATGTTCTTAGTCAAAGGTAAGGTTGTGGTTCCTAACAACCCTTTGCTAATGAACAAAGAAGAAGAAGTGATTGATTCTTCCTTTCCTGCTGTTGATGTAAAAGAAGGAGAGAAGATTGCTGATGGATGGTTCAATCACTAGAAGGATAAGTATGGATTGGAAACTCCTGGAGATGAAGTAGATATAACCAAACTTGGTTTTGATCAGAAATAAGATTTTGTGATGAAGACCACTATAACAAGAGATAGAGTAAAGCTGAAAACTCCTTCAATTGGTGGTGTCAAAATCTTGACAGAAGAACAGATTGCGAATCAAAGGAAAGAAGAAAGATCAAAGAGGGCTGAGGACAACAATAAGAATAAGAGGAAAATTTTTGTTGAGTCTGATGAAGAAGAAGAGGATGATGATGAACCTCTGATGATGAAGAAGAAGAAGATAGCCAGAGAAAGAGCTGCTCACAAACGTCAGAAGCATCAAGGTACATCTTCTAACACTGTTATAATGAGCCTGCAGAATCTCAATTTAGAAATGAATCTGCTTCTGAGCCTGTTTTTAAAATTCCTTCTCCAATCAAACCATCATCTGACCCTGAATCTGAACCAAATGTTTTAGATATGCTATCTAAACATTTGTCACCTCAAACCATTCATGCAGAAACAAACATCCTACCTGAAACACCCTCTAAACCTTCTGTTATTGTACCCTCTCCTGCAAAGAAATCAAAGCTTGAGAAACTTAAAGAAAAATTTGAAAAAGAGTTTAGTGAAGTTAGTTCTGATTCTGATTCTGATACTGAATCTGATAACACTAATCCCATCCCCACTCCAATTCATGTTGACACTCCTCCACATGTCACTCAACCTTCCATTCCAACCATAGAGATTGTTAATTCCTTAACTCAATCATCTTCACAACCTGAATTCATTGTCAGCATACCTTCATCACCTCAATCCCCAGTCTCACCTCCATCTAACCTTGAACAACATATCAATCAAACTGTATTTGAGCCTGAAATCACTTATCAATCTATCCTAGAAAGCATCCAGACCCAACATTCTAGCCAAACTGTTTCTAGTATTGAGATTCTGGCAAGACTTGTTAGTGATGATGTTAGGAGAATGCACAGGTTAAATTCTGAACGTGGTATCATGCCAGGACAGATAATTGAAAAGTTTGATGAGATTGACAATGCTCAGAGGTTGATCATGGCTGCTTTGAAGAAAAAGTATGTTGATGAGTTAGTTTATGAACATCTGCAATTCACTGACTCTTTTGAAAATGCATTTGGAAGTGCTCTTCAAAAGAAAAGATTGATGTTAACTAACTTATCACATGATGAAATGGAAGCTCTGAAAGCAAAGGAAAGAGAACAGAGAAGTCTGGAACAGAAGATGATGCTGGAAGAAGATGTTAATGTGCTAACTTTTGACACAAGGATGGTTGAAAGTTCTGATGCTGCTGCAACTAGGATTTAAAAGGTTGAACAGATTCAAAGAGAACAAAGAGATAAACTCTTAGTGCTGGAAGCTGGATTAGAAGAGGTCAAGACTAATCAGATGGATCTGAAAGAAACTATCAACAAGAATGCTGAGAAGTCTAACAAAGCTCTTGAGAAGCTGATGATGTTGCTCACCTTAAGACTTCCTTCTAACCCCTCCTCATCTCAACCTTAGGATTCTATGTTTGCGCACAAAATTGTTTTTAAGTGGTTGTAATATTTGAACAAGTTTACTTTCTGTTAATTGCATGAACATCTTTTGCTTACTTAATTTGTTTTGTTTGCTGTTAACTGTTTGCATTGTTTTAGTTCAAATATGTTTTTGCAAATTATGTCAAACACAAAGAAATTATAGAAAAAGATTTCAAAACAGAATCATAAATCTTTATTTGATTAAATAGAATATCATTACATAAGGTCCTAAATCTATTTAGAATCTAAATCTGACTTCTGTGAGTCACCAGAGCCTGAGGTTTCTGTTGGAGAATGATAATTTTCCAAGTACCTCAGATAATCAGAATCTGGCTTATCAGAACCAGAAGAGGATCGTTCTGAAGAGCTTTTTATCATCAGAAGAGGATCTAATGTTCTGAGATATTCTCTATAATCAGAATCAGTATCATTAGAATCTGATGAGAGATTGATGTATACTGGTGGTTGTGGCTTTGTTTTTGATCTGGTTCTATAACTTCTTCTTAATGGAACTGAAGAAAATGCTTCACCCTTAACCTTCTTTGCTTTTGGTTTTGTTTTCTGTGGTGATTCTTCTTTCTTCACTTCTTGGGGAGCCTTACCCTTATTTGCTCTTCTATCCTTATCCATTATTTCTTATAATAATGTGTGGAAGTGTTGAGTAAATTGTAATGGTGTTACGCTCTTCTTTTATAGATTTTTTCATAGATTCAAAGTCTCTCAGTTCTTGGAATCAAACAATCCATTTAATGGAGTTGTTGTAACTGTTTTCCTAAATTGACTCCTTGAAAGTTATGTTTTTTACTGATCCTTTTATGCGCTTTTTTAAATGTCCTTACTTCTTTTTATACAAACTGTTTTTGTTTGATGACAAAAGGGGGAGTAAGAGTCATTAATTATTGAGAATAGAAGCGCTAATAACTGAAACCAATTAAAAGAATCCTTTTAATTTTACGTTCTTTTAAATTATTTTATCTGTTTCTTTATTCTGGAGAATAATATTTTATGTTGAACTAAGTTCTTCATATGATGATAAATGGAAAGAGTGCAATTTTTCCATTAATTATCAGACTCAGGGGGAGAGCTTACAAAACTAGTCTCTAAGAGTCAAAATATGAATAATTTGAGTCAAAATAAAATTATATTCTTAAACTATTTTAATTACTCAATGTTACAACTTAGGGGGAGCGTGCAAAGCTTATGAACCTCTGTTGAACATAGTAAATTAAAATAACAACCATTGTTAATTAATACTAGATTTGTCATCAATCAAAAAGGGGGAGATTGTTGGAACAAAGGATGTTCAGAATCTAACTCTTAGTGTTTTGATGATAACAAAGTATTAATGAACAATAGGGTATTTTAATATTTATTTTTGAGTGTGCAGATTAAATAAATTATGTTGATTAAATTAAGCTCTGAAACAAAGTATTAGCATGGATATCAGAAGCATAAATATCAGAAGCATAGATATCAGAAGCATGGACATTAGAAGCTAAGATATCAGAAGCAACGCTAATCAGAAGCAAGTCATCTCAGAAGATTGATGTTAAATCAGAAGCAACGTATGGAGAAGACTAATAGTTTCAGAAGCTGAAGACTCAGAAGCATATGCCTGATACATAGGCTCAGAATAAAAAGCCAAAAATGTCAGTAGTAACTGATAGTAATTCAATGATTGGAAATCATTTGAATTAAAGGATGTGATTGATTGATACATCATAGTACTACAACCTTATCATCAAGGATTGTGACGTTAGTACTATTTTACTCCATAAGGGCGAATATTCTCAAGCAAAAGGAATAACAGGATAAGCATTACCAGAATTGGCAAAAATCCCATGTTACCTTTGTCCTTTCACAGCTGGTTTGAAAATGACCTCTGCAACGGTCATTATCTTCAAACGTCTCTATTTCTTCTTCACATATAAATAGAGAAACGTTTTCTGAAGATAAAAAAGTTACAGAGATTCACACGCATACAACTTTACTCCTTTACATAAGACTGAAAGCACTGCTTCTGAAACTATTTTTTGTTGTGCTTCTGATACTCTGTTTTTCTAATTCATTAGGAATTCTGTGTTAGAGTCTTGAGTTGTAATCTTGAGAAAACTCTTGATTTTATAATCAAGTGTTTATCACTTTCTATTTTATTTCTTTTATATTAGGAAGCCTCTTGCTAGTGTGCTTGAGCAAGTAGGAAGTCTCTTACTAGTGTGTTTGAGCATTGTAATAGTCTAGGTGATTATAGTGAAATCCCTTGGAAGTGCAAGGGGACTGGACTACTCTCGGTTTGTGAGAGGAACCAGTATAAAATTGCCTGTCTCGCCTCTCTCTATCCTTACTCTTTTGTGTGAGTGTGTTAATTGTGTTTGTTTATCCGCTGGTGCTTCTGAAAGGTTTCAGAACTTGCAAGAAGTTTTTAAAACGACAAAACACAATTCAACCCCCCCTTCTTGTGTTTTTCACACCGTCAACTATTTCTTTTCAAGAGCTCCATAGCTTTTCCATTTCAGTACAAGGGCAACTTCTTTCAAGTTTTATTACTTATTATTATTATTTATTATTTTAAAGCTTTATGTACTACTCCATCTTTTCACCTAACGGGATCTTACTTGTAAAAAGTCCAACCTATTACTCAGAGATGAGCATCCTACACAGCACTTGTTTTTCCAGTTTCAGGCACAGGAACTTGTTCCTCCAGTTTCAGGCACAGGATCAAGCGTCACAATAGCATAATTAAGATCATAACAAATTCCAATCAACCCTATTGCTAAGCGCGATAGTTTGTACCAGTTTCTAACCAAATCAATTCTAACAAGCGTAAAATCAATTCAATTAACTATAATAGCATAAACTCGAAATAGAGTAATGAAGCATCAATCTAAACCAAATTCATACAGAGAAAACAAGATATGAAACTGATACAAAACAACATAAACTCACAAATAAAATAGCTATTTATAATCAAACCTCAAGAATTCATAAATGAAATTCCTTACAACCAATGGACCGATAGAAGGAGATTAGTTTCTCATAGCTTCAGCCGCCTCCTCCTATTCTACAACATGAATGACTGATACCTAGCTCAAGTTATGGTCTGCGCAATGAGAAGGTATCAAAATGTCATTAAATCCGAAATTAGGTCAAATAAATTCATTAAGGCTCAATTGTGGCCCAAGACCTAGAAACATAGTAAAAACTACATATTATAGTAAAAAGACTATCAAAATGGTAAATTATAATACTAGAAAATATGTGTCAAAATGCATTCATCATTGTCACGATAAATTAACTCAATAGTTCATACCAGTGTTAATGACTAAGAACCCTTTCCATAAAAGTAATTTCCTAATGTCTTAGGTCAATTCAAATTCATAGAAATATTTATGCACATTAATTCTACTTATCATGGTTCAGGTTTCAAAAGTTATGGTTAGTAATATTCGATTCCTAAATTCAATTTATAAATTCGTCAATTTATAAAAAAAAACAATACGGGCAAAAATAACTGAAAAACAATACTAATAAAAAGGTATCCAAGGATCATCACAATTTACACGATTCAAATCAAATCAAGGAACTTCATTCTAATCAATAGCACTTTAGTTCCTCATGATAGAAATAAGCATAACAATTAAGTTGTGAAGACTATACATGATTCAGTGATGAGAAACACGTTTGACTGCATTCTTCAATGTTGAAACACTGGAAAATTGCTCACATACAACTAAGATCATATTTCTCTCTCTAAACTTTGTAACCCTTATTTCTGGTGAAAAGTATTATTTATATGCTAAGAATAGTGCCAAATCTATTTTTCTTTTGACATCTTTGACTTACGTGTCAGTAAATCAGTTCCCAATCACGCCCCTAGACTGCCAATCGTGCCCCCGTGCTTTTTGCTAACGCCATGTGATGGAGATGAAAGCCAAATCGCGCAGGGACGCGAAAAATACAGAGAGCAAGGGATTGAATTAGATCAAAATCTTTCAAAACTTCTTTTATCATTTGGGCTCTTGTCTTCAAACTTCTTGCTATATCACTTTCTTCCAATATTCTTCTCTTTAACATATAATTAATACTCCTAAAAAATATGAGTACTCTCGAATTTCAGCTATAAGAGACACATGAGATAAATTCTTCGGTTCCAACCGAAAATATTTATATACATAATAGTTATGAATAAAATTTCTAACTCCTTATTTAAAATATCTAAGATCTTTATCCGGTAAACCAGTTCATATTGTAGGTAATGATACTTTTTAAAATCATAATAGCCTTAATTTAACTACAATTGAATGAATTTAACAATTAGAAAATCTGCTAATATTTTGGACAATTTTTTACATGATTGTTTTTCTTTTTAAAATTCTATTAGTTATATTACTCTTTTATTTATTTGTCTTAGAAAAATAGGCGCCACAATTTAAAAATTGGCGCATTTTAATTTCCGCCAACTTTTCTGAGGAAACTTTCCTCGCAAATCAAATTTCAAAATTTTAAAAAAATATCACGCGCCACAATTTTAAAATTTGGTAAACTTTTGAATTTCAATTTGCGCCAAAATTTGTGAGGAAATTTCCTCACAAACACGATTTTTATTTTTAAAAAATATATTGAAATGGAGCTTAAATTTGAAATATTCTGCATAAATTTGTAAGTGCACCAGTTCATCCCTATGTTTTAATAATTGTCAAAACACATGAAAATAAGAATATATTTTGGGTGATTTAAACTTGCATTGAAAGCGAAAAACATTTTAAAACTATTAAAAATCAGTTTACAGGTCATTTGTATCGATACAAATGAAATTTGGATCGATACAAAAGCTCTGTAAAATGTTTTAGCTGAAAAACACTTTTTTGTATCGATATAGCTTTATTTTGTATCGATACAAAACTGATCTCAAAGGGACAGAGAAACTGTGATGTATTGATACATGTTGTCATGTATCAATACACGCTGGTATGTATCGATACAAGCTTTATTTTGTATAGATAAAAAACTGATCTCAAAGGGACAGAGAAGTTGTCATGTATTGATACATGCTGAATCTTTGTATCGATACAAGTTTAAGTTTGTTTGTATCGATACATATCAGTCAATTTTCAATTTTTTATGTTGTCAAGTGTTTGTATGGATACAAATTTGAATTTGTATCGATACATAGCAGTAAAATTTTCCTAAAATTTACTCCATTCTATTTTCTCTATAAATAGCATCATGGGGTTTTGTTGTAATTATGAGAAACCATTGGGAAAACACTTTTGATCAGAACTTTGGAGAAATTTTGGATCAAAGCTTCATTCAGCACAAGATCATCATCTTCCATCAATTCACAATTAATTGGAGATTGAGTATGGGATCAATCGAAGGTTCTTAGAGCAATTGGTCGATAATGTTCGGTGCAATTTGCGGTGAATTAGAATTGCGATCGGGTTGAAGGTTTGGTTTCTCATCAAGCATTCAAGATTGAGAATAATTCTTGAAGGATCAACACATCTGAGCGAGGTAATCAGCTAGACGATCATTACAAGGGTTTTCGGGTTGAAAACGGTGTAAGGATTGATCGTTGGAATCAGAGGTAGAAGCTCCGTGACGTGTTGAGGTATTCGCGCAATTTTCATAGATTCGGTATACGTGAAGAAAGAAGGTTCTTTCGTATAGTCTTGTACTTTGGAGTCGTTGTAAATTGTGCACTCGTATCAAGGAAAGTTTTTGAATAAAACGTTCAAATAGTCTGTTTGACTATTTGGGGAGAGACGTACTTGGTCGACCGCGAGGACGACACGAAAGCCGTTAGGAACTCCCTAATCAATTGTTTGTGTCTCTTCTCTCCTTACACTCTTTTACTTTTTGCAATTGTTTGTTAATTTGATCAATTGAATTTTGTGATCGTACATGTTCATCAAAATTCAATTGAATATTGCTTGAATTGTGATTGTGTAATACTTGATTGTTGAAACTTGTTGTTGAAAATTATCTTAAGTAATTTGATTGCAACATTTACTTTGATCGATTTATCATCATACGCTCTAAGTCTTATACTACTTTTTCTTTGATCAAGTGGGTGCAAAGAGACTACCGATCCGGTGGACTTCCGCACATTCGATTTGAAAAGATTTTTAAAATCACATTGTTTAAATGGGTCACTTATTCAACCCCCCTTGTAAGTGATAGCCAAGTAGTCTAACAAGAGGTATCACGATCCCGGTTCGATTTTGTACACAAAATTGTGTGGATTTGTGCCAATTATTAGAAAACATGGTTTTTGCTCCCAAGGGTGCGTACAATAGGGCTCCGATATTCAATGGAGACCATTTTGATTATTGGAAATGTAGTATGCGCATACACATCAATTCTTTTGATGGTGAAGTGTGGAACGCCATTGAGAACGGTCCATTTGTTCCGACAAATACCGATCAACATGGTGTTGTCACTATGATGATAAAAAGAAAGTCAATTACGATGCGAAAGCTCAAAACATTTTAATCTCATCCTTAGGAATTGAGCAATTCTATCATGTTTCGCATTGTAATTCGGCCAAAGAAATGTGGGACACATTGGTTACTCACTTTGAGGGTACCAATGAAGTCAAAATATCTAAGATAAATGATCGACGATTTGTGTATCAAAAATATTTTATGACCGCAAGTGCACAGTCTCGTCGTGTAGTTTTAAAAGATATCGAATCCACAAGGATCAATAGTCGATCTACCGTATTTCTATCGTTACGGTGTAAATCTAAGGCTGATGATTTTAGGTTTAGAATTGTTTTGAATTAAGAAGAAGAATTTGAATTAATTAAAGGCGGGATATCAGTATGTAATTAATCAACCTTCGGGAATAAATCAGTAGCGCGCGAAAAAGGATTTATTTTTCAGAAGGACTATCTCAATTTAAAGGTTTAAACCTCACACTCTCGTTTTGTTGATAAAAACCATACTCTCTAGACTAGGAGTTTTACTGTCACTTTTCTACCACCTTAGTTTCGAAAGCATATTTTGAAAATCAATAAGTCCTAATTAATTCTAACGTGGCTCTCGCTCGTTCAAAAATTAATATCGAATTCCTACTATCTAGTTAAAACCTCAAACTCTCGCTCTATTGATTTTAACCTTAGTTGCTTTATTTTACTCTCGTTCAAAAGCTTTGAATTAAATTAGGAATTTGAATCAGAAAAATAGTTTAATATGCGCGCGCTAAATCATTATTAAATCCCCTTCGAAGAATTAAATTACATACCGATATCTAGACATGAAGAAAGAAATAAACAAATAAAAACTTTAAATTAAATTAGACATAATAAATAAATAATTAAATAAGCGCATAAAAACTTGGAAATAAAAATACTGAAGAAACTTGAATTGAAATTGCTGGAATTAATCGGAATGAAATTCTTGACAGGAATATGAAAACAGAATTCGTAACGGATTTCCGGTGTGGAAATACCGTTACAGTTTATTGAACTGAAAACTAAAACTGACTGAAATAAACAAAAGAAAATCCGTATGGAGATCTGAAATTGAGTCTTCTATTTATTGGAGAATTTTGCCTCGTACGATCCATAAAAATAGGGAGGATATGCTTCACTTTTGACCTCATCCAATTGCCGTACGATTAGGAACCGAAACAGATCAGACGCGTGCTTTCTCCCCACGTCTCGCAAAAACAGTTTTGCTGGGCTTTGGATTTGGTGGCGCCCGTCACCAGCCTGATGGGGGCAAATGCCCCTTTCTGCTGGGCTGCGCGAATTTGTGCTTTGCACCCCCCTTTTTGCTCCGTTTTTGACACTTTTTGCTCAATTCTCTTCTCCGACCTATTTTATTTGACATTACTGAAAAGAAAACAAATACCAACATAAAAAGACATAAATGAAATAAAAACATATGAAATGCAACTAAAAGTTCATGTAAATTGAGCTAAAAATACGATATGATTTCGTGTCATCAAAGTCCCCCACACTTGAGTTTTTGCTTGTCCTCAAGCATAAAAATGGTGAATTGCATAGCATAAGCACAACGTGTGACACGACCATCTAATCATACGTGGTTGCTGGCTAAGAAATGAAAATCAAATGATATTACCAACACCAAAAACACCGTAGTGACACAGAACCGATTTTATCGGTCAGAAACTCCCATCACATGAAAACAAATTTGAAGCGTTTCCTTTTGACTCTATTTCTCCCCTAAGTTTCGTTTCCCCTTTCATTCTAGCGCAATCACATTAAGCCTGTTATCTCGCACACGCCCATGGTGAGAAACCTGTTAGTGATTATGATCATCATATAGCTAGGGGTGCTGATAACATAAGTTTGGTAACCCTTTTTTGCTTTACTCACTTCGCAGTTGCGGGGGATCCTGAACCAACTACTAATGAGTTTTTCTTTGCTATGGTATTTTTTTCTTTCGCATGTATCAACATTTGTTGAATTTTGTCAATTATTCTAAGAATCAACCAATAGCTTTCATAACATTTATATTCTAATACCCCACTTGAGTTGGTCTAGTGGTATTGGCTTGGGCCCTTGGAGTATGCTCCTCACAAGGTCTCAGGTTCGATTCCCACTGGTGTCAATTTCGGTGGGTTAGTCCATACAGAGCAAAAACTCTGGCTTTAAATTGGGTCCCCGCAAGTGGGCGGTGGGATTGGTCCCCTCGGATTAGTCGGTCATTAGGCCGGATACCGAGCTTTCAAAAAAAAAAACATTTATATTTCGATCATTCACTTATGTTCATCGGTTTCCCACTTAGTTTGTGCCTTGAGATGGTGCTGACTGCTATAATAAACTACTAAGGGTACTTTGAATACTCAAGTTCAAAACTTTGTCAAAACTAATACTCAAAATAATTCTACACTTTACTGGGAGTCTAGGGTGTTAAGACGGTATTTATTTTATTGAACCATCACCCTATAATACCCTAATTTTGAGCTTTTTAAAATAAATATTTTATTTAAAAATTATTTCTTATTTTTTATGAGAAATACCAAAAAAATAGATTTTAAACAATTTTTGTTTTACAATTTATCATTTTTCTTTTATTTTCTTTTAAATATAGCAATTTATCTTTTTAGGCGAAAAATAGTAAAAATATTCAGAAATAGTTTTCACATTTGTATTTAAGTTTACATTTTTATTTCTATATTTCTCTATATTTTATTTGTATTTTTCTTCCACTTTTTCTATTTTATTTGCATTTTATCTTTTTATGACATTTTTTAACCAATCACATTTTGCCACCTCACCAATTCTCACTCATGAATTTTCTTTTAATATTCAAATTTTCTACCCATTTTCATTTTCTCCCTTTTTACCCACAAAAACCCATTTATCACAAAAGAGGCCCATTTTTTTGGTTGGGGGTATAAATACCCCCATTTTCTCACAAACCCTGATTGAAGATCACTGTTCACAATAAGATTTCATTTTTCTTTCTTCTCTCTTTATTCACAACCGCGCCCTCTTTCTCAAAACCCTAAAAAATTTCTAACTCCAAATTCAATCAAAATCATACTAAATCATTAATTTCATTTGAATCAAAGTGTGTTAAGACTTTTCCTTGGTTCATTTTCTCTGTTAATCGCGATCAAAACGACCGAAAACGGCTACGATCTTCCCCAAAACTTAAACCAAATCCGAGAGAGACGAAGGTATTAGATTCGAACGATTTTCAGCGTCGTGTTGTTTGATTCGTGTTGGATTGTATGCGTAGTCGTTTGTTTTAGCTTCAGATTCGTTTAATCTTTGTTTAAACTGTTCATAATCGCGTTTTCGTTTTTAGATCTAATTTTTGATCCGCTTGTTTTTGTTTAATCAAGCGTTGATTGTTGATTTTGACACTGGATTTGGATTCTACGTTCGAAACCGTACCGATTGGACTATTTATTTGCGTTACTTGATGTAGTTTTGAGCTTGCTATGATGAACCGAGTCAATGACTCGTTGAGTTTCATGGCTGTCGCACGACTCACTTAGTCAGCGACTTGCCAGAGGTTGAAGATGGACGCGTGGCGGCCAGCAATTGGCTCGCCCGCGTTTTTGGTTAATTCTATTAAACCGGTCCGGTTCGATCTCAATTTGAACCGGTCCGGTTCGGTTTAATTTCTGGGTCTGTTTGGTTTTTGTGAATTACTGTTCTTATACCTCCTTTTTTTGATTTTTGCACCTCTCATTGGCTTGACAGATTTGGGCTTAAGCCCATATTGTGTGAATTCAGATTCACACCCCCTTACTGCTTTTTGCACCTCCCTGATGGGTGTGAAAATGGGCCTTAAGCCCATTAGTTTATTTTCTGTTTTTTTGGTTCTGCTGTTTGCACCCTTCTTTCTGTTTTTGCACCCTTACTGAAATTTAATTAGTTTTAGATGCTTTTAATTTGTATTTTGATCTAATATGAAAATTTCTTTATTAAAATGATATAAAAAATAAACGGGTCCCTGTGGTACAGCTTGCGTCCGAGAGTTATTTTTTGTATCAAAAATACTAAAAGAAACTTATTAATTAAAATAGAATACGAGAAAGTGTCTGCCGCAAGGCTTGTCTCCGACTCGTTATTTTTATTTTAATTGATATAGTTATAAAAATCTTTCATCTGACGTTCTATTAATTATTATAGCTTGTTTGACTGTATGCGCTATTTAATTTGTCTGAATTGTGATATCATTGAAAAAGCATTGATTGAAATGAGCATAAACGGGTCCCTGCCGAATGGCTTGCGTCTGTGAGTTATGTTCGTGTCAATCGGAGGGAAACTTGTTAATTGAAAAGGATTAAGGAAGTGTCTGCCGGACGGCTTATCTCCGACTTACTTCCTTTTAATTAACGAAGTTCATATTCAATTGCTATGTGATGTTCGATCTTTTATTTCGCAGTTATTCTTGAACTTGATTATTATCTGCTCATATGTATTCTGTGCATTTAACTGTTCAACATCATCACTGTTATCATATCATTCATGTGCATTCATATATGCATATCTCTCTTCTACCTTTCTTTTTCTTTTCTTTTTGGTTCTGATCTGAAAATGTGAAAATCTTTTCTGTTACAAGAGGAATGAGAATAAATCCAGTCCCTGACGTACTGCTTGTGTCTGTGAATTATTCTCATCCCGTTTAAACCAGAACTTTGTTAATTAAAGAGAATGAGGAAGTGTCTGCCGAACGGCTTGTCTCTGATTCATCTCACTTTAATTAATAAAGTTTAACTAATTTATTTGAATAAAAAGGGGATGTACGGTGAGTGACCTGCTTCTCTGGATAGTTCAGTCCCTGCTGCACTGCTTGTGTCTGTGACTTATCCTCATTCACTAAACAATCTTGAAAACTCCTAAAAAACATTCAACACACTCAATCAGCTTTTCAAACTGCCTTTGTGCAATCAAATATCTTTTCCACTGTTTTTCTTAAACGAATAGTGCTTTATCCATTCCCCTGCTACAGACAAACGCTTAAGCTTCAGTTGAGCATACAAGCATACTGTTGTATCAGTGGAATGTGACCTAAGCATCGTTCACTAAAAACAACCAACAAACAAAATCTTTCTTTTTAGAAAGAACTACGTGAGCTTTGACTTCCTCATTGTACTTGGGGGATACGTAAGAGCGAGAGCCTCTCTCGTCAAGCCAAATAATAAAAAACTCTTTTTTTCCCTTTTCTGTTCAATATGCGGTAATCTTTCTTTTTATGCGGTTATCTCTGTTTATGCAAACCAAAATTCCTCAAATGGTTCCTGTTGAGTACAACGGGTTCGGGAGTTGGTTACATGAGGGGAAGACGTTAACACTCCCTCATATCCGTTGTACTCAATAGGAACCATTTGAGGAATTTTGGTTTGCATAAACAGAGATAACCGCATAAAAAGAAATAAATTACCGCATATTGAACAGAAAGGGAAAAAAGAGTTTTTTTATTATTTGGCTTGACGAGAGAGGCTCTCGCTCCTACGTATCCCCCAAGTACAGTGAGGAAGTCAAAGCTCACGTAGTTCTTCCTGAAAAGAAAGATTTTGTTTGTTGGTTGTTTTTAGTGAACGATGCTTAGGTCGCATTCCACTGATACAACAGTATGCTTTTATGCTCGCTTCGGAGGCTTAAGCGTTTGCCTGTAGCAGGGGAATGGATAAAGCGTCATCCGTTTAAGAAAACAAGTTAAAAGAGATTTGAAAGTTGAAAAAAACAGTTGACTGCACAAGGGCAGGAAAAGCAGTTGTGTTGGTTGAGTGTCTTTTAAGACTTTAGGAAATTGTTTTGAGAATGAGAATGATCCTAAATCACGAGTCGTCAGTCAGGGACCGGATCATCCGAGCAGAAACGAGTCGTACGACAGGCTCCCTCCTTTTCATTCAGTTAATTAATTGAACATTTTTTAATTAAAGTGAAACGAGCCGAAGGGGAGTCGTAAGTCAGGCTCCTTCCCATTTCATTTAATTAAAAACGGTTCCGTTTTAAATGGCATGCGAATAATTCGAAGCCAGAGTCGTACGACAGAGACTGATTTATTCACATTCCATATTCAAGGATAAGTTCACAACAGATTTTCAGATCAGAAAAGAAAAGAAAAGAAAAAAAAAGGGTAGAAGATGCAAGAAATGCAAATGCATGATGTATGGTGATGACAGTGTAATAATACGACAATTAAATAATACTCGAAATAAATATGCGGACACATAAATAAGTGAGTAATCAGATAATCAGGCATAAATTGAAACTGGCAAACAGAGAAGCAAATTAACGGGCATTTTAGCAAGCAAGCGTAAGATAAGCTCAAGACGAGTCGTACGTCAGGCTCTCGCTTATCTTACGTTTCAGAACATCAAACCACATTTTGAATGAAATAAAAAATAAATTCAAAGCGCGAGTCGTAAGACATGGCCCAATTTATCTTTATTTCACTCAAAATTAAATTAAATCTAACAGATAACCGGAGTATTAATTAATTATGACATTATAAGTGATAAGGCGAAATAACGAAAAAAAAGTCATTTAAACGAAATTAATTAAGATAGGATAAACAAAGACAAGTCGTAAGTCAAGCCCTTTTATCTCTACATTAATTAAATTGTTTAAAATATTCGAAATAAAAATAAATCGAGGACGCGAGACGTACGTCAGAGTCCGATTTATTTTTATTTCGAACACGAGTTTTCGAAAATGAAATAACATTTTTTATTGGTTAACGTCATAATTAATTAATATCCGCAGGGGGTGCAGTGGCAAAAAGGGTGCAGCAAACAGCATTAAAAAAAACTAAATAACAAAAAAAAAAAACATTAAAGCCCAAAAAAACAAGCCCAATCAAGCAAACAAAAAAATTTGACTAGGTCGGGCGACCCATGGGTCAAACCCGCCCGGTCTAGACCCAATCCACCAAACAAGAAAAAAAAAAACTGAAGGAGAGAGGGGCGCTTCTCATCATCCACGTGGCGCTTCTCATCTTCTTCACCAACCACGCCGGAACAGAACGCGATGGAGAGAGGGACGGCCGGCGCCATTGCCGGCGTCCACAGAGTTCATACATGAACCAAAATTAACAAGTTAATATACCATTTCGATCGGAATTTTGCAAGGATTATAAATCTACAACTCGTTTTCACAGATCATGAATAAAAAAGCAAAAATGAACGGAAAACAAACGGCGGGTTCGAACCTCAAACTCAATATTCCGGTGAGATTTGGACGAAAGTAGCTAAAGGAAAGCGTTCAGAAAAGTCCCAATAGCAAGAATCTATCGTCCTTTACCTTTGATTGTGAACGATTTGGCCGAATCGGAGAGTTTAAAAAGCGGCCGCGACTGAGATGTTGTGATTCGCTGCTTTCCGGTCACTTTTTGGTGATTTGGACAGTGAAAACGTGTTCAGGAGGGTCGATTTATTAAGAAAATAGTTTTTGATTTTGAGTTTTGGGTGGCCGGAAGTTGACCGGAAAATGGAATTCCGGCGGCGGCGCCGGAAAAGTGTTGGTGGTGGAGGGAGGAGTGCTTTTTCTGATTTTTTGTATTGGGATGTGTGAAAAATGATTGAGTGATGTGAGGTGTGTATTTATAGTGATAGGATTAGGTGAGTGATATTTGTGTAATAAAATGATTATGAGGTGGAGATGATGAGGTGTCGCAATGTGATTGGTCAAAAGCAAAGAATTTTTATAAAATGATAAAAAATGTCAAAATCAATAAGAAAAAATAAATAAAAATGTAGAAAAATATAAAAATGAAATATAAACTTAAATAAAGAGATAAAAACTATTTTTGATTATTTTTGTTATTCTTCGTATAAAAAGATAAATTGCGACAAATTAAAAGAAATATAGGAAAAAGAATAAATTGTAAAACAAAATTATCAAAAATCTATTTTTTGGGTATTTCTTAAGGAAAATAAGAAATAATTTTTAAATAAATATTTATTTTGAAAAGCTCAAAATTAGGGTATTACAGCTGCCCCTATTTAATTATCTTATACTCGAATGCGTAAATGACTTGCGCCTTTATGCGTTCGAAGTAAAAGATAATTAAATACAAATGCCCTAATTTTGTGGTGTGAATGTGATGTAATGATGATGAATGCATATGGAAGATGAAGGTGGAAACATACCTGGAATAACTAGTAACTGAATACCTGAGAAAGAAATGATCATTACTCGCCCTATGAGTGTATAGACCATAAAAACTGAGTCGCCTCCCCTCAGGGTGCATTATCTCCAAAAATGATCATTACTCGCCCTATGAGTGTATAGACCATAAAAAGCAGAGTCACATCCCCTCAGGGTGCGTTATCTCCAAAACTGATCATTACTCGCCCTATGAGTGTATAGACCATAAAAAACTGAGTTGTCACCCCCCCTATGGGCGTATTACTCAAAAACTGATGATTACTCGCCCTATGAGTGTATAGACCATAAAAAGCTCAGTCGTCGCCCCCCCTATGGGCGTATTACTCAAAAACTGATCATTACTCGCCCTATGAGTGTATAGACCATAAAAAAAACTGAGTCGTCGCCCTCCCTATGAGCGTATTACTCAAAAAACTGATCATTACTCGCCCTATGAGTGTATAGACCATAAAAAAAACTGAGTCATCGCCCTCCCTATGAGCGTATTACTCAAAAAAACTTATCATTATTCGCCCTATGAGTGTATAGTGAAGGTGTGAAAAACACAAGAAGGGGGGGTTGAATTGTGTTTTGTCGTTTTAAAAACTTCTTGCAAGTTCTGAAACCTTTCACAAGCACCAGCGGATAAAGAAACACAATTAACACACTCACACAAGAGAGTAAGGATAGAGAGAGATGCGAGACAAGCAATTTTATACTGGTTCCTCTCACAAACCGAGAGTAGTCAAGTCCCCTTGCACTTCCAAGGGATTTCACTATAATCACCTAGACTATTACAATGCTCAAACACACTAGTAAGAGACTTCCTACTTGCTCAAGCACACAAGCAAGAGGCTTCCTAATATAAAAGAAATAAAATAGAAAGTGATAAACACTTGATTATAAAATCAAGTGTTTTCTCAAGATTACAACTCAAGACTCTTAAGACTCTAACACAGAATTCCTAATGAATTAGAAAAACAGAGTGTCAGAAGCACAACAGAAATAGTTTCAGAAGCAGTGCTTTCAGTCTTATGTAAAGGAGTGAAGTTGTATAAGTGCGTGCGTTGTTGTAACCTCAATCTTCAAAGAGAGTTTCTCTATTTATATGTGAAGAGAAAATAGAGAATTTTGAAGATAATGACCGTTGCAGAGGTCATTTTCAAGCCAGCTGTGAAAAGGACAAGGTAACATGGGATATTTGCCAATTCTTGTAATGCTTATCCTGTTATTCCTTTTGCTTGAGAATATTCGCCCTTATGGAGTAAAATAGTACTAACGTCACAATCCTTGATGATAAGGTTGTAGTACTATGATGTATCAAACAATCACAGCCTTTAATTCAAATGATTTCCAATCATTGAATCACTATCAGTTAACACTGACTTTTCTGGCTTGTTATTCAGAGCCTATGTATCAGACATATGCTTCTGATGTCTTCAGCTTCTGAAATTGTTGGTCTTCTCCATACGTTGCTTCTGATTCAACATAAATCTTCTGAGATGACTTGCTTCTGATTAGCGTTGCTTCTGATATCTTAGCTTCTGATGTCCATGCTTCTGATGTCCATGCTTCTGATATCCATGCTTCTGATATCTAAACTTCTGATATCCATGCTAATGCTTTGTTTCAGAGCTTAATTTAATCAACATAATATATTTAATCTGCACACTTAAAATTAAATATTAAAATACCCTATTGTTCATTAATACTTTGTTATCATCAAAACACTAAGAGTCAGATTCTGAACATCCTTTGTTCCAACAATCTCCCCCTTTTTGATTGATGACAAATCTAGTATTAATTAACAATGGTTGTTATTTTAATTTACTATGTTCAACAGAGGTTCATAAGCTTTGCACGCTCCCCCTAAGTTGTAACATTTAGTAATTAAAATAGTTTAAGAATATAATTTTATTTTGACTCAAATTCTTCATATTTTGACTCTTAGAGACTAGTTTTGTAAGCTCTCCCCCTGAGTCTGATAATTAATGGAAAAATTGCACTCTTTCCATTTATCATCATATGAAGAACTTAGTTCAACATAAAATATTATTCTTCAGAATAAATAAACAGATAAAATAATTTAAAAACGTCAAAAAAATTAAAAAGATTCTTTTAATTGGTTTCAGTTATTAGCGCTTTTAATCTTAATAATTAATGACTATTACTCCCCCTTTTGTCATCAAACAAAAACAGTTTGTATAAAAAGAAGTAAAAGCATATAAAAAGCGCGTAAAAAGATCAGTCAAAAACACAACTTTCAAGGAGTCAAGTCAGGAAAACAGTTACAACAACTCCATTAAAGGGATTGTCTGATTCCAAGAACTGAGAGACTTTGACTCTTTAAAAAGTCTATAAAAGAAGAGCGCAACACCATTACAATTTACTCAACACTTCCACACATTATTATCAGAAATAATGGATAAGGATAGAAAAGCAAATAAGGGTAAGGCTCCCCAAGAAGTGAAGAAAGAAGAATCACCAAAGAAAACAAAACCAAAAGCAAAGAAGGTTAAGGGTGAAGCATCTTCTTCAGTTCCATTAAGAAGAAGTTATAGAACCAGATCAAAAACAAAGCCACAACCACCAGTATACATCAATCTCTCATCAGATTCTGATCATACTAATTCTGATTATAGAGAATTTCTCAGAACATATGATCCAGAACAATGTGAAGGTTCTTCAGAAGGATCCTCTTCTGGTTCTGATAAGCCAGATTTTGATTATCTGAGGTACTTGGAGAATTATCATTCTCCAACAGAAACCTCAGGCTCTGGTGACTCACAGAAGTCAGATTTAGATTCTAAATAGATTTAGGATCTTATGTAATGATATTCTATTTAATCAATAAAGATTTATGGTTCTGTTTAGAAATCTTTTTCTATAATTTCTTTGTGTTTGACATAATTTTCAAAAACATATTTAAACAAAACAATGCAAAAAGTTAACAGCAAACAAAACAAATTAAGTAAGCAAAAGATGTTCATGCAATTAACAGAAATTAAATTTGTTCAAATATAACAACCACTTAAAAAAAAAATTGTGCCCAAACATAGAATCCTAGGGTTGAGATGAGGAGGGGTTAGAAGGAAGTCTTGAGATAAGCAACATCATCATCTTCTCAAGAGCTTTGTCAGGCTTCTCAGCATTCTTGTTGATAGTTTCTTTCAGATCCATCTGATTAGTCTTGACCTCTTCCAATCCAGCTTCCAGCACTAAGAGTTTATCTCTCTGTTCTCTTTGAATCTGTTCAACCTTTAGAATCCTAGTTGCAGCAACATCTGAACTTTCAATCATCCTTGTGTCAAAGGTTAGCACATTAACATCTTCTTCCAGCATCATCTTCTGTTCTCTTTCCTTAGCTTTTAGAACTTCCATCTCATCATGTGATAAGTTAGTTAACATCAATCTTTTCTTTTGAAGAGCACTTCCAAATGCATTTTCAAAAGAGTCAGTGAATTGCAGATGTTCATAAACTAACTCATCAACATACTTTTTCTTCAAAGCAGCCATGATCAACCTCTGAGCATTGTCAATCTCATCAAACTTTTCAACAATCTGACTTGGCATAATACCACGTTCAGATTTTAAGCTGTGCATTCTTCTAACATCATTATTAACAAGCCTTGCTAAAATCTCAATGCTAGAAACAGTTTGGTTAGAATGTTGAGTTTGAATGCTTTCTAGGATAGATTGATATGTAATTTCAGGCTCAAAAACAGTTTGGTTGATATTTTGCTCAAGATTATATGGAGGTGAGACTGGGGATTGAAGTGATGAAGGTATGCTAACAATGAATTCAGGTTGTGAAGATGATTGAGTTAAAGGATTAACAATCTCTATGGTTGGAATGGAAGGTTGAGTGACAAGTGGAGGAGTGTCAACATGAATTGGAGTGGGGATGGGATTAGTGTTATCAGATTCAGTATTAGAATCAGAACTGATATCACTAAGAGGATCACCAAATTTTTCTTTAATTTTATCAAGACCTGATTTCTCAGAAGGAGAAGGTATAACAACAGAAGGTTTGGAGGGGGTTTCAGGTAGGATGTTTGTTTCTGCATGAATGGTTTGAGGTGACAAATGTTCAGATAACATATCTAAAACATTTGGTTCTGATAGAGGTTCAGAAGAAGGTTTGGTTGGAGAAGGTTTCATAAAAACAGGCTCAAGAATAGGTTCATCATTTCTAGTTTGAGATTCAACAGACTCATTAATAAAAGCATTAGAAGATGTACCTTGATGTTTCTGTCGTTTGTGAGCAGCTCTATCTCTGGCTATCTTCTTCTTCTTCAATATCAGAGGTTCATCATCATCCTCTTCTTCTTCATCAAACTCAACAATAACTTTCCTCTTGTTTTTATTTTTGTCCTCATCCTTCTTGGACCTTTCTTCTCTTCTCAGATTCTCAATCTGTTCTTCTGTTAAGATCTTGACACCATCAATTGAAGGAGTTTTCAGCTTTACTCTATCTCTTGTCATAGTGGTCTTCATCACAAAGTCTTGCTTCTGATCAAAACCAAGTTTGGTTATATCCACTTCATCTCTAGGAGTTTCCAATCCATACTTATCCTTCCAGTGATTGAAACATCCATCAGTAATCTTCTTTCCTTCTTCAACATCAACAGCAGGAAAGGAAGAATCAAACACTTCTTCTTCTTTATTCATTAGCAAAGGGTTGTTAAGAACCACAACCTTACCTTTTACTAAGAACATCTTCTTTAGAGACTTTCCATCAACAACTCTTGATTCCAAAAAGGTAGGTTTAACAAAGCTTGGGTAGTTTTCTTTAAGAATCTCATGAAAGTTGCTCAGATAGAATATATGAGATAGCAACCTAACATGATGACAGTTGGTGTGATTCTTCTCCATACTGCTTTTAATCATTTCACAGAGATGATCAAAAATGTATTTAGCCACATTCATTTTGACAAAGCTGTGAAGATAATACATAAAGTATTTTTGTTCAGAAGAAATGCAGTCAGTTCCACCCACTTTTGTAGCAATAGACTCAAACAGTACCTTGTAAACACTTTTGAAGAATGTTTTCAAATCTTTCTGACCATTTGAAGTGACATTCTCAAACAGAGTTGCTTGAACAGTTGGATCTTGTGGCTTAGTCCTGTAACCAGCAAGATGAATTCCTTGATTTGGTAGGTTCAAAACCTTTGCAATATGATCTGCAGTGATTTTGATATCCATACCAGCAATGTTGGATCTAATTTCTGTTTGGGTAAACTTAGGAAGACCCAATTCTTTTCTTGATTTCCCTTTCAACATAGGGTTTTTCTTCACCAGATTTTGAACTTCAATATAAGCTAACTGCTTATCATACATGTACGCCTTCATCCAAAACTCTTTTACCATCTCTTCAAAGATTGGACCATTAAGAATCATGAAGTAGCATTCTAACCCTTGATAGTAGAACATCTTCTGTAAATCAAAACCATTTGCTTTCAGACTTTCGAAATCCGCCCGTTTCTCTACCATGCACTTTAACTCCTTAAACTTGAAGGTCATAGAGTCTTTTCTGATTGAGAACTTCTTTTGATTTTCCAAATCAACGATGGGTTTTACGGATATAGAAGCAGTAGAAGATGACGATGCCATTGTTGAGAGTTAGGGTTTTGGTTTTGCTAGAGAGGGAAGAAACATAACTGAAGAGTTGGAGGTTTAGAGAGAATATGAAAAAGTGTGGGTTGTGATCGTGTTTGTGTGCAAGTGATAAAAGTGTATATTTTTTAGAAAACAAACAAACAGTACAACACACAAAAGGACAGAGTAGTCATATTCATTTTAAGCGCTAAACTCATCATAAACCAATACTCATCTAATTGCAAAATGACACGTGTATTAGAAAATTATTTAAATAACTGGTGCGTTAGTGGACAACAGTTAAAAAAGAAAAGGTTGTAAACTGTTCCACTACCACATCAGAACCATTCTTTTAATTCTGATACTTATCAGAAGGAGTCATACATCAGAACTTCTGACCTTGAGGTTCTAAGGTTCAACATCTTCTGATCCTTATCAGATTTTTAAAAACAGTTTTACTCAAAAGAACTTAACAATCAGGAACAAACACCATGTTGAGATTTTTCTTTATGAAATCAAATCTTTCAACAGCCAAAGGTTTTGTACAAATATCAGCCCATTGTCTTTCAGTATCAACAAACTTGATATCTATAACACCTTTCTCAACATAATCTCTTATAAAATGATGTTTGATCTCAATATGTTTTGCTCTAGAGTGTAAAATAGGATTTTTGGAAAGCTGAATGGCTGCAGTGTTATCACAATATAAAGATATATAGTGACTGCTTATATGATAATCTTCTAATTGATATTTCATCCAAAGAAGTTGTGTGCAACATTTTGCAGCTGAAATGTATTCTGCTTCTGCTGTGGACATAGCAATGGTGGTCTACCTCTTGCTACACCAGGAGATAAGATTTTCACCCATAAATTGGCAACTGCCACTTGTTGATTTTCTTTCAAGTTTATCTCCAGCATAATCAGCGTCACAGAATCCATTTAACTCATATTTCTTGGATTTCTTATAAAGTAATCCAAAATTACAAGTAGCTTTCAGATATCTAAAGATTCTCTTCACAGCAGTGAGATGAGATTCTCTAGGATCTGATTGAAATCTTGCACACAAGCATACAGAGAACATAATATCAGGTCTAGATGCAGTTAGATAGAGTAGAGAACCAATCATACCTCTATATAACTTCTGATCAACTTTGCTTTCAGATTCATCCAGACTCATGCTTGTTATTGGATGCATTGGAGTATTCATTCGCTTACAATCTTCAAGATTGAACTTCTTCAAGAGATCCTTTGTATCTTTGGTTTGATGAATGTAAGTTCCTTCCTTTGTTTGATTGATTTGAATTACAAGAAAGAACTTCATCTCTCCCATCATGCTCATTTCAAATTCTTTTTCCATTAACTTAGAGAAATTCTTGCATAGAGTAGCATTAGTTGAACCAAAAACAATATCATCAACATAGATCTGAACGATCAGAATGTCTTTCTTCAAGGTTTTTCTAAATAGTGTACAGTCAACTTGTCCTTTTTCAAAACCATTATCAACCAAAAAGTTACTCAGTCTATCATACCAAGCTCTAGGAGCTTGTTTAAGACCATAAAGTGACTTTTGCAGTTTATAAACATGATCAGGATTTTGAATATTTTCAAAACCAGGAGGTTGTTTGACATATACTTCTTCAGTAATAAACCCTTTTAGAAATGCACTCTTCACATCCATTTGATATAAAGTAATACCAAGGTTAACTGCATAGGAAAGAAATAACTTGATTGCATCCAATCTAGCAACTGGAGCAAAAGTTTCTGTGTAATCAATTCCTTCCTGTTGACTGTAACCTTGTGCAACTAATCTTGCTTTGTTTCTAGTTACTTCTCCTTTCTCATTAAGCTTGTTTCTGAACACCCATTTTGTTCCAATAATGTTCTTGTCTTTTGGTCTAGGAACTAGATTCCAAACTTCATTTCTGTCAAACTGATGTAGTTCATCTTTCATAGCTAGGATCCAAGCTTTTTCTCTGAGAGCTTCATCAATAGTCTTTGGTTCATTGAGAGAAACCAAACTGACCATTGCATCTTCATTGTGTGAGCTTGATCTTGTTTTTCTAGGACTTTCTTTATTTCCAATGATCAAATCTTCTGGATGAGATGACTTATATTTGAATGAATTCTTCTTAGTAACTTTTTCAATCTTAGCATCAGAATCACTATCAATTTGAGGAGTTGGAACATCTTAAGAAGGAGCAGTTTCTTGATCATCAGAAGTTGTCTCAGGTTCTGAACTCTTGTTAACCTCTACAGTTTCAACTTCTGAATCTGGATTATCTGCAATAACTTCAACTAGCTCTGACTTATCATCATCAGGCTCTTTGTCATCAAATCTTACATGCATAGATTCTTCAACAGTGTAAGTTTCAGAATTATACACTTTGTATGACTTAGAGCGTTCAGAATATCCAATAAAGATACCCTTAAAAGCTTTAGAGTCAAATTTCTTTAAATGAACTTTAGAATTCAGAATGTAACATGTACAACCAAATTGATGAAAATAAGAAATATCAGGTTTTCTTCCTTTGAACAATTCATATGCTGTTTTATTCAATAAAGGTCTGATATAGATCCTATTTTGAATATAACAAGCAGTGTTTATAGCTTCTGCCCAGAAATGTTTTGCTAGGTTAGTTTCATGCATCATGGTTCTGGCCATTTCTTGTAAAGATCTGTTCTTTCTCTCTACAACCCCATTTTGCTGTGGAGTTCTAGGAGATGAGAACTCATGAAGAATTCCATTGTTTTCACAATAGATTTCAAAAGGTTCATTTTCAAACTCACCACCATGATCACTTCTAACCTTGACAATTTTCAAGTCTTTTTCAACTTGTATTTGAGTGCAGAAGGTTTTAAACACATAATATGTATCATCCTTGGATCTCAGGAATTTAACCCATGTCCATCTACTGAAATCATCTACAATATGAAGCAGTTCCAAAGGCCTTGTGGTAGAGACAATGTTTTTATCTTTAAAAGAGCTTTTGAAAAGCTTTCCTTTTTGACAAGGACCACAAATTGTGTCTGACTGATATTTTAGAACAGGTAGGCCTCTCACAAGATCTTGACTACTTAGCTTAGAGATTAATCTCCAGTTAGCATGTCCTAATCTTTTGTGCCAGACCCACTTTTCTTCACTCAGAGTCAGAAGACAAACAACTTGTTGTTCTACTAATTCAAAAAGATTGATTTTGTAAACATTGCCTTTCCTTTTTCCTTTGAAAACTACAGACTTATCAGAGTATCTGTTTACAGTACATGTGTTCTTAGTTCTTATTAAACACCACTTCATAACCATTGTCACATAATTGGCTTATGCTAAGAAGGTTATGATAAAGTCCATCAACAAGAAGAACATCAGCAGTACCAATTATTGTGCCTTTTTGGTTCCCACCAAATCCTATAGATCCTCCCTTTTTCAGATTCAGGGTGAGGAATAAATGCTTTTCTCCCGTCATGTGTCGAGAGCAGCCACTGTCCAGGTACCATGTACTTGAGTTTTTCTCTTTTTGAGTGCAAACCTGCAACATAAACTATTTCAGATTTTGGTACCCACAACTTGTTGGGTCCTGATGGGTTAGTGTAGGCCTTGTAGAAGTATGATTTTTGAGAACCAGTTTGAGGAGCATACTTCTTCTTGCCAAAACTTCTAATAGGTTTCACAGACTTTGTATCAGAAGTACTAGCTTCTGAGGTTCTCAGAACCTTAGTTGGTTTAGGAACTTGTCTCTTCAGAATCTTTACTTCTGAGTATCTCATTTTTGAATTTGAGTTATCAAGAATCACTGAATTGTTATCTTCTGAGACTTTTGATTTGCCCTTATTCAAAACAGAAGTTTGTGAAACTTTCTCAGAGTTACCAGTTTCTGATATGAAAGTAGAATAGAGAGGAGGATGTGTTTTGCTCAAACAAACAGACTGACTTGATTTTTCTTTATCAGAAGATGCAGAATAACCAAGTCCATATCCTTTGTTTTTGCTCACACTGTAAACCATGGAAGCAACTTTGCTCTTGTTAACATTTTGTTTCACAAACTCATGAAGAGCAACTTCGTGCTTATCATGTGATTTGTTACAAGCAACACAACCTTCTTCAAGCTCTTTAATTTTCAAAAGAGATTCATTATATTGAGATTGAAGTTGGTCAGATTTCTCTGTAAGCAAGTCCATTTTAGTTTTTAAACTTTTGAAATCATTTGACTTGTTTATGTATTGCTTCATAGTGTCTTTGAGAGCAATAAGAAGCTTATCATGAGGAAGTTTAGAAATTACCTCATCAATATCATCAGTGTCAGATTCATTATCAGAAGATGTTGTAGCCATAAGTGCTATATTTGCTTCCTCATCATCTTCTTCAGTATCTGATAACTTCTCAAGATCTTCAAAAGTAGCCATAAGACTTTTCTTCATTCTGTTCTTGATGTTGCCCTTTTTCCCTTTATCATTTGAGTTCAAATGAGGACAATCAGCAATAAAATGACCAGTCTTCTTGCAGTTGAAACAGCTATTTTTAGAACCATCATTTGTTCCCATGACTCTTAGAACCAGAACTTATTCCAGAAGCTTTGTTGTTTTTGTACTTATTCCATTTCCTGAACTTTGAAAGCAGAGCAAAGAGTTCCTCATCTGATCCATCCTCCTGTTCATCTACAGAAGATTCATCAGCATCAGATTCAATAACTTTAGCCTTTAAAGCTTTAGGAGATTTCAAAGTTGCTGGCAAAGCCAATGACTTTGATTTCTTCTTAGGCTCATCAGAAGCTAGTTCCATCTCGTGACTTATGAGAGAACTAGTTAACTCTTCTAGGCTTAAGGTATTGAGATCTTTTGCTTCTTGTATAACAGTGACCTTAGGTCTCCAAGACCAGAAACCAAGATTTTAAACCTTGCATACATTTCTTCAATGCTTTCTGTGTCTTTCATCTTAAACATTTCATACTGATGAACCAGAAGATTAGCCTTTGCTTCTTTCACTTGTTGGTTTCCTTCATAAGTAGCACACAAAGAGTCATAAATACCCTTAGCACTAGATCTGTTTCCAAGTTTCAAGAACTCATCATGAGTGATACAGCTAGCAAGGATAAAAATAGCTCTGTTGTGTCTCTTCCATTCTTTCTTTTGTTCAGCTGTGAAGGTCTTCTTTACAGCTGTTGTTGTCTTACCATCTTCATCAAGCTTATCTTGAAAGCTAACACCTTCTTCAATGATATCCCACAAACCTTCATCTTCAGCTATGATATGAGGATAGATTTTGTATTTCCACCAGTTGAAGGTTGATTGATCACCATTGAACTTAGGTGCTTTGCTATAAGTTCCACCAGTTTTCTCAGACTTTTCAGAATTGTAATCATATGGAATAGCAACATTCTTTGAACTTGAATCTTCAGACATTGTGTTTTTCAGGATCTTTTTGTCTCACTGTTAAGTGATGCGTAACAAACCGGAGCTCTAGATACCAATTGAAGGTGTGAAAAACACAAGAAGGGGGGTTGAATTGTGTTTTGGCGTTTTAAAAACTTCTTGCAAGTTCTGAAACCTTTCAGAAGCACCAGCGGATAAAGAAATACAATTAACACACTCACACAAGAGAGTAAGGATAGAGAGAGAGGCGAGACAAGCAATTTTATACTGGTTCCTCTCACAAACCGAGAGTAGTCCAGTCCCCTTGCACTTCCAAGGGATTTCACTATAATCACCTAGACTATTACAATGCTCAAACACACTAGTAAGAGACTTCCTACTTGCTCAAGCACACTAGCAAGAGGCTTCCTAATATAAAAGAAATAAAATAGAAAGTGATAAACACTTGATTATAAAATCAAGTGCTTTCTCAAGATTACAACTCAAGACTCTTAAGACTCTAACACAGAATTCCTAATGACTTAGAAAAACAGAGTGTCAGAAGCACAACAGAAATAGTTTCAGAAGCAGTGCTTTCAGTCTTATGTAAAGGAGTGAAGTTGTATAAGTGCGTGCGTTGTTGTAACCTCAGTCTTCAAAGAGAGTTTCTCTATTTATATGTGAAGCGAAAATAGAGACATTTGAAGATAATGACCGTTGCAGAGGTCATTTTCAAGCCAGCTGTGAAAAGGACAAGGTAACATGGGATATTTGCCAATTCTGGTAATACTTATCCTGTTATTCCTTTTGCTTGAGAATATTTGCCCTTATGGAGTAAAATAGTACTAATGTCACAATCCTTGATGATAAGGTTGTAGTACTGTGATGTATCAAACAATCACAGCCTTTAATTCAAATGATTTCCAATCATTGAATCACTATCAGTTAACACTGACTTTTCTGGCTTGTTATTCAGAGCCTATGTATTGGACATATGCTTCTAAGTCTTCAGCTTCTGAAACTGTTGGTCTTCTCCATACGTTGCTTCTGATTCAACATAAATCTTCTGAGATGACTTGCTTCTGATTAGCGTTGCTTCTGATATCTTAGCTTCTGATGTCCATGCTTCTGATATCTAAACTTCTGATATCCATGCTAATGCTTTGTTTCAGAGCTTAATTTAATCAACATAATATATTTAATTTGCACACTTAAAATTAAATATTAAAATACCCTATTGTTCATTAATACTTTGTTATCATCAAAACACTAAGAGTCAGATTCTGAACATCATTTGTTCCAACATATAGATCATAAAAAGCTGAGTCGTCGCCCCCCCTATGGGCGTATTACTCAAAAACTGATCATTACTCGCCCTATGAGTGTATAGATCATAAAAAACTGAGTCGTCGCCCCCCTCTATGGGCGTATTACTCAAAAACTGATCATTACTCGCCCTATGAGTGTAGATCGAATATTCTGCCATTATCTTTGACAAAATTCACAAGACGACTGCTTGACAACTGTTTTGCTGAAGAACTTATTGGAAACATAATGTGTTAACTTCATTAAGGATGCGGTTCAGAAACCAACTTGCTGAGAAAACTGTTTAACAAACAATTTGCTGGAATACAATATTTCAACTATCTTTCTGGAGATAACCATCTCAACCGAATCATTGGAGAAATGATCTGTTTAACTCTTCTGACCGAGAAAGTTGTATGTAGACTGGTCTGCTGTATATAACCATTACTGAATTATTCGCTGGGGAAAGGATCATCAACCCTTTCTGGTAGGTGTAGAGTGAAGATTCGTCTGATAAGGATGAAACTCTGTTGACCAACTTGCTGAATATCAGTGGTTAAAACCAAACAAGTTCACTGGGAAGATTCAAGATTCACCAATCTTTCTTGTCAAGAAATTACGATTCATCAACCATCTTGCCGAAAATGCGATTTTCTAACCGACTTACTTGGATGAACAATTATCAACTGCCTCACAGGGGAAAGAAAAGACCCCTCAACATTTCTCATTGAGAATATGATACACTGACTGATCTGCTTGAGGATGGCACTTTGTTGACCAATTCATTGGGGAGCAGATTCATCAACCCTTATTGTTGAGAAATTACGATTCAAAAACCGTCTTATTGGAGAATTAGGTCCGCAGACCTTTGTTACTGAACAAGAGATCCAAGTCTGCAACCTGTTAAGACAACATCTTAAACATGTATTTCATGAATGCATGATTGTGCACTTTTAATGCCTAAATGCAGACCTAATGCAGATGAAGTATCTGATTATATGCAAGATTTTGTGTGATTCTTTTCTATGCATGAGCCTATATGCGTGAATGCATGAATTTGTATGCATGAATGCATGAATTTCTGAGTTTGTTTCGAGGAGAGTTTGAATTTCCCGGCACCGAGAATCTGAATAACTCCATTGAGGTGAAATCCTTAGATGTTGACTGTTGTTGCGGGACGAACGTTCAGTCAAGCTTCCAAAAAGGATAGCAACTTTCTTCATGAGATGGAATCGAGAGATTGTCATGATTATCTGTAATGGATTAGGACAGTTTACTGTATGCCACTGGTTTTCCTTCAGATGTTTTAAAAATCAAAACAGTTTGTAATCTTTTCAAATGCTTTTATTTTTCACAATGCTTAAATGCTTTATTTATTAACAAAATGAATAGCACAAACATATGCAATCAGAACATAAAAGCAAGCAAACACAATATGATTGAAAATGAGAATTTTATTCATTGCCACAAATGCGGAAAGTTTTTACAACTGGATGCTAATCCCTCAATGAGGTGATCGCAGCAAATTAAAACTAAGATAATGGCAATGAAAATAAATGAATTCTACTGAATCATAACGATGCCATCCTTCTTCACGATCTCGAGTTTACAAGGCCTTGCTTTGGTGAAAGGAGACTGAGTCGATCCTTTCTGTCTGAAAGTTTCATCTTAATGTAGAGTCACGTATCGCAGCAGCGTGCATTGAGAGTGGAAACTCTTCACCATCCATGATATTGACCACCAAAGTTCTGCCACATCTCATCACATGTGACTTTTCAGGAAGATATACTCCTGACATAGTATGCCCCAGGCACTTAAATCTATGACGGATATGCCCCTGACCAAATGGTATTTGCAGTGTATCTAATTGATCGACGATTTGTGTATCAAAATATTTTAATGACCGCAAGTGCACACTCTCGTCGTGTAGTTTTAAAAGATATCGAATCCACAGGGACCAATAGTTGATCTACCGTAATTCTGCCGCTACGTTGTAAATCTAAGGCGATTGAGTAGTTGTTCAGGGTTGTATTAGAATTAAGAAGAGGGAGAATTTAAACTTAAGATTTAAATTAATTAAAAGCGATATCGGTATGTAACTAATTAACCATCGGGGATTTAATAAATTAATAGTGCGCGGATAGGTGTTTACTTTTCAGAAGAACTTTCTTAATTTAAAGGTTTAAACCTCACACTCTCGTTTTGTTGATAAAAACCATACTTCCTAAGCTAGGAGTTTTACTGTCACTTTTCTACCACCTTAGCCTCGAAAGTATATTTTGAAAACCAATGAGTTCTAATTAATCCTAACGTGGCTCTCGCTCGTTCAAAGATTAATATCAAATTCCTACTATCTAGTTAAAACCTCAAACTCTCGCTCTATTGATTTTAACCTTAGTTGCTTTATTTTACTCTCGTTCAAAAGCTTTGAATTAAATTAGGAATTTGAATCAGAAAAGTAGTGTGTGTGCGCGCGCTATGTCATCATTAAATCCCCTTCGGAGAATTAAATTACATACCGATATCTAGAAATTTAGCTAGACATGGTAAAGGAAGTAAAGAAATAAAAACAGTAAATAAAACAAGACATAATAATTAAATGAATAAATGAACGCATAAAAACCTGGAAATAAAAGTTGCTGGAAACTTGAATTAAACTTGCTTGAATTAAAGGAAATATAATTCTTGACAGGGAATTGAAAACAGATCTGAAATCGGATTCCCGGTGTGGAAATACCGACACAGTTTACAAAGCGGGAAATATAAACTGACTGAAAGAAAAGGAAGTAAGGCGTAGAAAAATCTGAGAAATGAGCTTGCTATTTATAGGAGGAGATCTGCTAGTACGATCCACAAAAATAGGGAAGATAAGCTTCATTTTGATCTCATCCATTTGCCATCCGATTAGGAACAGAAAACGGATCAGACGGTTCACTTCTTCCCCACGTCACGCCAATTCTGTTTTACTGGGCTTGCACATTTGGTGGCGCTCGCCACCTATTCTGTGGCGCTCGCCACCTAGGTCTTCAATTGGTGGCGCTCGCCACCACCACTGTGGCGCTCGCCACTGGGCAGATTTGGGCCAATGCCCATTTCTGCCATGCTCCTTTGTGGGCTGCGCGAATTTGGGCATTGCAACCCCCTTTTTGCTCCATTTTTGACGCTTTTTGCTCAATTCTCTTCTTCGACCTATTTTATTCGACAAAACTAAAAACAAATCAAATTCTAATATAAAAGGACTTAAATGAAATAAATACATGTGCAAATGCAACTAAAATTCACCTATATTAAGCTAAAAATACGATATGATTTCGTGTCATCACTAATTCTTAAACCAATTGGAGGAGTCAGCTTAACAATACATTTGCCGAATGCATTCAAAGTGAACCTAGCTTCATTTAGGTCTTTTGAGGTCATAGCATGCAATTAGGATTCATGTAAATCAAGCCAAAAGAGGATATGAATTGTGTTATCAAATTCCCCATACTTGAACATTTGCTTGTCATTAAGCACATAAATAGTAACTCTTTTTTAGCACTTGTTTGAAAACACGACATGACAACTTCAATCATATGTGGTTGCCGGCTAGAGAAGAAAATCAAGTAATAAACATCAATAACAAGGGTACTGTAATGACACAAAACCACACATTGCAATCAAAGACACTCATCATATGAAGACAAATTTGAAGCATTTTATTGTGACTCTAACTTTTGCTTAAATTTTATTCACCCTTTTCATTCAGGTGCAATCACATTAAGCCCGTTATCTTGTACACGCTCATGGTAGGAAAATCTGTTAGTGATTATGATCATAAATCGAGGGGAGCTGGTAAAATCAGTTTGGTAAACCCCTCTTTTTCTTCCAAATGCAGTTGCGGGGGATCAGATAGCAACCCGCCCTACCAAGTTCAGAACCAGACTCCTCTGAACCAACTACTAAATGGGTATATTTACTATGGTTTTTTCAACAACTGCTGGGTTAAACAACCGAGTGAGGGTCATCTAACTCAATACGTGCATTAACCAAGGTATGCAAATTTTCATTTCTGGATAATTCACTTATGTTCATCGATTTCCTACTTAGTTTGTGCTCAAGATGGTGCCGACTGCTAAGTACTCAAATTGATCTTACATACTTCAAAGAGTCTAAGATGTTAAGACAGTACCGATTTTATTGAATCATTTATGAACCTTCATAATAGCCTAAAGTGAAAACAACCTATATACTCTTAAAGCGTCAGGTCAAGTATCAAACCAAAATTGCTTATTTTCTTAAAAAGATATATCTCAAGAAACTGGGAGAATCAGATAACAACAAAACATATGCAAGAATGGCTCGATTCAATCACAATTTTTTATGAAATAATGAAAGAAAGTGAAACAATGTCGTACATCATCAACTAGGTCTTTTTCACAGTTGAAAGCATATATCAGCAAAAATCAGTTATTCATTTTCATCATCCTCGCTCCAAGTTTGCAAGTAATAAGAAAGAAGTGAATACAGATGGATTGATTACAAAACATGCATGTGCATTACATAATCTTCAAATGTCTAATCAACTTTCTCTTTCATATCCTGTTATGGGGAGGCGTCCATTATGACCTCTTTCTTCTTTAATTCCCAAATAAATCACCGATCAAGTTCAATCATTTTATGCTCTTGATCCAACAATCATATTAACTCTTCAACGAAGCTTGCAACCCGAAACCATGAAGAATTACGGCACATTTATGATTCAATAGATTCACTTCTGAATGATGATGATTTTTTTTTTTTTGAATTTGATTGAATGCAAAAGTGTTTTATGAATGCAAGAAGTTATTGCCATTTTTTCATTATCCTTTTTTTTTAAAAAACTGTAAAAGAAGAATAAATAAGACGGAAATTGCACAAGAAGTACTTTTTCATTAATTGCAGATTAAACATTAAAACAAAGTGGCCCTACAAGCACAACCATTTGTTCAGGGCTGAACAAAGGTGTTTTGAAAAGAAAACAAATTGCTTTGAAATAAAAACAACTTATGGGATTCCAACAGCCTTCCAGTTTGTGTGCACAGTCTTTGGAGAACACTGGCGCACCTAATCCTGATTCTTTCCATCAGCATCCTTGTCATCAATCATAGCAATGTAACCATCAACACGATAGCCAACACTGCTAAAAACATCCTCAATCTTTGGAATCTTGTCTTGTATCTTCTTCGGAGTTGCTATCCCCTCGGATGACTGATAACCCAAACCGAAGCGATCCTTTTTCTCAGGCAAGACCAACATCTGTCCCAAACCAGTAGGACTTCCTTCCTCTAAGGCTACTTTCAAGCTTTTCAAAGATGTAACGGATCCTTTATCTTTCCGACCGTCACTTTCAAGCTTTGTACGTTCATTCTGATCAATAGTGGCAACCAAAGTTTCCCTTTTGGCATATGCCACTTGCACTAAACCTTGATCCATCAGTTGTTGCAAACACTCCTTCAACTTTGCACAGTGGTTTGGATCCTTTTGACAATCATCACAATCAGAGTGTAATTTCTCAAACTCTTCATAACTCAGCAACATCTCTCGGACAGATGACAAAGGTGTTTTGATCAGAGAAACATCCCTTATCAAATTTCCGCCAGTTTCAACACAACTTACATTACTCGTTGGATGTTTAGGCAGTGGATCAGTGGTCACATTGGGTCCGCTTTCTTTGAAAGTCAACTCGTTTTTATCAATGGGATCTTGTACTTTGTGCTTAAAAGCTTTACAATTATCAGTAGCGTGACCCACAATACCAGCATGGTAGTCGCATTTACCATTAGCGTCATACCAATCTGGGTATGGTGGAAGCCAAGGTCTTAATTGCTTAGGCGTCACCTTACCACTATGAATCAAGTAAGGGAGCAACTGACTGTACGGCATAGGTATAGGATCAAAAACTCTACGAGCTTGTGGAGGATTCCGTTTTGGTGGTGCCTGTTGCTGGTGTTGAGGCACTGGATTTTGAAACTGATAATTTGGAAACTGTTGGTGCTGAGCAGCAGCCAGGTATGGAAAAGGAAAGTAGGGAAATTGAACAGGTGCTATTGGCTGCGCTTGATTACCCCTTGAGGATATAGCATTAGTTTCACCTTCCTTTTTTCTATTAAAGCCACCACTGGGCTTCCTTGTGTTATTGCTTTGTGAACTAGAAGCAGCTGAAATCTTCCCATTCTTGATCCCCATTTCAACCCTTTACCAACTCGGACCAGATCGGCAAAGTCGGAGGAGGCAGTACTAACCAACCTTTTAAAGTAAGTCCCTTGTAGAGTATTGGTAAACATGTCCACAAGTTCCGTCTCCAAGAGCGGAGGACGTACTTGGGAAGCTAAGGCTCTCCATCTTTGAGCATAGACCTTGAAAGATTCACCCTCCTTCATAGTGGTATTTTGGAGCTGAGTGCGGCTTGGAGCCATATCCATATTATATTGGTATTGCTTGAGGAAAGCATTGGCCAAATCCCTCCACGATGGGATACGACCCCCCTCAAGCTGCATATAGCAATTAAGAGGTACATCAGCAAGACTATCTTGAAAACAAAAAATCATCAACTTGTCATCATGAGCATAAGAAGCCATCTTCCTAACATACATGACCAGATGATTCTTCGGACAACTCAAACCTTTATACTTTTCGAAATCGGGCATCTTGAATTTTGGTGGGAGTACCACATCGGAAACCAAGTACATCTTTGAGAAATCCAACGGATCATTACCTGTTTCCACCAGATTCAGTCTCTCTTCTAGAGCTTGAAATTTCTGCTTTGTTTCTTCCATCTGAGGAGCAAAATCAATCTTCGGCTCATTAACCGGGAGCACGGGTCCTTGGTAAGCAAATCTAGGCCCACGCAATTCGGGACCCTGGTAGGCATCTCTAGGATCCTCAAATGCGTCTTGTTCCAAATCCATCACTTGTTGCACATATGTAACTCTAGCAGGGGCTTCCACATTTGAAGCAGAAGTTGTTGGCACATATCCTAGTGGAACATAACCCTTAGGCAGACCAAAAGTAGGCCAATCATAGCCAGCAGAGGCATTTTCTTGAGCAACCATAACTGCAGGTGCAGGAGCCTCAACCACCTTTGGTTGCACATTCACATTAGCTAACATCTCAATAATCTGATCTAGCTTCCCACCCAACAAGGTCATTCTTCCACCCAACTGGGCCACCCAATTGAGTTACTTGTCCACCCATCTGGGTTACCTCAGTCTGTAACGCATCGTGTTTTTCTTGCCAGTTATCCATAATATGACGAGCAATTCTTCTTGTCCAATAACGGTGCCGGGAAGGTAATTGTTGGAATGAATGAATGAAAATGAGATTCTTTTGTGATTTGAAAAATGCATGATTTTTTATGATTGAAAATGCATGGTTTTTTTTTCAAAGATTTTTCTCTTTCATTTTTTTTTTTGTTGAAAATGTATGAAAAAATGAATATGCATGATTATTTTCATGGATGCATGGATATGATCACAGTAACATTATATCATCTGGCGAACTTGATCTCAAAGTCACAAATCTTCCATATTCATAACAACCGGTATTTTAAAATGGAATCTCTGAGGCCAAAAGTTTAAAGTTACCTGTAACCCATCCCTCTCACATGTTGTTCTAGGTTGACAAGGTTACCCAAAATCCTTGATTACTTTTCCCAAAAGCAACCTCATCTGGGCGAGATTATAACGCCAACTGGATGAGTCAACATTGTAACCTCGACACAGGTTCTAAACGGTGGTCACTAGACAAAAATTTCGGACATCTAATAAAGGCCACCAGAGTCCCGGACCCAACAAGGAAACATGAAGCCTGCAAGACGTAAGCCAATGAGTCCAATTATTCCAAGTGAATCTATTCTGGTCGAAACCATCATATCCAAGCCCAGAGACGTACGTCAGGGAGCCCAATATGACAATCCCTCAACTAATCCTAAGTATCACTCTAGCTCGGGTACGGAGCATATCACACTGTAACCAAGAACCAAGCCATGAAGGCAAAAAGAAAAAAAAGGAGTAGAAGAGAAGACAAAGCCAGCAAATCCAGACAGTTCAATATTTGCAAAAAAGTAAAAGATAGGAAAGATACGGCTAACCTGGCATAAGCAAACAAAAAGCCCCAAATTAGGCTTAACTCTCTAATCATATGTCCCCAGTGAAGTCGCCAGCTGTAGTACCCGGCGCAAAAAATATACAGATATGCAATGATGAAATGCAATGCACAAATGTAAACAATGAAGCCGCCACCATATTTTATTTATCCCGGGAGGGGAAAGGAAAATAATGATAAAACCTTAAAAAGATCGGGTTCTGGAGTTGGTTACATGAGGGGAAGACGTTAACACCGCCTCATATCCGTTGTACTCAACAGGAACCATTTGAGGAATTTTGGTTTGCATAAACAGAGATAACCGCATAAAAAGAAATAAATTACCGCATATTGAACAGAAAGGGAAAAAAGAGTTTTTTTATTATTTGGCTTGACGAGAGAGGCTCTCGCTCCTACATATCCCCCAAGTACAATGAGGAAGTCAAAGCTCACGTAGTTCTTCCTGAAAAGAAAGATTTTGTTTGTTGGTTGTTTTTAGTGAACGATGCTTAGGTCGCATTCCACTGATACAACAGTATGCTTGTATGCTCGTTTCGGAGGCTTAAGCGTTTGCCTGTAGCAGAGGAATGGATAAAGCGTCATCCGTTTAAGAAAACAAGTTAAAAGAGATTTGAAAGTTGAAAAAAATAGTTGACTGCACAAGGGCAGGAAAAGCAGTTGTGTGGGTTGAGTATCTTTTAAGACTTTAGGAAATTGTTTTGAGAATGAGAATGATCCTAAATCACGAGTCGTCAGTCAGGGACCGGATCATCTGAGCAGAAACGAGTCGTACGACAGGCTCCCTCCTTTTCATTCAGTTAATTAATTGAACATTTTTTAATTAAAGTGAAACGAGCCGAAGGCGAGTCGTAAGTCAGGCTCCTTCCCATTTCATTTAATTAAAAACGGTTCCGTTTTAAATGGCATGCGAATAATTCGAAGGCAGAGTCGTACGACAGAGACTGATTTATTCACATTCCATATTCAAGGATAAGTTCACAACAGATTTTCAGATCAAAAAAGAAAAGAAAAGAAAAAAAAGGGTAGAAGATGCAAGAAATGCAAATGCATGATGTATGGTGATGACAGTGTAATAATACGACAATTAAATAATACTCGAAATAAATATGCGGACACATAAATAAGTGAGTAATCAGATAATCAGGCATAAATTGAAACTGGCAAACAGAGAAGCAAATTAACGGGCATTTTGGAAAGCAAGCGTAAGATAAGCTCAAGACGAGTCGTACGTCAGGCTCTCGCTTATCTTACGTTTCAGAACATCAAACCACATTTTGAATGAAATAAAAAATAAATTAAAAGCGCGAGTCGTAATACAGGGCCCAATTTATCTTTATTTCACTCAAAATTAAATTAAATCTAACAGATAACCGGAGTATTAATTAATTATGACATTATAAGTGATAAGGCGAAATAACGAAAAAAAAGTCATTTAAACGAAATTAATTAAGATAGGATAAAAAGAGACAAGTCGTAAGTCAAGCCCTTTTATCTCTACATTAATTAAATTGTTTAAAATATTCGAAATAAAAATAAATCGAGGACGCGAGACATACGTCAGAGTCCGATTAATTTTTATTTCGAACACGAGTTTTCGAAAATGAAATAACATTTTTTATTGGTTAACGTCATAATTAATTAATATCAGCAGGGGGTGCAGTGGCAAAAAGGGTGCAGCAAACAGCATTAAAAAAACTGAATAACAAAAAAAAAAACATTAAAGCCCAAAAAAACAAGCCCAATCAAGCAAACAAAAAAAACGGACCGGGTCGGGCGACCCATGGGTCAAACCCGCCCGGTCCAGACCCAATCCACCAAACAACAAAAAAAAAACTGAAGGAGAGAGGGGCGCGCGTGGAAACGCGTCGGCCAATGAGAAAGTGCCACGTGGCGCTTCTCATCTTCATCACCAACCACGCTGGAACAGAACGCGACGGAGGGAGGGACGGCCGGCGCCATTGCCAGCGTCCATAGAGCTCATACATGAACCAAAATTAACAAGTTAATATACCATTTCGATCGGAATTTCGCAAGGATTATAAATCTACAACTCGTTTTCACAGATCATGAATAAAAAAGCAAAAACGAACGGAAAACAAACGGCGGGTTCGAACCTCAAACTCAATATTCCGGTGAGATTTGGACGAAAGTAGCTAAAGGAAAGCATTCAGAAAAGTCTCAATAGCAAGAATCTATCGTCCTTTACCTTTGATTGTGAACGATTTGGCTGGATCGGAGAGTTTAAAAAGCGGCCGCGACTGTGATGTTGTGATTCGCTGCTTTCCGATCACTTTTTGGTGATTTGGACAGTGAAAACGTGTTCAGGAGGGTCAAATTATTAAGAAAAGAGTATTTGATTTTGAGTTTTGGGTGATTTTTGGGTGGCCGGAAGTTGACCGGAAAATGGAATTCCGGCGGCGGCGCCGGAAAAGTGTTGGTGGTGGAGGGAGGAGTGATTTTTCTGATTTTTTGTATTGGTGTTGCGGGGATTTTGGGATTTCCACCACTAACATTGACCTTTCATTTCCGAAGAGAGGAAAGTGTCGAAAACCATTTGAAAAGAGAGATTCTAAGCTCGGGGGTTAGTTACGCCTAGGGAAGGTATTAGCATCCTAAACGTCCATAGTACTCTATGGTAACCTCTAGTTTATTATTTTTTATTGCTTTTAATGTGCTTAAGAAAATGAGGGTGAAAATGGTAAGAATTGGAGGGAGAATTTGTTTAGAGAGAATCGTGTGTGATTAGTGGAGAGTATAGATGAGAAAAGAAGGTTATAACATTAAAGTAAAGTGTTTGAAAATAAACCTAAGTCTAAACGTGCGACTAATGGGTATTTGGACTAAAGAAATTTATTTAGAGGGAGGAGATGTTTTTATGTTGTTTTTCTATTTTTCTAGAGAAAGTTACTAGTCGTACCTCTTTGGAAATGAAAAGTCGCGTTTACTTGGTTATTTTAGCGACTGCGGAAAGCGATAAAAAGATAAAGATGCATGCAATGCAATTTTCTACTTCCACTTTGGGGTTACATTTTTCCTAAATACATTCTAAGGATTTGACGATAAAATAAACATGAATGAATGCAACATTATGCAATGCAATATTTACAAGTTAAAATAAAATATAGACGAAGCAAAATTAAAGAAAATAAAACTACACTAAACTAATATCCTAAAGTTTATGGTTCTATTTTCCTTGGTCCGTCTCCATTAGCATAAGTTTAAGTTTAGTCCGCAAGCACAATCAAAGAACCAACAAAATGCAATAATATGATGACATGAAAATGAATGACTAAAAATAAAATGCATAATAACAAAAGAAATAAAGCACAAGAGATTTAAATGACATAAAAAAAAAATGCATGAAATAAAATAAATAAAGAAAATAAAGAAAATAGATGCAAAAATAAAAATAAAATGACATGAAAGAAAATAAATAACAAAACAGAGGGGGTATAATAGCATTAAGGGAGGTGCAGAAAATAAAAGAAGAAAAAACAGAAACAAAGGTCCAGGGAGGCCCAAACACACTGAACCGGACCATTTGCCTGGACCGGACCGGTTCAGGCGGTTCAACCCCAGGGTTGAACCGAACCAGGTCCTGGATTCCATGCGGTTCAGGCGCGTGTGACCATCTTAAGGCAACAGATCATCTTCGTTAGATCTAAATCGGACAAGCCTGATTGGATCTGGGAATCATATGATCAAAATAAAAAGAAAGATCAGACGGAAAGGATTAAAGGTTGCAAACAGGACGTATAGCATGTTTCTTCTTCTTTCTCAGTAAACAGAATACCAAGAAACCATTATCACACAAAAAAAACTTCATAGAAATTGTGAATCACCAAATCCGAACCAAAATCAACAAACAAGTAGTCAATCTCACACGAAATTTCGCATAGATCATGAATCCGGTATTTGTTTTCACGAAAGAGTTTTATATTTTAAAATAAAAGCAAACGAAGTTTAGATCTCAAAAATCAATAACGGTTTGTACGCGAAATTGGTGGAAAATGATATGTACATCAGATTCCATGTGTTTTCGCGAGTTCAATGAGCCAAGTTTTGTTGAAAACGGAGCTATAAATCAAGAGAAATCGTCACCTCAAGTTTTGGTGGAATTTGGCTTCGGGTTTATGTTTTGATGGTCGATTACTTGCGATTTGTTGTTATTGTGTGTTTCTGAGTTGATTTAGATGATGATAAAGTGATTAGATATGAGATTGATGAAAGATTTGAGTGGTTTGTTTATGGTTTGGTGAATAATGAAGGAAAATGGAGTGTATGAAGCTTTTTGTTGTTGTTATGGCTACATGGAAAAAAGATGAACGTATTGTTCTCTTTTCTTTTCCTTTTATTTTTTTTTGCTTTTTTTGATTGGTGATTTGGTAGAGAGATTGGAGAGAATGAGAGGAATTTTTTTTGGAATTGTGTGTGTTTTCTTTTTTGTGAATTGTGGATGATGAATGAGTGATGTGAGAGTTGTATTTATAGATGAAAATTAGGGTAAATGGTATTGATGTAATAATTATGGTATGATAGGACAATTAGGTAAAATGACAAAATGGGGATATTTTGATTTATTTTTAATTGGGAAAATGATTTATGATGAGAATGAGATGAGGTGGCACATGGTGAGTGGTCTATGTGAAAATATTCCCTTGAGGTGGAAAATAACATTTTTTGATTCATTTTTGAAAAAGAAAAAGAGAGATAAGATTGATGAGTTATGAGATAGAGCAACTTGTGCTCTACTCTTTCCTCTCTTGGCATATTTTTAAAATAAATGTAAATGAAAATAAATTGACTAAAGTTGATGGAAATAAAATATAAAACGTAAATAATTTTTTATATTTTTGAAATATATGAAATAAAACGAGCGTAAAATAGAAAAAGACTATTTTTTTGATATTTTTGGACTTTTACGCTAAAATGCGAACTATTTAAAATAAAGTGAATTAAAAATGAAATATTTAGAAATAAAAGGAAATTTAAGAAAAATGACAAAAATGTGAAAAAATGAAAGAAAAATGCATGGAAAAGAAATAAAATATTTTTGTATATTTTTATGTAAGAAATGCAAAATTGGATTTGTGGGTCCAAAATTGGGGTACTACAGCTGCCCCTATTTAAGTTTCTTCAATCGGAGAAATGAAGATTAAAATCTTTGTTTAGACGGGATTGAAGAGACTTAAATATAACACGTGCACCATTTTTGGACCTAAAATCCTCAAACAATGCTTATGATGCAAATATGAATGCAGGAAATGCAGATGATGATTTTTTTGAATTTTGTATGAAATGATAAAAAGACAGACATAGCTAAGACTCCACAGATGAAGAACAAAACATGGCCCGATTGAGCAAAAAACAAGATATACCCAGAGCCTATTGGGAGAATGAACTCCACTGGGGAACAAAGTAAAACACTGGGGAGAATATTATCGACTATCGACTGACCGACAGCAAGAACATTGTACACTGACATACAACATTGAAAATATCATCAAACTATCGACTGACCGACAGCTTAAAGGGTAACATGAAAAGATGACATTATCTACTATCGAACACCGACAGCTTAAAGGATGATGTGAAAAGATGATACATTATCTACTACCACAAACAAATGGTAACTTAAAGGATAATGATCAAATATTACCTACTATCGCTTGATCGACAGCTTAAAGGGTAACATGAAAAGATTACATTATCTACTATCGAACACCGACAGCTTAAAGGATGATGTGAAAAGATGATACATTATCTACTACCACAAACAAATGGTAACTTAAAGGATAATGATCAAATATTACCTACTATCGCTTGATCGACAGCTTAAAGGGTAACATGAAAAGATGACATTATCTACTATCGAACACCGACAGCTTAAAGGATAATGTGAAAAGATGATACATTATCTACTACCACAAACAAATGGTAACTTAAAGGATAATGATCAAATATTACCTACTATCGCTTGATCGACAGCTTAAAGGGTAACATGAAAAGATGACATTATCTACTATCGAACACCGACAGCTTAAAGGATAATGTGAAAAGATGATACATTATCTACTACCATAAAAAAATGGTAACTTAAAGGATAATGATCAAATATTACCAACTACCGTATGATGATAGTGTATAAAAGGTAATACTCATCTATGAGAATCAATAACTCTACCGGGAACTTCAAAAGAGACGCAGATAGGTTAGATTGTAAAAATATATGTGTTTGTAGAGAAAAAGATTTGTGTGATCTTTTGTGTAATATGTCTTGATAAGATTCACTGGGGATAAAACCACCTGAGCAATTGTAAAATGTATCTGGTGAGATACAAGCTTCTTGTGTGGAAAACTTGTCACTTGTTGCTCTGAATAGATGTCCAATCCGGGAACAAACCGGAGGGAAACAATAAAGCAAGACTTTGTGTCCAATTGAAGAATAAATTCAACTGGAAATTTTCCTTTTTGTTGTAGGAAAAACTGAAACAACCATCATCCACAAGAGAAGAGTCTAGTGGGGAATTTTCGAAACAAGAGGTGTACACTTATCTGCTTAAGCTGACACTCTAATTGGAGAGAACAACATGTCCATCCCGACTCTATTTTGTAGACACAGACAAGACAAAAGAAACAGAAAGTTTGTAAAATGATGTAGTAATGTAGGAATGATGTAAATGTATATGACATGTAAATGATATGTATGAATGTATGTATGAATGCATGTTATGAATGTATGTATGTTGTGAATATTTGCTGACAGACAGAAGGAGCGAGACTAGAGACAAGTTAACGTCACAGTACAACTCAAAGTATCTTGACAATGTGTATATGTTGCTGTAGATGAAGCAAGAGAACTCCTCTTGGAGAAGGAACATCTTCTCTGGAAATGACCGTTTTAACCGAACGATCTGTATTCAAGCTTGATTGTATTCAAAACAAATTTTGATCAACTGTCATCGGGGATGTACCCTCTTCTTGAGATGACTGTTGACATTCTCTTAGACAAAACATGTTTGCTGTTGATGAACAACTTGAGAAAATGGAGCCGACTTGGCCCTTGCTTTAGACTAATAAATCTTTGAAAGAATTGCTCGAAGAGCGTGACTGGTTGACCTTTTACACTTAGGCATTGTATCTGTTAACTGCAACAACGTGCACTGAGATTGGAGACTCTTTATCATCCATGGTATTGACAACCAAGGTTATGTCATGTTTCGCAGCATGTAACCATTGAGGAAGATATGATCTTGACATAGTATGCCCCAAGTGTTTGAAACCTTGAAAGGTATGCCCCTGATCAACTGATGTTTGTAGTGTAACCAAACCTTGAACCACTTTCAACTTTGATTAGCAGGATATTCAACTTTTTTGCCCCTGATTGGCAGAATCCATAGATAACTTGCCCCTAGCTAGGAGTGCCTCAAATCAGCTTTGGCTTTGATCAGACTATAGCTCAAAATTTCTTCGATGTCAAGTATTAATTTGCAAGTGAAATTATTTCTTTTGCACATGTAAGTTTTTTGAAATTGAAACCTTTTTTGAAACTGAACATATATATTTTTTTGCATTTTTGAATGGAAGCACATATGGTGTGTACAACAGATGATTACTGATTAAACAAACAGGAGGAGTCAGCGTAACAATAAACTTGCTGAATATGCCTTCATAGTGAACCTGACTTCACTTAAGTCTTTTGAGTATTAAAGCATGCAAAAATTCATGTAAATCAAGCCAAGAAATGATATAAATTTGTGTTATCAAATTCCTCCATACTTGTACATTGCTTGTCCTTAAGCATAAAAAGTAGTATCTCTTTTTAGCACATGTTTGAAAACAGGACACGACAGCTCTAATCATACGTGGTTGCCGGCTAGATAAGAAAATCAAGTAATTGATATCAAAACCAAGAGTACTGTAGTAATGCAAAACCACACATTGCAGTCAAAGACTTCCATAATATGAAAACAAATCTGAAGTATTTCATTATAACTCTAACTTTTGCTTAAAGTTTTAATCACCCTTTTCATTCAAGTGCAATCACATTAAGCCCGTTATCTTGTACACGCACATGGCAGGAAATCTGTTAGTGATTATGATCATATACCGAGGGGTGCTGATAACATAAGTTTGGTAAACCCCTTTTTCTTTTTCCAAATGCAGTTGTGGGGGATCGGATCGTAACCCGCCCTACCAAGTTCAGAATCAGACTCCTTTGAACCAACCATTGATGGGTATACTTTCAATGGTTTTCTTTGTATATTCAACAACTGTTGGGTTAAACGACCGTGTGAGGGTCGTCTAACTTAATAAGTGCATTCCCACCAAAGTATACAAACTTTCATTTCTGGATCATTCACTTATGTTCATCGATTTCCCACTTAGTTTGTGCCCAAGATGGTGCCGACTGCTAAGATAAACTACTAAGAGTTACCTTAAAACTTAAATTCAAGACTTTGTCAAAATCAGTACTCAAATTAATCTTGCATACTTCTGAGAGTCTAAGATGTTAAGACAGTACCGATTTTATTGAATCATCACTAAATCTTCAAAATATAGCCTAAAATGCAAAACAACCTATATACTCTTAAAGTGTCATGTCAAGTGTCAAACCAAAATTGTTTTTTTTTCTTAGAAGAATACATCTCAAGAAACTGGGAGAATCAGATAACAACGAAAGCATATGCAAGAATGACTCAATTGAGCATGAAATATTTTTTGCCAATTTTTTTGTTTTTTGCATGAAGCAGTGTAAGGAAGTGAAGCAATGCCTTACATCATCAACTAGATTTTTCACCATTGAAAGCATATATCAGCAAAAATCAGTTATTTATTTTCATCATCCTCGCTCCAAGTTTGTAAGTAATAAAGCAAGAAAAGAGTGAATATGAATGAATTGATTAAGAAACATGCATGTTTATTGTATTGAAAGTACTTGATAAAAGACATAATTTTAAAAGCAAACAAATGCTTGACAAGAAAGAAATAAAAGCCTAGCGACCATAGGGAGGAGCTTCCTAGTATCACCGACTTCAACTGGACGATTGTAGCAAAAGTAATATCAACGGCAAACTAGATTGCAACTAACCACTTAATGTATCACCAAAACCGGGTCTGTACCCTTGAAATAAAGTTTGTTATCCTCAATCATCTTCCGGACTTCAGCTTTCAAAGGAAAACAGTGTTCGATATCATGGCCAGGTGCCCCTTGATGGAAAGCACAGAATCGATCAGACTTGTACCACCTTGGTAATATTGCAGGTATCTTAGGAGGTGCTTTAGTTTGAACAAAATTCTTCTCAAGCAAAAGAGGAAGCAAATCTGCGTACAACATAGGGATCGGTTCAAACAGAGGTGCCTTTTTTGGAGCAGTATCAGTAGCAGAAGTTACAGCAGCAACATGTTGTTGTTTGTTCTTCTTTGGCTTCCCATGAGTCACCATACTCGCTTCTTGTTCTTTCTTTGTATCAAAGCCCGACCCAAACTCTCTTGCATTTCTGGAAAAAGCAGTCTCTCTTGTTAAACGTCCTTCTCGGAGAGCTTCCTCAATGCGCATACCTACATCTACCATGTCGGTGAAATCATGAATCGCACTGGAAACCATTTTGTCATAGTAGAAAGTATCAAGAGTTTTCAGGAAAATTTTAGCCATCTCTTTTTCCTCAAGAGGTGGGCTAATCTGAGCAGCAACTCCTCTCCATCTCTGAGCATATTCCTTGAAAGTTTCCTTGTCTTTCTGAGCCATGGCTCGAAGCTGATCTCTATCTGGTGCCATATCCACATTGTACTTGTACTGACTGACGAAAGCCTCACACAGATCATTGAAAGTTTTGATGTTGGCACTAACCAGACTCATGTACCATTTTAAAGCAACATCAGTTAAACTATCTTGGAAGCAATAAATTAGCAACTGGTCATCCTTTGTTAGAGCACACATCTTTCTAGCATACATCACAAGATGCAACTGAGGACAAGAGTTCCCTTTATACTTTTCAAACTCGGGTACTTTGAACTTAGGCGGAAACTTCACATTCGGCACTAGACAAAGCTCATGAGCACTCTTTCCAAACAAGCCTTTTCCATGGAGAGCACGAATCTCACGTTGTATCTCATCAAACTGATTTTTAACACCCACAGAGAATGCCCCAACACTTTCAGCTTGTTTGATATTGTAAACAGGTTCATTCTCATGTGGTGTAGTGTGAACCACAGGAACTGGAACAGTCAAAATTGGTGACGTGACAGGCACAGTAACTTGAGGAACTGTTAAAGCAGGAATCCGGATACCAGAAACATTGGGATGAAAACTCTCATTGAAGTTAAAAGTCTCTAACACAGTACTTGTCAAAGCTTGAGAAGGAAGAGGCGGCAGAGGTGCCTGATTCTGTACATTCAATAAAGTTTCCATCATAGTAGTCAACCTATCTGTATCGGACTGAAGTGTAGCAACTTGTTCACAGAGCTGATGGTTCTCTTGTTCAATTGCTTCCATTCTTTTCCTTTGATTAACACGAGTGTTGACTTGCAAGTTGACTTTGGACAAGAGCGTCGGACCACTGAGAGAAAGACATGAAGCTTAGACTTTTTGAAGAAGACCATGAATGCAAAATGATGCATGATAAAGAAAGCTTTTTGATTTTCAAAGGACTTTAGGATATGAATCATAAAGGACCTCATTTTTTGTTTGTAAATGATCAAAAGAAAATTTTTTCTTCTTCTTTTTTTGTTCAAAAGCAACCTTCTCTTTTTTCAAGGTCCATGATGATTGTGAAGTTTATAGAGAAATTCCTCTAAGTCCTTTGAAAAACCAATGGGAAGAGATTTTCATGGATGCATGGATGTATGGAATGTAATGATGCAACAAGCACAAACATAAGCAAACATGGTTGGTTGAGATATCACAATGTTGGAGTCAAAGGTAAAAGCCACCCACAAGGTATGAACTATGGTTTTCTTTGCATCTGTAACAAGGGTTCTAAAAGGTCCCAAAGTTTACAATTTTCCAAGTGGATACCACACGCGCATAATTGACTCATGGCCCATTGAAATATCCATCGGAGAAGTCTCGTTTGGGTGTAGTATCGCGTGACAATCAAAACCACAATTGACTCGTGATTTCAATCACCGCACTACATTCTAAAAGCCAAGGTGGGTTAATGAAACTTAGAGGCTCTCAAGCTTCTCGGGATAAACAGAAATGATATGCCAACACAATTAACTCGTGTCAACTATACCACTTCCATAGATCCTCCACTTGAGCGTGGCCGCATCATATGCATTTGCGCAACAACTAACTCGGTACGCAACGATATGACACCACGAATCCTATCTTATTTTGTTTTCTCAAGCAGGGGTATTGTGCTTGTCTAATCACTCAAGAAACCCATGACATAAATAAGTAAATCATTTAAGCATTTAGGAAAGCAATAAACTAGATAGGTTCAACCCTCTTAAGGAGAGCATCCCCAGTGAAGTCGCCATTTTTCTGTTGCGGGGATTTTGGGATTTCCACCACTAACATTGACCTTTCATTTCCGAAGAGAGGAAAGTGTCGAAAACCATTTGAAAAGAGAGATTCTAAGCTCGGGGGTTAGTTACGCCTAGGGAAGGTATTAGCATCCTAAACGTCCATAGTACTCTATGGTAACCTCTAGTTTATTATTTTTTATTGCTTTTAATGTGCTTAAGAAAATGAGGGTGAAAATGGTAAGAATTGGAGGGAGAATTTGTTTAGAGAGAATCGTGTGTGATTAGTGGAGAGTATAGATGAGAAAAGAAGGTTATAACATTAAAGTAAAGTGTTTGAAAATAAACCTAAGTCTAAACGTGCGACTAATGGGTATTTGGACTAAAGAAATTTATTTAGAGGGAGGAGATGTTTTTATGTTGTTTTTCTATTTTTCTAGAGAAAGTTACTAGTCGTACCTCTTTGGAAATGAAAAGTCGCGTTTACTTGGTTATTTTAGCGACTGCGGAAAGCGATAAAAAGATAAAGATGCATGCAATGCAATTTTCTACTTCCACTTTGGGGTTACATTTTTCCTAAATACATTCTAAGGATTTGACGATAAAATAAACATGAATGAATGCAACATTATGCAATGCAATATTTACAAGTTAAAATAAAATATAGACGAAGCAAAATTAAAGAAAATAAAACTACACTAAACTAATATCCTAAAGTTTATGGTTCTATTTTCCTTGGTCCGTCTCCATTAGCATAAGTTTAAGTTTAGTCCGCAAGCACAATCAAAGAACCAACAAAATGCAATAATATGATGACATGAAAATGAATGACTAAAAATAAAATGCATAATAACAAAAGAAATAAAGCACAAGAGATTTAAATGACATAAAAAAAAAATGCATGAAATAAAATAAATAAAGAAAATAGATGCAAAAATAAAAATAAAATGACATGAAAGAAAATAAATAACAAAACAGAGGGGGTATAATAGCATTAAGGGAGGTGCAGAAAATAAAAGAAGAAAAAACAGAAACAAAGGTCCAGGGAGGCCCAAACACACTGAACCGGACCATTTGCCTGGACCGGACCGGTTCAGGCGGTTCAACCCCAGGGTTGAACCGAACCAGGTCCTGGATTCCATGCGGTTCAGGCGCGTGTGACCATCTTAAGGCAACAGATCATCTTCGTTAGATCTAAATCGGACAAGCCTGATTGGATCTGGGAATCATATGATCAAAATAAAAAGAAAGATCAGACGGAAAGGATTAAAGGTTGCAAACAGGACGTATAGCATGTTTCTTCTTCTTTCTCAGTAAACAGAATACCAAGAAACCATTATCACACAAAAAAAACTTCATAGAAATTGTGAATCACCAAATCCGAACCAAAATCAACAAACAAGTAGTCAATCTCACACGAAATTTCGCATAGATCATGAATCCGGTATTTGTTTTCACGAAAGAGTTTTATATTTTAAAATAAAAGCAAACGAAGTTTAGATCTCAAAAATCAATAACGGTTTGTACGCGAAATTGGTGGAAAATCATATGTACATCAGATTCCATGTGTTTTCGCGAGTTCAATGAGCCAAGTTTTGTTGAAAACGGAGCTATAAATCAAGAGAAATCATCACCTCAAGTTTTGGTGGAATTTGGCTTCGGGTTTATGTTTTGATGGTCGATTACTTGCGATTTGTTGTTATTGTGTGTTTCTGAGTTGATTTAGATGATGATAAAGTGATTAGATATGAGATTGATGAAAGATTTGAGTGGTTTGTTTATGGTTTGGTGAATAATGAAGAAAAATGGAGTGTATGAAGCTTTTTGTTGTTGTTATGGCTACATGGAAAAAAGATGAACGTATTGTTCTCTTTTCTTTTCCTTTTATTTTTTTTTGCTTTTTTTGATTGGTGATTTGGTAGAGAGATTGGAGAGAATGAGAGGAATTTTTTTTGGAATTGTGTGTGTTTTCTTTTTTGTGAATTGTGGATGATGAATGAGTGATGTGAGAGTTGTATTTATAGATGAAAATTAGGGTAAATGGTATTGATGTAATAATTATGGTATGATAGGACAATTAGGTAAAATGACAAAATGGGGATATTTTGATTTATTTTTAATTGGGAAAATGATTTATGATGAGAATGAGATGAGGTGGCACATGGTGAGTGGTCTATGTGAAAATATTCCCTTGAGGTGGAAAATAACATTTTTTGATTCATTTTTGTAAAAGAAAAAGAGAGATAAGATTGATGAGTTATGAGATAGAGCAACTTGTGCTCTACTCTTTCCTCTCTTGGCATATTTTTAAAATAAATGTAAATGAAAATAAATTGACTAAAGTTGATGGAAATAAAATATAAAACGTAAATAATTTTTTATATTTTTGAAATATATGAAATAAAACGAGCGTAAAATAGAAAAAGACTATTTTTTTGATATTTTTGGACTTTTACGCTAAAATGCGAACTATTTAAAATAAAGTGAATTAAAAATGAAATATTTAGAAATAAAAGGAAATTTAAGAAAAATGACAAAAATGTGAAAAAATGAAAGAAAAATGCATGGAAAAGAAATAAAATATTTTTGTATATTTTTATGTAAGAAATGCAAAATTGGATTTGTGGGTCCAAAATTGGGGTACTACAATTGGGATGTGTGAAAAATGATTGGTAATGATTGAGTGATGTGAGGTGTGTATTTATAGTGATAGGATTAGGTGAGTGGTATTTGTGTAATAAAATGATTATGAGGTGGAGATGATGAGGTGTTGCAATGTGATTGGTCAAAAGCAAAGAATTTTTATAAAATGATAAAAAATGTCAAAATCAATAAGAAAAAATGAATAAAAATGTAGAAAAATATAAAAATGAAATATAAACTTAAATAAAGAGATAAAAACTACTTTTGATTATTTTTGTTATTCTTCGTATAAAAAGATAAATTGCGACAAATTAAAAGAAATAAAAGAAAAAGAATAAATTGTAAAACAAAATTATCAAAAATCTATTTTTTGGGTATTTCTTAAGGAAAATAAGAAATAATTTTTAAATAAAATATTTATTTTGAAAAGCTCAAAATTAGGGTATTACAACAGCGCCTATAGCATAGTCACTAGCGTCACACATGATCTCAAATGGCAAACTCCAATCAGGTGGCTACATGATGGGTGCAGAAATGAGAGCTGCCTTTAATTGTTGGAATTCCCTTAGGCACTCCTCATCAAAAATGAACTTGGCATCTTTCATTAGCAGCCCCGTTAATGGCTTTGTAATTTTGGATAAGTCCTTAATAAATCGCCGATAGAAACCAGCGTGTCCTAGAAAGCTTCGGACTTCTCACAGAGATTTGGGAGGTCGTAGATTCTCTATGACTTGGATTTTAGCTCTATCTACCTCAATCCCTTTGTTGGACACTATATGTCCAAGAACAATACCTTGACGAACCATGAAATGGCACTTTTCCCAGTTAAGTACAAGATTGACTTTTTCACATCTTTCAAGTACCTTTTCTAGGTTCGTCAAGCATCTTTATAAACTTTGCCCGCATACGGAGATATCATCCATGAAGACCTCCATAATGTCATTGATGTAATCGGCAAAGATTGCTGTCATACATCTTTGGAAAGTCGCGGGGGCATTACACAATCCAAATAGCATTCGCCTATATGCAAATGTGCCAAAAGGACAAGTGAAAGTCGTTTTCTCTTGGTCATAGGGATGATTAGGGATTTGAAAGAATCCCGAATAACCATCTAGATAGCAGAAGTATGAATGATTAGCCAGACGCTCAAGCATTTGATCAATGAAGGGCAAAGGGAAATGATCCTTGCGCGTGGCCTTGTTAAGTTTCCTATAGTCAATGCACATTCTTCTTCCGGTTACGACCCTTTGTGCTACAGACTCTCCTCTCTCATTGGTAACTATAGTCACTCCACCTTTCTTAGGCACGACATGAACGGAACTGACCCATTTACTGTAGGAGATCGGGTATATGATTCCTGCATCCAGAAGTTTTTCCACTTCTTTCTTAACTACTTCAGTTAGAATGGGATTTATCATTCTTTGCGGTTCTCGAGAGGTCTTGCAATCTTCCTCGAGGAAAATGCGATGCATGCAAAGAGAATGACTTATCCCTTTTAGATCAGATATGCTGTATCCTAAAGCAGTTGGGTATTTTCTTAGGACATTCAGCAACTTGTCAGTCTCTGACTGTCCTAAATCGGCGCACACAATCACAGGGCGCTTAAGGTCTTGATCAAGGAATTCATACCTCAAGTTCTCAGGCAGAGGTTTGAGTTCTAAAGAAGGAGGACGACCAGGAGAAGGTGTCGGACTCGGCGTAATCTCAAAAGATTCACCAAGCTCGTCATCCTTTACCTCGAGATTAGGAGTTGGAGAAGATTTCAAGATATCAGAGTAAGTAGCTTGCTCATTCTCCATTTCTTTTCTGCATTCGTCAAGGACGTCTAGCAGATAGCAAGTATCATCTATAGCTGGTGCGCTTAAGAACTGAGTCCAAATGAATTCAACTTTTTCATCTCCCACTTCAAAAGTGAGCTTTCCCTTTTTTACATCAATTATCGCACCAGCTGTAGCAAGGAATGGCCTTCCTAAGATGATAGGCGTGTTAGAGTCTTCCTTAATATCCATGACTATGAAGTTGGTTGGAATGAAGAACTGTCCTACACGCACTAGAACGTTCTCTAGGACCCCTATAGGCATTTTGACCAAACGATCGGCAAACTGTATGGACATCCTGGTGGGTCTTAACTTGCCTAGCTTGAGTCTCTCGCATATGGTCATGGGCATCAAACTAATGTTGGCACCTATATCACATAGGGCCTTATCAATGACAAACTTTACAATGACTCAGGGTATGGACAAACTTCGTGGGTCCTTGAGTTTAGGAGGCATCTTGTTTTGAAGGATGGCGCTACACTCAGCGGTGAGTGTAACAGTTTCATCGCCCTCAATCCTCTTTTTGTTAGTTAGAATTTCCTTGAGAAACTTAGCATATGCGGGCATTTGAGTGATAGCTTCAGTGAATGTGGTAGTTATATTCAACTGCTTGAGAAGCTCCATGAATTTCTTGAATTGCCCAATGCTTTTGGTCTTTTCAAGCCTTTGAGGATAAGGAATTGGTGGTATGTGGGGTGGCAGAGGCACATAAGGTTTCACTTTTTCTTTAGCCTCAACGCCATTTCCTTCTTTCTCTTTAGGTCTCTTTCTTAGCTGGTTCGTCAAGCTTTTGTTGCATGGCTGGCCAGTCGCTCCTAGGATCACTCGATTCGTCATACTGTGTTCCACTTCGCAGTGTCACAACGTTCACATGTGCCTTAGGATTAGGCTGTGGTTGGCTAGGAAATATGCCTGCTGGGGCACTAGTAGACGCTAGTTGCTGGGCCACTTGAGATATCTGAGTTTCAAACATTTTGCTATGGGTAGCCATAAGATCAACTTTGTTAGCTGATCGACGATTTGTGTATCAATAAATATTTTATAACTGCAAGTGCACAGTTTCGTCGTGTAGTTTTAAAAGATTATCGAACCACAGAGACCAACAGTTGATCTACCGTCTCTCTATCGTCACGGTGTAAATCTAAGGCGAATAGGTGTTTTGAGTTGTTTGGAAATTTAAAAGAGATTTAAAATTAAAGAATTAATAAAGGCGGGATATCGGTACGTAACTTAATTAACCGTCGGGAATTTAATAAATTAATAGCGCGCTTGAAAAGGGGTTTATCTTTCAGAAGAACTTTCTTAATTCAAAGGTTTAAACCTCACACTCTCGTTTTGTTGATAAAAAACATACTTTCTAAGCTAGGAGTTTTACTGTCACTTTTCTACCACCTTAGCTTCGAAAGTATATTTTGAAAATCAATTAGTTCTAATTAATCCTAACGTGGCTCTCGCTCGTTCAAAGATTAATATCAAATTCCTACTATCTAGTTAAAACCTCAAACTCTCGCTCTATTGATTTTAACCTTAATCGCTTTATATTACTCTCGTTCAAAAGCTTAGGAGTTTTAAAATTAGGAATTCGAATCAGAAAATAGTTTAGGAAGCGCGCGCTAAATCATTATTAAACTCCCTTCGGAGAATTAATTTACATACCGATATCTAGGAAATTAGCTAGACATAAAGCAAGAAATAAATAAATAAAAGCTATAAATTAAATAAGGCATAAATAAATAATTAAATAAAAGCATTAAAAAGAACCTGAAATAAAAATTCTGAAATAACTTGAATTAAAATTGACGAAAACAACCGGTACAGTATTCTTGACAGGAAAGTGAAAACAGAACTGAAAACGGATTCCCGGTGTGGAAATACCGTTACAGTTACTGTAACTAGAAACCTAAACTGACAAAAAACTGAAGGAAATAATGCGTGCGGAGAATGAAATTTGAGTCTTTTATTTAAAGGAGAATTTTGGCTTCTACGATCCATAATTTAAGGAAAGGATAGGCTTCATTTGATATCATCCAGTAGCCGTGCGATTAGGAACTGAAAATGGATCAGACGGTGTGCTTCTTCCCCACGTCACGCGAAATTCAGTTGTACTGGGCTTTCACATTTGGTGGCGCTCGCCACCCATTCTGTGGCGCTCGCCACTTTGGGCTTGCGCTGGGTGGCGCTCGCCACCCTCCTGTGGCGCTCGCCACTATGCAAATTTGGGCAAATGCCCATTTTTGCTGGGGTCCTTTGTGGGCTGCGCGAATTTGGGCTTTGCACCCCATTTTTGCTCCGTTTTTGATACTTTTTGCTCAATTCCCTTCTCCGACCTATTTTATTCGACAAAACTAAAAACAAATCAAATACAAACATAAAACGACATAAATGAAATAAAAACATATGCAAATGCAAATAAAATTCACCTAAACTAAGCTAAAAATACGATATGATTTCGTGTCATCAAATTCCCCCACACTTGAACCATTGCTTGTCCTCAAGCATAAAAGAATAATGAATCGCAAAGCATAAGTAAAAACAAATGACACGATCATCCTACTCGTACGTGGTTGCCGGCTAAGCCATGAAAATCAGGTGGCAGTGCAAATAACAAGAATACTGTAATGACACAAGAGATTCCCGTTATGCGAAAACAGACCTGAAGCATTTCCTCTTGACTCTACCTCTCACCTAAGTTTCATTCCCCCTTTTCATTCTAGCGCAATCACATTAAGCCCGTTATCTTGTACACGGCCATGGTGGGAAACCTGTTAGTGATTATGATCATCATACATCGAGGGGTGCTGATAACATAAGTTTGGTAACCCCTATTTGTTTTACCCACTTCGCAGTTGCGGGGGATCGGATCGTAACCCGCCCTACCAAGTTCAGAATCAGACACCTCTGAACCAACTACTAATGAGTTTCTATACTATGGTATTTTTTTCCTTCTCATGTTTCAACATTTGCTGAATTTTCATCAATTATTCCAAGGAATCAACCAATAGTATTCATAACATTTATAATCAAAATCATTCACTTATTTTCTTCGGTTTCCCACTTAGGTTGTGCCTTGAGATGGTGCCGACTGCTAGATAAACTACTAAGGGTTCATTAAAACTCGGGTTCAAATCTTTGTCAAAACTAGTACTCAAATGAGTTCTACACACTTCAGGGAATCCAAGGTGTTAAAACGGTATTGATTTTATCTAACCGTTACCCAAATTCCATAAAACAGCCTGGATAATGCAAACAACCTATATACTTTCAGACAATCAACATCAAACATCAGAACTCAACACTTGCTTTTCACAAGAAAATATTTGGTATGGCTCAAGAAATGGGAAAATCAGATGATATCAAAACCAACACGCAAAATCAACTCAATCTAAGTGAACTAACCTAAGGTTTTATTATGCATGCAAAACTAAATGACTGTAAGTAAAGGAAAGCGATAAAGCTTCCTCCCCCACACTTAAATCGAGCATTGTCCCCAATGCAACGACTAAAGGTGAGCTTGGAAGGGTACAACCTGAGTAGCGGACAGGGCGGATAGGTTAAAATTTGCAAGATTAGTGTCACTATCCCTAAGGTTGTAATGTTTCAACCGCTGCTCATTGACTATGAATGTATCACCAGAGTCACTCTTTATCTCAATCTCCCCATGAGGATATGTCTTAGAAATTGTAAAGGGGCCTGACCACTTGGAGCGAAGTTTTCCGGGAAAGAGTTTAAGTCTTGAATTGAAAAGAAGTACTAACTGTCCTACCTTAAACTCTCTCCTAGATAGACGCTTGTCATGCCATTTCTTTGTTCTTTCTTTATAAATCCTGGCATTCTCATAAGCGTCCAACCTAAGCTCTTCCAACTCGTGGATATCCAAGGTCCTCTTCCTACCAGCAGTGGTGTAATCAAAATTGAGGGCTTTGATGGCCCAATAAGCTTTGTGTTCCAGTTCCACCGGTAGATGGCATGATTTGCCATAGACAAGCTTGAAGGGGGTGGTCCCAATTGGGGTCTTATAGGCTGTCCTATATGCCCACAATGCCTCATTCAGTTTTAAAGATCAATCCTTCCTAGAGGTTGCAACTGTTTTTTCAAGAATTTGCTTGATCTCCCTATTGGAGCCCTCCACTTGCCCACTTGTTTGTGGGTGATAGGGAGTTGCTACACGGTGTCCGACCCCATATTTAGATAACAATCTTTCAAAGATCCTAGAGATGAAATGGGAGCCACCATCGCTGATGACAAGTCTCGGCACACCGAACCTAGGGAAGATCTGGTTCTTAAACAGTCTAATCCTTACTTGGGCGTCATTAGTTGGAGAGGCAACAACCTCGATCCATTTGGACACGTAATCAACAGCCACAAGTATGTATTTATTCCCAAAATAAGTTGGGAATGGTCCCATGAAATCTATCCCCCATACATCAAATACTTCCACTTCAAGGATGCCATGTTGAGGCATTTCATCACGACTAGAGATGCCACCAGCGCGTTGGCACTGATCACAACTCCTTATGGCAGCGTGGACATCTTTCCAAAGAGTGGGCCAAAAGAGGCCGACTTGTAAGATCTTAGCACAGGTTTTGGAAGTACTTGCATGTCCTCCATAGGGCGTAGAATGACAATGAGTGATAATGCTTTGCGCCTCATCTTCGGGGACACATCGACGGAAGATTCCATCGGCACCTCTCTTGAAAAGAAGAAGGTCATCCCAATAGTAATGTTTAAGGTCACTAAAGTACTTCTTCTTTTGCTGGTAAGTTAAATCAGGCGGAAGGACTCTTGCTGCTAAGTAATTAACAAAATCAGTATACCATGGCAAAGAGTCTCTTGTGAAGACAGAGTTGACGACTTCGATGTCGTCTTGAAACAAAGGGCACTCGGAGGCGACACTTTCCATAAGGGCTACCAGCCTCTCATACGGGAAGTCATCATTTATAAGTACCGTTTCAGGCACCATTCCCTCCATTCTTGACAAATGGTCCGCGACTGTGTTGTCGATTCCTTTCTTATCTTGGATCTCTAAATCAAATTCTTGAAGGAGCAAGATCCATTTTAGGAGCCTTGGTTTGGCGTCCTTTTTGTTCTCTAGGTACCTAATTGCGGCATGATCTGTATAGACAATGATTTTGGCCCCTATTAGGTAGGAACGAAATTTATCAACCGCAAACACAACAGCCAAGAGCTCTTTTTCTGTGGTGGCGTAGTTCATCTGTGCGGGGTCTAAGGTCCTACTAGCATAGTAAATAGCATGAAGCTTCTTATCTTTCCTTTGACCTAAGACTGCGCCTATAGCATAGTCACTAGCGTCGCACATGATCTCAAATGGTAGACTCCAATCAGGTGGCTGCATGATGGGGGCAGAAATGAGAGCTGCCTTTAATTGCGTGAATGCCGTTAGGCACTCCTCATCAAAAATGAACTCGGCATCTTTCATTAGCAGCCCGGTTAACGGCTTTGTGATTTTTGAGAAGTCTTTAATAAATCGCCGATAGAAACCGGCGTGTCCTAAAAAGCTTCAGACTTCTCTCACAGATTTGGGAGGTGGTAGGTTCTCTATAACTTGGATTTTAGCTCTATCTACCTCAATCCCTTTGTTGGACACTATATGTCCAAGAATAATTCCTTGACGAACCATGAAATGACACTTTTCCCAATTAAGCACAAGATTGACTTTTTCACATCTTTCAAGTACCTTTTCTAGGTTTGTCAAGCATCCTTCAAAACTTTGCCCACATACGGAGAAATCATCCATGAAGACCTCCATAATGTCATTGATGTAATCGGCAAAGATTGTTGTCATACACCTTTGGAACGTCACAAGGGCATTACACAATCCAAATGGCATTCGCCTATATGCAAATGTGCCAAAAGGACGAGTGAAAGTCGTTTTCTCTTGGTCGTCGGGATGGATAGGAATTTGGAAGAATCCCGAATAACCATCTAGATAGCAGAAGTAGGAATGAATAGCTAGACGCTCAAGCATTTGATCAATGAAGGGCAAAGGGAAATGATCTTTGCGTGTGGCTTTGTTGAGTTTCCTATAGTCAATGCACACTCTACTACCCGTTACGACTCTTTGTGCCACAGACTCTCCTTTCTCATTGGTAACTACAGTCACCCCACCTTTCTTAGGCACGACATGAACGGGACTGACCCATTTACTGTCGGAGATCGGGTATATTATTCCTGCATCCAGAAGTTTTTCAACCTCTTTCTTAACTACTTCAGTGAGAATGGGATTTATCCTTCTTTGCGGTTCTCGAGAGGTTTTGCAATCTTCCTCGAGGTAGAGGCGGTGCATGCAAAGAGAAGGACTTATCCCTTTAAGATCAGATATGCTATATCCTAAAGCAGCTGGGAATTTTCTTAGGACTTTTAGCAATTCTTCGGTTTCTGACTGTCCTAAATCGGCGCACACAATCACAGGGCGCTTAAGCTCTCGATCAAGGAATTCATACCTTAGACTCTCAGGTAGAGGTTTTAGTTCGAGAGAAGATTGATCAGGAGACGGCGTCGGGTTTGGTGTAATCTCAAAGCATTCACCGAGCTCGTCATCCTGAACTTCGAGAGTAGGAGTTGGAGAAGATGTGAGAATTTCAGTGTAAACAGTTTGATCATTCTCCATTTCCTTTCTGCATTCGTCAATGACGTCAAGCAGATAGCAAGTATCATCTATAGCAGGCGCGCTTAGGAATTGAGTCAAAATGAATTCAACTTTTTCATCTCCCTCTTCAAAGGTGAGCTTTCCCTTTTTGACATCAATTATCGCACCGGCTGTAGCAAGGAATGGCCTTCCTAAAATGATAGGCGTGTTAGAGTCTTCCTTAATATCCATGACTATGAAGTCGGTTGGAATAAAGAACTGACCTACACGCACCGGAACATTTTCTAAGACTCCTATAGGCATCTTGACCGAACGGTCGGCAAACTGAATGGACATTCTGGTGGGTCTTAGCTCGCCTAGCTTGAGTCTCTCGCATATGGTCATGGGCATCAAACTAATGCTGCCACCTAAATCACATAGGGCTTTGTCAATAACAAGCTTCCTAATGACGCAGGGTATGGAGAAACATCCTGGATCCTTGAGTTTAGGAGGCATTTTGTTTTGAAGGATAGCACTACACTCGGCAGTGAGTGTAACAGTTTCGTTATCCTCAATCCTCTTTTTGTTGGTTAGGATCTCCTTGAGAAACTTAGCATATGCGGGCATTTGTGTGATAGCATCAGTGAATGGGATGGTGATATTCAACTGCTTGAGAAGCTCCACAAATTTCTTGAATTGCCCCATGCTTTTGGTCTTTTCCAACCTTTGAGGATAGGGAATGGGTGGTTTGTAAGGTGGCGGAGGCACATAGGGTATTTCTTTTTCTTTCGCCTCGACGCCATTTCCTTCATTCTTTTTGGGTTCACTCTCTTTCTCAGCTGGCTCATCTGGCTTTTGCTGCATGGCAGGCCTCTCAATCCTAGGGTCAACTGGTTCATCATACTGTGTTCCACTTCGCAGTGTCACAGCGTTTACATGGGCTTTAGGATTGGGCTGAGGTTGGCCAAGAAATGTTCCTGCAGGAGCAGACATGGATGATTGTTGTTGAGCCACCTGTTCAACTTGAGTTTCTAGTATCTTATGATGGGTGGTCAAAACATCAACTTTACTATTCAATTGCTCGAACATTTTAGCGAAATGCAGGTTTTGATTTTTAATCCCCTCGTTAGTTTGCATTTGGGACGCCATGAAGGTTTCAAACATGGCATCAAGGCTAGACTTCCCAGAGTTTTCTTGATTTAGCACGGGAGCCTTTTGAAAACCTACTGGACCAGAGGATTGTCCTTGTCTAGGTGGATACAATGCATTGTTGTTCTTGTATGAAAGATAGGGACTGTTCTTCCAAGTTGAGTTGTAGTTGTTGGAATATGGGCCTCCTTGGGCGTAGTTCACTTGATCGGAGGGAGTTCCGACCAAGAGTTGGCATTCAGCTGTAGCATGCCCTGGAGCGCCACATATCTCACAACTAGAGACAGTTGCTGCTACAGTAGCAGCAAGAGCATTGAGTAAGCTGTCTAATTTCAGAGTGAGTGCATCAACCTTGGCACTGACGTGGTCAAGGCCGCTTATCTCATGCATTCCTCCTCTCGATGGAGGTTTTTCTGCGGAGGTTCTTTCGCCTCCCCACTGGTAGTGATTTTGAGTCATGCTCTCGATGAGCTGATAGGCATCATTGTAGGGCTTGTCCATGAGGGCGCCGCCCGCGGCAGCGTCTATGGTCATCCTTGTATTGTTGTACAGGAGACCGTTATAAAAGTTGTGGATAATTAGCCACTCCTCTAAACCATGATGTGGACAAAGCCTCAACATGTCCTTAAATCTCTCCCACGCTTCATAAAGAGATTCGTTGTCTTTCTGCTTAAATCCATTGATTTGGGCTCTTAGCATAGCAGTCTTGCTAGGTGGGAAATACCTTGCCAGAAAGACTTTCTTCAACCCTTCCCATGTAGTGACAGAGTTGGAAGGTAGGGACTGGAGCCAAGCACGGGCTCGATCTCTTAGAGAGAAGGGGAAGAGACGAAGCCTTATCGCTTCGGGACTTACGCCATTAGCTTTCACTGTATCGGCGTATTGTAAGAAGACAGAGAGGTGGAGATTAGGGTCTTCTGAAGGACCACCCGAGAACTGACTTTGCTGAACTGCTGAGAGCAGGGAAGGTTTAAGCTCAAAATTGTTAGCCTCTATCGTAGGGGCAACAATGCTGTTATGCAGTTCAGCATCTGTAGGGGTAGCATAGTACTTTAGAGGGCGGTTTTGAGGACCTATTTCCATTTCTAATTCCTCTTCGGATTGTTCCGCGTCTTAGTTTGTTTCGGGAAAGATGATTTGACTTTGGGGCACTATGTATCTTTCCCTAAACTGTTCAATTCGGCGTCTTACACTTAGTAGACGCTCTGGGTTGTCGACTGGAGTTTCTAATTCTTTGCTATTAAAGCGGGTACTTGGCATACAATCGACAAGCCCCAAAAGGGTATCTTTTTTTTAGATTTTTTTCTTTTTAATTTTTTTTTTCCATTTTTTTTTAAATTTTTGAAAGAAAATAAAAGTTGCCTTAGCCTCTACGTTGTAACGACATAGTTACAATATCGACTAAATTGGTCCCCGGTAACGGCGCCAAAAACTTGATCGACGATTTGTGTATCAATAAATATTTTATAACTGCAAGTGCACAGTTTCGTCGTGTAGTTTTAAAAGATTATCGAACCACAGAGACCAACAGTTGATCTACCGTCTCTCTATCGTCACGGTGTAAATCTAAGGCGAATAGGTGTTTTGAGTTGTTTGGAAATTTAAAAGAGATTTAAAATTAAAGAATTAATAAAGGCGGGATATCGGTACGTAACTTAATTAACCGTCGGGAATTTAATAAATTAATAGCGCGCTTGAAAAGGGGTTTATCTTTCAAAAGAACTTTCTTAATTCAAAGGTTTAAACCTCACACTCTCGTTTTGTTGATAAAAACCATACTTTCTAAGCTAGGAGTTTTACTGTCACTTTTCTACCACCTTAGCTTCGACTGTATATTTTGAAAATCAATTAGTTCTAATTAATCCTAACGTGGCTCTCGCTCATTCAAAGATTAATATCAAATTCCTACTATCTAGTTAAAACCTCAAACTCTCGCTCTATTGATTTTAACCTTAATCGCTTTATATTACTCTCGTTCAAAAGCTTAGGAGTTTTAAAATTAGGAATTCGAATCAGAAAAATAGTTTAGGAAGCGCGCGCTAAATCATTATTAAACTCCCTTCGGAGAATTAATTTACATACCAATATCTAGGAAATTAGCTAGACATAAAGCAAGAAACAAATAAATAAAAGCTATAAATTAAATAAGGCATAAATAAATAATTAAATAAAAGCATTAAAAAGAACCTGAAATAAAAAGTCTGAAATAACTTGAATTAAAATTGACGAAAACAAACGGTACAGAATTCTTGATAGGAAAGTGAAAACAGAACTGAAAACGGATTCCCGGTGTGGAAATACCGTTACAGTTACTGTAACTAGAAACCTAAACTGACAGAAAACTGAAGGAAATAATGCGTGCGGAGAATGAAATTTGAGTCTTCTATTTATAGGAGAATTTTGGCTTCTACGATCCATAATTTAAGGAAAGGATAGGCTTCATTTGATATCATCAAGTAGCCGTGCGATTAGGAACTGAAAACGGATCAGACGGTGTGCTTCTTCCTCACGTCACGCGAAATTCAGTTGTACTGGGCTTTCACATTTGGTGGCGCTCGCCACCCATTCTGTGGCGCTCGCCACTTTGGGCTTGCGCTGGGTGGCGCTCGCCACCCTCCTGTGGCGCTCGCCACTATGCAAATTTGGGCAAATGCCCATTTTTGCTGGGCTCCTTTTTGGGCTGCGCGAATTTGGGCTTTGCACCCCCTTTTTGCTCTATTTTTTATACTTTTTGCTCAATTCCCTTCTCCGACCTATTTTATTCGACAAAACTAAAAACAAATCAAATACAAACATAAAACGACATAAATGAAATAAAAACAAATGCAAATGCAACTAAAATTCACCTAAACTAAGCTAAAAATACGATATGATTTCGTGTCATCCTTAGCCAACTGGTTAATCACCTCATTCGTTCGAGTGTTCTGTTGAGTTTGAGCTTGGATAAAGTTTTCCATCATTAGATCTAGCTTTGATTTTGTAGGGACATTCGGAGCAATAGGGGCTCCTTGTTCAAATCCTTGTGGAATGTAGGGATGTTTCTGCCAACATGTGTCATAGGTGTAAGGATTTCCTTGAGAATAATTTAATTGGTCTCGGGAAACTCCTGCCAAAAGTTGACATTCAGGGGTAGCATGTCCAGGAATTCCGCATATTTCACAATTTGAAACCACTGTAGACACAGTAGCTGCAGGTATTTTGGTTAAGCTCTCTAACTTTTGAGTCAGAGCATCCACTTGTGCTTTGACATGGTTAAGTTCGCTAAACTCATGCATACCTCCTTTAGCAAGAGGTTGCTCTAAAGGTGTTCTTGAGCTTCCCCACATATAATGGTTTTGAGCCATGTTTTCAATAAGTTGATAGGCTTCATTGTAAGATTTATCCATTAGTGCGCCACCAGCAGCAGCGTCTATTGTCATTCTTGTATTATACAAGAGACCATTGTAAAATGTGTGGATCACTAACCAGTCTTCTAGGCCATGGTGTGGGCAGAGGCTTATCATGTCCTTATATCTTTCCCATGCTTCAAACAAAGACTCGTTATCTTTTTGTCTAAACCCATTAATTTGAGCTCTTAACATAAAAGTTTTGCTAGGTGGGAAATATCTTGCTAAGAAAACTTTCCTCAACTCATTCCACGTAGTGATAGAGTTGTAAGGTAAAGAGTGGAGCCAAGCTCTAGCTCTATCTCTTAAGGAGAAGGGGAAAAGACGAAGCCTAATTGCTTCGGGACTTACACCATTTGCTTTCGCAGTGTCTGCGTATTGCAAGAATATTGACAAATGTAGATTAAGGTCGTCATTAGGACTACTAGAAAATTGATTCTGTTGTACGGCAGACAACAGTGAAGGATTGAGCTTAAAACTATTTTCCTCAATAGCAGGGGCATCAATGCTATTATGAGGTTCTTGTGAAGGAATAGCATAAAACTTAAGTGGACAGTTTTGCAAATGGTCACCCATTTCGGGAGAAAGAGTTTTCAACAAGGAGATTATTTGTTTTATTTCAATTTTTTTTGTTTTAAAAATTTTATTAATTAATTAATTTTTTTTTTGTGATTTTTTTTTTGAATTTTAAAAAGTTTTTTTTTATTTGATCGACGATTTGTGTATCAAAAATATTTTATGACCGCAAGTGCACAGTCTCGTCGTGTAGTTTTAAAAGATATCGAATCCACAGGGACCAATAGTTGATCTACCGTATTTCTATCGTTACGGTGTAAATCTAAGACTGATGATTTTAGGTTTAGAATTGTTTTGAATTAAGAAGAAGAATTTAAATTAATTAAAGGCGGGATATCGGTATGTAATTAATCAACCTTCGGGAATTTAATAAATCAGTAGCGCGCGAAAAAGGATTTATTTTTCAGAAGGACTTTCTCAATTTAAAGGTTTAAACCTTACACTCTCGTTTTGTTGATAAAAACCATACTTTCTAGACTAGGAGTTTTACTGTCACTTTTCTACCACCTTAGTTTCGAAAGCATATTTTGAAAATCAATAAGTCCTAATTAATTCTAACGTGGCTCTCGCTCGTTCAAAAATTAATATTGAATTCCTACTATCTAGTTAAAACCTCAAACTCTCGCTCTATTGATTTTAACCTTAGTTGCTTTATTTTACTCTCGTTCAAAAGCTTTGAATTAAATTAGGAATTTGAATCAGAAAAATAGTTTAATATGCGCGCGCTAAATCATTATTAAATCTCCTTCGGAGAATTAAATTGCATACCAATATCTAGGAATTTAGCTGGACATGAAGAAAGAAATAAACAAATAAAAACCGTAAATTAAATTAGACATAATAAATAAATAATTAAATAAGCGCGTAAAAACCTGGAAATAAAAATACTGAAGAAACTTGAATCGAAATTGCTAGAATTAATCGGAATGAAATTCTTGACAGGAATATGAAAACAAAATTCGTAACGGATTTCCGGTGTGGAAATACCGTTACAGTTTATTGAACTGAAAACTAAAACTGACTGAAATAAACAAAAGAAAAGGCGTATGGAGATCTGAAATCGAGTCTTCTATTTATAGGAGAATTTTGCCTCGTACGATCCATAAAAATAGAGAGGATATGCTTCACTTTTGACCTCATCCAATTGTCGTACGATTAGGAACCGAAACAGATCAGACGCGTGCTTTCTCCCCACGTCTCGCAAAAACGGTTTTGCTGGGCTTTGGATTTGGTGGCGCCCGCCACCACTTCTGTGGCGCCCACCACCAGCCTGATGGGGGTAAATGCCCCTTTATGCTGGGGTCCTTTGTGGGCTGCGGGAATTTGTGCTTTGCACCCCACTTTTTGCTCCGTTTTTGACACTTTTTGCTCAATTCTCTTCTCCGACCTATTTTATTTGACATTCCTGAAAAGAAAACAAATACCAACATAAAAAGACATAAATGAAATAAAAACATATGAAATGAAACTAAAAGTTCATGTAAATTGAGCTAAAAATACGATATGATTTCGTGTCATCAATAAACACCTTAACTCAAGAGTTTGAGTTGTTCCATATGCATGATGGTGAATCCATTGCGGATATGCAACAACGATTTGTGAAAATCACCAACAAGTTATACGATTTAGGTAAACCAACCACAAATCAAGATGCCACTAATAAAATTTTGAAATGCTTATCTAGGTCTTGGCAACCAAAGGTCACCGTAATCAAAGAAGCGAATGATCTTACTCAATTAAGCCTCACGACGTTATTTGGCAAACTTCCGGAACACAAGCAAGTGCTTACATTGTTGGAAAAACATAAAAAATGTGTTAAAAGGGAGAAGCACACGAAAATAGAAAAAGCAAAGGATAAGAGGTCAATTGCTCTAAAGGCCTCCACTTCCAAGTCCAAAGGTAAAGAGCAAGAGGAAAGTAGCTTAAGTGATAAAGAGTGGGAAGACCATGAAATGGAAATATTTGTTCGAAGATTTTACAAGTATGCAAAGGCACATGGTATAAATTTTTCAAAGGAAAATGGTCCCAAGTCACGAAAGCAATCAAGGGATGATATAGAGAATGAGAAGAGCAAGCCTAGTAGAAAGTGTTATGAATGTGGCAAATCCGGCCATTTCAAACCGGAATGTCCATTCTATAACAAAAGAAAGGGAAAGTCCTCCGAGAAAAATCACAAGGGTAAAAGAGCTAATGTTGCTTGGGATAATACAAGCGAAGATGGATCTAGGTCCAAGAGCTCAAGTGAAGAGGATGAAGAACGCGCTCATGACCTACTCATGACCGGTTCTGTAACATCCCAAAAATTTTAACTTTGATATTGTTTAAAAATGCTTATTAATTTAGAAAATAAGGCTGTATTTTCTTTTTATAAATATAAATTATAATTTAATTGCTATTTTAAATAAAATGATTATACTAAATATTTCAAAAGTAAAATACATTTGTCAAATTAACTGATTCAAAATTTCAAATTATAAAACCCAATTTATTTTTCCCGCGCCGCGTACGCAAGCTTCAATCATCATTCACCGCATCAACTCTGGTAACTAAAATGTTGGTGCAAGGGTTAATATTCCTAAACCACAAGTACAATCATATATCATATAGAACATAGAAGCATAAAGTAAGATGAATAGTAAAACACCCGCCAAATAAAAGATAATATCAACTAGCACAAATAAATTAATAATTGAAGAAATCAAACTTTTACAACACAATTCATGATATGCAACTAGACCATGACCCGGATATGTAACCATTTCAATAGAGAGAAAACTGCCACTTAGGCTCACCCTGCCACACAGGCCCGAAACCGCCAAACCCACCACAAAGGCGAAAATCATTAAACATGCTACACAGGCCTGAAACTGTCATACACGCCACACCGGAGGAAATCATTAAACATGCCACACAGGCCTGAAACCGTCAAATCCACCATACAGGAGAAAACTATTAAACCTGACACACCGACTCATACCTTAACGACTCTACCATGATGCATGACTCTAACATTATCTATTCATTTTCTTTCTTTGCCAACCCAACAAGTAGCCAAAGATAGAAAACTAGTCATTTATGCATTTTTTTTTATGTCAAATCAATTAAACCACAATTTAACAAAATCACTGGCTTGCTCAAATCCACAACCAATCACACGCATAATCACAAAATTAAATCTACAAACAACCATGAACATAAATCATATGTAATAATAAAATAAAAAGATATATTAATTATTACTTTTATTTGTACTATCGTTTTTATCTAATATTTGATAAAAACTCTACTATCATCCTGCCCTATGATTCCATGGTCAAAATGATTTTACCGGAATATAAACCCTTACCTTAGAAGCTTTCCTTCCAATGATTTGATGAATAAGGTAAACGGTTGGAGTAGGAAAATAATAGGAACTGATCGTGTGTGTACACTGTTGGGAGGTATGGGTATTTGAGAGGAACATATGTATTTCAGTGGCGGTAGCTAAGAGACTATGAAAATATATATTGAGTTAGTGGAGCAGTACCGTTTATTTATTTACTAGTGCTATCTCCTAATTTATAGCTAATTTCCTCTATATAATCAAAGCCACGTCCAATAGCTTGTTTACTAATTCTAAGTTTTCAAATTAAATTATAAAAATATATTCACTCATGTTGTACCCCAATTTTGGACCTATAAATCCAATTTACATTTCATTCATAAAAATATAAAAAAATATTTACTTTCTTTTTATCATATACTCCTATGTTTTAATTTCATTTTCCATGAATATTTTATGTTTTTCCCATATTTTCATCTTTTTTTTCATAATTACATCTTTTTCAACTATTTTACCCTTTTAGTCTATTTTATTTTTAATAGTTCATAATTAGCGTAAAAGTACAAAAATATCAAAAAATAGTCTTTTTCTTATTTTACGCGCATTTTATATTTTATTTCTACATATTTCAAAAATATCAAAAATATTTACATTTATATTTTATTTCCATCCATTTTAGTTCAATTTATTTTCATTTACATTTATTTAAAAAATGCCAAGAAGAGAAAGAGTAGAGCACAAGTTGCTCTATCTCATGACTCATCAATATTATCTCTTTATGTCTTTTAAAATAAATCAAAAATAGTTGTCACCACCTCACCAAAAAAATCTTTAGCATGGACTAATGACATTGTGCCACCTCATCTCATTCTCATCATAAACCAATTTTCCATTTAAAAATAAATCAAAATATTCCCATTTTGTCATTTTACCAAAAATACCATTTAACCTAATTTTTTCCTATAAATAAACACTCTCATTGGTGTGAGTGGACACACAAAAACTCACACAATTTCATCCCTTTTTTCACAAACCACAAATTCCCTTCAATTTTCTCTCCAAATCACAATCAAAAAAAAAAAAAAAAAGGAAAAGAAAGAAAACATTCACGAGCACTAACAACAACAACCATTTTGTTCATCTCCCTAATTCCTTTTCCTTGGCCAAATTCAAACTCAAATTCACAAATCTCAACCAAAAACTCAACACTATTCATATAGTAAACATCTAGACCGTTTCAGAACAAAGAAACCAACATCGTTTCCGTCGAAATCGAGCCGGAAATACCAACCCGAAAAAGTTTCAAACACCAACTTGAGGTGATGATTTCTCACTACTCACAGCTCCGTTTCACTTGATCTTTGGCTCATTGAACTCGCATTCACACGGCGAAGCTAATGCACATATTAGTTTTCGTCAATTTTGCGTACAAAACTATTTCATGTTTTGAGATCTAAACTTTAATCGCCTGTTTTTAAAAATATAAAACTCTTTTTTTGAGAACTAAGCTCGGATTCGAGATCTACGCGAGAAAACGAGTCGAATCGACTACTCATACGCGTTTTTTTGTCCGGATCCGAAGCTTGGCTAACTCGTCCATGGCGGCGAGTCACAACTGAGTCACTGAATTGTGACTCGGTCGCCAGGAAGATGATGAACCATATTATGTTTCTTTTTTTTTTAGACTTTTAATCTTGACTGTTTGATCCGTTTACTTTAATTTGGTGCGTCTGATTTTTATTTATTTGTTTTAATCATATGATTCACAGATCAGATCAGGTCCGTCTAATCTAGATCAAAGGATGATGATCCGTTAGTTTATGGTGAGCTCACGCGTTTGAACCGTACAGAATCAGGATCTTGGTTCGGTTCAACTTTTAGGTTGAAACAGATGAACCGTGTAACACCCACATTTCCCAACTATTATATTGGCTACATTTATTAATATTATCAAATAGCGACACAAGGGTGTTACATTTTTTTTTTACAAATTAAAGCTAATTATAGTAGTAATTTAAACTTGCAGTGGAATTTAAATTCAAAATAAAAAATATTTTTCCAACAAAGTCTGAATATATAATTAAGTATTAAAAGGTGACAATTTTCTAAAACTTCCATAAAGAATTGTACAAAGATCCAAAGATTTTAAAATAATAATTCCAAAAGCAATAAATGAAGTTTTCCCAAGTCATGTATCTAGAGCGACTCCAAAAGACTTAAAACAAAAAGGTAAAGAGACTCCTAATGCCAACTCGAACAAAGAAACTAAGCTTAGACTCCTACCTGAAAACTACGGTTGCACACCGTAGGGCCAAGCCAGAAGGAAAATGTAAAGGTGAGCACAAAACATCAAATGATAACCGAAGTACAATAGCAAGAAAAGATAGCATGACAAGTACCAAAGAAATCACCATAGCGGGTGACCACGCGTGCACTCGCAATCAAACAACATTTAACCTCAACAAATAAGTTAGATATATCTCACACAATATATTTATATTTATATATATTATAGACTCCCTATGGTACCAAGGGTCGAAGGTCAGAGTTATATTCCTGAAAATACTTCTCAACACGACATCAAATTAGGAATGCCGATCAAATCACTTTCGAACATCCCACAACACGACAACAAATTAGGAATGCCGATCAAATCACTTTCGAACATCCCACAACACGACAACAAATTAAGAATGCCGATCAAATCACTTTCGAACATCCCACAACACGACAACAAATTAAGAATGCCGATCAAATCACTTTCGAACATCCCACAACAATTATTATCAACGAACAACCCCTTAAGCAACACCAATGGTGATTTAAAATCAGCAACTTAAATAAATTAAAAATGACTTACATTCTCTAACACTTCACAACCTGTTAATTAGTTAATACTAACTCAATTTATTTCACAATAATTCCTTTCTATTTACTCACTAAATTCATTATGAAAATAATTACTTAAAACTCATTAGCCAAACATGTCAATTAAACACATCTTCAATCCACATATCATAACTTGAGTTGTGATTATCGAATTGAGACTCAAAAAAATTCGTTAGAAAGCTAAGACAAAATGCTACAAGTTTTGTATTGACCTCAGAAGCCAATTCGGAGGGAAAATGATTCAAATAAATATATTAACATTCCAGACTTCATAGAAACATTTTATACTGTTCACCGTGTAGGCCATAAATTTGGCTGTGATTATCCAATTGATGCATACAAGTAGGCGTTGGAAAGCTAAGGAAAAGAGCTACAACTTTGATGTTTAACAAAAATTCCAGTTCGAACGTCTTGATGGTGAAACATTCGATTCTCTAAACCACTAAAGCTGACTGCGGATTTTTAAACCACAAATTTCAAATTTTATCTTTTCTAAAACCCTAATTTAATACAGCACATACACGCGGCTTATAATCAAGTTTAAGTTTCTTATTGATTAAATTGTGCCTACTCAATCTAAGAATAAGAACAAAACAACTTCATCAAGGACTACAAACACAAGATAAAACTAACTCTTGTATTAGATGATGAAACTTTCACAAACTCCATAACTCCACAATTCAATATTTTGAAAATTCACAAACTTCAATGACAACAACAAGTACGAATTAGATGATAACATTAGTAGTATCATAACTTCGAAATTAGAACAGAGAAGTTCAAAACAACACCAAACATCAGGTAGAAAGAATGTGTTAAAAAGAGAAAAATAATGACAAGCTATATTTGTATTCAAACTTCAGAAAATCATAGAGATGGTGCAAAGCTCCCTTACCTTAATTCTTAGCAGCAAACTCTCTCTTTCTAAGATTATTGATTTTCAATTTGTTCTTCTTCTCCCCAATCACAAAGCTTCTCTCATATTCTTATGTACTTCAAGTGTTTTTAGCAAAAGTGGTAAACCCTAATCTTTTCTTAAACTTATCTATTTATAAAAAAATATTGGATTGACTTTTCCAAAAAGCAAGGAATTGATCTTAAAAAAAAACTTAATTCTAAACATATCTTTTAAAGGGTATTATTTATTCTCTTTTTTATTTTGGCTAAATAAAAAAAATACTATTCTCATTCCTCATACAAAAAATAAACAAATTTACTGATGCACCTTACCTTTTTCCTTTAGTTTACTTTCCTCATATCTTCTCCCAAATTACTACATTTATTTCTATGGTTTACTAATCTAAAGTCTCCTCCCTAATTATCCCAATGAATCCCACACAAACACATCCATAAAAACTATTGAAAACATAGTAGATTAATACTAATATACTACTAATAATATATAATAATATTAATATTTTCTAATAATAATAATAAATTAATACTACTACTTTTGGGGTGTTACAACTCTTCCCCCCTTTAGAATTTTCGCCCTCGAAAATCACTTAAATCATACTCTTACCATATTTCCTAATCGATCCAAACGAAAATTCAATTTATCACTAAAGAGCTATTTTAATTTTATTAACTTCGTAAGTAAGTAGTCTATCATTTGTCTCTCATACTACTTAGTGTTAACATTATTGGAAAATTATAGTACTTTATCACTCATAAGATGAATAGATAACATACAATACCTACAAAAACATAACCCTTAGAAATTCATTTTAATAACCATTCTAAGGAAAACAATAGTGACAAACAACAATAAAACAAACAGCATATTTAGCAAAAATAAAAGTTACAATGACAAGACATCAACAAACAAAACATCAGACTAAGAATTATCTCCTAAAACTACGATAACACTCAAGCCATATATAAAGCCATACATAGTCAAATATTTCTAGTTAACAAATTATGGTTAACACATTTCATAAAAGTTACTTTTCTAGTGAGAATAAACTAATCACTCTCCTATCATATAAAATTGATATTTTCTTAAATTAAGTTGTCTTTATGCTATGCAGAAAACAATACTCCTTAATTTGTATTACATGGAATCAATTAACCAAATAACTCATAAACATCAAGAAAACATTTTTATTAAGAAATTCTACATATATAGCTAACACACTCTCTTACTAATTAACATGTTCATAAATTGCTATTCTTGAGTCACAAATCAAACATATTTATAATCATGAATTGGTCCTAAAAGACAACTTAAGGAAACTAGTTAATCACATATTAAATTCATATTATTTTACACAATTTAAATAATTTTATAAATTTTCTTAAAATCAAAGGATAGCACAAAAAAGAAAAAAATACTACCCCTTAAAACATGTTGCAAAACAACACATTTGGAAGTACATTCACAAATTCATGAATCACTTGGTTGTTCTTATAAAAAAAATCATAATAAAATATAGTTAAACAATTTTCCATTAATCTATAATAGAATGCAATGCACATGTAGGGTAACACTAATTCAAATCTAACACTTTACTAACACATGAACACATACACAAGAGCACAAAAACATCTTGGTGGCATTTCTTTTACCTAAATTATAAAATTAAAAATTAGACCATGGCAAGAAAAGATGAATATTTCATACTAATTAGCTCTAATTAGCTTAATAATTAGTACGACACACAAGAAAATAATTAGTTTAACATGACGCACAATTAATTTGGTAAAATAAAACCTTTAAAACTTGATCGAGTATCACATTCACTATTTTTATTTCTAGAAAAAATAGCATAGTTACTTGCTATAATTTACAAATAACAAAAGAACATATAATTTTTTTAAAGTAATAGTTTATCACATGTTATAAATTAAAATAAATGTCAAATATATTCTATAATTCACTTATTAAATTTTATCAAATCACATAACTCCTAACACAATTAGTAAATCAAACTATTAATTTTATTAACATGCTCAAGCTGTAACTAAATTTAAATAGGATGAAACAAATTTTAAATGTCCTACATATACTTTAATTAAAATTTTACAATCAAAAACAAAGAAAACAAACATTCAAGTAAGTATGACAAAACATTACCTATGAGTTAAACATTAAATATAATTTGAAACTCAACACTTATATTAATATTTATTTACAGAATTAAAACATGTATCTAGATTCAAACACTAAATTAAAATCATCCACATAAAACAATCATATAACACAAGATTTAAAGTCACAATCCATATAAAAATCAAATAAAATAACATGTTAAAAAAAAGTTACAGTAACTAAGGTGAAAGTGTAACTACAGTAATTAAATTTAACATAAGAGAACACACAACTAAAAGGCAGACACGACTGACATAAAGTCCACTTGATCTGAATGGACAGACCTGCTCTAATTAACACATGACAAATACATAACCCACATAGCCGGATTAGACCGACCTGCTCTGATACCAACTTGTAACACCCACATTTCCCAACTATTATATTGGCTACATTTATTAATATTATCAAATAGCGACACAAGGGTGTTACATTTTTTTTTCAAATTAAAGCTAATTATAGTAGTAATTTAAACTTGCAGCGGAATTTAAATTCAAAATAAAAAATATTTTTCAAACAAAGTCTGAATATATAATTAAGTATTAAAAGGTGACAATTTTCTAAAACTTCCATAAAGAACTGTACAAAGATCCAAAAATTTTAAAATAATAATTCCAAAAGCAATAAATGAAGTTTCCCAAGTCATGTATCTAGAGCGACTCCAAAAGACTCAAAACAAAAAGGTAAAGAGACTCTTAATGCCATCTCGAACAAAGAAACTAAGCTTGGACTCCTACCTGAAAACTACGGTTGCACACCGTAGGGCCAAGCCAGAAGGAAAATGTAAAGGTGAGCACAAAACATCAAATGATAACCGAAGTACAATAGCAAGAAGAGATAGCATGACAAGTACCAAAGAAATCACCATAGCAGGTGACCACGCGTGCACTCGCAATCAAACAACATTTAACCTCAACAAATAAGTTAGATATATCTCACACAATATATTTATATTTATATATATTATAGACTCCCTATGGTACCAAGGGTCGAAGGTCAGAGTTATATTCCTGAAAATACTTCTCAACACGACATCAAATTAGGAATGCCGATCAAATCACTTTCGAACATCCCACAACACGACAACAAATTAAGAATGCCGATCAAATCACTTTCGAACATCCCACAACACGACAACAAATTAAGAATGCCGATCAAATCACTTTCGAACATCCCACAACAATTATTATCAACAAACAACCCCTTAAGCAACACCAATGGACATTTAAAATCAGCATCTTAAATAAATTAAAAATGACTTACATTCTCTAACACTTCACAACCTGTTAATTAGTTAATACTAACTTTATTTATTTCACAACAATTCCTTTCTATTTACTCACTAAATTCATTATGAAAATAATTACTTAAAACTCATTAGCCAAACATGTCAATTAAACACATCTTCAATCCACATATCATAACTTGAGTTATGATTATCCAATTGAGACTCAAAAGTATTCGTTAGAAAGCTAAGACAAAATGCTACAAGTTTTGTATTGACCTCATAAGCCAATTCGGAGGGAAAATGATTCAAATAATTATATTAACATTCCAGACTTCATAGAAACATTTTATACTGTTCACCGTGTAGGCCATAATTTTGGCTGTGATTATCCAATTGATGCATAAAAGTAGGCGTTGGAAAGCTAAGGAAAAGAGCTACAACTTTTATGTTTAACAAAAATTCCAATTCGGAAGTCTTGATGGTGAAAAATTCGATTCTCTAAACCACTAAAGCTGACTGCGGATTTTTAAACCACAAATTTCAAATTTTATCTTTTCTAAAACCCTAATTTAATACAGCACATACATGCGGCTTATAATCAAGTTTAAGTTTCTTATTGATTAAATTGTGCCTACTTAATCTAAGAATAAGAACAAAACAACTTCATCAAGGACTACAAACACAAGATAAAACTAACTCTTGTATTAGATGATGAAACTTTCACAAACTCCATAACTCCACAATTCAATATTTTGAAAATTCACAAACTTCAATGACAACAACAAGTACGAATTAGATGATAACATTAGTAGTATCATAACTTCGAAATTAGAACAGAGAAGTTCAAAACAACACCAAACATCAGGTAGAAAGAATGTGTTAAAAAGAGAAAAATAATGACAAGCTATATTTGTATTCAAACTTCAGAAAATCATAGAGATGGTGCAAAGCTCCCTTACCTTAATTCTTAGCAGCAAACTCTCTCTTTCTAAGATTGTTGATTTTCAATTTGTTCTTCTTCTCCCCAATCACAAAGCTTCTCTCGTATTCTTATGTACTTCAAGTGTTTTTAGCAAAAGTGGTAAACCCTAAAAGCATTGACTTTTCTTAAACTTATCTATTTATAAAAAAATATTGGATTGACTTTTCCAAAAAGCAAGGAATTGATCTTAAAAAAAAAACTTAATTCTAAACATATCTTTTAAAGGGTATTATTTCTTCTCTTTTTTATTTTGGCTAAATAAAAAAAATACTGTTCTCACTCCTCATACAAAAAATAAACAAATTTACTGATGCACCTCACTTTTTTCCTTTAGTTTACTTTCCTCATATCTTCTCCCAAATTTCTACATTTATTTCTATGGTTTACTAATCTAAAGTCTCCTCCCTAATTATCCCAATGAATCCAACACAAACACATCCATAAAAACTATTGAAAACATAGTAGATTAATACTAATATACTACTAATAATATATAATAATATTAATATTTTCTAATAATAATAATAAATTAATACCACTACTTTTGGGGTGTTACAAACCGAGCCGGTTCAGGCAATGGTCCGGTTCAGCGTGTTGGGCTGGGTTTTGTTTGGGCCTTAGTCTCTATTTTCTTTCTTCTCTTGCTGTTTTACTATTTTACCTCCCATATTTCTTCCTCATTTCCTGTCTTATTTATTTATTTATTTATTTTCTTGTCAATTTTATTTTTTTATTTTTGCATTTTTTAGTTTTTTTTTCTTTCTTTACTTTCTTTATGTCATTTATATTATGAAATTTACTTTATGCAATTCATTTCTCGCAATTTATTTTTATCATTTATATTATGTTATTTACGTTTTATATCATTTATCATTTTGTGCCTTATCTTTGTTATGCTTTGAGAAATTTGTAATTATGGTTCCTTTGAACCTTGGACTTAAATCATCAACCTTAGCAAAATGGAGACGGACTAGAACTTGAACCTTAGTTTTTTTTAGATTTTTTTAGTTTAGTTTAATCTAAGCATTTTAGTTTAATTTGTTGCTCCGTCTATTTTTCTTGTAATTGCATTTTCATTAAATGTTGCATCATTCATATTTAATTTTCCGCAAAAGCTTAGAATGTAATTAGGAAAAAATGTAACCCCAAAGAGGATGTAGAATTGCATTGCATGCATTTTATTTTTATCGCTTTCCGTATAAACGCTAAAAACCCACTTAAAAACGAACTTTCTTTCCAAAGAGGCGCGTTAGAATAATCTCTAGAAAAAACTTAGAAAAATAAATAAACATCATCTTCTCTCTTTAAACACAATTTATTTTAGTCCAAAACCAAATTAGCCGCACGATTAGTTTTTTTAGGAATAACTCTACTTTTTATGTCATAACCTTCTTTTCTCAATCCAATCTCCACATGCACACACAAATTCTCTCTATACAACTTCTCCCTCCAAATTCTTACTACTTTCTCCCTCATTTTCTTAAGCACATAAAAGTAAAAAATAAAGTAAATAAGCTAGAGGTTATCATAGGATACTATGAACGTTTAGGATGCTAAAACCTTCCCTAGGCGTAACTAACCCCCGTACCTTAGAATCTCTTTTTATAGGTTTTCGACACTTTCCCCTCTTTGGAAATGAAAGGTCAATGTAGTGGTGGAAATCCCAAAATCCCCGTAACAACTCCTATAATCTAGGTTCCTCTGTATACTACATAATCACACTAAACTCCTTATATCACCAAAGGACTACTTTTTATACCTATCCAATTATTATTGTTTTTAAAATATATATATATATATTCTCAATAAATAATTTAAAATAATTTATGAAGCCAACGAATATAAAATATTGAGATGTTACATTCTTATCCCCTTAAAATAGTTTTGTCCTCGAAACTAAATTATTAAAAAATTTAAAAATAAAATACAGTTCTACTCCTTTAAATCAATATCAACAAGGTAAGAAAGTTTAACATTAATGTAAAATGTTTGTTTTTCCGCTGCGCACTCTGATGTCAAATAAACACATCATTTATATTGAACAATTTTCATAAAAATATAAAATTTAATTTCAAATGATACACCATCGCTAAAAGGCTGTGAAAATATTAATCACTAAGTCACTAAGCCACAAAGATAATAATTGACACTAAGGTCTTCCACTAAGCCACAAAGATAATATTTACCATTAAAGTCTTCCACTAAGCCACAAAGCCACAAAGAAATTAATTGTCATTAAGACCTTCCACTAAGTCACGAAGATAATGATGCCACAAAGACTAATATCACACATAGACCATCACACCATAAAACAAATCGCAGTAGAATAACTATGCATAATCACTGATACATAACCCAACTTAAGACCACCATTGTACGCGTAAAATTAGATCCCTCACTTTAACAGGAAAATCAAAATGGCAACAAGAAATTCACATCACGTAATACAAACACACATATTGTTATACCATACTATGTCTTAAGAACTGATTAATTTGACTACTTAACATAGACTAGTCGTCCATATACTTTTTTTATAGAGACAGGGGTATCCACTGCCGAACGTAGTGACGAATTCCTCGCTAGATTGGAGGCACCTCGATGGATGGGATAGCAGGCCCAAGAATTTAAAGCTGGTCCATACCCAAGGTGAGGATCGAACCCTCGACCCTTGGTTAAGGGAGGATGAGCCCCAACCGCTCAACCATACCCCTTGGGTTAGTTCTCTATATACTTTGATACCCAATAAACACATTTTCTTTTTTACTTTATATAAAATGAACACAATTTTTTAAAAAATAGCTTTAGTGATAGTCTCCAAAAGCAAAAGTACACCTGAAAACAATTTCATGGACTGACAACAGAAAATTAAGTAGTAATAAAATAAATTCTAGTGACATACACAAGGAAATACTTTGAACAGACTACGGGATTTTTTTTTTTTTTTGTGACAATTAGCAACAAAACTAATTTCTATAAAAGTAGAAACAACATAATAAAACAAAAATTAATATACTAATTTTACAAAAATCACACTAAAACATCAATCATAAAAAAATTCAACTACAAAAGATCACATATCAATCAATGCAAAGATTACATAAAATTGTCCCACCCAAAAAAAAAATGTCCGAGAATTATTGCTCTGATACAAAATGTAACATCCCGGAATTTTTAACAAATAAAAGCAATTATGATTTAATAAAACACAAAAAAATGTGTCTCTATATACATTATGCATTATAATTCACAAAAAAATAAACATATACAAGCAATTATGATTTAATATGTCATTTAGTTGTGATTTGTATCACATTTCCATTTTAAACAAATGTGTCTCAACTCAAGGACTTATTAATATCCTTAAGCAAAATTCTTGGAAATGGAGGATTAGACACTTATCATAACAAATCACATATTAAAATTTTGGTATATGTATATGAACACAAACCACAAATGCAAAGTAAAAGGATAAGGAATAAAGTTTGAGATAGAAGTCTTCCTGTAAGTGTCAAGTATAGGAAGTGATCAAGTTCCGTAACCTTGTAAGTGTTGAGTCGAAACTTTTCTTATTTCTTTACGCTTTTAAGTATGTATTGAACGCCATTGTCATCAGTGTCTCTCTTCAATGGTTCAAGACTTTTCCTAAAACTTTAAGCATTTGAAATAGGTCCCCAACTCTCATTGGGTCCTAGGTGGTTAGTAACAAAACCATTGTTTGACTTTGGGATCTATTGCATTTTGCCCTTTAGTACAAAAACCTTTCTAGCTTGGCACTTGGCAATGGTGTGTCCCTTAGTGCAACAAGAGTGACACATGATATAGAAATAACTTTTCGTTTGATCCTTTTCGACAAATTTATACTTTTTATGTTTTGGTTTCAATGGTTTGTCAAATTTGGATGAATCAATATGATAAGTAACCTCTGGTTTAATTGGAGTATTTTGAGGTCTCTAGATAAGTAGAAACAACCATCACTACCAGTCCTATCATTTCCATATTCATCATGAATCACAATAGACTTTTCTAACATAGATAACTTTCAAGCTTTAAGCTCTTGTTCCGTTTCCGAAACCTTTGCTTCAAGATATTTGTTAACTTTTATGAGACCTTTTAAACGTTTGAAAGCTTCTTGAGTTTCACTATGTAGCTTTTCAAATGCCACTTGTAATTCATGATATTCCAATAAAGTATTCGAGCTTGAGGGATTTTGATTTACCTTTTTAGGAGCAATTAACTTGCGATCACGATTTGTCAAGCACACATTTGCCAATTCGCTTTCATCGCTAAAGCTTGAGCTTGATGCCGATGAGGATGATGAGCTACTACTCTCCCATGCAACATACAATCATTTTCCTTTGTTAGACTACTAGGCTATCACTTAAAAGGGGGGTTGAACAAGTGATCCGACATACAATTACGTATTTTAAAAATTGGCACGTGGAAGCCAACCGGATCGGTAGTCTACTTTGCACCCACTTGATTAAAGGAAAACAAGTATTACACCATGATGCAAATGATGATTAAAATCGAATTTTAGGCGATGCTTTGAGATCAATTATTTAAGATAAATCATTTAAAAACACAACGCAACAAATTAACAGTTCAATATTGACATATCGCAAACCAAGCAAATTCAATTGATTTAACAAACACTTGGCGTGCGTTAAATTCAATTGTAATCAAACCTAAAATCAAAGCGAATGTAAAGAGTTAAGGGAAAGAGAAAACACAAACACGTGATATGGGAGTTCCCTGGCTTTCGTGTCGTCCTCGCGTTCGGCCGGTACGTCTCCCCTCAATTCGGTAAAAACACCGAATTGAGATTTTTATAGAAAACACCGAATTCGGCACAAATTCGAACAATACAATACGCTAGACTATACAAAAGACCGAATCTTTCTTCACTTGCGTAGCTTCGATCGATTTGTGGGAACCTCGGCGTAATCCTCGACTTCAACCTCCGGTTACCGTAATTGATCCTCACCTTGTTCTTCCGCAAAAACCCCGTGCAATTACTCGGCTGATTCCCTCGTCGATACGTTGATCCTTCAAGAACGATACCTTCTTGAATACCTGATGAGAAACCTTTCCTCAAAACCAATTCAACCCGAGCACGATCTGTATCGATACCTTCAAGAACATTATCTTCCAATCGAACTAGAACTTCTTAATCGAACCCATATTCAACCTTGAAGTAATTGACAATTGAAAGAAGATGATGAACTTGGTTTTAATGCTCTTTGATCCAAAATTTCCACAAAACTCTCATCAAAGGTGTTTTCCAATTGTTTCTCACACATACAACAAAACCCCATGATGCTATTTATAGATAAAATAGAATGGAGTAAATTTAGGCAAAATTTAACTGATATGTATCAATACAAGTTTATATTTGTATCGATACAAGTCCCTGACTGCTTAAAATTTGTGAAGTTTTGATGATGTGTATCGATACACACACCAGTCAGTTTAAAATTTTCTGAAATTGACTGATATTTATCGATACATACAACCATGTATCGAAACATCATAGCATCTCTGTTTCAAAGAAAGGCTTGTGTGTATCGATACATGCAAGCATGTTTCGATACACCACACTCCTTCTGTCTCTTTGAAGCCAGGTTTGTATCGATACAAAAGAGTCTTGTATCGATACAAACGAGTGTGTATCAGTAAGAACATTTTTTAAAACATTTGTATTGATATAATTGAAATGTGTATCGATACAAAAGACTTGTAATTTGATTTTTCAAAGTTTAAAACCATTTTTCGCTGTCAAGTCAATATAATTTCAACAAAATATATTCTACTCTATTTTCATGTGTTTTGACAATTATTAAAAAATGGAGGTGAACTGGTGCACTTACATCCTTTGCCTTCTTTCTTGAATGAAGATGACTCTTTTTCTTTTCTCTTGAGCTTAGGGCAATCCGGCTTGTAATGGCCAACATGACCACACTCATAGCATGCCCCTTTCCTTGAGTATTTTCTACCTTCATTCCTTTGGTAACCACTAGGTTATCGTCGGAGTGTTTAATCCCATTCTTCCTCACATACTGATTGTAGCGTTTAACGAAGAGACTCATTTCCTCATCATCGAAATCTTCCTCACTAGAGCTACTATCCTCTTGCTCAATCCTTTTGGAATTGGAAGATGAGGCCTTTATAACAATGGACTTCTTTTCCTTTTCTTTATCTTTCTTGGAATGCTTCTCTTTCTTAACACCTTTCTCATGTTTCTCCAATGCCATGACAACTTTTTCATACTCTACAAGCTTGCCAAATAATGTAGTAAGATTGAGTTGTGTCAAATCATTAGCTTCATTTATTGCCGTCACCTTAAGTTGCCAATTTCTAGTTAAACACCTCAAAATCTTATTAGTAGCATCTTCATTTGCAATAGGCTTACCTTGACCATGTAATTTGTTGGTTATAAAAACAAATCTTTGTTGCATATCCGAAATGGTTTCACCATCATGCATATGAAACAATTCAAACTCTTGTGTCAAAGTATTTATCTTGGATTGCTTGACCTCATTAGTTCCCTCAAAGGAGGTAACTAATGTGTCCCACATCTCTTTGGCCTAGTTACAACGTGAAATTCTATAAAATTACTTAACTCCCAAAGAGGAGATGAGAATGTTTTTAGGTTTCCAATCATAACTCGTTTTCCTTTTATCATCATATGTCCATTGTGCCTCCGGTGTGATTGTGACCACGCCATTTTGATCTGTTGTTGATGGAACAAACGGACCAATCTCAATGGCGTTCCACACGTCTCTATCACAAGAAGTGATGTGGACTTTCATACAACTTTTCCAATGGCGTTCTGTAAAATCCCCATTTTTTTTATCCAATACCTTAATTAATTTAAAAATGTGTAGCTATTATATTTTTCTTCATAAAATAAAATAATCATAGAACTAACTAAACTAAATTTCCAAAGAAGGATAAGTTCGAATAAAATAAAATTAGTTCGAAAGTCCTAGCGGAAGAAAGTCCATGTCCGCATGTTGCGGGATTTTTGAGACATACCCCACTACAATTTTATTTTTCATTTCCAAAGGAGGGGAAAAAATTGAAAACCTTTTTAAATTGAGATTCTAGGTACGGGGGTTAGTTGCGTTCAAGGAAGGTGTTAGCACCTCAAGCGCCCATGGTACTCCATGGTAACCTCTTATATGTTTTTTGTGCTTTTATATGCATGCTTTAAGAATGGAGGGAGAAATTGTATAGAAGAAAAGAGAGAAAGTGGGTAAAAATTGAGAAAAATTTCATAAAGTAAATAAAAGAAAAGAAGTGTATATATTTTTTGTTTGTAAAAAAAAGTTTTTTGAGAGTAATATAATTGTTGTATTGTAAAGAAAATGTTGTTGGGAGAAAGGAGTTGTAAGAAAGTATAAATATTGTTATGTAAAAAAGAAAAGAAGTTAAATGTTTGAAAACGAAAGTGTATTCGTTTTTTGTAAAGGAAAAGTTGCAAAGAAATTGAAATTGTTGTTAGTATCATGTTAAAAATGATTGTAGTGACGTTGAGACTAAGGTGAACTTGCGTTTATTGTTTTTGAATAACACGTTGAGACTAATGTTTGTTTTAAAATTAACTACGAGTCCTCTCCCTTGGAAATGATTTTTTGGCATTGTGTGTGTGATGTGTAAACTAGAAAAGCAATAAAAACAATAAATAAAGTCATATGCTATTACAACCCAATTGAATAATTAATTATTACAACCATATCAAATCGATTGAATAGATAATAATAAGCGATAAATAAATAAATAAATAAATAAATAAATAGCAATGCATAAAAGTAAAATGCAAGTGCGGAGAAATAAATATGATAACGAAATGCACATAGGAGGATAACTAAGCATAGAAAAATATAGCACTTAAATTAAAAGTGGAGTGTGTGTAAAAAGGTGTCGGAGGTGAAAACATGATAATGGCACTTTTGAAAGTCACTCACAACAACAAACAATTCTAATTAAAACACAAGTAAAAACATTTTTTATTTAGAGAAAAGTTATTTAAAGAGGATGAATTTAGGCCAAAAGGCCCTTAACTATTAATGTCAATTGTTAGAGCTCAATGATTTTATAAAAATAAAATATTGTCTCTAACATGCATTTTTGAATGGTGCAATGTCCTAACCTAAATGCAATGCATGTATGCATGTAGAAAAATGTAAAGTGAAGTTCTAATGTGAAATTGTAGTGTGATGTAAAAATTAGTGTCAATGTCATGTAAAAATGCCAAAATGTTGATTGTGATATAATTGTAAAAGGTAGTGTTTCAAATGCATGTATGCATGTAGGAATATGTAGTGAACATGTGATATCAAATTGTAATGTGATGTGGAAAAATTGTGTAAAATGTTATGTGACATAAAAAAATGCATAATATGATGTAATGTAAAAATTTAGGATTTTAAAAGCATGGATGCATGTAATTTTTTTAAGTAAAACATGTTATATGTTTTCATAAAAATGAAATTAAACAAAGACATACTCATGTTATCAATCATCACAATAAAAGGAATTCAATCATAGTATATTTTTTTAGTTTTTGACAAACAAACTAAAGAAAAAAGATCATGGCAAACAAACTAACATTTTTGTTTTTGACATCAAAATAGTTAAAAAAAGAACTTTTATTATTAAAGAAAAGTTTTTCTTTGGAACTTAGAAAAAAAAGAATTAGCATAAACACTTAAACTTAATAATTTGTAAAAAAAGAAGTAAACTCACACATACATATTTTTGGGATTTAAAGTCTTTGATTATTAATATTATCATTTAAAATCGATAACTTCATGTAAGAAGTTTCAAGCATGCATTTTTCATGGCAGATCAATCATAAAATAAAACAAGCATGCCAAAAAAGAAAAAATAACAACAACAACAAAAATATCACAACACACAAAAAAAAACAGAAAAAAGAAAAGGGGATGGGGTGATTGGGCCAAATCTGTTTCATGGCCTGGGGGGGGGGCGCGAAGAAGCCCAGTTCATAGAGAGGGGGGCGCTGAGAAAGGCTCTGGGGGCGCGTTGAGAAAAATGAATGGGGAGTATATAAGATTTTTTTCTTTCCCCTTTAGGCTATTTTTTCATTTTTTCTTTCTCAATTTTCAATCTCTCTTCTTTCTCTCTAATTTTCTGCTAGGGTTCTTAGCTCCGGCGCGGCGGCCGGCCAACAAGGTGGCGGCGCCGCCGGGGAAAGTCGTCCAAAACAAAAACTACAAGCACAAACCCCGCCCTAAAATCACCTTCTAAACACGAATCCCGCACCGAAATCAACAAAAAAGCAAGTATATGGCCGGATCGGGTCTTTTCAGTTTCGGTATCCTCACCTAACAAAACCTAATGAAATCACAAACAAAAATAAACGAGATGCAAGTATGTGAGTCGAACAAAAGAAAACATACAGTGGGAAACAAGCTCCGGCGAAAACGTTTGTGGTGGCCGGATCGGGAAACAAGCTCCTTTTTTGGTTTATGGGTTTGGTGGTTTCTTGTGTTTTGTTTTTAGTTGTGTTTGTATCTCTGGTTCTGATTTTTGTTTTTGTTTTGATGGTTGATGATGGAAAATGACTGGAGGTTGGAATTCAAAAGGAGAAGTTGAAAGAAAAAAAACGAATGGATTCTTCACATGATTTTTTAGTTGTGTTTTTGTTTTTGTTTTTGTTTAGATTAGGGTTTTGTGTTTCTTATTGTGTTTTCTTGCTGCCCTTCTATTTTCTTTTTTTTTTCCTTTGCTGTGAACTTCTGCTCTGTTATATACTTGGAGAACTAGGGTTTTGAAGCAAAAGAAGAAAAATTCAGGGGAGCTTTGTTGTGATCAGATGTTAGTTTGAAAATGTGTCAAAAATGGAGAAAGAAGACAAAGAGAGTCATTGTCACGGTTCTGGGAATGCATTGGATACCTATTTTTTTCAAATATTTTTGATGTTTCAGTTCTTTGTTTTTTTTTTAATGGGATAGGAAAAAAGAAAGAAAACAAATATAATGTAATGTAAATAATAGAAGCAAGAAAGTGACCGAAAAGAAAGAAAAAACGAAATGAAGTTTGATTATTATTTTTTTTATATGATTATATATTTTGGATAGGTAAGACAAAGATTTTCGGTAATGATAATATTAATAATAATAATAAAAATAATAATAATGATAATGATAATAATAATAATAATAGTAATAAAAAGTACTAAGAATAATGATGGTAATAAAAAGTACTACTAATAATAATGTTAAATGATAAAAGGAAGGATAATGATGATAAAAAAGAAGAGTAATAATATAATAGGGTGATGGTTAAAAGGATTTTTTTTTAATTAAAATGGTAGTAAGATAATTAAATAAAAATAATGATAATGACTAAAAAGAAAGTAAATAGGCGGAGATAAAACATATGCGAGAATATTTTTATACGATGGATATTTTTGATATTTTATAATGATAAAAGAAAAAAAGGATTTTAGGTTCAAAAATGGGGTACAACACCGCATTCCTAAATGAGTTTAATTGCTAAAATTAATTAAAAAGAAATATTATGACACAATTGCTCACTTATTACATACTCCCTCCGTACCAAAATATATGTCATTTTGAGAAAAAAAATTGTACCACAATATATATCGTTTTACATTACCGATGAAGCATTTAATGCTCTTTTTCCTCTTATACCCTTAATTTATTATTTCTCTTTCTTCTTTCAATTATATAATTTATGTTTCACATACCATTAATGAGGGATAATTTTGTAAACTAATCCATAATTTATCTTTTTCATACAACAATGATTACATTTCTTAATTTGTGTGATATGGTCAAAACGACATATATTTTGGTACGGAGGGAGTAAAATACTAAGAATTATAAAAACCCCATTTGTCCCCCACAAGTATGCACTTCAAGCAACACATTCAATCATGTTTTTCCTCTTTGGTACCTAAAATGTGTTAATTGTAAGGTCAGTTTCCATATCCAAATTGAAACATACTCACCACAAGAAAAATGCCACCAAATAATAATAAAACACTTCACCAATCAAAAGATTTTTGAAAAAAATAGTAATTAATTTTTCAAAGCTTCTTTTATACTATTTGCTCTACAAAGTAACCAGAAATAATTTGTGATGTATAAGCTTTAATAAAAATCTTTTCCAGCAGAAAACCACCATTAAAGCTATAGAACCACCACAAAGTTATACTAATTTCCACTAAGCAAATCACAATAATCACGGCTAATAATCAGTCAATAAAATTTGCCACTAAGCCACCAGGTCAATAATAACATTCACTATCATAAAACAGCTATAATAATAACTTCCAGTAAACCACAAAGATAATAATTGTCATTAAGGTCTTCCACTAAGCCACTAAGCCACAAAGATAATATTTGTCATTAAGTCCATCCACTAAGCCACTAAGCCACAAAGATCATAGTTGTCATTAAAACCTTTCACTAAGCCACTAAACCACAAAGATAAAATTGAGAATTACAATCAATGAAATATTCGTACAGAACAACAGAACCGAGCACTACACATTCCACATAGACTTCAAAATCCATTATTCTTTTCATGAGGAGAGTTGAAGCAAACTTATTAATGCATATACATAACACAAAAATTCAATCACATGCTATATCACAAAACAATTAATGAGTTTTAGTAAACCACACACTGAACACACACGTTAACAAAATCATAGCATCTTCACATACGGTTAGCCAAATCAACCAACTATATTCATACACGGAATGGAATCAATATAAGACCAGGCTTGAAAACCAAACATATAACCATTAAGACAAAGTCATAGACATATGCTGATAAAAATAAATATACTGATCAATTTAAAATTTAGTTGCTCAATATAATTTACATCTCTGAACCGAACCTAATACAAATAATTATCATTTACTTTCCTTCAAAGATTACGTTTATTTTATTCTTTCAAGTGACAAAGGTTATACTATCATCCCACAACATAGTTCCTATGTAGCATGAGTGTATGGGGAAAAAGCCCTTACCTTAGGCGCTTTAACTCTCTAACACAATAAGTTACTTGACGAACAAGGGTTCAAATCTTTAAGACTCATGAGTGTCCCTATAATGCAGAAAATATAGTTGAAATTGTTTGTGGAATGACGGTGAGGGAGCGTGACTGGAAAAATGGGTGAGGGCATTTCAATTTATACTAGACTTAATAGAGAAAATAATGAGAAAAATAGTTGAGAGAAAGGGGTGAGTTGGCCGAATTTAATGCAGGGAGAGGGGATGGTTTGATTTAGTCTTACTAACATGTTGCTATCCACTTTCAAAGGGATCACATCTAATATAACCTCAAGCCTATTTAATAGTAACTTTAAAATCTTAGCATAGTTATACGTCTTTAATCCTTGCCTTATCATTATTTTATTTATCAATAGTAAAAATAAACTAATTAATTAAATAACTATAATAAACATGCTTTTATCCCATTTGCATTTGACACTTTTGGTTTTCTAGCACTAGAGACTGTAGATCTTTTAAATAGGGTTCAAAAGGTTATATATAGCAACATTGTTTCTCCTAAGTCTATGGATGTGATTTTTAAAAGAATGAGTTTTACAATTCAAAAAGGGGTAGAGGCGCAGCTTGTTGCCCCATTACCTTCTATTCATATGTAATTAAATTATATCTGTACTATAATAAATAAACTTATATTAGGTTCTAGTTAATTAATTAAAAATAGAGGGTGTTATACGTTCCACCGGATCGGTAGTCTACTTTACACCTAGATCGATCAAAAGAAATGTCGTATACACCGATAAACGAATAATGATAAAAACGATACCAAACAATGTTACGCGATCAGTTGATACAAGACAAATAGTTTTAGATGTTTGAAAACTTTTACCAATCAATTATATGGTCCAAATCTAGTGTATTGCAAACCAAGCAAGTAATTGGAATTTGATCGAGCACTTGGCGTGCGTCAGAAAGATAAAATTCCAATTGAAAAATCAATTGAACAAAATACAAAATAAAAGAGTTAAGGGAAATAGAAAGACAAACAATATGATATGGGAGTTCCATGGCTTTCATTTCGTCCTCGCAGTCGGCCGATACGTCTCCCCCTAATTCCGTAGAAATCGGAATTGAGATTTTTATTAGAAAATCTTTAAATACAAATGCACAAGTTATATAGCATTCAATACACATCTGACAAGACTCGATCTTTCCCCACTCGTTGTAGCTTTAGTAAACTTGCGCCAGACCCAACACGCTCTTCGACTTCGACCTCTCTTTATGATAATTTGATCCTCACCCGTTCTTCAATCAAGAACCCTTTGACGATTATCTAGCTTATCCTCCGTCGACGTGTTGTACCTTCAAAAATTCGACGCTTCGAATCTTCTTGAATACCGATGAGAAACCCCTTGCGCGTAATTCCACCCGAAAGATCTGATTCACCACGATCAACTACGGACATTATCAGCCAATCGAACGAAAACCTCTTTGTTGGACCCACTTAAAGAGTAATTAACTTGGAGATTATTGAGAATTGGGTGAAGATGAAGAACTTGATAGCAATGATCAATTTGATCCAAAATTCACACTAATATTGATCAAAAGTTGTTTCCTAACTGTTTATCACACTTTACAAAGAGACCCCACGCTGCTATTTATAGAGAAAATATAACTGATATGTATCGATACATAGTAAGTGTGTATCAATACATATTTAATTGACAGCATAAAATTTGAAGTTTACTGATATGTGTATCGATACATATTGATGTGTATCGATACATATAAAGCTTCCTGGTGAGGAAAGGTCTGATACACTATCGATACACTGTGATAAACATGTATCGATACAAACAAGGCCTGTATCGATCCATACACGAATTATCAGTCTAAAATTTTTCTAAACATTTGTATCGATCCACAAAACATGTGTATCGATCCAAATGACCTGTAATTTGATTTTTCAAAGCATTTTTACGTTGTCAAGTTATATATAATGATGCCAAAATGTCTTCTACCCTATTTTCACACGTTTTGACAATTATTATAACATGGAGGTGAACTGGTGCATTTACAAGGTAGTTGTGGTGGAGAAGAAGAAGAAGAAGAAGAAGAAGAAGAAGAAGAAGAAGAAGAAAAAGAAGAAGAAGAAGAAGAAATGGTTTCGTAATGATGATTGTGAAGAAGAGGAGGAATATAAGCAGAAAGAAAGAAAGAATATGAAGAAAAGAATTAAAAAGAAGAAGGAAAGAATAGTGGAAAAAATGAAAGATACAATATTTCTTATATAGAAATTCGTATGACTTTTCGAGGACAGTTGCGAGGAATATTTTCTCGCAATGTATTTCCTTAAATTTTTCATCTTCCCTCCAAAATTTTTAAATTTGAGAGACGCATCCACCTTTGAAGAACAGTCAAAACACTTTAAATTTGCGAGGAACATGTTCCTCTAAAATTGACATGGGAAAATGGGCGTGGTTGTTACATTAATTCTGTTTGTAGGGAAACATTCCTCGCAACTCGCAAACAGTAACATTGCGAAGAAATATTCCTCGGAAACACTTCGTGTTGCGTGTTGGTTGACAGGGATTTATGACATATGTTTTGCGAGGAATATTTTCTTGGACCCGTTTATTATTTGCGAGGAACTTTATTTCCTCGAAAAGTTAGGTCGCAAATCCTGAATTTTCTTGTAATGTTTTGAATACCAATAGACATTTTAAAAATAGTGAGAAATCTGATATTAAAAAAAAAGTGAGAAATCTCAATGAAATACGAACAAATTTTGTTGCCCTGAAAAAAATCTAAATTGTCTTGATTGAATACTATCAGATTTATTTACATTCCATAAAAATCTTAATAGAATACCTCAAAATTCTTTTATTATATAAAAAGTCTTTTAAAATCTATGGAAATTATAATCCAATACACCCCCTAATTCTTACATACTACAAAAATTATAGTAACTAACACTATGTTTGATTTAAAGGAAAACGGGAGGATTGATTGTGAAAGGAGAGAAAGTGCGGAAACCAAGATCCATCCACTATTTGGATAGACTGTCAGAGAAGAAGGAAAGCTTATTTTTTATGGGGCCCACGGCTAAAATACTTTTCACCCAGATTTGGAAAGAAACTAAGGTTTTGTTTTGATTGATGGTAACTGGTGGAATGGAATGGAATAGAGTGGGATGGAACTAGATTCTGTTGTTTGGTTTTGTAAAATATGAATGGAATGGAATGGAGTGGGATGGAACTCATTCCATCCAATACCACCCTGTTTACACTGATTTTTGGTAAATAAGCGCTAGTTTGCAATGCTTGAGAGATCAACTAGAGAATATCGGGACATGTTTGTGCATTTATTGTTTATGATTGAAAATAGCAATGTTCATTAACACAAATGAACAAGTTTATTTGAAAAAAGTAAATAAAATAACAAGAGAAGTAACTTGAATGACAAGAAAAGTAAAAATACTCAGAACGAGTACGTTTTGACAAGAAAAAGTAAATGTTTCAATGAATTAAAATGCGAAGAATGTAAATGAAAACAAGTAAATTGCATAAAAAGATAAATTGCATTGAAATTAGAAAAGATTGATCACATGATCATAAATTTTTAGTATGAGAATTTGTGATAGAAATTACATCAAATGAACTAGTATTTATAGATAGATCCTATAACGACCTAAATAACGTCCATAAAGTGTCCATTTGACATGTGTATAGCCATCTAATCTTCATCCTTGAATGCCAACAACCATCTGTCTTGAATGAAGCGTTGCAATGGTTTGAATTTGAATTTGAATCTTCAGAGAAGTATAGAGAAATTTCTAAGTTACAAACTATATTCGAGTTCGAGAGATCTTGGTAATACTCGAAATGTTAGTAACTCGAATCAAGTCTTGGTTTACTTGAACTTGTGTATATTTTTCCATCTTCTATGATTCATGAATATTCTTTAACAAGAATCTTCTTGATTTTTGGAGACGTTACCCTTAACCCTTAACCTTCATATTGAATGTAACCGTCATCGCTTTTCCCACTACTGTCACGATTGAACTTTTGCAGTCATCATGGTACACGTGGTGAGTGCGGAAGTTGAAAGAAATTTCAAATTTCTTTTTCATTTATTTTATTCAGAAGAAAACGAAGGCTATAAATAGGATTAGGTCATCACTTAGTCACTTTTCTGCAATTTTTCAACTAGCTTTCTCCGTTCTCTCTTTGCAACCATTTTCTTTAATCTCATTCTTGAATTTCTTGAAACCATTACACTATCTGTTTAACTTATAAGAACAACAAACTAGTGTTTGATTTGAATTTGCAAATCTTAGATATTTTCATCTAGTCAGATCTGTACTAGATCCGTTTCAAAATCAAACCCATTTTTCAACTGTTCATCTTCTTCATTCGTTAAAAAATGGCTGAACAACATAAAGAACCTATTCCTGTACCTTTTGCTGGCAAATGGCAGCAAACCATAGTTAAACCTAATGGTATTGAGGTAGTTCCAGAACCTCATGGAACCAATGAAGAACAAACACGCTGGGAGGATGAACTGGTGATTCTCTTTTCGATTGCTGATAATGTGTTTGCTTTTGGAGGTCCCTTTCCAGATGAAAACACACTCAAACCTCAAATCTCTAAGTTTTTCCCTATTCGAGAAACTTGTGAGCCAAAGATCTTCAGTACTGACCCTTTTAATTTTGCTTTTATTCGAAAGCCCCATAATATATGTGGAGATCCACTCCCAACTGTGAAAACGTCACATACACTAAATGGCTTAATCGAAGAAGAGAATGGTCAATACTAGAAAACTCTAGGTATCTATGACATAATCCAGCTTTAGAGGTATGGCCCTCCTTGTCAACAAGAAATGCTCACTGCAGCATTAATGTTTTATGAAATAAGTACCCACACCTTCCATTTTCCGTGTGGAATGATGATTCCCACACTACTCGATGTTGCTGCTATTACTGGCCTAAGGCCAAGTGGGGAGACGTTCGACCCCTCAAAGTCAAGTAAGAACACTTATTTCACCCTCAATGACAAAGCTTTCTATAAGTTCATACTTGAACATCATGATGAGGGTGAGGTTTCTGCTGAAGAGCATGTAGCTTTCTTGACCTTGTGGTTATCCCACTATGTCTTCTGCTCGAGATCACTACAAGTGGCTCAAATGTACATTCCCCTGGCAATCCAAATTCATGAAGGTAATCCTGTGGCACTTGGGTGCTTACTCCTTGGCGTTCTATATGAATCACTGGGAGAGTTTTGTGACAATCTTAAGAAATCGAAGGATTGAGCCCCTTTCCCAGTCTCAAGGCCATTGTGGCTATTGCAATTATGGTTGAATGCCACCTTTACAAGGGAAATGGAACTGATAATCCCTTCGAAGTTTAAAGATGATGTGAACAATCGTTCCATTGAAGGAGTTAGATTGGCTGTATTAACCCCTAGCTCGAACGAGTCTGACCCACAAGAACTTTTCATCAACTACATGAAAGTTTTTCTGAATTTTGACCAATTTTTACCCCATCATGCTCCATTAGTAAGGGGAGAAATTGGACCAACATGGCTACAAGACGAATTTCCAGCCACTAATACAGACAATGCTGATGAGGTGAATGAGTTGTGGCAGCATTATTTGCATTCAACTGTCCTTTCCTGCAGGATTGGAAGCAACTCGAATCATCGGGTCTTGGTTGGATATCAACCAAACTTAGTCTCGAGACAGTTTGGGTTATCCCAAATCTTTCCTAAGAGTGAAAAGAACATGGTGAGGCAATGAGGTTTCTAAGGATTTATTTGATAAATACCTTAGCATTCTAAATGATTCCCCTTATAATGTGAACCCTATCGAGTTCAACCATTCATACTATTGTACTGAGAAATTTTTCAACTGGTGGAACAATCACTAGAATAAGTACATTGTTGGGGATGTTCGAGCCATTATCATAAGGTTGAATTGTGGCTTCATCAGACAGCAAATTAGTGAGATCCAAGAGCAACATAAGAACAAAGGTATGCTATTAGTAATAAACACCAATTTATTCCAATTTGTCTCGTGGATTTTTATTCTAACTTGTATCATTTGTTAGGCAAAGAAATGCTGGAAGGAACTTCCAAGCCTACTGCTCGAACAACAGTGAAGCCAAAAAGGACTGGAGGCATTCACATTGCTGATGAAGAGGATAGAAGGAGAGAGGAAAATAGAACCAAGGCTAAGACAGATAAGGTAATAGATCTCACCTTTTCTTTTGGCTCGAGTCATGTATTTGTATTTACATGTCATAATTTTCCTCCTGTAATCATGCTAGATAATGAGAGAAAAACACACTACTAGCGTTGTTAGGCCTTCGAAAAAGAACAAACTTCCACAAGTCATAGTGCATGAAGATGAAGTTAGTTGTTCGAATGCCTAATACCTTAAATTTTTGACAACTTTTCTCAAATGTTACTAATCTCATGTTTTTATTTTATGTAGGAAGTTGAGCCAGAAAGACCCTTGAAGAGGAAGCATAAACACACTACCACAGAGGGTAGTAATGCACAAGGAACTACTGTTGCAGCAGACCTTGCACCCCATAAATCCAAAAAACACAAGAAGAGTAAGGACAACAAGAAAAGCAGCTCCTCAAATGCTGAGGCTAGCAAGAAGAAAGAGGAAGAGGAAAGCACTTGGAAAGAAAAAGAGGATCCCACAGTGGTTAGGGACTTAAAGAAGAAAAAGAAAAAGGGACATTCCAAGCCTTCAAGATCCTCCAAGTCTTATACCACCAGCACTGCTCGAGTGGATCATGACTTCACTGTGGAGACCGAAGAAGATAATTCTGAAAGAGTTGTCAACGATAATGACACTACTACTCAGGGTAATCCTCCACTTTCCCCAGTGACTGAGCATGTTCTCCAACCCCTGTCCACGAGGAAAAAGAAAACCAAAACAAAGAAGAGAATGACAAGGTAAGCCACTTCATTGGTCTTATACTCGAATGAACATGTTAACCAATTCCGCAACCTTTGATTTTTTTGTTATAATAGAATGAAACTGTTGTTGAAAATCCTGCTGGAGAAAATCAACATAAGAGTCCTACCCCAATGGAGAAATATATTGGAGCTAAATATGGCAAGGTATTCATTTCTTTTAGTACTTACGTACATACTCACCAACTTCAAATTCAAACAATTTCTTTTAACTAAACATAAATATTCCAATTTTAGGTGGACTCGAGTGTACAACCTCACATTGGTCCTCCCATTTATATGACTCAAAGCCAAGCCAATGCAATGTTTGCACGAGAGAAAGGACCATGTGATTTGATGAGTACAACTGAGACAAAGTTGCCAACTCCAACTCCTAGTGTGGGTATCAATGATTCGAGTGACTCGATTGAGACTGAATCGATTGAAGAAGGCGGAGATGTTGATGGAGATGACGCCACCATCAAGGAAGCAAAGGCTGGTGGGCCAGAAATACTCTTAATTTCTTCTACCTCAAGGATTTCAGCAAGCATTGGGGTTCCAGAAGAATATTTTGCTAATATTCATAAGACTGACCCAGCAGCTACATTAGATCTTCTTCTCCAATCTAAGTCACTATCCCTCTAATGTTGATGTGAACGCCAATGTAAAGCAAGACTCTTTACTCAACAAACTTAAAGCTGAGTACGCTTTGCAAAACGTTTTGGAGGCACTCGAAGACAATCCCTCGAAAGCATTTGAGTACTTGGGTTTTTGAAGAAATTGCACAATCCCTTGACTTACACTATTACCTTGTGCAAAGTTATTCAACTAGAAAACTTAATTAATAGATATGCCAAGGTAGTGCAGCAAGAAAAAGCAACTAAGACCAAATTGAATGTCCAGAAACATACTCATGCTGCTTTGTTGGCCAAGGCTTAAGAGGCACACCTCGAAGTTGCTAGGATTCGAAGGGAGGCGGCTGAAATTCAAACACCTCGTCTTACTTATTGCAGAAACAACGTTGTTGCTTGGGAAGCAATCATTGATGACCTTCAGCATCAAATTGATGGATATAAACTCAAAATTGCTGAAGAACAAAAGACTCAAGCATCCCTAGAAGCTGAAATTTCTCAATCCTTCCAAGCAGACATTGACGCCAAAGGTAGAGAAGGGGTTCAAGCATTTGATGACTCTGAGATCATTGCTGCTGAGGTCAGAAACCTTGAAGGTGAGAAACGAGTCATAACAACTGAGAAGCTGTCTTTGCAAGCCTTGTACCACAATGTAGCCAGTGATTTGTAATTTTATTTAATTTTCATTCGAGACAATGTCTTTATTTTAACTTGGTTGTAATTTGACAATGCCCTTCTGTGGCAATTTTATTTTCATTTCTCGCCACATTATTTATGCTAAGTTTTATTCTGCGCTTATATTGATTTCGAGCAATGTTCGTCTGTATTTTTTCAAATACTTACCATTTATTCCTAAAACATGTTTTTCAGGACTTAACTCCTCAATTTCATAAGCACCATTTGAAAAAACTTGAACAATTTTGAATGGACCTTCCCAATGAGGGGACCATTTGCCTAAAACTCTATCTTTTTTATCCATAGCAAAATGACTTTCCAAACTAAATCCTCTAAGTTAAAAGCTTTCGACTTCACCCTTTTATTATAGGCTTTGGCAACTCTCTCTTTTTGCCTAGTCATACATTCTAAAGCTTGTAATCTTTCTTCACCTAAATCAACTAATTCATCTAACATCATTTCCCAATAATGGTCAGTTGGTATTTCCATCTGCCTTTGCACACGAAATGATTGCATGTTAATCTCAACAGGCAAAACAGCATCATGACCATATGTTAATCGAAATGGTGTAGTATTAGTTGACTCTTTAGGGGAATTTCTACACGCCCAAAAAACTTGATCCAAAGTTTTATGCCAATTTATTGGCTTTTGAGCAACATGTTTTGTTAATCAAATTAATGATTTTTTGTTGGATGCTTCAACTTGACCATTTGCTTGAGCATAATATGGTGTTGAAGTGAGCAATTTAAAACCAGTTTCACTAGCAAACTCTTGCATTTTCCTTCTAGTGAAAACCGACCCTTGGTCAGTGGTGATTGATCTGGAATGCCATATCTATAGATAATGTAATTTCGAATGAAATTAATTACTGCATTTTGATCCACATTGGGTAAAGGCACTGCTTCTATCCATTTTGTAAAATAATCAATACCAACTAAAATGTAGCGTTGATTTTTTGAAGAAGCATGCTTAATTTCACCAATCAAATCCAAAGTCCAACCTCTGAATGGCCATGATTTAATTATAGAATGTAACTCACTTGCAGGGACATGTTGTATTCCTGCATGTCTTTGGCACTCTTTACATCCTTTGGCATAGTCTATGCAATTTTTTAACATAGAAGGCCAATGCAAACCTTATCTAAACAATAACCACTTCATTTTGTGGCCTGCCTGATGAGAACCACAAGCACCACTATGTATATCAGAAATAGCTATCAAAGCTTTAGAATCATTTAAACATTTTAATAAAACACCTTCAGTTGTCTTTTTAAACAATTCATTTCCAACTATGACATAGCTTAAAGCCCTATATTTAGTCTTTCTATCAGTCTGACCAATAGGATTTTGTAAATATTCAACTATTGGTTTCCTTTAGTCACCATCTAGCAAGTTATCAATGGTAAAAATGTCAACATTTTCAACATCCAACTCCTTGTTCGAGTCATTTTCATCACTATGTGGTGAATCTGCCCCCACAAGTTTTGCCATAGATAACTCTGAAGATAATGGTTCATTGAAAACCAATTTCTCCCTAATCTCAATCAGTTTGGTTAGATTTTCAGGAGAAACTCTATAGCCTAAAGGTATTTGAGCCAAGTCATTGGCTTCTTGATTCTGCAATCTAGGTATATGCTCGAATTGCACTGAATCGAATCGAGCCAGTAAGGAACTTGCAATTACAAAATACTTATCCAAATGTTCTTTAATACATTTGTAATCTTTTGTTAATTGCTTAATTACCAACTCTGAATCACCCTTGATTATGATGTTTTTTGCCCCAAAGTCTATTAAAAGTGCAAGGCCTGCTATTAAGGCTTCATACTCTGCCTCATCATTAGAACAAAAACCATTAATCTTGTATTTAAACTTAGTTGGAATTTGTATTGGAGAAATTATTAAAATTCCAATCCCTGTCCCATGCTTATGCTTGGATCCATCGAAGTACAATGTCCAAGGTTGAGTATCCACATAACTTAGTGGCATTTCAACCATTGAATGGTCAACAAGAAAATCTGTCACTATTAGTACTTTTTAATCTCTTAAAGGCTTATAAGTTAGTGAATATTCAGTTAAAGGCAAAGCCCATTTACCAATTCTACTATGTAAAATAGGTTTCGAAAGCATATGTTTGATAATATCATAATGAGAATAAACATAAACTTCAATAGGTTTTATATATTGCTTAAGTTTAATACAAGAAAAGTATAAACAAAGAAAAAGCTTTTCTATTGCACTATATCTAGTCTCAGCATCATTTAGCACTCTACTTAAATAATAGATAGCTCTTTCAACATTATTATCATCCTCTTGGGCAAGCATGCTTCCAATTGTTGAATCAGATGCTGCTATATACAGCTTCATACTCTTGTTTCGAATGGGAGGCATTAGCGTTGGTGGATTTCAAAAATAACTCTTAATATCTTCGAACACTTTTTGTTGATCTTGCCCCCAATGAAACTGATCAACTTTTTGTTTCCTAAGTAGTGGAGAGAATGAATATGAGCTTTCCCACTTAGATTTGAAATGAATCTTTTCAGAAAATTGATCTTTCCCAAAAGGGATTGAAGTTGTTTCTTTGTACTTGGAGGTTGTGTCTCCATAATTGCCTTTGTCTTGTTTTGATTTATTTCAATGCCTTTTTTATGTACCACAAAACCAAGGAAATCCCCTACATGTACACTAAAAGCACATTTTAGTGGATTCATTTTTAATCCACATTTTCTACTTCTCTCGAATGATTTTCTAAGATGACTCGAATGATCTTATGCTTGCATCTTTGGGTTCGAGTTCAATGGGTCTTGCTCGAACCCTAAAGGTTCATCATCATAGATGCAATCCATCCTTTGATTATTTGGCAAAATGTTGCCATTATGTTCAGCTATGGTTTCATTAACCAAGTTTTTTTCTAAAGCAGCCTCTAAGGTCGTTTCGAGCTTCCGTTCGGCAATATATGCCGTAATTTTCGCCCAAGCAGGGGGCTTAGTCATTGTCTGGGTAGTCAACATCCCACCCAGATGGTGGAATTACTCCATCTCCAGGAGAAAAATCATCAATTTCTTCCCTCTCCCAGCAAAATCCATGAGTTAGATGGAGTCTTACAGAATGGTACACATTGTTTGTGGCTCCTCGAAAACCCCTTTCTCTTTCTCCACAAGGTGCTATGGAGGCTAAGTGTTTGTCAAAAGTTGTTTTTGTTATATGGTCAACTTCTGACATATAGAAGCTTTGATCAGCCTCTATATTCTCTACCATATTATCTTCCCTCCAAAGTATGAGTCTTGTTGGAACAAAGGATGTTCAGATCTAAACCTTGTTGTTTTGATGATAACAAAGTATTAATGAACAATAGGGTATTTTAATATTTATTTGAAGTGTGTAGATTAAATGTATAATGTTAGATTAAAAGAGGCTCTCAAACAAAGTATTAGCAAGGATATCAGAAGCAAAGGATATCAAAAGTAAAGGATATCAGAAGCAAGGATATCAGAAGCAAAGGATATCAGAAGCAAGGATATCAGAAGCAAGGATATCAGAAGCAACGCTAATCAGAAGCAAGTCATCTCAGAAGTTATGTTGAATCAGAAGCAACGTATGGAGAAGACCAACAGTTTCAGAAGCTGAAGACTCAGAAGCATATGTCTGATACATAGGCTCCGAATGACAAGACAAAAATGTCAATGTTAACTGATAGTGATTCAATGATTGGAAATCATTTGAATTAAAGGTTGTGATTGATTGATACATCATGGTACTACATCCTTATCATCAAGGATAGTGACGTTAGTACTATTTTACTCTATAAGGACGAATATTCTCAAGCAAAAGGAATAAAAGGATAAGTATTACCAGAATTGGCAAATATCCCATGTTACCTTTCATGACCTCTGCAACGGTCATTATCTTCAAACGTCTCTATTTTCTCTCTACCTATAAATAGAGAACTTAAAATTGAAGATCAAGGTTACACACGCATACAACTTTACTCCTTTTCATAGACTGAAAGCACTGCTTCTGAACTTTATTCTGTTGTGCTTCCGACACTCTGTTTTTCTAATTCATTAGGAATTCTGTGTTAGAGTCTTAAGAGTCTTGAGTTGTAATCTAAAGAAAACTCTTGATTTCACAATCAAGTGTTTATCACTTTCTATTTTTATTTGTGTTAGGAAGTCTCTTGCTTTTGTTCTTGAGCAAATAGGAAGTCTCTTACTTGTGTGTTTGAGCATTGTAATAATCTAGGTGATTATAGTGAAATCCCTTGGAAGTGCAAGGGGACTGGACTACTCTCGGTTTGTGAGAGGAACCAGTATAAAATTGCCTGTCTAGTCTCTCTCTCTATCATTACTCTTGAGCGTGTGTGTGTTAATTGTGTTTCTTTATCCGCTGGTGCATCTGATAAGTTCTCAGAACTTAGCAGAAGTTTTAAAAATGCCAAAACACAATTCAACCCCCCCTTCTTGTGTTTTTCACACCTTCAATTGGTATCTAGAGCTCCGGTTTGTTACGCATCACTTAACAGTGAAACAAAAAGATCCTGAAAAACACTATGTCTGGAGAAGTAATTCCAAAATCTAGCACAAAGAAAGCTGAGTTTCAATATGACTACAATAGTGAAAAATCTGAGAAATCTGGTGGAACTTACAGCAAAGCACCTAAGTTCAATGGTGATCAATCAACCTTCGCTTGGTGGAAATACAAAATCTATCCTCATATCATAGCTGAAGATGAAGGTTTGTGGGACATCATTGAAGAAGGTGTTAGTTTTCAAGACAAGCTTGATGAAGATGGTAAGACTACTGTAGCTGTCAAGAAGACCTTCACAGCTGAACAAAAGAAAGAATGGAAGAGACACAACAGAGCTATCTCTATCCTTGCTAGCTGTATCACTCATGATGAGTTTTTAAAACTTGGAAACATATCTAGTGCTAAGGGTATTTATGACTCTTTGTGTGCTACTTATGAAGGAAACCAACAAGTGAAAGAAGCAAAGGCTAATCTTCTAGTTCATCAGTATGAAATGTTTAAGATGAAAGACAGTGAAAACATTGAAGAAATGTATGCAAGGTTTAAAATCTTGGTTTCTGGTCTTGGAGTCTTAAAGAAAAGTTATACCACTGCTGATCATGTTAAGAAGATTCTGAGGTGTTTACCACCCAAATGGAGACCTAAAGTCACTGCTATACAAGAAGCAAAAGATCTCAATACTCTAAGCCTAGAAGAGTTAACTAGTTCAATCATAAGTCACGAGATGGAATTAGCTTCTGATGAGCCCAAGAAGAAATCAAAGTCATTGGCTTTGCCAGCAACTTTGAAATCTCCTAAAGCTTTAAAGGCTAAGGTTATTGAATCTGATGCTGATGAATCTTCTGTAGATGATTAGGAGGATGGATCAGAAGAAGAACTTTTTTCTCTGCTTTCAAAGTTCACAAATTGGAATAAGTACAAAAACAAAGCTTCTGGAAGAAGTCTTGGTTCTAAGAGTTATGGGAACAAAAGCTCAAATGTCAAAGACAAGAAAGATGGTTCCAAAAATAGCTGTTTCAACTACAAGAAGACTGGTCATTTTATTGCTGATTGTCTTGATTTGAACTCCAATGACAAAGGGAAAAAGGGCAACTTCAAGAACAGAATGAAGAAAAGTCTTATGGCAACTTTTGAGGACCTTGAGAAGTTATCAGATGAAGATGAAGATGATGAGGAAGCAAACATAGCACTTATGGCTACAACATCTTCTGATAATGAATCTGATATGGAGGATGAATCTGACACTAATGATATTGATGAGGTAATTTCTAAACTTCCTCATGTAAGCTTCTTATTGCTCTCAAAGACACTATGAAGCAATACATAAACAAGTCAAATGATTTCAAAGGTTTAAAAACTAAAATTGACTTGCTTACAGTGAAATCTGACCAACTTCAATCTCAATATAATGAATCTCTTTTGAAAATCAAAGAGCTTGAAGAAGGTTGTGTTGCTTGTAACAAATCACATGATAAGCACGAGGTTGCTCTTCATGAGTTTGTTAAACAGAATGTTAACAAGAGCAAAGTTGCTTCCATGATTTACAGTGTGAGCAAGAACAAAGGATATGGACTTGGTTATTCTGCATCTTCTGATAAAGGAAAATCAAGTCAGTCTGTTTGTTTGAGCAAAACACCTCCTCCTCTCTATTCCACTTTCATATTAGAAGCTGGTAACTCTAAGAAAGTTTCACAAACTTCTGCTTTGGATAAGGGTAAATCAAAAGTCTCAGAAGGTAACACTTCAGTGATTTTAGATAACTCAAATTCAAAAATGAGATATTCTGAAGTAAAGATTTTGAAGAGACCAGTTCCTAAAACAACTAAGGTTCTGAGAACTTCAGAAGCTAGTACTTCTGATACAAAGTATGTGAAACCTATTAGAAGCTTTGGCAAGAAGAAGTATGCTCCTCAAACTGGTTTTCAAAAATCATACTTCTACAAGGCCTACACTAACCCATCTGGACCCAACAAGTTGTGGGTACCAAAATCTGAAATAGTCTATGTTGCAGGTTTGCACTCAAAAAGAGAAAAACTCAAGTACATGGTACCTAGACAGTGGCCGCTCTCGACACATGACGGGAGAAAAGCATTTATTCCTCACCCTGACTCTGAAAAAGGGAGGATCTGTAGGATTTGGTGGGAACTAAAAAGGTTCAATAATTGGTACTGGTACAGTAGGTAATTCCTTCTCTACTATTTCTGATGTTCTTCTTGTTGATGGACTCTATCATAACCTTCTTGGCATAAGCTAATTATGTGATAGTGGTTATGAAGTGGTGTTTAATAAGAACACATGTACTGTAAACAGATACTCTGATAAGTCTATAGTTTTCAAAGGTAAAAGGAAAGGCAATGTTTACAAAATCAATCTTTTTGAATTAGTAGAACAACAAATTGTTTGCCTTCTGACTCTGAGTGAAGAAAAGTGGGTCTGGCATAAAAGATTAGGTCATGCTAACTGGAGATTAATCTCTAAGCTTAGCAGACAAGATCTTGTGAGAGGCCTACCTGTTTTAAAATATCAGTCAGACACAATTTGTGGTCCTTGTCAAAAAGGGAATCTTTTCAAAAGTTCTTTTAAAGATAAAAACATTGTCTCTATTACAAGGCCTTTGGAACTGCTTCATATTGATTTATTTGGACCAGTTAGCACTGCTTCAATTAATGGTAAGAAGTATGGACTTGTCATTGTAGATGATTTCAGTAGATGGACATGCGGTTAAATTCCTTAGATCCAAGGATGATACATATTATGTGTTTAAAACCTTTTGCACTCAAATACAAGTTGAAAAAGACTTGAAAATTGTCAAAGTTAGAAGTGATCATGGTGGTGAGTTTGAAAATGAACCTTTTGAAATCTATTGTGAAATCAATGGAATTCTTCATGAATTCTCATCTCCTAGAACTCCACAGCAAAATGGGGTTGTAGAGAGAAAGAACAGATCTTTACAAGAAATGGCCAGAACCATGATGCATGAAACTAACTTAGCAAAATATTTTTGGGCAGAAGCAATAAACACAACTTGTTATATTCAAAATAGGATCTATATCAGACCTCTATTGAATAAAACAACATATGAATTGTTCAAAGGAAGAAAACCTGATATTTCTTATTTTCATCAATTTGGTTGTACATGTTACATTATGAATACTAAAGTTCATTTAAAGAAATTTGACTCTAAAGCATCTAAGTGTATCTTTATTGGATATTCTGAAAGCTCTAAGTCATACAGAGTGTATAATTCTGAAACTAACACAGTTGAAGAATCTATGCATGTAAGATTTGATGACAAAGAGCCTGATGATAATAAGTCAGAGCAAGTTGAAGTTATTGCAGATGATCAAGATTAAGAAGTTGAAACTGTAGAAGTTAACACAAGTTCAGAACTTGAGACAACTTTTGATGATCAATAAACTGCTCCTTCTGAAAGTATTCCAACTACTCAAATTGATAGTGATTCTGATGCTGAGATTGAAGAAGTAATTAAGAAGAATTCTTTCAAATACAAGTCATCTCATCCAGAAGAATTGATCATTGGAAACAAAGATAGTCCTAGAAAAACAAGATCAAGTTCACAAAAGGAAGATGCAATGGTCAGCTTGGTTTCTCTCAATGAACCAAAGACTATTGATGAAGCTCTAAAAGAAAAAGCTTGGATCTTAGCTATGAAAGATGAACTGCATCAGTTTGACAGAAATGAAGTTTGGAATCTAGTTCCTAGACCAAAAGACAAAAACATTATTGGAACAAAATGGGTGTTCAGAAACAAGCTCAATGAACAAGGAGATGTAACTAGAAACAAAGCAAGATTAGTTGCACAAGGTTACAGTCAACAGGAAAGGATTGATTACACAGAAACTTTTGCTCCAATTGCTAGATTGGATGCAATCAGGTTATTTCTTTCCTATGCAGTTAACCTTGGTATCACTCTATATCAAATGGATGTGAAGAGTGCTTTTCTTAAAGGTTTTATCACTAAAGAAGTATATGTCAAACAACCTCCTGGATTTGAAAATACTCAAAACCCTGATCATGTTTATAAACTACAAAAGTCACTTTATGGTCTTAAACAAGCTCCTAGAGCTTGGTATGATAGACTGAGTAACTTTTTGGTTGATAATGGTTTTGAAAAAGGGCAGGTTGACTGTACACTATTTAGAAAAACCTTGAAGAAAGACATTCTGATCGTTCAAATCTATGTTGATGATATTGTTTTTGGTTCAACTAATGCTTCTCTATGCAAGAATTTCTCTAAGTTAATGGAAAAAGAATTTGAAATGAGCATGATGGGAGAGATGAAGTTGAAGGTGTGAAAAACACAAGAAGGGGGGGTTGAATTGTGTTTTGGTATTTTGAAAACTTCTGCTAAGTTCTGAAGCCTATCAGAAGTACCAGCGGATAAAGAAACACAATTAACACACTCACACAAAAGAGTAAGGATAGAAAGAGAGGCGAGACAAGCAATTTTATACTGGTTCCTCTCACAAATCGAGAGTAGTCCAGTCCCCTTGCACTTCCAAGTGATTTCACTATAATCACCTAGACTATTACAATGCTCAAACACACTAGTAAGAGACTTCCTACTTGCTCAAGCACACTAGCAAGAGACTTCCTAATATAAAAGAAATAGAAAGTGATAAACACTTGATTATAAAATCAAGAGTTTTCTCAATATTACAACTCAAGACTCTTAAGACTCTAACACAGAATTCCTAATGAATTAGAAAAACAGAGTGTCAGAAGCACAACAGAAATAGTTTCAAAAGCAGTGCTTTCAGTCTTATGTAAAGGAGTAAAGTTGTATAATTGCGTGCGTTGTTGTTATTGTTGTTGTAACCTTAATCTTCAAGAAGAGATTCTCTATTTATATGTGAAGAGAGAATAGAGACGTTTGAAGATAATGACCGTTGTCGCGCCGCGAAAATCGCCCGAGCGTTTAGGACACTCGGAATGACACAGAGTCGCCACCAAATTTTATTTTAATAGGAAAATATTGATAAAACCTAAAAATAATGGAAGGATGGTCATCGCAACCATTTCCAAGTTCGGGAGTTGGTTATGCAAGGGGAAGGTATTAGCACCCCTCACATCCGTTGTACTCAACGGGAACCTCCTAATTAGTTCTAGGGTATTAAATGTTTTTTGAGAGTTTATTTACATGTTTTTATATTTTTAGAATTTTATTTTATTAAGAAATATTTACAAGAAAGAGGAAAAATTAAGTTTTTTATTATTATGCTTGACAAGATGACTCTTGCTCCTACGTATCCTCCGATGCGATGAGGAAATCAAAGCTACGTAGTTCTGGGTATATTGTTGGTTGGTGTTTTTTATGAAAAGAATTTTGTATTTTACCTCTTAAAATGACTTTTAAGAATTGGCCCGAAGGCGAAAAATTTGATTTGAATGTGTTGATGTTTTTTAATGTTTTTTTTTATGGGTTTGAGTGGAAGACGACTAAAAGTCGGACAAAGTGTGCACTAAGCCCCCAATTAGTCGAGAAGCGAACGGATGTGCATCCGCCTCCTCTTTTTTAATCCATATTTATTTAATGATGTTTTTGTACTTGGTGTTTAAAAATTTTATAATAAACAATTAAAATTGGACGACTAATATCCTATAGAAACTCAAAATAGTGTACACTAGTTAATTCTAAAACATGATATTAAATTATTAACAGACAAACTAAAAACATGTACGTAACAGAAGCTTGCCAAATTAACCAAACATTGTCATCAAACATAGGCACTAACAACACAAGTACACATAAGAACATATACATACATACATAATTATATATATACATAAATAAATTAAAAGCTATTGTGTATGGTTTTAAAGAGATAAGCCTTATTTTTTTTATCCAAAACAATAAACAGAACCTGCAACATAAAAGGAGAATGTACAGAGCAACAAAAACATATGCAAACGAGAGAGAGAAAAAACCTGGTTAAAGGACGACGACGCGACTCTGACGGCAGCAGCGTCCTAGAATGCTTTGCGTACGGTGATGGTAGTGATGTATTGATGATAGTTGTTTTGGATTTGAAGGAAATTAGTGGTTGTGTAAGGGAGAATTGATTGTGGTTTATGAAGAATTTTGTGGTATGAATGAAGAATTGGTGTGTGAATTATTGTCTAGAAAGAGCCTCTATTTATAGTGTTAGAATTAGGTCTTTAAAATTTAATTGTATCTCTTGAGATATTTGGTTTGGAAATTAACTTGAGAGATTTCTTTGATTTTTATGCTTGATTTGCTATAGAAATTATGTTTTAGTGCAATTTTGCTCCCTTGCTCTCCAAGGCTAGAGATTTGGTTCTCTTTTGTTTTGATTCACTCCCTTTTTTATATTTTTGTGTCTTTCTCCTTTTCTTTCTACACAAGTTTATATATTTCCTTTCTTTTTATATATATGCTTTATTTTTATAATTTTGGACAAACAAAAAGAGTGCTAATAAATACTTTTATACAAAAAGTTTCTTGTTAGAAAAATAAATAAAATTGACTAAAATAAATATGTACTAAAATTTGGAGGGTAAAATTTGGGGTATGACAGCTGCCCCTATTTAAATATCTTTAAATGTCTTTGAAAGATAATTAAATATAAGAATACCCATAATTTTGCCTTATGAAGGTGAAAGATCGACAATCGCCTTGACGATGTTTAGATCTTAAGGATAGTCCCTGCCCCGAAGGGTGTTTAAACCAAAAATAGGCGTTGTCCCGTAGGGTGCCTATATCTTTTGAAAGATAACCATTTCCCATATGTAATTGAATCAAGAAGAAGTCATCACCCCGCGGGGTACTTCAACTAAAAAGGATAATCGCTGCCCCGCAGGGTTCTTAAGTTAAAAGGTAGTCGTCACCTCACAAGGTGCTCAATTGAAAGGAAATTGTCGCTCCGCAGAGTGTTTCCGCTAAAGGTTAGTCGTCGCCCCTCAGGGTGCTTAAACTAAAAGGAAATCGTCACTCCGCAGAGTGTTTCCGCTAAAGGATAGTCGTCGCCCCTCAGGGTGCTTAAACTAAAAGGGTAGTCGTCGCCCCTCAGGGTGCTAAAAGGTTAGGTCATCTCCCCTCAGGGTGCTATGATCCTAAAGATAAAGGGTTGCTGCCCCGCAGGGTGCTAACATAATTAGATTGTCTCCCCTCAGGGTGCTTATATCTTAAAGATAACTGATTATTGCCCCGCAGGGTGCTAACATAATTAGATCTTCTCCCCTCAGGGTGCTTTGATCCTAAGAATAAGTGTGAGTAGTTGCTATCAGCCCATGGCCGGGCTAATCTAATTTGCTGGGGATATGAAGTACCCGCATTCCATTCTGAGGAAACTCTAAATTTATTTCTGGTTATGTTGCACATGGTTTTGTGCATGATGATGTTAATTGTGAATGATGCATGATGCAAAGTTGGGAAAGCCTGAGCTTGATTTGGTTTTGTCAACGAAGACTGGGCCTTTGTTTGACCGCATAAGGTCGGACATTGGCGTTTGCCGCGTAAGATCAGACCTTGGATTGGAGAATCTTAATTATGCTATGAATGCATTGTGATGCAGATGCATTTGTGATCACGTGTAGTGTATGCTATGCATGAAATGAAATGTATTATTGATGTATGTAGCCGTGTCCATGATAATTGGGCTTCAAGATGAGTATTAAGTGGCTCTCGGATTTCTTTTGATGGGAGAGGCCGAGAAGAATCAATGTTTTTGGATAACCGATCGAGGTTAAATAAGGATTGGTTTTAGGGGTTGCCACCGCCAACAGATATTGAATTTTGAATTTGATGAATGAATTATAGTTTTTGAATGTCAATGCATGTTTTGATGCTAAATGAATGCGAACATTAATGATGCATGAATATGATTGAATGCGTATGAAAGGGTTTTTGTGACAGGTAATTGAATTTTGCCAGCATGATCTTCCGACACCCATTCTGAACTCAACGGTTGCTGATGTTTGACATGATTCACTTGAACGACTTGAAAGTATGGAGAGGGATGGCCTCTGCTGCAATTCTTCTTGCCTTTTTTTTATTTTTTTATTTTTTTGAAATCCCTAACTTTTGCGTGGACCGCTCTTTCGAGTTTTCAGTCCACTGGGAATGTTTTCCCTTTTTTGGTGCCCCTAATTTTTGCATGGACCGCCTCTTCAGGTTTTCGATCCAGCGGTACGCTCTCTATTGCTTAAGCCGCCCTTTCGGGTTTTCGACTTAGCGAGCTCTTATATTTTTTTTTATATATTTTTTTTAAGGCATAATATTTTTGACTTCATTGGAGTCTTATGAGCAGAGGTTCCCTTCCTTCCCTGGTGTAGGATGACCATTCGAGAGGAGTGCTACATTCAATGTTTGAATACTAGAGCAAAGGAGGTTGCTTGAAACTGAGTCTGATATGACATTGCTGCGAACTGCCCCATTATTTGAATTTCCAAGAGGTATGCCCCTCAATTAACTGGCGTTTAGGGATAGTGCCTCTAGGCTGGCCAATTGTTGAACACTTTTGACTTTGAATGGCAGGAGTTTAGGGGACCTGCCCCTTATTAGAAGGAATTTGCCACTGATTGGTAGGCTCCCAGGTGCCATGCCCCTACTCAGGAGCGTCTTGATTCAGTTCTCCTTTGATTGACCCATTTGCTGAATTAACCAGATGCCGAGTATTGGCGCTGAATTAACCAGATGCCGAGTATTGGCTTGCAAGTAAAATCATTTCTTTTGACAAGTATTTATAACACAATGCATATGCGAGTTTTTGAAATTGAATATATATTTTGGTGGAAGCACATATGGTATGTACAAAAGATAATTATTGATTACATAACAAACTGGATGAGTCAGTTTAACAATAAATTTGCCGGATATGCTTTTAATGTAAACCTAGCTTCAATTAGGTCTTTTGAGAATTGTTCATGCAACTAAAATTCATGTAAATCAAGCCAAAAAAATGATATAAATTTGCGTTATCAAATTTCCCCCATACTTGAACTTTTGTTTGCCTTCAATCATAAAAATGGTAACTCTTTTTAGCACATGTTTGAAACATGACACGACAACTCTAATCATACGTGGTTGCCGGCTAGATAAGAAAATCAAGTAATAGACATCAAATACCAAAAGCACCGTAGTAACACATAACCACTCATTGTGGTCAAAGATTCCCATCATATGAAGACAAATCTGAAGTATGTTATTATGACTCTGACTTTTGCTTAAATTTTATTTACCCATTTTCATTCAAGTGCAATCACATTAAGCCCGTTATCTTTACACTCTCATGGTAGGAAAATCTGTTAGCGATTATGATCATTTATCGAGGGGTGCTGATAACAAAAGTTTGGCAAACCCCTTTTTCTCTCCCAAATGCAGTTGTGGGGGATCGGATCGTAACCCGCCCTACCAAGTTCAGAATCAGACACCTCTGAACCAACTACTAAAAGGGTTTATTTACCATGGTTTTACTTTGTATGTTCAACGACTGTTGAATTAAACAACCGAGTGATGGTCATCTAACTCAATAAGTGCATTCCCACTTTTAAAATCAACCAAAGTATGTAAACTTTCATTTTTGGATCATTCACTTATGTTCATTGATTTCCCACTTAGTTTGTGCTTAAGATGGTGCCGACTGCTAAGATAAACTACTAAGGGTTACTTTAGAAATTAAGTTTAAGTCTTTGTCAAGATTAGTACTTAAATTAACCTTACATATTTCTGGGCGTCTAAGGTGTTAAGACGGTACCGATTTTATTGAAACATTACTAAACCTTCATAATGTAGCAAAAAGTACCAAAACAACCTATATACTCTTAAAGTGTCATGTCAAGTATCAAAACCAAAATTGCTTGCTTTTCCTAAAAATTTGATATATCTCAAGAAAATGGGAGAATCAGACAACAACGAAAACATATCCAAGAATGACTTAACTTAGCATGAACTAACTAATTTTTATTTTGAAAACGCCTTTCATCATCAACCAGTTTTTTTTTACTATTGAAAGCATATATCAGCAATAATCAGTTATTTATTTTCATCATCCTCGCTCCAAGTTTGTAAGTAATAAACAAGAAAAGAGTGGACACGAATGAATTAATTCCAAAAAATGCATGTTTATTATATTAAGAATACTAGTCAAAAGCTACAACTTTAAAAGCAAAAGAATTAAGACTGGAAATCCAAAGCTTAATGATCCTTGGAAGGAGAATTCTTGTTGATTGGCCAACTCTAAGGAATGCTACTTGGAGTTTTTGCACTTTGTTGAAGAAAAGGGCGACCTTTGTTGAATGGGACTCCTCCTTTGAAACTTAACTTCTTGCTGTCGATGAGTTCTTGAACCACTTATTGAAGGCTTTGCAAGAAAATTTGTATTATCAACTGCATTTGAGTCTTCAATTGGGCAACCTCCACCCTTGATTGCTCATGGCCTCTCTTGAATTCCTCCATACTTTCTTGAGATCCGTTCGTGAGTATCGGGGCACTTTCTAGCGGTATTATGGTTGGAGGACGGTGAGGAGAGAAGGGATATGAGTGCTTTTTTTTTAGGATGCATGTGTATGAGAATGCAGATGCATGAAAATGCATGAGTATGCAAGAGATTTTTTCCATGTGTATGCAAAAAGACTTTAATGACATGTTATGACAAATTTTATGAGGGATGCGTTTAACATGACGACCTACATAGGAGGGCTCCTTATGTTAGGTCAGTTCTAAGCTCTTCTACCCAAACCCCTCACATGGGTGGTTCTAAGGGATTTTGTTTTTTCTTTTATTTTTTGAAGGCTCCATTTAAGGTGGTAGATTCCTTTGATTCTTCCACATGATACATGGTGAAATTTCAAAGGGTCTCCCTTAAATAGAGTCTTTGGGTTCTAAAGGGGGGTCCTAGAGTCGCTGACCGAATCCAAAGTTTTGCCAAGCGGAGGGGCTAGCCCATTCCTGACGAATCCTTTTGAACCAGTCTACTCTAGGAGGAGTCTTCGTACATCACCCATTGGGATGTGCATCCCATAGGTCCATACTACCAACTCCTAACCTAACTTAGGGTTTTTCTCAAATTTCATTCAAAAATAAACCCACCCACAATACATAAAAAGAAATATAATAATGCGGGAAAATAAAAACATAAAATAAAACAAGAATAAAAAAACAAAGTAAACAAACAAAACAAATAACCCTAAAACTAGAGGATAGGCTTAACTCTCTAATTTTAAATGTCCCCAGCAGAGTCGCCAGCTGTCGCGCCGCGAAAATCGCCCGAGCGTTTAGGACACTCGGAATGACACAGAGTCGCCACCAAATTTTATTTTAATAGGAAAATATTGATAAAACCTAAAAATAATGGAAGGATGGTCATCGCAACCATTTCCAAGTTCGGGAGTTGGTTATGCAAGGGGAAGGTATTAGCACCCCTCACATCCGTTGTACTCAACGGGAACCTCCTAATTAGTTCTAGGGTATTAAATGTTTTTTGAGAGTTTATTTACATGTTTTTATATTTTTAGAATTTTATTTTATTAAGAAATATTTACAAGAAAGAGGAAAAATTAAGTTTTTTATTATTATGCTTGACAAGATGACTCTTGCTCCTACGTATCCTCCGATGCGATGAGGAAATCAAAGCTACGTAGTTCTGGGTATATTGTTGGTTGGTGTTTTTTATGAAAAGAATTTTGTATTTTACCTCTTAAAATGACTTTTAAGAATTGGCCCGAAGGCGAAAAATTTGATTTGAATGTGTTGATGTTTTTTAATGTTTTTTTTTATGGGTTTGAGTGGAAGACGACTAAAAGTCGGACAAAGTGTGCACTAAGCCCCCAATTAGTCGAGAAGCGAACGGATGTGCATCCGCCTCCTCTTTTTTAATCCATATTTATTTAATGATGTTTTTGTACTTGGTGTTTAAAAATTTTATAATAAACAATTAAAATTGGACGACTAATATCCTATAGAAACTCAAAATAGTGTACACTAGTTAATTCTAAAACATGATATTAAATTATTAACAGACAAACTAAAAACATGTACGTAACAGAAGCTTGCCAAATTAACCAAACATTGTCATCAAACATAGGCACTAACAACACAAGTCCAAAACAATAAACAGAACCTGCAACATAAAAGGAGAATGTACAGAGCAACAAAAACATATGCAAACGAGAGAGAGAAAAAACCTGGTTAAAGGACGACGACGCGACTCTGACGGCAGCAGCGTCCTAGAATGCTTTGCGTACGGTGATGGTAGTGATGTATTGATGATAGTTGTTTTGGATTTGAAGGAAATTAGTGGTTGTGTAAGGGAGAATTGATTGTGGTTTATGAAGAATTTTGTGGTATGAATGAAGAATTGGTGTGTGAATTATTGTGTAGAAAGAGCCTCTATTTATAGTGTTAGAATTAGGTCTCTAAAATTTAATTGTATCTCTTGAGATATTTGGTTTGGAAATTAACTTGAGAGATTTCTTTGATTTTTATGCTTGATTTGCTATAGAAATTATGTTTTAGTGCAATTTTGCTCCCTTGCTCTCCAAGGCTAGAGATTTGGTTCTCTTTTGTTTTGATTCACTCCCTTTTTTATATTTTTGTGTCTTTCTCCTTTTCTTTCTACACAAGTTTATATATTTCCTTTCTTTTTATATATATGCTTTATTTTTATAATTTTGGACAAACAAAAAGAGTGCTAATAAATACTTTTATACAAAAAGTTTCTTGTTAGAAAAATAAATAAAATTGACTAAAATAAATATGTACTAAAATTTGGAGGGTAAAATTTGGGGTATGACAACCGTTGTAGAGGTCATTTTCAAGCTAGCTGTGAAAAGGACAAGGTAACATGGGATATTTGCCAATTTTGGTAATGCTTATCCTGTTATTCCTTTTGCTTGAGAATATTCGTCCTTATGGAGTAAAATAGTACTAACGTCACAATCCTTGATGATAAGGTTGTAGTACTATGATGTATCAATCAATCACAGCCTTTAATTCAAATGATTTCCAATCATTGAATCACTATCAGTTAACACTGACATTCCTGGCTTGTCATTCAGAGCCTATGTATTGGACATATGCTTCTGAGTCTTCAGCTTCTGAAACTGTTGGTCTTCTCCATACGTTGCTTCTGATTCAACATTAATCTTCTGAGATGACTTGCTTCTGATTAGCTTTTCTTCTAATATCTTAGCTTCTGATGTCAATGCTTCTAATGTCCATGCTTCTGATATCTATGCTTCTGATATCTATGCTTCTGATATCCATGCTAATGCTTTGTTTCAGAGCTTAATTTAATCAACATAATATATTTAATCTGCACACTTAAAATTAAATATTAAAATACCCTATTGTTCATTAATACTTTATTATCATCAAAACACTAAGAGTCAAATTCTGAACATCCTTTGTTCCAACAATCTCCCCCTTTTTGATTGATGACAAATCTAGTATTAATTAAGAATGGTTGTTATTTTAATTTACTATGTTCAACAGAGGTTCATAAGCTTTGCACGCTCCCCCTAAGTTGTAACATTTAGTAATTAAAATAGTTTAAGAATATAATTTTATTATGACTCAAATTCTTCATATTTTGACTCTTAGAGACTAGTTTTGTAAGCTCTCCCCCTGAGTCTGATAATTAATGGAAAAATTGCACTCTTTCCATTTATCATCATATGAAGAACTTAGTTCAACATAAAATATTATTCTCCAGAATAAATAAACAGATAACATAATCAACAAAAACGTAAAAAAATTAAACAGATTCTCTTAATTGGTTTCAGTTATTAGCGCTTCTAATCTCATTAATTAATGACTATTACTCCCCCTTTTGTCATCAAACAAAAAAACAGTTTGTATAAAAAGAAGTAAAAGCTTTTTTAAAAAAGCGCGTAAAAAGATCAGTCAAAAACACAACTTTCAAGGAGTCATGTCAGGAAAACAGTTACAACAACTCCATTAAAGGGATTGTTTGATTCCAAGAACTGAGAGACTTTGACTCTATAAAAGTCTATAAAAGAAGAGCGCAACACCATTACAATTCACTCAACACTTCCACACATTATTATCAGAGATAATGGATAAGGATAGAAGAGCAAATAAGGGTAAGGCTCCCCAAGAAGTGAAGAAAGAAGAATCACCACAGAAAACAAAACCAAAGGCAAAGAAGGTTAAGGGTGAAGCATCTTCTTCAGTTCCATTAAGAAGAAGTTATAGAACCAGATCAAAAACAAAGCCACAACCACCAGTATACATCAATCTCTCATCAGATTCTGATGATACTGATTCTGATTACAGAGAATTTCTCAGAACATATGATCCAGAACAGTGTGAATGTTCTTCAGAAGGATCCTCTTCTGGTTCTGATAAGCCAGATTTTGATTATCTGAGGTACTTGGAGAATTATCATTCTCCAACAGAAACCTCAGGCTCTGGTGACTCACAGAAGTCAGATTTAGATTCTAAATAGATTTAGGACCTTATGTAATGATATTTTATTTAATCAATAAAGATTTATGGTTCTGTTTTGAAATCTTTTTCTATAATTTCTTTGTGTTTGACATAATTTTCAAAGACATAATTAAATAAAACAAAGCAAACAGTTAACAGCAATCAAAACAAATTAAGTAAGCAAAAGATGTTCATGCAATTAACAGAAATAAAACTTGTTCAAATATTACAACCACTTAAAAACAATTTTGTGCGCAAACATAGAATCCTCGGGTTGAGATGAGGAGGGGTTAGAAGGAAGTCTTGAGATAAGCAACATCATCATCTTCTCAAGAGCTTTGTCAGACTTCTCAGCATTCTTATTGATAGTTTCTTTCAGATCCATCTGATTAGTCTTGACCTCTTCCAATCCAGCTTCCAGCACTAAGAGTTTATCTCTTTGTTCTCTTTGAATCTGTTCAACCTTTAGAATCCTAGTTGCAGCAGCATCAGAACTTTCAACCATAACAGTATCAAAGTCACTAGTAGTCAAAACATTTACATCTTCTTTCATCATCAGCTTCTGTTCTAGTAACCTTTGTTTCCTTTCTTCAGCCCTCAGAGCTTCCATCTCATCATGTGATAAGTTAGTTAACATCAGTTTTTCTTTTTGAAGAGCATTTTCAAATGCATTTTCAAAAGAATCAGTAAACTGCAGATGTTCATAAACTAACTCATCAACATACTTCTTGAAGGAGTAAGATCCATCTTAGGAGCCTTGGTTTGGCATCCTTTTTGTTCACTAAGTACCTAATTGCGGCATGATCTGTATAGACAATGATTTTGGCCCCTATTAGGTAGGAACGGAATTTGTCAACCGCGAACACAACAGCCAGGAGCTCTTTTTCTGTGGTGGCGTAGTTCATTTGCGCAGGGTCTAAGGTCCTACTAGCATAGTAGATACCATGAAGCTTCTTATCCTTCCTTTGACCTAGAACTGCACCTATAGCATAGTCACTAGCGTCACACATGATCTCAAATGGTAGACTCCAATCGGGTGGCTGCATGATGGGGGCAGAAATGAGAGTTGCCTTTAGTTGCTTGAATGCCGTTAGGCACTCCTCATCAAAGATGAACTCGGCATCTTTCATTAGCAGCCCGGTTAACGGCTTTGTGATTTTGGAGAAGTCTTTAATGAATCGCCGATAGAAGCCGGCGTATCCTAGAAAGCTTCGGACTTCTCTCACAGATTTGGGAGGCGGTAGATTCTCTATAACTTGAATTTTAGCTCTATCTACCTCAATCCCTTTGTTGGACCCTATATGTCCAAGAATAATTCCTTGACGAACCATGAAATGGCACTTTTCCCAATTAAGCACAAGATTGACTTTTTCACATCTTTCAAGTACCTTCTCAAGGTTTGTCAAGCATCCTTCAAAACTTTGCCCGCATACGGAGAAATCATCCATGAAGACCTCCATAATGTCATTGATGTAATCGGCAAAGATTGCTTGCATACATCTTTGGAAAGTAGCGGGGGCATTACACAATTCAAATGGCATTCGCCTATATGCAAATGTGCCAAAAGGACAAGTGAAGGTCGTTTTCTCTTGGTCATCGGGATGAATAGGAATCTGGAAGAATCCCGAATAACCATCTAGATAGCAGAAGTAGGAATGATTAGCCAGACGCTCAAGCATTTGATCAATGAAGGGCAAAGGGAAATGATCCTTGCGTGTGGTTTTGTTGAGTTTCCTATAGTCAATGCACATTCTACTACCCGTCACGACTCTTTGTGCTACAGACTCTCCTTTCTCATTGGTAACTACAGTCACTCCACCTTTCTTAGGCACGACATGAACGGGACTGACCCATTTACTATCGGAGATCGGGTATATTATTCCTGCATCCAGAAGTTTTTCAACTTCCTTCTTAACTACTTCAGTGAGAATGGGATTTATCCTTCTTTGCGGTTCTCGAGAGGTTTTGCAATCTTCCTCGAGGTAGATGCGGTGCATGCAAAGAGAAGGACTTATCCCTTTAAGATCAGATTGCTATATCCTAAATCAGCTGGGAATTTTCTTAGGACTTTTAGCAATTCTTCGGTTTCTGATTGTCCTAAATCGACGCACACAATCACAGGGCGCTTAAGCTCTTGATCAAGGAATTCATACCTTAGACTCTCAGGTAGAGGTTTTAGTTCGAGAGAAGATTGATCAGGGGACGGTGTCGGGTTTGATGTAATCTCAAAGCATTCACCGAGCTCGTCATCCTGAACTTCGAGAGTAGGAGTTGGAGAAGATGTGAGAATTTCAGTGTAAACGGTTTGATCATTCTCCATTTCCTTTCTGCATTCGTCAATGACGTCAAGCAGATAGCAAGTATCATCTATAGCAGGCGCGCTTAGGAATTGAGTCAAAATGAATTCAACTTTTTCATCTCCCACTTCAAAGGTGAGCTTTCCCTTTTTGACATCAATTATCGCACCGGCTGTAGCGAGGAATGACCTTCCTAAAATGATAGGCGTGTTAGAGTCTTCCTTAATATCCATGACTATGAAGTCGGTTGGAATAAAGAACTGGCCTACACGCACCGGAACATTTTCTAAGACTCCTATAGGCATCTTGACCGAACGGTCGGCAAACTGGATGGACATTCTGGTGGGTCTTAGCTCGCCTAGCTTGACTCTCTCGCATATGGTCATGGGCATCAAACTAATGCTGGCACCTAAATCGCATAGGGCTTTGTCAATAACAAACTTCCCAATGACGCAGGGTATGGAGAAACTTCCTGGATCCTTGAGTTTAGGAGGCATTTTGTTTTGAAGGATAGCACTACACTCGGCAGTGAGTGTAACAGTTTCGTTATCCTCAATCCTCTTTTTGTTGGTTAGGATCTCCTTGAGAAACTTAGCATATGCGGGCATTTGTGTGATAGCTTCCGTGAATGGGATGGTGATATTCATCTGCTTGAGAAGCTCCACAAATTTCTTGAATTGCCCCATGCTTTTGGTCTTTTCCAACCTTTGAGGATAAGGAATAGGTGGTTTGTAAGGTGGCGGAGGCACATAGGGTGTTTCTTTTTCTTTTGCCTCGACGCCATTTCCTTCTTTCTCTTTGGGTTCACTCTCTTTCTAAGCTGGTTCATCTGGCTTTTGCTGCATGCCAGGCCTCTCAATCCTAGGGTCAACTGGTTCATCATACTGTGTTCCACTTCGCAGTGTCACAGCGTTTACATGGGCTTTAGGATTGGGCTGAGGTTGGCCAGGAAATGTTCCTGCAGGAGCAGACATAGATGATTGCTGTTGAGCCACCTGTGCAACTTGAGTTTCTAGTATCTTATGATGGGTGGTCAAAACATCAACTTTACTGTTCAATTGCTCGAACATTTTGGCGAAATGCAGGTTTTGATTCTTGATCCCCTCGTTAGTTTGCATTTGGGACGCCATGAAGGTTTCAAACATGGCATCAAGGCTAGACTTCCAAGAGTTTTCTTGATTTAGCACGGGAGCTTTCTGAAAACCTGGTGGACCAGAGGATTGGCCTTGTCTAGGTGTTAGCCCATATTTTGGTTAGGTCAAAATATGCCCTAATTATTCTTTAAATATAATTATTAAACCTTTTTATTATGGAAATTAATGTTTCCAAATTATTAATGATGCAATAAAGGTTGAATGATATATTTAAATAATATTCTCATTTGAGAATATTTTAAGATCTTAGGAGACGGAAAATATTTACAAGTCTAGGAAATCAATCAAGACTTGGTTCGAGTTATCTTACAATTCGATTGGCACTCAAGGGTTACTCGAACTCGAAGACTAGCTATTCAGAGACTTAACATATTTCAGCATTTTCTGAAGATTCAAAATTCAAACCATTGCAACGTTTCATTCAAAAGTGGCAACTATTGGCATTTAGGAATGAAGATCAGATGGCAAGACACTTGTCAAATGGATGTTAATTAGTCGTTACTAATTAGCCTTAGTTTTTATCTATAAATACTAGTTCATTTGATGTAATTAGGATCACAATCTCTCATACTACAAACCTTACACATTCTGAGTATCCAAGCGTTCGAGTGAAAGGAATATACAAGGCAACAATGTATGATCTTGTGATCAAACTCTCTTAAATTCAATGCAATTTACATTTCATGCAATTTACATGTTTTCATTTACATTCTTTGCCTTTTAATTCATTGGATTATTTACTTTTCTTGTCAATACGTACTCATTCTGAGTATTTTTACATTTCTTGTCAAGCAAGTCACATTTTATTTACTTTCTTTCACTTTTTCAAATCAAACTTGTTCATTTGCGTTAATGAACATTGCTATTTTCAAACTTGAACAATAAATGCACAAACATGTCCCGAGATTCTCTAGTTGGTCTCTCAAGCATTGCAAACTAGCGGTTGTTTACCAAAAATCAGTGTAAACACTAGGTGGATATAATGCATTGTTGTTCTTGTATGAAAGATAGGGACTGTTCTTCCAAGTTGAGTTGTAGTTGTTAGAATATGGGCCTCCTTGGGCGTAGTTCACTTGATCGGATGGAGTTCCGGCCAAGAGTTGGCATTCAGCTGTAGCATGCCCTGGAGCGCCACATATCTCACAACTAGAGATAGTTGCTGCTACGGTAGCAGCAGGAGCATTGAGTAAGCTGTCTAATTTCAGAGTGAGTGCATCAACCTTGGCACTGACGTGGTCAAGGCCGCATATCTCATGCATTCCTCCTCTCGATAGAGGTTTTTCTGCGGAGGTTCTTTCGCCTCCCCACTGGTAGTGATTCTGAGCCATGCTCTCGATGAGCTGATAGGCATCAGTGTAGGGCTTGTCCATGAGGGCGCCGCCCGCGGCAGCGTCTATGGTCATCCTTGTATTGTACAGGAGACCGTTGTAGAAGGTGTGGATAATTAGCCACTCTTCTAAACCATGATGTGGACAGAGCCTCAACATGTCCTTAAATCTCTCCCACGCTTCATAAAGAGATTCGTTGTCTTTCTGCTTAAATCCATTGATTTGGGCTCTTAGCATAGCAGTCTTGCTAGGTGGGAAATACCTAGCCAGAAAGACTTTCTTCAACCCTTCCCATGTACTGACAGAGTTGGAAGGTAGGGACTGGAGCCAAGCACGGGCTCGATCTCTTAGAGAGAAGGGGAAGAAACGAAGCCTTATCGCTTCGGGACTTACGCCATTAGCCTTCACTGTATCGGCGTATTGTAAGAAGACAGAGAGGTGGAGATTTGGGTCTTCTGAAGGACCACCCGAGAACTGACTTTGCTGAACTGCTGAGAGTAGAGAAGGTTTAAGCTCAAAATTGTTGGCCTCAATCGCAGGGGCAACAATGCTGTTATGTGGTTCAGCATCTGTAGGGGTAGCATAGTACTTCAGAGGGCGGTTTTGAGGACCTATTTCCATTTCTAATTCCTCTTCGGACTGTTCCGAGTCTTCGTCTGTTTCGAGAAAGATGATTTGACTTTGGGGCACTATGTATCTTTCCCTAAACTGTTCAATTCGGCGTCTTACACTTAGTAGACGCTCTGGGTTGTCGACTGGAGTTTCTAATTCTTTGCTAGTAGAGCGGGTACTTGGCATACAATCGACAAGCCAAAAGGGTTATTTTTTTAGATTTTTTCTTATTTTTAATTAATTAATTAATTAATTAATTAATTTTTTTTCGATTTTTTTGAATTTTGACAGGAAAATAAAAGTTGCCTTAGTCTCTACGTTGTAACGACGGAGTTACAATATCGACTAAATTGGTCCCCGGCAACGGCACCAAAAACTTGGTCGACGATTTGTGTATCAATAGATTTGATTGACCGCAAGTGCACAGTCTCGTCGTTGAGTTTTAAAAAGATATCGAACCTTAGGGACCAATAGCTAAACTACCGTAATCCGTTGTCACGGTGTAAATCTAAGGCTATCAGATAGGGGTTTGTTTAGAATTTTAGAATTTAAAATTAAAGAAATTTAATTAAAGAAATTAATTAATTAATAAAAGCGGATATCGGTATGTAACTTAATTAACCATCGGGGATTTATTAAATCAATAGCGCGCGAAAAAGGGTTTATTTTTCAGAAGAACTTTCTCAATTTAAAGGTCTAAACCTCACACTCTCGTTTTGTTGATAAAAACCATACTTTCTAAGCCAGGAGTTTTACTGTCACTTTTCTACCACCTTAGCTTCGAAAGTATATTTTGAAAATCAATGAGTTCTAATTAATCCTAACGTGGCTCTCGCTCGTTCAAAGATTAATATCAAATTCCTACTATCTAGTTAAAACCTCAAACTCTCGCTCTATTGATTTTAACCTTAGTTGCTTTCTTTTACTCTCGTTCAAAAGCTTTGTATTAAATTAGGAATTTGAATCAGAAAAATAGTTTAATAAATGCACGCGCTAAATCATTATTAAATCCCCTTCGGAGAATTAGTTTACATACCGATATCTAGGAAATTTAGCTAGACATAATTAAGAAATTAAACAAAGAAAAAAAGAAAATTAAATCGAATGTAAATAAATAATCAAATAAAAACATTAAATAAAAACCTGGAAGAAAATGCTGAATTAACTTGCATTAAATAATCAGTACAGAATTCTTGACAGGAAACTGAAAACAGAACTGAAAACGGATTCCCGGTGTGGAAATACCGTTACAGTTACTGTAACTGGAAATATAAACTGACTGAAAATAAAGAAAAGTAGGCGTATCCAGATCTGAAAATGAGCTTGCTATTTATAGGGGAGGATTTGCTAGTACGATCCACAAAAGTAGGGAAGATAAGCTTCACTTTGGTCTCATCCAATTGCCATCCGATTAGGAACAGAAAACGGATCAGACGTGCACTTCTTCCCCACGTCACGCAAATTCAGTTGCTACTGGGCTTTCTCACTGGGTGGCGCTCGCCACCCATTCTGTGGCGCTCGCCACTGGGCCTCCAAAGGGTGGCGCTCGCCACTATGCATATTTGGGCCAATGCTCATTTTTGCTATGCTCCTTTGTGGGCTGCGCGAATTTGGGCTTTGCACCCCCTTTTTGCTCCGTTTTTGACATTTTTTGCTCAATTCTCTTCTCCGACCTATTTTATTCGACAAAAGTAAAAATATATCAAATACTAACGTAAAAAGACATAAATGAAATAAATACATATGCAAATGCAACTAAAATTCACCTAAATTAAGCTAAAAATACGATATGATTTCGTGTCATCACAGACCACCAATGCTATGTCCACAGCAGAAGCAGAATACATTTCAGCTGCTAAATGTTGCACACAACTTCTTCGGATGAAATATCAATTAGAAAATCATCATATAAGTAGTCACTATATACCTTTATATTGTGATAATACTGCAGCCATTCAGCTTTCCAAAAATCCTATTTTACACTCTAGAGCAAAACATATTGAGATCAAACATCATTTTATAAGAGATTATGTTGAGAAAGGTATTATAGATATCAAGTTTGTTGATACTGAAGAAACAATGGGCTGATATCTGTACAAAACCTTTAGCTGTTGAAAGATTTGATTTCATAAAGAAAAATCTCAACATGGTGTTTGTTCCTGATTGCTAAGTTCTATTGAGTAAAAAAAAATTATCTGATAAGGATCAGAAGATGTTGGACCTCAGAACCTCAAGGTCAGAAGTTCTGATGTATAACTACTTCTGATAAATATCAGAATCAACAGAATGGTTCTGATGTGGTAGTGGAACAGTTTATGTCCTTTTTCATCTAACTGCTGTCCACTAACACACCAGTTATTTAAATAATTTTCTAATACACGTGTCTTTTTGCAAATAGTTGAGTATTGGTTAATGATGAGTTTAGCGCTTAAAATGAATATGACTATTCTGTCCTTTTTGTGTTGTACTGTGTTATTTGTTTGTTTGTTTTCTAAAAATACACACTTTCGTTCACTTGCACACAAACACGTTCAGAACCCACACTTTTTCATATTCTCTCTAAACCTCCAACTCGTCAGTTTCTTTCCTCCTTCTCTAGGAAAACCAAAACCCTAAACTACAACAATGGCTTCATCATCGTCTACGGTTTCTCAATCGGTTAAACCAATAGTTGATCTTGAAAATCAAAAGAAGTATAGAATCAGAAAAGACACTATGGCATTCAAGTTTCATAATATGAAGTACATGGTAGAGAAAAGGGTTGATTTCGAGAGTTTGAAGGCAAACGGTTTTGACTTACAGAAAATGTTCTACGAATAGGGTTTAGAAGAGATGGTAAAGGAATTTTGGATGAAAGCTTATGTGTTTGATAAACATGCTGCTTATCTAGAAGTTCAAAATTTGGTAAAGAAAAATCCTCTATTGAAAGGAAAATCAAGAAAAGACTTAGGTCTTCCTGAGTTTACCCAAACTGAGACTAGATCAAACATTGCAGGAATGGATATCAAAATTACTGCTGATCATTTTGCAAAGGCTTTGAATCTACCTAATCATGGAATTTATCTTGGCGCTTACAAGAACAAGCCACAAGATTAAACAGTTCAAGTTGTTCTGTTTGAAAATGCTAACTCTAATGGACAAAAAAAGTTGAAGACGTTTTTCAAAGCAGTTTACAAAGTGTTGTATGAATCTATTGCTACTAAAGTTGGTGGTACTGATTGTATTTCTTCTGAGCAGAAATATTTCATGTACTATCTTCACACCTTTGTCAAAATGAATCTACCAAGATACATCTTTGATCATCTCTGTGAAGTCATCAACAATAGTATTGAAAAGGGTCACTCTAACTCTCATCATGTTAGATTGCTGTCACATATCTTATATCTGAGCAATTTTCATGAGATTCTTAAAGACAACTACCCTACGTTTGTTAAAGCTACCTATGTGGAATCAAGGATGGTGGATGGAAAATCCTTGAAGAAGATGTTCTTAGTCAAAGGGAAGGTTGTGGTTCCTAACAACCCCTTGCTGATGAATGTAGTACCCGGCCCAAAAAATATACAAATATGCAATGATGAAATGCAATGCACAAATGTAAGCAATGAAGCCGCCACCATATTTTATTTATCCCATGAGGGGAAAGGAAAATAATGATAAAACCTTAAAGATCGGGTTCGGGAGTTGGTTACATGAGGGGAAGACGTTAACACCCCCTCATATCCGTTGTACTCAACGAGAACCATTTGAGGAATTTTGATTTGCATAAACAGAGATAACCGTATAAAAAGAAATAAATTACCGCATATTGAACAGAAAGAAAAAAAAGAGTTTTTTATTATTTGGCTTGACGAGAGAGGCTCTCGCTCCTACGTATCCCCCAAGTACAATGAGGAAGTCAAAGCTCACGTAGTTCTTCCTAAAAAAGAAAGATTTGTGTGTTGGTTGTTTTTAGTGAACGATGCTTAGGTCGCATTCCACTGTTACAACAGTATGCTTGTATGCTCGCTTCGGAGGCTTAAGCGTTTGTCTGTAGCAGGGGAATGGATAAAGTGCCATCCATTTAGGAAAATGAAGCTGAAAAAGATTTGACTGCGCAAGAGCAGTGGAAAAGAGTTGACTGCACGGAGGCAGGAAAAAGAATTGAAGTGAGTTGAGTTGTTTTTAGATTTTCAGATTATTCAGTGAATGGGAATAGTCCACCATCTGAGATGTACCTCATAGACTGTCCTACCCGAGCCGAACGAGACGTACGTCACGCTCCCTCTTTTCCATTCAGTTATTAGAGTTAATTAATTAAAACGGGAATAGTACACCATCTGAGATGTACGTCACAGACTGTACTATTCGAGCCGAACGAGATGTACGTCACGCTCCCTCTTTTCCATTTTAATTAATCAACTGATGGCTTATCGATTAAAACGGGAATAGTACACCATCTGAGATGTACGTCACAGACTGTACTATTTGAGCAGAACGAGACGTACGTCACGCTCCCTCTTTTCCGCTTTAATTGAAAAGTCAAGGTTTTAGTTTTTATTAAGAAAGAGAAGTTTAAAAGAAAACCAAGCCAGAGCAAAGTATGAGATGTATGAGATATGTGCAAAATATGATAATACATAACAATTAATGGGATAAGTCAAATTAAAGCATAAATTAATTAACGCTAAACCAAATTAAACGATGAAAATAACGCAAAAAAAACGAGTGCATAAAAACGCTAAAAAAGACTAAATGGGCTTTTAAGAAAGCCAATGGGCTTTGGGCCCAACCGGGGGGCGCAGCCCAAAAAGGGGGTGAAAACAGAAACACAAAATTGGGCCTAAAGCCCAAAATCTGTTTGGCCTATCTGGGGGCGCAGATAGTGAACAGGGGGGTGTGAATCTGAATTCACACAAAATGGGCCTAAGCCCAATTTTCAAATTAGAAAGGGAGGTGCAGACAAGAAAGAGGGGGTTCATGCAGTAGAAACAAAAAAAACAAAAAAAAATAGGCCAAGACAGATCCGGCCCAATCATTAAGCCCCAACATCTAAACAAACGAACCCGGATCCAGTCATTCAACCCGGTAACTAAACAAAAACCCCGCGTCAGCCAATCGCAAGCTGACGCGTGTCACAATCATCGTCTTCTTCACATGACCGAGTCGCGAACTCGGTGACTCAGCGGAAGCCATGAACGAGTCGCTTCTGAACTCGGTTGAAACTCAAACGCTCGCCAAACAGAACCAAATCACGCGAGTAAACTATCGATTCGCATCGTTTTTAAACGTAGATTATGATTTTAACATTAGTTTTTAAAGATCAAGCATATTAAACGTGAAAATCATACGAATTCGACGAAGATAAATTTGAGATCTAAACCTTTTTAGTTTTGGAAATCTTTAGGATTCGGATTTTGAGTTCTCGGTGCCGTTTTCAACGATTCGAACGCGATTGAGAGGAGGATGGAAGCGGAGGATGGAAGCGGAAACGTGTTTTAATCGATCTATTTCATCATTGATTGCTGTTTTGGTGATGATTTTTTTGTGAATTTGGGATGAAATTGGAGTTTTGAGAGAAAGAAGAGGCGCGACTGCAGAAAGAAAAGAGAGAAAGAATTGTGATTGTGAACAGTACCTCTGCCTAGGGTTTATGATAAATGGGGGTATTTATACCCTCAACTAAAAAAATGGGGTCATTTTGTAATAAAAGGATCATTGTTATTTGGCGAAATTGATGGTGGATTTGGACTCAGGAGGGTCTAAAGCTTTAGAAATGAGTACTTGATTATTGATTTTGGGTGCTTTTAGGTTGGTGGCTGGAGGTGGTGACGGTGGTGGCCGGAGACGGCGACGGCGCCGGAAAATGGAAGGGAGAAGAATATTTTTTAGGGTTTCTTGGAAATTGTGAACCAATGATTGGGTTTGATTATTTTAATATATATAGGGAAAAAATTAGGGCAAATGGCATTTTTGTGATTTTGTGTAATTTTGAGATTAAGGGATAATTAATGGTAAAAGTGTAAATGAAAATGAAGGTGAGATGTAGATGATGAGGTGACGCTATGTGATTGATTGAAAATGCAAAAATCAATAAGAAAAAAAATGAATAAAAAAGTAGAAAAATATAAAAAAGAAAATATAAACTTAAATAAAGAGATAAAAACTATTTTGATTATTTTTGCTATTTTTCGTATAAAAAGATAAATTGCGACAAATTAAAAGAAATAAATAAAAATGAATAAATTGTAAAACAAAATTATCGAAGAAACTATTTTTTTGGTATTTCTCATAAAATTAAGAAATGATTTTTAAATAAAATATTTATTTTAAAAAGCGCAAAATTACGGTATTACAACCTCACCATCTCTGGTATTATTTTACCACTTCTCAATTGCATGCACTAAACAAACACAATTTTTTGGCAAAAACAACAAAGTGTACAGTTTCACAAACACACAATTTAACTTCACAAATGAAGTTTTTTGTTAAAAACTTGAGAAATTTTGAAAAATAAAACGCACAAAACCAGTCCCAATGGGCATGCCAATTTGTTTACACTGATTTTTGGTAAACAAGCGCTAGTTTACAATGCTTGAGAGACCAACTAGAGAATCTCGGGACATGTTTGTGCATTTATTGTTTATGATTGAAAATAGCAATGTTCATTAACACAAATGAACAAGTTTGTTTGAAAAAAGTAAATAAAATAACAAGAGAAGTAACTTGAATGACAAGAAAAGTAAAAATACTCAGAACGAGTACGTATTGACAAGAAAAAGTAAATGTTTCAATGAATTAAAATGCGAAGAATGTAAATGAAAACAAGTAAATTGCATAAAAAGATAAATTGCATTGAAATTAGAAAAGATTGATCACATGATCATACATTTTTGCCTTGTATACTTGTTTCTCTCGAACGCTGGATACTTTGAGTTTGTAAGGAATTTTTAGTATGAGAATTTGTGATAGAAATTATATCAAATGAACTAGTATTTATAGATAGATCCTATAACGACCTAAATAACGTCCATAAAGCATCCATTTGACATGTGTACAGCCATCTAATCTTCATCCTTGAATGCCAACAACCATCAGTCTTGAATGAAGCGTTGCAATGGTTTGAATTTGAATTTGAATCTTCAGAGAAGTATAGACAAATTTCTAAGTTACAAACTATATTCGAGTTTGAGAGATCTTGGTATTACTCGAAATGTTAGTAACTCGAATCAAGTCTTGGTTTACTTGAACTTGTGAATATTTTCCATCTTCTAAGATTCATGAATATTCTTTAACAATAATCTTCTTGATTTTTGGAGACGTTACCCTTAACCTTCATATTGAAATTTAATGCTATGCAACATTAATTTCCATGATTTAGGGTTTATTAAATGTATCTAGAAAAACATCTAATATATATTTTAGCTTAGCCAAAATATTGGCTAACACACCCATTACTCCAATTTTTCATTCCCCCCAATTTGGGGTGTATGTGATGGAATGGAACACATTAATTTAACAGTTACAACTTTATCCCTAATTTTATAATATTGTTCTAATTCTTAACTCTCTTCTTCTTCCGTCACTCCCTATATATGGTGTTGTTTTCTCTTTTCATGCTTGTTGCTTCTTCCTCATATTAGTAATATGCATCATGAACATGACTTTCTTTGTTTATAATATTTCTGTACAAAAATAAAAAAAATAAAATTGATAAAATGGATCACTTTCAATTAAAAAAAAAAGAGATTGGTTCAGGTTTTTGTAAAAGGGGTTGATTCAATTGAAAAAAAAAATATATGTTTCCCACTGTTTCTGTAGAATTAATTTTTCTCTTTTCATTGAAAAAAATATTAATGAAAGGGATTGGTTTCTAGAACATTAAAGGGATATTTGTTTAGATTTGTAAAATTGATTCCTGGAAAAAATGGATTGGTTTTGAAAAAAAATGTTTTTTTTTTAAAAAAAATATTGTTTTATAAATAAAGGGTAAAATTGGAACAAATAAGTTATAACTCATTCCGCTCCGTCTACTTTCCAAACAATGGAGTGGGAAATTACCTTCTTCCTGTGGTGACCATGTGTAGCAGTTGTCTCTAGATCTTACCCCTCTTATTATGGTGCTTCTAGAATCATTAGAAATTATACATTCAGTTTTTGAAAAACTGGCCTTGAGACCTTGATCACAGAGTTGACTAATACTAATAAGATTTGAATTCAGGCCTTTGACTAATAAAACATCTTTTATTTCTGGCAGACCTTTTATAGACAAATCTCCAACTCCTTTTACTTCACCTTTTGCTCCACCCCCAAATACCACATGCCCTTCAGGGTAAGGTTGTAAGTTTGTTATGAATTCTTCAACCCCTGTCATGTGTCTTGAGCATCCACTGTCAAGGTACCAGCTTTGTGTTGGTGCAGTTCTAAGAGTTGCAACCAGTCCAGCACATTTATTTTTAGGTTTCCATTCTTTCTTCACTCCAGATTTCTTATGATTTTGTTGACGTTCAACATATCCATACAATTTGAAGCAGAAAGGTCTTAGATGTCCCTTCCTTCCCCAGTGATGACAAACCCAAATTTTAGAGATAAACTGAGATGTGGTACTAGGATGTTCCCACATGTTGTTCCACGTTGTTGAGTTGTAAGCTTCAGTTGCTGGAACAAATTTTGTACCATTGTTTTTGTAATGTCGCCTATTTAGAGACTAATAGTCAAAACCAATTCCTTTAGGCTTCCAATTTGTTGAACATCCAGGATTTTTTCCAGCATGTCTGTACCATTGTTCATCATTCTGACTTGCTTTTTCATCTCTTCCAATTTTGAGGTAAGTTCTACAACTTCTTCACTTAGCTTTGAGATTTGAGAGATATGACTGATTCTTTCAGCTATCATCTGCTTGATAGTTTGATTGCTCTTGTGCAGCTTTTTGTAAGTACTCTCAGCCTCATAGCATAGTTCCTTGAAGCTTGCAGCTAGCTCTTCATAAGTCACTACCTCCTTTGTTGATTCAGTCTTAGGGTCATCACATAACCCAATTAAGGTAGTGACTAGGTTAGCAGCTTCTCCTCCATTATTCTCATCTTCTGAATCATCATCAGACCATGCAACATCAGACCATGCAACAGATAGTCCTTTCTTTTGATTTTTAAAGAAGGTGGGACATTCTGGTCTGACATGTCCATGTCCATCACATTCAAAGCATCTCACTCCTTTTCCTTTGCTTTCACTTGTTTTTCTGGGGGAATTTGATCTTTTAGCCTCAAATTTCTTTAAAATTTTGTTTAATTGCCTACCAAGAAAAACTATTTCATCTGTAGCATCATTGTTGATCTCTAATTCCTCAAATTTTTCAAGTCCTACATTTGATACAAAAGCAATACCTTTAGTTTTCTTATCTGTTTTGTCAATGCATGCACCTTCAAAGGTTTGAAGAGATCCTATAAGCTCATCCATCTTCATGTTTGCAATATCTTGAGCTTCCTCAATGGCAGTAACTTTCATTTCAAATTTCTTAGGAAGAGATCTAATGATTTTTCTACACAACTTCTCTTCAGCTATTGGTTCTCCCAAGGAGTCAAACATGTTTGCATAGTCCAACACTTCCATTTGAAAATCATATATGTTGACATTTTCCTTCATTTTCAGGTTTTCAAACTATGTTGTTAAAAGTTGTAGCTTTGCCATTTTTACTTTAGTTGTACCTTCTTGATTTGTCTTCATCATATCCCATGCAACTTTAGCCACTGTTTGCTTCTTAATGAGTCTGAACATGTTTTTATCAACAACATTGAATAGAGCATTCTATGTCTTGTTATTTCCATATGCAAGATCATCTTCCTCTTTGCTCAAGTCTTCTAGGGGTTTTAAGACATCAGTAGCCTTACCATCTTTATCAATGATCATGAGTGGTTCCCACTTCTTCAAAATAGACTTCCATGATTTGTTGTCTAGGGACTGAAGGAATGCTAGCATCTTAGGTTTCCAACCATCATAGTTTGTACCATTCAATAAAGGTGGCCTGGTAACAAATCCACCTTCCTTATCTGTATTTCCAGAATTCATCTTCCCTGGAGCTCACCCTAAAACAGGCATGGTGCCTGCTCTTATGCCAATTGAAATTCTGGCTTACCACTTATAATTAAATATTTAGACATAATGATGTGCGGTAAGATGTGCGCACATTAACCAAACTTGTAACACACGTAATAAAAGAACAAATAATAAAAGCAGTAAAAACACAAGGAATTGTTAACCCAGTTCAGTGCAACATCACCTAATCTGGGGGCTACCAAGCCAGGAAGGAAATCCACTAGTGTAATGTTATTTCTAAGTTATCCGGCTTACACCTTAGTTTACAACTTAGAAACTCGCCTAATACCCGTGCTATATTTCTACCTAGGTACCCCATAGGTAAGACAAACCCATCTCACTTCCAATCTAAACACAGACCAGTGTTATCTATGAAAAACAACAATCAAAGATTTAGAGAACACTCCCCAAACAATAAATCACGACTCGTACTTCAAAGCTTAGAGTGATGTACAATATTCCTTGCTTAAAAGCTTCGGATTACAACTCAATAAACCCAGTCCTTATGCAAGCATCTAGGTGACACAAGCAAAGGCTCACAAATAACAATAACACAAAGAACAAAAGACTCAAATCCTAAAAACTCTAATCTTCAATGACGGCTTAAGTAAGTATTAGGTTTAGTCTTCACACATATATATAATCTTCTGAGTAGCATTGTTGTAGACGTGTCTTGGGCTACAAGATAGCTTTTGTAATAATTCTAACCCAAGAAATATAAATTTGCACCATATAAAATATTTCCATAATTGGAAAATACTTTTTACAAATAAAATTAGGTTTACAAGTAATCTTAATGGTTCATACAGAGTGTTGGGTTTTTGTATGTTGGCTACTGTTGTACCCGGCACAAAAAATATACAGATATGCAATGATGAAATGCAATGCACAAATGTAAACAATGAAGCCGCCACCATATTTTATTTATCCCGTGAGGGGAAAGGAAAATAATGATAAAACCTTAAAGATCGGGTTCGGGAGTTGGTTACATGAGGGGAAGACGTTAACACCCCCTCATATCCGTTGTACTCAACGGGAACCATTTGAGGAATTTCGGTTTGCATAAACAGAGATAACCGCATAAAAAGAAATAAATTACCGCACATTTAACAGAAAAGGGAAAAAAAGAGTTTTTTATTATTTGGCTTGACGAGAGAGGCTCTCGCTCCTACGTATCCCCCAAGTACAATGAGGAAGTCAAAGCTCACGTAGTTCTTCCTGAAAAGAAAGATTTGTGTGTTGGTTGTTTTTTAGTGAACGATGCTTAGGTCGCATTCCACTGATACAACAGTATGCTTGTATGCTCGCTTCGGAGGCTTAAGTGTTTGTCTGTAGCAAGGGAATGGATAAAGCGTCATCCATTTAGGAAAAAGAAGTTGAAAAACATTTGACTGCACAAGGGAAGTTGAAAAAGAGTTGACTGCACAGAGGCAGAAAAAGAGTTGAATGGGTTGATTGTCTTTTAGATTTTCTGAGGAATTATTCAGTGAATGAGAATAGTCCTCAGTCGCAAGCCATGCGGCAGGTACTTGGACTATTCAAGAGATGAAAGTCATGCGTCAGACATCTCTTTTTTCATTCAATATATTATTTAAGCTGTTTTTAGAGTTTTCAAGTTTCAGAAAAGAAAAAGAAAAAGAAAGGTAGAAGAATAGAGAAATGCAAATGCATGAATGCAAATGACATATAATCAATGATATTGAACAATTAAAAATGCATTAGATATGAGCATATAAATAAGTAATCATGTATCAGATAAAGAGAAACAAGTCATCAGGCAATTACAAGCAATCAGCATAACTCAATTAAACGAGACAAAGTCAACTATACGAAGTCAATAGTAAAAGTCAACCAAAAATTCAAACTAAAAGGTCAAGGCAAAAGTCAACCAAAAAGTCAAACTAAAAGGTCAAGGTAAAAGTCAACCTAAAAGTCAACTTAAAAGTCAAAGTAAAAAGTTGAGACAGAGACAAGTCATGCGTCAGGCTCTGTCTCGTTGTTTTTTTGAAAGATTTTATTTCAAGTTTTAAAGTCTCGGTTTAAAAGTAAAATATAGCCAAAGTCATGCGTCAGAGACTAATTACTTTTAAACCGTTTTTATAGCCAAGTTCCGAATTAAAAATAGAATAGCCAAAGTCATGCGTCAAAGACTATTTATTTTTAATCCATTTTCGAATCTAAGTTTCAAAATCAAAAGCTTCGAATTAAAAATAAAATAGTCAAAGTCATGCGTCAGAGACTATTTATTTTTAATCATTTTTCATTTCGAAGTTTCAAAATCAAAGGTTCCGAATTAAAAATAAAATAGTCAAAGTCATGCGTCAGAGACTATTTATTTTTAATCCTTTTTATTGTAAAGTTTCAAATCAAAGGTTCCGAATTAAAAATAAAATAGTCAAAGTCATGCGTCAGAGACTATTTATTTTTAATCTTTTTTTTATTTTCAAAGTTTCGTAATTAATTGAGAAAAAATACTAAATGATTAAATAAGCGTTTATTTCAAAAGTGCTTATTTGCATAAGCACTTTTGAGATAATCATTTATTTTTCATTAAGCACTTTCATTCAATAAAAGTCATCAAATAATTAATTAAACAGCAGGGGTGTAGCAGTAAAAGAGGTGTAGCAATTAGCAATAAAAAAAAAACGAACAGAACAAAAAAAAGTGGAACAAAAAAAAACTGGGCCAAAATAGCTGAGGCCCAATCCCATCTAAAGAAAACGGACCGGGTCGGGTGACCCGTGGGTCAAACCCGCCCGGTCACCAACCCAGCTGCCCAAACAAAAAACGGTGGGGGGTGCAGGGAGTAAGTGGGGGGCGCGCGCGAGAAGTTGCTCCAGCCACTCTTCGCGCGCCACGTGGCACCTGCTATCTCTTTCCTCAAAACTCACAGCGGGGAGGGTGCGCGCGCCACCGCCGGCGCCGTCGCCGGACCCCTTTCCGGTCACCAAAACTTGCAAGTGAGTATACTACTTTGACCGGAATTTCGCATAGATTCTAAATCTAGTATTAGTTTTCACAAATAACGCACAAATAGAGAGAAATAACCTCGAAACCGAACGGGATACAAAACTCAAAACGACACTTCCGGCGACTTTTAGCGAAAAGTAAGAGAAGGGAAAGCTTCAGAAGGGCCTTAAACGTATGAATTCATGTTCCTTTACCTTTGATTGTACACGAAACGGCGGGATCGGAGCTTTTGGTATCGGCCGAAACTTTGAGGCTTCGATTCACTGCCTTCTGATCGTTTTTTGGCGAAACAGAGGGCGCATTTGGATTCAGTAGGGTCTAAAGCTTTGGAAATGAGTGTTTGATTGTTGATTTTTGATGGTTTTTCGTTGGCCGGAAATTGGCCTGAAAAAGGAATTCCGGCGGTGGCGCCGGAAAAGTGTTGGTAGTGGAGGGAGGAGAATTTTCTGATTTTTTTTGTTTTTGGGGAATTGTGAAAAATGATCGGTAATGATTGAGTGATGTGAGGTTGGTATTTATAGAGAGGAATTAGGTTAGATGGTATTTTTGTAATATTGAGTAAATTTGTGGTTAAGGGAAAATTAATAAGAAAATTGTAATGAAAATGATTATGAGGTGGAGATCATGAGGTGGCACATCCTAATTGGTTTATTGGAAAAATGTTTTTGATATGGAAATTACATATTCTTGGAGATTTTATTCTATGTACTTAAAATTAAGATGCGACGAATAAAATTGAATGAATGAAAATGAAATGGAACATATTTTTTTGTGATTTTATGCAAAAATAATGAAAGACGCTAAAATATTATTTTTTTAAACTATTTTTGGGCATTTCTTATAAAATAAGAAATAATTTTCAAAATAAAATATTTATTTAAAAAGACGCAAAATTAGGGTGTTACAGCTACATTTTTGCAAAAACAACTACTAGCCAAATGCTGAGACAAATGCTGTATTATGTGGAACAGCATTGTGTGACCTGATTGTTGCGTGCAAACACGCGCTATATTTATGTTGAAGATCTTCTGGAGATTCTATGGAGTTTTATATTTAACCTAGCGTGCTGATCAAGACGCACAGGTTTGCTGAGCTGTCATAAGGCTACAGGCCTTTGTATTTCCATAATCAATCTTTATATATTTTTGGAAATAATATTCTTGCTCATAAAGAATTGTTAGCTGGACCTTACAACGTCCAAGCTATGTTTTGAAGCCCAAACCCGTGCTTGCTAATACTATATATGTATGAAGACAAACCCTAAGTTTGTGTGTGTTAAAAACCGTGTGTGTACTAAAGCGTGAGTATTAGGTTTTCTTGTTAGTGTGAGTCTTGCTTGTATCTGTTGATTCATGTCAAGTACTCTGTGTTTTTGAGTTGTAATTGTGTACTACTCCTAAGCTGTGAAGTACGGAGTTAGTTGTGTCTTGAGAGTGTGACTCTTCAACCAAAAAGAACAATTGATAACAGTGTTGGTTGTACTGTTTGGTAGGAATTGAGACGGGGTCTCATATCTAGGAGTTCCTAGGTAGAGCAGCACGGGATAGGGTCTAGGTGCATAACCAAGTAGTGAGGCTACGTTGGTGTATTTCACTAGAACTATTATAGTGGGTTCATTCCTGGATTGGTATCCCCCAGACTAGGGCACGTTGCGCCGAACTGGGTTAACAAACTCATTGTGTTCTTTACTTTTCAGTCACGCTTATTTTACTTTGCTACGCTAAGTTATTTTATTACTGTGTGACAAATGCTCGGACACTAGTGCTAACATTGTGCACAGCATTTGTCTGTCTGGTTGCTAGAATTTCAATTGGCATCAGAGCAGGCACCCTGCCTGATTGGGTGAGCTCCAGGGAAGATATTTCTGGCTAAGATGGACAAAGAAGGAGGACTCATGAATAGACCACCACTGTTGACTGGTGATGCTAACTATGATGACTGGAAGTCTAAAATGACTACGTTTTTGAAATCCATGGATCACAAAACATGGAGAGCTGTGGTTGTAGGATGGGAACCCCCTGTGGTTACTACTGGTAAGGAAGGAGAGACTGTCACTAAGCTGAAACCTGAGGACGAATGGAGCAAGGATGAAGAAGCATGGGCCAATGCAAATTCAAGGGCTCTAAATGCCTTAACCAATGGAGTTGATGCGCACATTTTCAAATTGATAAAAAAATGTACTATTGCTAAGGAAGCATGGAAGAAACTCCAAACTGTTCATGAGGGTAACTCAAAAGTAAGAAAGCTCAAGGCTGCAACTTTTGACTAGCAAGTTTGAGAACTTGAAGATGAAGGATGATGAAAGCATTCAAGAATTCCACATGAGAATACTCGAGTTTGATAATCAATTTGATGCCTTGGGAGAAAATATTTCTGAAGAAAACCTGGTAAAGAAAATGCTTAGGTCTCTACCTAAGAAATTTGACATGAAGGTCACTGCTATAGAAGAAGCTAAGGACATCTCAGAATTGAAAATGGGTGAACTAGTGGGGTCCTTACAAACATTTGAAATGGCTGCAAATGAAAGATCAGAAAAGAAGACAAAGAGTATTGCTTTTGCCTCTAAATCTGAGGATAGTGATATGGAGGCTGATGATAGTCTATCTGAGACTATTGTGATGTTGGGTAAGAAATTTAATAAAGCTTTCAAAAGGTTTGACAAACAAGCCAAGACACATGCTCCAGACAACAGTCACAACATTAATAGGAATGCTAACAATCAGAGAAAACCAAAAACAGATGAGAAGCCAAGTCAAGGCAAAGGTGTTCAATGTCATGAGTGTGAAGGCTATGGTCACATCAGAACTGAGTGTGGCACTTATCTTAGAAAGCAAAAGAAAGGGATGAATGTCTCATGGTCAGATGAAGATGACTCTGAAGAAGAATCTGAATCTGCCAATCATGTAACTACTTTAACTGGAGTATGGGCATCTGATGCAGAATCACACGATGGTGAAATGACTTATGATGAACTGGTTGATTGCTACAAAGGTTTATGGCTCAAAAGTGTAGAAGTTGGCAACAATGTGTTAAAGCAGAGGAAGACGTACCATTGCATCACTACAGGCTGAGAAAATCAAACTTCTGGAAGAAAATTCAAGACTAGCTGGTAAAGTGGAGCTATACAAATCCAAGATGGATAACATGAACAAACAGGTGAGGATGCTGAATACAGGAACTGAGAAGTTAGAAGAAATCCTAGAGATAGGACAAAGTTCAAAAGATTCCAAGGGTATTGGTTTCAACCATCATTCACTACGACATCAGAAACCTGCATCTGTGACGAAGTTTGTTCCAGCTACTACTACCTATGATCCAACTATGCCAAGACAGATGCCCCAGCATCAGGTGAAACAACAGAAAAGCAGATACAAGACCAAGTCAAAGATATTATGGTTGGGTGTGCTATCACTGTGGGAAGAAGGGACACATTAGGCCCTACTGCTTCAAACTGTATGGATATCCTGACAAAGCTGTTCCATCAAAAACTGAATCAACTGTGAAGAAAGAATGGAAGCAGAAAAGCAATATTGTGGATCCTGACCAAGCTGAATCTGAAGGTGTGGAAATTGCTCAAATTGCTCATACATCTCTAAGAGCATCATCTAGGAGTGATTGGTACTTTGATAGTGGATGTTCAAGACATATGACTGGAAATAGAGACTACTTGACAGATATCTTGCCATATGCTACCAGTTTTGTGACTTTTGGTGATGGAGCCAAAGGAGAGATTAAAGGAATAGGAACTCTGATAACTGAAGGGTTGCCTAAACTTGACAAAGTACTTCATGTGAAAGGACCGACTGCTAATCTGATTAGCATTAGTCAACTATGTGACAAATGTCTGAAGGTCAACTTCACAAAGGATGAATGTCTGATTACTAATAGTAAAGGTGATCTACTGATGAAAGGAGAAAGGTCAAAGGATAACTGTTATCTATGGGTCTCTCAAGACAAAGCTGAGTTATCTACTTGCCTAATAACTAAAGAAGATGATGTGAAATTGTGGCACCAAAAGCTTGGACATCTAAACCTCAAAAGCATGAAGAAAGCTATTGCTGAAGGAGCCATTAGAGGTTTACCGAGACTTCAGATTCAAGAAGGAAGCAGATGTGGAGAATGTCAGATAGGCAAACAGACAAAGATGCCTCACCAGAAGCTGCAACATATGACCACATCCAGAGTACTCGAGTTATTACATATGGACTTAATTGGGCCTATGCAAGTTGAAAGCTTAGGTGGAAAGAAGTATGCTTTTGTCATGGTAGATGATTACTCTGGATATACTTGGATTTACTTCATCAAAGAGAAATCTGACACTTTTGAGAAATTCAAGGATCTTTGCCTAAAACTACAAACAGAGAAAGAATGTGGCATAACTAGGATCAGGAGTGATCATGGCAAAGAGTTTGAAAACAGTAAGTTCTCTGAATTTTGCACTGTTGAAGGGATATTTCATGAGTTTTCTGCACCTATTACTCCTCAACAGAATGGAATAGTAGAGAGGAAGAATAGGACATCACAAGAATCAGCTAGGGTTATGATACATGCTAAGAAGTTACCTTTCTATTTCTGGGCTGAGGCTATGAATACAGCCTGCTATATCCATAACAGGGTTACACTGAGAAAGGGAACATCTACAACTCTGTATGAGCTATGGAAAGATAGAAAACCAACTGTGAAACACTTTCATGTCTTTGGAAGTAAATGTTATATCTTAGCTGACAGAGAACCAAGAAGGAAGATGGATGCTAAAAGTGATGAGGGGATATTCTTAGGTTATTCAACTAACAGCAGAGCCTATAGAGTATTCAACTCTAGAACTAATACCATGATGGAATCCATAAATGTTGTGATAGATGATAAAGGTACAGATGCTGCACCAGATGACAGTACATTTGACCAAGCATGTGGTTTACCAGAGGAGACAGAAGATGAGATTGTCAATGAAGAAGACTCAGGAGTGATCAGTTCTGAAGATTTAGCCAATAACAAAGGGCCATCTACCAGAGTTCAGAAATATCACCCTATTGATCAAGTCATTGGTAATCCTAATCAGGGCATCACAATAAGAAGAAGAAATAATGAGATATCCAATTCTTGTTTCATCTCCAACTTTGAACCCAAGAATGTCAAGGAAGCTCTGACTGATGAGTTCTGGATAAATGCTATGCAAGAAGAGCTAACTCAGTTCAAGAGAAGTGATGTATGGGATCTAGTTCCTAGGCCATATAATGCAAACATCATAGGAACTAAATGGGTATACAAGAATAAGTCAGATAAGAATGGAACTATCACCAGAAACAAAGCTAGACTAGTGGCTCAGGGTTATGCTCAAATTGAAGGAGTTGATTTTGGTGAAACTTTTGCTCCAGTAGCTAGACTAGAAGCTATTAGGCTACTGCTTGGGATTGCATGTATACTCAAATTTAAGCTGTATCAAATGGACGTCAAGAGTGCATTTCTGAATGGTTACTTAAATGAAGTGGTCTATGTTGAGCAGCCCAAGGGATTTGTTGATCCAGCCTTTCCAGATCATCTTTACAAGTTAAAGAAAGCATTGTATGGTTTAAAGCAAGCTCCCAGAGCTTGGTATGAGAGGCTAACAGAGTTCTTGGTGAATAATGGTTACAGAAAGGGTGGTAATGACAAGACACTCTTTGTGAAAGATGTGAGAGGTAAGCTCATGATTGCACAAATATATGTTGATGATATTGTCTTTGGAGGAATGTCTGACCAGATGGTAGAGCATTTTGTTCAGCAAATGCAATCTGAGTTTAAAATGAGTCTTGTGGGTGAGCTTAATTTCTTTTTAGGTCTTCAAGTAAAACAAATGGAAGACACTATATTCATCTCTCAGAGTAAGTATGCCAAGAATATGGTCAAAAAATTTGGCATGGAGAATGCTGCCACTAAAAGAACTCCTGCCCCTACACATGTCAAGCTTTCAAAAGATATCAAAGGTGAAGATGTAGATCAAAGTTTGTACAGGAGTATGATAGGTAGTCTACTTTATCTAACTGCAAGTAGACCAGATATCACATTTGCTGTTGGAGTATGTGCTAGGTACCAAGCTAAACCAAAGGTGACTCATTTAACTCAAGTAAAAAGAATCTTAAAGTATGTGAATGGTACCAGTGATTATGGGTTACTATATTCTCATGGTGAAAGTAATAAGTTGGTAGGATACTGTGATGCTGATTGGGCAGGAAGTGCAGATGATAGAAAAAGCACGTCTGGTGGATGTTTCTTTCTAGGTAATAATCTCATATCTTGGTTTAGTAAGAAACAAAATTGTGTTTCCTTATCAACTGCAGAGGCTGAGTACATAGCAGCAGGCAGTAGTTGTACACAATTGGTGTGGATGAGACAGATGCTGAGTGAGTACAATGTCAAGACAGATGCTATGACATTATATTGTAACAACTTGAGTGCTATCAATATTTCCAAAAATCCTATACAACATAGTAGGACCAAGCACATTGATATCAGACATCATTTCATCAGAGATTTGGTTGAAGAAAAGGTCATTACAATTGAGCATGTTTCAACTGAAGAGCAATTAGCAGATATATTTATAAAAGCTCTTGATATGGCCCAATTTGAAAAACTAAGAAGGCGGTTAGGTATTTGCCTAATTGAGGAATTGTAGCAGTTAATGTGTGTAAGGCGTGCAGCAGTTACTCTCTCTCCAATCAACCGCTACTTGCACGTCCATCAAGGAAGTAAATCAAAATTTCCCTTATACGAAACAATCACACGCAATCATCATTATTCCTTACAACACTTTTCTGAAACTCTCAACCGCTCTCTTGCCGCTCCCATTGCTGTTCAAAAATTCTCAAATCTCCAAATTCTCCAAAGATTTACTACGATCATGTCTGCTTCAACTCAATCTCCAATCGCAAACGATCAAACTTCCCCCACTGTTCCAGAAACTACTTCAACGGTTCTGAATGTTCAACCGCTCGCAACAATGATCGATTCACCAGCAATCAAACAGCGTCCTAAAGCGCTGGTGTCAAGAAAGAGGAAAACCAGAAAAGGATCTACTTCTTCTGCTGCGAAGAAGACTGCAAAATCAAAAAGTAAGAAATCCTCTTATGTTCAACGTGTAGGTCTAAGCATGCATGATCTATACTGTAAGGAAAATCCATTCCAATCGACTATTGTAGAGTCAGATGTTGACACTTCTGTCAACGGATCTGATGAAAAACCCTCTGAGGGAGATGAACCGTTTGTTGAAACCCTAGGTTCTGCTAATCCTAAGGTAGATGAAAAGTTAGATGCTGGAAACTCAAATTTGCATGTTGATGGTGTTGAACATGCTGATGACAAGGCTGTTGCTGATGATGCAAATGTTGCTGAGAACATTGCTGTGACACAGGAAACTGCTAAACCCTCTGCTGATAAGCCAGATGCTGTGCCAGATGCTCAAGCATCTTTGGCACAAGCCAATATGGAGATTTTGGATGTTCCAAACACTCCTGAAACTGAAGTGGCTGAAGAGAATGACTCTCCCAAGCCTCAAGATCAGAGTGCTGACACTATTGAAGATGATGGTCAGACTGTTGATGTGAATATTGACCAAACTAATGTGGTCAATGTTGATGAATTGGAGTCTGAAGATAGACCTTTGGAAGAGACTCTTGTTGTTAGTATTGCTCGCAGGACAAGGAGCAAATCTGCTGTTGTTGCATCTACTGCTGGAAAAGATGCTAAGAAAGACAAAAAGAAAGCTGTTGATACTGGGAAGAAGCCCATTGGTCCTCCCAAGCCTGATTAGAAGAAGAAGAGCCTTAAAAGAAAGGATCACCCCTCAAGTGATTCTGACTTTGAGATTGCTGAGACAGATGCTGCCCCATCTGGTGGAGCATCTAGAAGAACTGTCAAGGGAATGAAAGTCCCTCTGGTTATTCCTCTAGCCCCTTTGGATAATGTCTCCTTTCATCTGGAAAGTGGAGCTACTCGCTGGAAGTTTGTTTATCATAGGAGGCTTGGCTTGGAAAGGAATTTGAAGGCAGATGCATTTAAATGCAAGGAACTTATGGATGTGCTGAATTTTGCTGGGCTGATGAAGACAGTGAAGAACCTTGGTCACTGCTATGACAAGCTGGTTAGGGAGTTTGTGGTCAACATTTCTGAGGAATGTGATGATCCTAGGAATCCAGAGTACAGGCAAGTGTTTGTTCGTGGTAAGTGTGTCAATTTTTCTCCTCAAATTATCAATGATTATCTGGGAAGGTCCACTGCAGACATTCCTGAGTTGGAAGTGACTGATGACACCATCTGCAAGGAGATAACAGGTAACAAGCTTAGACACTGGCCTAGACATTTGTCTGCTGCAAAATTGTCTCCCCTGTATACCTTGCTGAACAAAATTGCTGCTCATAACTGGTCCCCAACTACTCATTCCAATTCTGTTGCAACTGGTTTGGCTAAGCTCATCTATGCAGTAGGTACTAAATCTGCATTTGATTTTGGTTCTTATATTTACTAACAATTTTTAGAGCAAGCTAAGTCCTTTGCTGTTAAGTTTCCAATTGCCTTCCCTACCTTGCTGTGTGATATCATTTTGCAACAACATCCTGATATCTTGGTTAGTGTTGAAGAGCCTGTCAGGAGGCCTAGTCCTCTTGCCTTGGATTGCAAATCATTATCCCAGCCACAGGCTGATGAGTTGGTTGGTGCTTCTGTCCAGACAACTGGTATTATGGATAGGCAGGCTATGATTGCTGAACTTACTGAGGTCAGTTTGGATTTGGGTGCTAAGAAGCTGAAGGTTGATAGGGTTATAGCTGCTTTGAGAGTTGAGGCTGAAGCTGAGGGTGATAGCTGCTTTGAGAGTTGAGGTTGATAGGGTTATCCCAGCCACACTACCATTTATTGGTCCACATCATCACCTTTTTAAAGTTAATTACCTGGTAACCGGTTGAGCAGGTTTTGAAAAACAACAACATTCTTTTAAGTGAAAAATAAAGAAAAAAAATAAAAGAGCAACATCTTCATCGTTCCTCTGCATGTCATTCGTTGTCGTCGCGTTCCTCCATCTTCCCAGATTCTAATCTATGTGAATCGTTTTTGTCCTATATTTTCGTAGATCATTTCTGTCCTTTCTGTTTCTGTCCTCTGCGGATTGCAAATCTGGGAAGTCGATTAGAAAGGACAATTGCAATCGTTTCTTTCATTTCTGTTGCAACTCTATGATTGAATTTGCAACTAAACTTAATCGATTTTGGAGGTTCCCTTTTCTCTTACACAGATTATTAATCGATTAAGCTCTAAGTTTGAAGTTATCGGTGACGGTAACAGCGAGATTCCAGTGAGGTGAATTCAAGAAAGGTGAAGTGATGAGAGAGAAAGTTGTAATAAAGGGAAAGCTTAATTTTAATGGCAAAGCACCAAGGATGGCGAAAGACTGGTTTTAGGATTAACTTGTACATTTTGTAAATTCTTTATTTTAACATTTGAGTTTTGAGCCAAACAATGTTACTACAACTTTATTTTAACATTTTGTAAATTCTGGTTTTAGGATTGAGTTTTGTAAATTCTTTATTTTGTAAATTGGAGAAACAATCCAATTTTTTCAATGTTAATACAAATTAACAGAGTAATGGTTTTGCCAAAACAAAAACTGCATAATTTTGTGTCTCACATGTTTGCATAATAGGTTATGCCCAAAAATCTAGATAATTTGGTGTCTCAAAAACCAACAATTACAATGCTTAAAGTCTCACAAGGATAGACAATAAACAAAATTTTGTTGAAAACTCTGCATAACAGGTTATGTCCACAATTCGGCATAATTTTGTTCAACACAATATTCAATTACAATGCTTAAGTCTCTTACGCCCCTTCTCGATCCCACTTTTTATTCTTCGTTTTGGAGCCCCTTTTCTCTTTCAAGATCGAGGATCAATTTTCCAAGATTGATTAATAGTTGCACATTGTTTCAAGGCTTCACCACATGTATGACATGCAAAATTGTAACTCTCATTACTTAATGATCCTTCCTCAAAATATTCAATAGTTCTTTCATATAAACGATCAAACCTCTCCTTACTAGAACACACATCTTCATCTGTTTTTCTTTTATGATGCTTGCTTCTTACATCCTTACTCCATCTTCTCAATATATATTGAGATGGAATTGAAAAGACACCAATAGTTAGAAGTTTCAACAATGAATGTCTACAAAGATATTCATTAAACTCAAATAAGCGACATAAGCAAGAAATTTCTGTTTTTGATGCATCCCACTGTACAACAAACTCTTCTTTGTTCTTAAAGTCGAAGATTTCAAAAGTAGTAATCAGACCATCCTTATTCTCTTTCATAAGATGACATCCAGATAATCCTAAAACTTCAATTTGAAATTTCTTGAAGACTTCATGTGTGTAGATCAAAGACATTTGTTTCTCAAAAAGGTGTGGGAGTCTTAAGAATAGGTTCCTTGTGCCATGTATTAAAATCAGCTTGCTTTTCCACCTCTTTTCTTTCATGCAAAGCAACTTTATATTTTCAACAAATTCCTTTAATGTAGTTTTCTTACATACATATTTGTCAAAAAATGAATTGATGCTTTCTGATCTCTGAGTCGTAGACATGCCACCAAAAAATGTATTCTTCACGTAAACAGGAACCCAATGTTCACGTTCTTCGTATAAAGACTGAATCCACTCATCCTCTAATAGTTGAAACTTTTCTACCAAGACCTATAAATACATGAGTTGAGATGTTTTATGAAGTCTTCATTTTTTTGTATTACATGACTAAGCTTCTCAGGTACCTTTCTTAATATATGCCAAAAGCAAAACCGATGCCATGCATTTAGAAATACCTCTTGTATAGCCACTTTCATTGCTCTGTCTTGATCGGTTATTATTGCATTTGGAGGATTTCCACCCATTGCCCTAAGCCATGTTCTCACCAACCACTTGAAAGTATCTGAAGTTTCATCTACTAGTAATGCACAACCAAGCAACCTTGATTGAAAGTGATTGTTCACACCAATAAAAGGAGCAAAGGGAATTCTGTACTTATTTGTGATATATGTTGTATCAAAAGAATTCACATCTCCAAACTCTTGATAATCATCTCTACCTTTTGCATCCACTCAAAATACATTTTTCACACGATTTTCATCATCCAAATCAATTGCATATAAAAATCTTGGATTTTCTTCTCGCATAGCCATAAAACACTCCAACATTGCATTTGCATCTCCTGATTCTAAAGACAAACGATGACTTTCATCTAAATGATTTCTTACATCCTTCTCCAAGCAACCAATATTCTCATACACTCTAAATGTTGTTTGGCCATTGTTGCATAAATTTTGGTTTTTTTAACTCCAACATGCTGCAAAGTTTCAATATAGCTCTTTTGAGCTTTATTGATTTGTCTATGGCAGGGAAAATAATGTGCATGTGCTGGAAAAAGCTCATGATAGTGCTCTTTAATGAAATCATGAACAACCCATTTCCCATCACTATTTCTTTATATACGTACGTAAGCCTCACACTCCACCTTCAAACAAGGTTGTGGGTTAATTGCAGTGGATTTTTGCTTTTTCACATACCTTGTGCAAGCATATTTTACATCAATAAATTCTCTAGAAACTCTTGAACGACGACTAGTTTTAATGGAAATCCCAAACCCAATAAATTTTGCATAGTCAACATAGAATGAATAAGCATTTTCGTGTGACTCAAATTTCATTCCAATGTACGGTTCTTGATTTCCATTAGCATTTGAATCATTAACATGTGAATCATTGTTAACATGTGAATCAGCATCATACACTTTGTTTCCTTCAATAATAAGCTCCCCATTCTCATCAAAAACTTCCATTAATTCCTAATATTTCAAAAAACATATACATGTGTGAATATAATGACGGCAAGTTTGAGCAATAATAGACACTAAAATGATGCTCTAATAGACATAAGATGAATTGCTTTAAGAAAGTTTAAAAGAAAGAAAGAAAAGAAAAATCCAGCAAAAACAAACATTCAAACAAGTATGTTGATAACTTATAAAATTGTTCACAAAGTTACCTTATTGAGTGAGAGCTATGGTTTCTTTTAATAGAAAAATCAAGTGCAGCACCAAGTGTGTATGGAAGATGAAGAGATGAAAAAAAGTATCACTGGAAAGTAGAAGAAGACGAGCAGTTTCAGTGAGTGGGGTGGGGTGGGAAGGTGAGCAGTTTAGGTGAATGTGATTCCATTAATAATAATAATAATAATAATAATAATAATAATAATAATAATAAATTAAAAACAGAAAAAAAAAATCAATTTTAAGTAACCGGTAACAAGTAATTCACTTAAAAAAGTTGATGATGTGGACCAATAAATGGTAGTGTGTCAAAATGGGTGTGTTAGTGGGTGTGTCCTTAACATTCCTCATATATGCATACATCACTTTTAAAAATGTGAAATTTTAATCATAAATTATCCCTCCGACCCATAATATATTTTTTTGGTTACACTCCGTCTCATAACATAAGTACACTGACTTATTTCACATATATTAATAAAAGTTATTAATATAATTATTATATATAGTTTGTATGTAAATTTTACTAATTTTCCCTTTGTTTGTATGTGTATTTGATTTGACTTTCGTAATTCAATACAAGTTAATAGTGTAATAATTAAAGATATGTGTAAGAAAAAAGTAATAAATGCACCTAGTAATTTGTAAATGAACTTATATTTTGAGACTAAACTTTTTTTGAAAAGGTACTTATAATTTGGGACGGAGGGAGTATTTGATTAATAAAATTGTATTTATTTCTTCACATACCATATTGATTCTCAACAATTTTATTTATTTATTTTTAGGAGAATAAAATAGATCTCAATTTTTTTGACATTTTTTACGCTTACATGTCTCTGGAAATAATGTCATTTTCAATAGGGGTACAATCAATGCTCTTGCTTTACTATGTGTCCTTATGGCACATATTAACATGATCATATGAAAAATAATCATTTATCCTTATAATAACTAACATAAAAAAGGAGAACACTTATTTTTTGTTTGGTTACTGAGGATAAGGATACTTTGATTGGTTATTAAGGAATGAGAAATGGACTTCATACAATTTAAAATAGCAAATAAAATAAAAGTTTGGAGGTTAGAGTAGAGCACACAACCTCCCGCATTCCATGAAATTTCGTTATACAAATTCATACTTGGACCAACTTTGAATTTGTGCAACTATTATTTAATAACAAATGTTATTATTATTCGTCAAAAAAAAATATTATTATTAAGTCTGAAAAATATATATAGAGGCCCAAGATTTTGAGACCTAAAATTAACACTATGTTTGGTTTAAAGAAAAGTAGGAAGATTGATTGTGAAAGGAGAGAAAGTGCGGAAACCAAGATCTATCCTCTATTTGGATAGACTGTTAGAGAAAAAGGAAAGCTTATTTTTTATGGGGCCCAAGCTAGAATACTTTCCACCCAGATTTGGAAAGAAACCAAAGAATTGAGTATTAATAATGTGAAAAGACAATATGACCCTTGTTTATGAAATACTTTTTACATAACGACACTCTTTTTTTTCTCACCGTTTTTTCAATTTATTGCATCCCTCCATGTGATGGCATTCAAGTATGTATCACATTTTTTACTTTAAATTTTACCTGCGTCTGTTTACTTGTTTCGTTGGCAGCCGTGTGTTTCTTAGGTGATTAAATAGTTGCCAAAAAAATTGATCAAGTACCAAATTCAATTAATAATTAAACCATTGCTTAAATAATAAATAAGATGTCAAAAAAATCATAATGAATAACATATAATAATCGTTATTTTAAATATATAATATATTAATATTTGTTTCATTTCTACCTAAATATATGCTTTAATATAAGGGTAATTATGTCATTTACTACATAATATTACTTTATTTTCTCTCACTCTCACTCATATGAAACAATTTAAAAATTATCTCATCTAAACAAAGCCTAAAGCACAACTTGCACAGCCCAGAGGCCAGCCCTGATTCCACCTCCTCCACTTAAGTTAGCCTACATTTAAGTGTTATTGATTGATTTATGTTAGACTTTCCTTGAAACATGGAGTACTTTCAAAATGATTTAAGTTAGCCTACACATAACAGGAATTGAATTGATAAATAGTTTAATGTTATCTAATTCACTAGATTAATCTCTATTATTATGCGTAGATGATATCATATTTAAACCAAAAAATATGTTTAATGTTAACAAAGAATGTGTTAATAGTCTAAAAGTCATAGCTCAACTGACAGAAAATTGCAAGATTATTAGATTGGATGTCCATGACCAAAAATCGATCCCAAGTCTCTCTACTTTTGTGTGTGTGAGTTCATAATGATTTTATCATTTCGACTGTGAACCCAAAAGAAAGTGTGTTTGTGCAAGAAATAAAAAAAACTATTAAAAAAATAGAGAGTGTATAATTGAATTTATTTAAAAATAGAAAATAAATGGGAATTAAAATGAAAATCTAATAAAAAGAAGAAGAAAAAATTCTAAAAATTCACTACCTTATATCGACTTAAAATTGAACAATACACTAATATTTCTCCATACACTCCTTGTGTCCTATATTATAAGAGAAAAAAAAACACACTTATTAAGAAAGTAAAATATAATGATTGAAAGTATTTTTTTTTTTGAAGTAAGGTGTATAAAAAGATGTAAAAATAATTTATATTGATTATTGGTTATGAAAAAGATAAGAGAGAAAGTAAACTTTTTTGGAAAGATAATTATTTATTTTTTTTCTCTTAAATTTTGGGATAAAATAATGAGATTTTTTCTCACATATTTTAGGACGGAGAAAGTATTTTGATAAGATAATAGTCCACGCGAGCTTAACTTTTGTTTCACCAATTGAGGTGTCTCCAATCCAACTAGTGGAATAGTCGTTGCATTTGAAGGTGGATATTCGAATCTTGGTATGACAATTTATTCATATTTAAGTTGAAATTCTAATCACGAGACTACTAGACAAAAAAACATAATATAGGGTGCGTTTGTTTGAGCTTTTAAAAAAATAGATTTTTCTTTGTATTTTTTAAAATAGATTTTATAGAATCGTTTTCTAAAATATTACAAGTTTTTTCATATTCGTTTTTTTTAATTGAAATATTAATTTTGACATCATATAACATAAACACACATTATTGAAGATCAAAACATAGTCAAAATCTCAATTTTTCAAAAAGTTGTATTTCAAAAATGATTTTTATGAAAATTTATTCTAAATAACTTCAAAATTAAGTGATTTTTTGATATCCAAAAAAAGTTTTGATAAAATGATGAAATATCTAAAATAACATTTTAAGAATAACTATTCAAACAAAATTTTCATTTGAAGCTTTTATAAAAAAAATCTTTGTAAAATTTTTTTACACAAAATTATATAACACAAAAAAATCTATTTTTTTTAAAGCTGAAAAAAACACACCCATAGTCAAAGTAAGTTACTCCACCTGTCTCAAAACTTTAGTCTATTAGAGTTTTATATGTGGATTAAGACATACTACCTCCGTACCAAAATATAAGTCGTTTTGACTATATTACGCAAATTAAGAAATGTAATCTTTGTTGCATGGAAAAGAGAAATTATGAGTTAGTTTACAAAATTATCCTTAATTAATGATATGGAAAAGATAAATTGAAGAAATAAAAGAAGATAGAGTAATAAATAGTTAAGGGTATAATAAGAAAAATAGCATTGAATGCTTCATTGGTAATGTAAGTGAATTATATTTTGGTACAATTTTTTTTCTCAAAGTGACTTAAATTTTGGTACGGAGGGAATAATAAAGAATGATAAATTAAGTCTTTTTCACCATTATTTTATTATGAATGTGAAAATTCATTTAATGAATGCTTAACTTTTTAAAATGGTACAAATGTTAAAACATCAATAATTGTACCTTGGTTTTTTAAAAATAAAAATAATTGATCTACTACGAAATAATTGACCCCAAATAATTAGGATAAGATAAAAATTTGAAAAAAACATCAATCAATAAGATTTAACCAAATATTTTAAGTGACCACACTCCCTCCTCATTCAACGTGTTTAATGTTTTCAACATCCAACAATCACCTCACTTTCCACGCTCACATTCGACACTACATTGCAACTTCAACTATTTAATAATTTTTCAAACAAGCCCATTTTTTTTTGGTACATCGGAAAATAACAGCATGAACTAAACATTAAACAAGCCCATTGTAAGTAACCTAAGTATATTTCAAAATCTAACATTTTTTTTTCTGGTTAGAATCTCCTCCCAACCGAATATTTTTCATACACAAAAACTAAATTTTTCCTATTTATTTAAAAGGTCCGAAACTTTTATGTATAAATGTTAGATGACTATTAATTGCATTGAATGAAGTCTAAAAAGTGTGCTAAATATAGTCTATAAACACTTTTATTAATGCCATAAAATCCAGATCAAACAAAAAAACCGAAACAATTTTCGTCCAAATTCAGAATGATATAATAATAGTTATTATTATATGACAAAAATAAAATGTTTTCATTGGTTTGTTGTTAGAAAAATAAATAAATATTTTGTCAAAAAATAAAAATAAATAAATAAAAAAATAAAGTAAAACTTCACAAATAGTTAGAGGACCAAAAGTCTATTTCAAATAAATAATATTCCTCGTTCCAACATCAACTATGTAAGATAAGATAACAGACTGAATCAAAAAAAAAAAAAAAAGATAAGATAACAGATCCACACAATTCAAATCCAATCAGGTCCAATAACCCACCACACACCACACCAACCCCTTTTTGTTTTTTTTATTCCATTCCATTTCAATTCTTCATTCCTTTTTTCTTGCCCTCTCTCTTCATTGGTTATTCTTCATCATCACCAATTTTCCAACACCGATCTCTAAGACCCATTTTCATTTCCACACGTAATTTCCATTTTTCAAACTTGGGTCATCTTCAAAATTGTATCTTGGGGTGCATGTCACCCAGATTTGTGGTTTTTTTTCAATGGGCTGTTTAGATGATGGTCGTTTCAATGTTGAGCTTGAAAATGGTATGAAGAACAATGGTTGTTGTTGTGAAAATGGAAAAGATGGTGCTGCAATTGAAGATGCTGTGAAGGTTTTGTTGTTGGGTCTTGGAGAAGATATTAATAGGGAAGGTATTAGAAAAACACCACTTCGTGTTGCCAAAGCCCTTCGTGAAGGAACAAGAGGTATAAAAAGAAAAAGTGTTTCTTCTTATAATTCTTATATGTGTTGAATTTTAGTTAGTAACTTAGCTCTTGAGTATGTGTTTTATTGTCTTGTGCTGATAATTGATTCTGATTGAATTGATTTTGTAAAGTGAATTTAGTTAAAACTGATTTTATGGTAAAATGATTTATGCTTGAATACCTCGGAGTATAAAAATCACGTTTGGTGGCAAAAGCTACATATTATAGCTAGAATCATGTTTGATATCTAAATTAATTTTAAGTATTCAGAATCACTTTTGGCAAAAAGTGAATCCAAACATGACTTATAGCATTTTTTGTGTCCAATTTACTTGATAGTACTTACTTTAAAATTTAGGTGGTGATATGAGTTATATTATATTTGTTTAAAGGGTTAAATAATGTTTTGGTCCCTGTAATTTTCTTTGTTTTATATTTTAGTCCCTGTATGTTATTTTTGTTAGAATTAGTCCTTGAATATTAAAATCATTTTGATTTTAGTCCCTAATTCGCAGGAAAATCAGCAGGAAAATTCGCAGGAAAATCAACAGGACACTTGCAAATTTTCCTGCGGATTTTAGTTTTAAAGACCAAAATCAAAATGATTTTAACATTCAAGGACTAATTCCAACAAAAATAACATACAGGGACTAAAACCAAAAACACAGGAACTTACAGGGACCAAAAGATCATTTAAGCCTTGTTTAAATTTAGCTTTACATGACTTTATGAGTAGTAAGTGTGTGTTTGGTTTGACTTTTGATAGAATTGATTTTGATAGAATTCATTCTGGTAGAATTGATTTTATCAGAATTGATTTTAGCATAATTGATTTATGTTTGGATATAATTATGTAAAAGTGAGTTGAACAATAAATTTCAGAAATCCTAGCTTCTAGCAGAGTCAATTCTGGAGGTAGAATCAATTCTGCTTTAGAATAACCAAACATCTAAAATCAATCTAGAATCAATTCTACACCTCTAGAATTGCTTTTGGCCGGATGTCAAAGTTTGGATCTATATTCATGTTAGTTAGCTGGATCTTTTACTATCTTATTCATACAAAAGTTAGAGAAAAAAATGGTTATAGTGAGTTTATTTATTTGTCTATTGTTAGATGACAATTTGTTAGTTATCTACAAGCTTTCTGCATTTGCTTTCGCTAGTGTTTTACATGCATGCTTGTCCTTTTACAAAATTATAGTGAAGTTAAAATTTCTTCACTTGTTTTTGTCTGTTGTTACGGTCAACCACATTGATGGAGTCAAAGGCAGTAAATTATTATGGTTTGGTTTAGATCTTGTTTAGGAAAAGCTTAATTGCTTGCTTAACCAAAAGGGGTATCTTTTTTATACACTTCTCTTAAGTTTAGTGTTATGCAGTGGTGAATTCAAACTGCAACTTTGTGAGCGATTGTTGTCAAGAGTTTTATCCATAAGGTTGTTTAGACGATAGTATAAACTACTAGCATGTGTTTGGGGGATCTTACACCAATTTGCCCTTGTTCCGTAGTGCAATCATTAGGTGTTTGTGACCTTCCACGATTCAAAAGCAATTTGAAATTTTTGTCTTTGAAACACGAAGGTGACGTATATACAAGGAATAGTTTGATATATATGTAGGACTGATGTGTATCACAGAGGCAAATCCCACTAGGTGAAACTACGACAAAGAATGCTAAGTATTCATGTTAAAAATAGAGAGAGAACTCTGGGGGTTCTGATTATCAGCTATTAAATTTCTCAGAGTTGAGTCATGGGAGAAGGGAGTTCTTTAGCTTATAAGCAGATGGCATTTATTCATTCTTGTTTTTATATTTTATTTCATAGCTGAATTATGAAATTGCACCAAGTCTGGTCTAAGTTTTTTTGTTCATGGAAATTTTTCATTTATCAATCTGTTTTAAGGGACCAATATCCGGTTGTTTAGGTAACTTCAATTTTGTCTGCTTTTGCGTTTCTTTTTCTACGCTGAGGCTTTAGCAGTGTACTAAATTCGAAAATTATAATATATTCTTTAATACTGTCATTAATAACCATAAGGGGACCTATCTTCTTCCAGGTTACCGGCAAAAGGTGAAGGACATTGTTCAAGGTGCTTTATTCCCTGAAGCTGGTCTCGATAATAGAGTTGGACATGCTGGTGGAGCAGGTGGACTTGTGATTGTCAGAGATATTGACTTGTTTTCCTATTGTGAGTCATGCATGCTTCCATTCCAGGTCAAGTGTCATGTGGGTTATGTTCCTTCCGGCGAAAGAGTTGTCGGTTTAAGCAAGCTATCTCGTGTTGCTGATGTATTTGCAAAACGACTCCAAGAGCCTCAGCGTCTCGCTAATGAAGTTTGTTCTGCTTTGCATCACGGAATAAAGCCAGCAGGTGTTGCCATCGTACTTCAATGTACACACATCCACTTTCCAGACATAGAATCCGTCTTTCTTGACTCAAACCACCAAGGATTGGTTAAGATACTCGTTTCTGCCGGTTCTGGTGTTTTTGAAAACAAAAATGCGGAGGAATGGGCTGATTTCTTTAGTCTCCTCAAATTTAAAGATATCAGTAGGGAAAAAATCAACTTTAGAGGATCATCTGACTCAAGCTGGTGTCCTTCTCAATTTGCCAATGTTTCATCCAAAATCGGACCAATCAACCCTGCAATGGTCACTGCAGTTTCTTCAATTATCAAATCGTTGGGAGAAGATCCATTGAGGAAGGAGCTTAGAGGGACTCCAAGTAGATTCGTGAAGTGGTTAATGAACTTTCAGAACAGCAACTTTGACATGAAATTGAATGGTTTTCTCAATGGTGGGATAAATTCTTTAACCGCAAATAAGGAGATTGACATGAACAACAAAAAAATATGCTCTGAGCTGAGCTTAACATTTTGGTCACAATGTGAACACCATTTACTTCCATTTCATGGTGTTGTTCACATAGGTTACATCCTATCAGATGGATTTAGTCCTATTGGAAAATCTCTTTTACAATCGATAGTACATTTTTACGGTTTCAAGCTTCAAGTTCAGGAGAGGCTTACCAGACAGATAGCTGAGACAATTTCGCCGCTGATCGGTGGAGATGTGATAGTAGTTGTAGAAGCAAGTCACACATGTATGATTTCTAGGGGTATTGAGAAGTTTGGAAGTAGTACTGCCACGATTGCCGTTTTAGGACAGTTTTCAACCGACCTTCCGACAAGAGCTTCGTTCTTGCAGGGTATTCCAAGTCCTACTTCTTTAGAGCAATGATTATTGTTTGAACTCACTTGAAATAATGTAGCACTAGCTCCACTTGTTGTTTGCATTCTGAAGTTATTCCAATTTTGTCTTAGATTTCATAGAATTATAGCTAGAAATTGTCTTTTATATGCTTGTAATACCCTAAAAAACCCTTTGAGAAAAGTTGGATTTACATGCTGGCCAACTTTGATAGTAAAATGTTGTTTAGGTGTACCTTGAAAGTTTTTCTTGATGTTGAGTTTTGAATTCTGATTACTTTATATGAAGGTTCAGAGTTTGTTTTGCATGCAAATGTTTCAGTACTATGGTATTTTAGTGGATCATGGTTTATAAGGGGATGCATGTTGGATAAGGGGGGTGCATGGTTTAGTGGATCATGGTTTGCAAATGGTATCAAACTGTGTGAGTTATAGAATATGTGAGTTAAAGTTAGCAATGGTATCATGTTTATGCAGATGGCATTTAACTCACACATGGGATCATGGTTTAGTGGATCATGGTTTATGCAAATGGTATCAAACTGTGTGAGTTATAGAATATGTGAGTTATAACATAAAATGAAGATTGTGTTGCTTCAAATTATCAAAATGTCAAATCAAAATCTTTTGGGGGTAAGAGAATTAATAGTTGTTGCTTCAAGTCTCAAGTTAAAAGTAGAATATATATATATATATATATATATATATGAAAGCAATGAGGAAAATAAACATGTAAATAGTGAATCTATCTTTGTTCCATCTCTTGGTTTGAATGAAAGGAGGATTGTAGTTTCACATAACAAATCCAGCAGTGTGCATGCACATTTGTGTTAGAGCTTAATTGCTTATGACAAAAATTTATGTGGTGATATATTTGAAGTATATTTTTCTTAACTTAGAGCAAAATATGGAAGAGTCCAATGGGTGGTAGGCCATCCATCACGGGAGTGGTTATGGTGCATAAGCTTTTTCCTTATGCACCGTGCATAAGTAATAAAAATTACTTAGTACACCCCCAATTTCTAGTGCACCCCCAACCAAATTGCTTAGTGCACCAGAAATTTAGAAGGTATACTAAGTAATTTGGTTGGGGTGCACTAGAAATTTAGAGAGTGCACTAAGCAATATGAGGTATTTATGCACGGTGCACCATAACTTGTGCCATCCATAAGATGCTAATGTGGCATTGTCGATGTAACAATTTAGTGCTACGTCACATATCATACGACTTTTTTTATTTTTCCCACAATTTGACTAGAAAGAAAGATGACCTCAAAGATTAAAATAACAAAACTTTTTTTTTTATGCAAAATAACAAAACGTTTAAGTTATAGGGACTTATAACTTTTTATATTAAAATGTTCAACCCAATGAAACCATTTTAGCCAATTTATTTAAAAATCATAAGAAAATAATTCAAAAATAATTTTAAACCGTGCAACGCGCGAGTCTTATTCTAATTTTGCTAAAAAGACTGTTTCTACTCCTAATTTCAACCATAGCAAGGTGATAAGATATCACATGCTTAGTGTTGCCAATTATCAACTACTTCTTAGTCACAACTCTTTCCACAACCATAAAGAGATTATTCCATGCGTGCCGAAATCCATGCCACTCTATCTTGAACTCCTTTTTAGGAAATCCATGCCACTCTATCTTGAACTCCTTTTTAGGAACTTCTGGATTTAAACGCCATTTATGCCATATGTTCTGGTGCATGAACTTGTTTTGTCCCAAGGCAATGGCAATTCCTATGATTAGTATCAGCAAAATCATGAAGAGTGATATTTTATGAACCTGCAAGCACCAACAGTTTGCAAACTCAATGAGGTTTGTTAAAATGTATCAGCAAAAAGTACCTGTGTGTGATGGTCCAAAATACAAGCATGTTTTACGACCTTCATGATATTTAATTTTATTACCAACTTGTAGCGATTTTACTCAGTCATATACTCATATCAACTTAAAAGATCTTTTGTTACCAGCTTGTAGCTATAAATTTGAGGAAATAGCACAAACCTTATTCATAACATTGCTTTTCTGAGGAAAATTTCTGTCAGCATGCTCAAGAGAATATCTTAACATTCCGATTATGGCAGATTCAGTCACTAGGTCATCACAGTCTGCAGGATAATTAAGCAGTTGTTAAGTTTATATATTAATTTTACAATATTGAAGATTATTCAATGAAATGGATGGTGACATAAGTTGAAAGGCTACCCGGGATGTCAAAAATTTGCTTTGTTGGTGGAATTCCCAATAAGTCGCCCAAATATTCACGGACACGAACACGGTCAGAGAGTGATAGGAGATCCCCATGAGTTAAAACAAGTACTGGTTTATCATCTGCATGCAATAGAAATGAACTATCAGATTGGCTACCATTATGAACCCGTGTAAAAGAGATGAGAGATTGATACAAAGAATACAAGAAAAGGTACAATGAAATAAATAACTGTAAGAAATTGGGTTGGACCTAACTCAACCCTGCAAAACCGGCTTGTAAGGTGCCGATTTTCTCTGCTTTATAAACACACATTCAGGTCAATCTCGTAACCGATGTGAGACTTCTTAACAATAATTATCAAAGGTTCTCCATTCTCTCTTCACACAAACTTCCTAATTTACGATTTCTCCCTATTTATTTAATCGAGTCTCCTCTAACTTATCCTAACTACATTACATAATCAAAGACAGTCTTTGACAATTTTTCTGACAATAGAATGATACATTTTAAAATCCATCAGAATTGACAATAGAATGATACTATTTAACAAAAACATTGTAAGCCTTCCAAGCCCCAGAAACTATTTTACAGGCTTAGACATTATTTAAATAATTAAAAGAAGAAAGGTGAAAATAAAATGCAGCTGCAACGGTATTGTTTACATTTATCTATTGTTTACATTCTTCATGTCAAAGAAACTGGTTTGAAACCAGAATTCACTTTTTTATCAGCATATACTGACATCAATAACAGAAAGTATTGATTTACATTTCAAGGGTCCTGCCTCAATACTATGAATGCTCCAATTCCTCTTTCCCCGATAACCCTTTCTTTTCGGTTAGACTTCATTCAAGGTAACTAAGGGCAATAATAAAGCACATATGCTAAACGTCAACTACATCTCTAGGCGTACAATCAACGTAAGCACAAACACTTAAAAACAGTAGCCAGCCGGAAAATAAAATAAAAGCAATCATATGATTCTATCAAATTTTAAAAGGAAAAAACAATAGGCTTGTCCGGAAAATACCTTTAAATGACACGAATGGACAATTGAAAGTAGAAACAATTTCTTCAATATACCGTGCCTCCACATCATCGCGAGCATTCATCGCATTCAGAACCGAAAGACCATTAACGACACATATAACAAAATTAACTTTTCTGCTCTTACGGGAAAAGAAACCTTTCTTGCCACCTTTACACTCCAAACTTTTACTCAGTTTTGGAGTATCTATACTCCTGATAGAGAATTTGTAAAACGTAACGTAAATATTAACAGTTTTTTTTTTTGACAAAAGTCAATATTAACAGATGAGAATGAGAATATTGAGAATGTTAAGTACTGAAATTATATTCAAACCTGACAACAAGCTCTCCGTGACGAACACCTTTGGTCATCCAATTTTTCAGCATTTTACTATTCTCATCAAAATTATCCGACAAACTACGTGTATCATACAGACAGATAGAATTTGAGTCTCTTGGAATCATATACTCACGGAGGAAGCATGTTCCATCCCCTTGAAGTGAATTATCTGGCATCAACAGATAAAAGTAATGGAAATTTCTTAAGTCAATGTACAATAATTTATCCTGATATAAAGAAGATATATTGATGGACTGAAATAAAATCACTTCTTAATCATCCAAGTCAATATCAAATTTAAAGTTCTAAAAAAAAAGCATACATGATACTTGTGCTCTTTCATGTGCAAATTTGTCGTCATCGAACACCTTTGAGATTCTATTTATGAGACTACTTTTCCCAGATCCACTTGGACCAACTAATATGAAGCATGTTGTCTCTGGTACATCATAATCACATAACTTTAAGCCCCTGGCCTTCTCGGTCCATGTTCCAGGCATGTACCTGTGTGACGATCAAACCAACACACGATAAACTTCATTCAGATTTGCAACTCCATGTATGCTCTCTCATACAAACATTTGAAAATTGATTTCAGAATGAACATAAACTATGCAAATATAAAAATAATAGAAATTTGAGTTAATATTATCGACACCTCAAGATTTTTTCTTTCGCCTCTTTCAAATCCGTGCTATCAATCTTGAATACATCATAACTTTCCAGGATTTCTTTATAGATACTAAGCTTCTTACTTTCACTGACAAGAAAATCATCCACAGAAGAAGTATCTATACTTTCTTCACTAAATTCTTCAAAATCTAATTCATTCATCCTGTCGTCTTTATTCTGCAAGCTAATTGTATCCCTGAAACATTGGAAATAACATAACCATCATCAAGTTAGTGTCATGTCAGAACAGTATTACCCCAGTCCTAAATATAAGAAAAGGTTTAGCTTTAAGATATTCTTATCCCCCACTAAACTACGCGACAACTTTTTGTCTTTAGTACAAGTTGTCTAAATCACTAAAATAACGTTTTCTCCACCAAACATCGGTTCAAGTTCAATACTTTAAATGTTTGTCCTGTACTATTCTATCTTATACTATCATGAGTATTACCTCCGGTCCTAAATATAAGAAAAAGTTTAGTTTTTAGATATTTTTATCCCCCACTGAACTAAGCGACAACTTTTTGTCCTTAGTACAAGTCATCTAAATCACTAAAACAACATTTTCTCCACCACCAAACATCGGTTCAATATTTTAAATGTTTGGTATGTACTATTCAATCTTATACAATCATGTACTGTTATGTCTGATACTTTTATTTTGTAAATCAACAGGACTATATGAGATTTTTATTTAGTTTACAAAATTCTTAATTATAACAGCAACAATAATCATAATCATAATGAAAGAGACTATCATAGACTATCATAGCATTATATATGATACTTCAATCTTATACTAAATTATTAACAGCTGAACAAAGACTGAAGCAATTGATATATAAGAATATAAACAAGAACAATAAATTAAACAACCACTGATCATGATCAATTACACTACCTGGAAGTGAGTGGGAAGGAATGAAAGGGAAAATATTCATCCAAAGAACTGAAAGAAGAATCATCACGTGAATCACCACCCATGACGGTGTTGCGTTGTATATTTGGAATGGAACGGCTTTGGAGTGAACTGAAGATAACTTTCAACCTAAGTAAGAAGACATATATATATTAGGATTCTTTGGGTGCGCTTCATTTAGGTTTAAAAATATGGTTGTTTTAGATCCCTATTAAATGGGGCTTTTTTAAGTTTAATCCTTATCTCATTTTAATTATATTTTTAAGTCCAATAAAATTTATTTGCACGTTTTAAATTACTACTATTTATTTGTTTTGTCAAAAAAAAATTATTTATTTGTTTATATTAAAATATTTTTTGAATAATTTATTTTAGGCTTAAACATCATTTTAGTCCTTGTATGTACATGAAATTTTAATTTTAGTCCCTGTATCAAATTTCGTTCAAAATAAGTCCCTGAATCAACCAAATTTTTTGATTTTAGTCCCTAAAGCGAAAATCCGCAGGAAAATTCGCAAGTTTCCTGCAGATTTTCCTACGAATTTTCCTGCAGATTTTCGTTTTAAGGACTAAAATCAAAAAAATTGGTTGATTCAAGGACTTATTTTGAACAAAATTCGATACAGAGACTAAAATCAAAATTTTGCGTACATACGAGGACTAAAATGATGTTTAAGCCTTTATTTTAATATTCATCAATATGAGTTTGAAATATTATGAGGTCGTTTGTTATATTTAAAACAAAAACACTTATTTGTAAAAAATAATCATTTTTAAATGCCCGTTTGACCCGACTTTATTTTACCTTTATTTCTCTTATAAATCATCAGGATGGTCAAACACGTACGGTCTCGTTTGGCCCGACTTATTTTCTAGTTTTTTATTTTTTAAAAATGAAATAGAGAATTATAAAATTTAATTTAGCCATATTTCTCCTTAAAAGTATTAGAGAAATAAAGTAAAAAAGTAAAAAATAAAGAGAAGTGGAGTCAAACTCAATTTTTGTTCTATGCTATTTTTATGGAGAAGAAAATAAGCCGGACCAAACAGAGAAGTTTGCTAGAAATCTGAAGCTAAGAGCTCGTTTGTTATAACTTTTTAAGAAAAATCACTTATTTTTAAAAAATAATCATTTTAAGGAAATAACATTTGTTTGATATAGCTTTTAAAAATGATCCGAATTTGAAAATAATCTAAAAACTAATAAAATTGAGAAGTTGATATTAGTAGCTTATTTTTTATAGATTTTTTTTAGAGGAAAAAGAAAATAGGTGTCAACAAATTTCAAACAAAAATATCCTTAAATTTATTCTAATCTCTAATTACTATATATCATTCACTAAATAGTTTTTTCAGTTGCTTACCATTGAAAATATGCGTCAGCCATTGGAATTTATGTATAACATATCGACTTCAATTGGTTGGCAGATGGTATGAAACTACGGTTTTAGTAGACGGAGCAGTATACTTTTACTTGGATAGAAAGCACATTGGTTTGTTCATGGTTGGAAGAAGTAGGCTCATCATATCATCAGCATTCCACCAAGATATGGATATTTTAAAAAAGTTAAACTAAAAACAAATATTCCAGTGCAGCTAAACTTCTAGCTTAATTGAGAACGAGAATTTGCAAGATATTTTTATATGAATTCTTTAAGAAAACTCGAAATTGTTATGTTTTTCTATGCATATTTTCATCTTGTGCACTTTTGTGGCTATGTCAATGTCCATTGTGAACCAATATTACTATCAACTACAAATTATAAGACCCTTAATTGATATTAAAGATCAGTTGAAAAACAAACAAAATGTATTATCGAAAAAAAATGTCACCAAACAAATATGACTAATTATGTCAACGAGAGTAGTGTCAAAATCAGTCTACTAAACTAAATGGCAAAACTTGATAAAATTGTTAATGAAAAAAGTGCATAAAAAAGCATTAAAAGTAAACAATGAAAAATTTGGTTGTTGGTAAATCAGCTCCACCGGAATAAATTCTAGCTTATCTGATACACCATCAACTTTATCTTACCTGTCACATAAAAGTTGTGTTTGATATACATGATTCCTACATTTGAATTGATTACATTTGATGTAACGATTCAAAGTTATTATCAAGATGGTTTTAGGTTTTGTCCATGAGGTGTCAGCTCAGTATTAAGAGTTGAAATCATCTCACGACTCACGAGACAGTTGTAAAATAATCATTAGTTTCACTGTCACTTTAATAAATAATTTTTCTTTTTCAATTTTTATATATAAGTTTCTATACATAATCAACTACGATATGATATTTATCACATGTCAATAACAATTTTTGGCTGATGAAATTTAATTGGCAGAATGGTAGAGGATTAGCTGAGTTTGCCTTGTTAAGGAGAACCTCACTGCTTCAATACCACCCGAAGTCTCAGCCCGACTGCGCCGGCGTACCAGTTGCCGGACTAACAACACTCCAAGCACTCTCAAAATCCATAGGAATCAGAACTCGATGGAAGCAGCGAACGAAAAAACATTCTGATCACTGCTGCATCAGGTGGTGTAGGCCACTATGCAGTTCAATTAACAACACTCATGTCACAGCCACTTGTGGCGCAAGAAAGTGGTTACTATTAATAAGAAGCCGAAATAGTGAATCTATGACAATTGGTTTCTTAAATGAAAACCCTAGGTGTTTACCGTAGAACTACTTTTTGATTTATGACTTTGACACTGCATGCAGCAGTACTTAATATTCACAGCTACCATATGTGCCGAATTTTATGCCACTCTATCTTGGGTTCCTTTTCATGAACTTTCAGTTTCGGACGCTCTATCTTAGGCTCCTTTTTAGAAACTTTTGGATTTAAATGTCTGTCATGAACGTTTCTACTAGAAGCTTGCGGCTGAGGTCCTTGCTGTTGAGGGGCGTTGTAGTGGTGCATGAACTTGTTTTGTTCCAAACCAATGGCAAATCCAATTAATAGTATCAGCAAAATCATGAATAGGGATAGAGATATTTTATGAACCTGCAAGCACCAACAGTTTGCAAACTCAATGAGGTTTTATTGAAATTTGTCTTCAGTCACTGCTTGAGAAATAAAAAATCTGAGACAATGTTTGATTGGACGGTCTTGATTATAAGCAAAAAATACCTGTGTTTGATGGTCCAAAATATATGCAAATTTTACTACTTTCATCATGTTAAATGAATAATAATTTTGTTACCAACTTGTAGCTATTTCACTCAGTGATATCAACTTAAAAAAGCTTTTGTTATCAGTTTTTACAATAAATTTGCAGAAGAAGCACAAACCTTATTCATAACATTGCTTTTCAGTGAAAAATTTCTGTCAGCATGCTCAAGAGTATATCTTAACATTCCAATTATGGCAGATTCAGTCACTAGGTCATCACAATCTGGGATAATTATCAAATTGTTAAATTTATACTAATGTAACGATATCAAAGAATATTTAATGAAATGGATGGTGACATAAGCTAAAGGGCTACCTGGGATGTCAAAAATTTGCTTTGTTGGTGGAATTCCCAATAAGTCCCCCAAATATGCACGGACACAAGCACGGTCAGAGAGTGACAGGAGATCCCCGTGAGTTAAAACAAGTACAGGTTTGTCATCTGTAAGCAATTGAAATTTAAATATAAATTGCAAATCCCAGAAAGTATTTAACAGGCTTAGATATTAAAATAGTTATAAGAAGACAGGTGCCGTGAAATTAAAATATAGCCACAATGGAATTGTTAACGCATATGTTTGGTATCACGGTGGATATGTCATAATCACGGTGATTCACCGTTAATTTTCAAAAGCTATACTTTGTAACTTCTGTAAAATTACGGTGAATCATCGTGATTCTGGCATATCCACTATGATACCAAACATGAACTACATTTATCTATCTTTTACAATATTCATGTCAAAGAAAGGCTTCAAACTAGAATTCACTCTGTTATCAGCGTATACTGACATCATAAACAGAAAGCATTGATTTACACTTTCCTCAGTAACCCTTTCCTTTGGTTATTGGCCTAGAAGGCGATAAGAGAGCCCATATCCTAAAGGTCAACTACATCTCTAGGTGTACAATCAAGGTAAGCACAAACACTTCAAAACAGTAGCCAGCAAGAAAACAAAATGAAAGCAATCATATGATTGTATCAAATATATAACATAACAGGAAAACACATACGGCTTGTCCGGAAAATACCTTTAAAGGGCAGAAATGGACAATTGAAAGTAGAAACAATTGCTTCAATATACTGTGCCCCCACATCACCGCGAGCATTCATCGCATTCAGAACCAGAAGACCATTAAGGACATATATAACAAAATTAACTTTTCTGCTTTTACGAGAAAAGAAACTTTTCTTTCCACCTTTACACTGCAAACTTTTACTCAGTTTTTGTGTATCTATACTCCTGATAGAAAATTTGTAAAACTTGACGTAAATATTGACACATGAGAATATTGGTAATGTTAAGTACTTAAATTATATTCAAACCTGACAACAAGCTCTCCGTGACGGACACCTCTTGTCATCCAATTTTTCAGCATTTTACTATTCTCATGAGAATTATCTGACAAACTACGTGTATCATACAGACAGATAGAATTTGAGTCTCTCGGAATCATATACTCACGGAGGAAATAGGTTCCATCCCCTTTAAGTGAATTATCTGGCATCAAAAGATAAATATAATGGAAAATTCTTAAGTCAATGTACAATTATTTATCCTGATGTGAAGAAGATATATCGATGGACTGAAATCAAATAACTTCGTCATTATTCAAGTCAATATCAAATTTAAAATTCTACAAAAAATGTATACATGATACTTGTGCTCTTTCAGGTGCGAATTTGTCGTCATCGAACACCTTAGAGATTCTATTTATGAGACTACTTTTCCCAGATCCACTTGGACCAACCAATAAGAGGCATGTTGTCTCTGGTACATCATAATCATATAACTTTAAGCCACTGGCCTTCTCGGTCCATGTTCCAGGCCTGTACCTGTACGACGATCAAACCATCATCATGATAAACTTCATTCAGATTTGCAACTCCACATATGCCCTCATACTAACAATTGAAAATTGATTTCAGAATGAACATGAACTATACAATACAATTTCGATTACATACTAAAAGGATTAAACAACACAAAAGCTTTTGCTTAATATTAAAGCATATATAAAAATAATTGAAATTTGAGTTATAATCAACACCTCAAGATTTTTTCTTTTGCCTCTTTCAAATTCTTGCTATCAATCTTCAATTCATCATAACTTTCCAGGATTTCTTGGTAGATACTAAGTCTCTTCCTTTCACTGACAACAAAATCAGCAGAAGAAGAAGCCTCTATACTTTCTTCACTAATTTCTCCAACATCTAATCCATTTTTCTCATTCATCCTATCGTCTTCATTCTTCAAGCCCAATGCATCCCTAAAACATTAGAAATAACATAATCATCATCAACTCATTGTCAGAATAGTAATTTCAACCAAGTAAATGACACAATAGGATCAAGATAAAAGGATTCAGTTCAACCATAAAACCTTAAAAGCCCTACACCTGCAAAATTAAGATCCAATTAGATTTCAAATATTTTCTATTTCAAAATTAAACGGGTTCCATTATATTGACATGAGAAGTTTAGATTCAATTTCGGTGGGCTAAACCATACAGAGCAAAAACTCTATCTTTAATTTAATCGGAGCCCTCACAAGTGGACGGTGGGATTGGACCCCTCAGATTAGTCTGTCATTGGGATGGATACCGACAAATAACAAGTTTAGATTAGCATCTAGCTTAGGCAAGCTTGTCAATAAAAAAAATGATTTCATTTTTTTTAAACTGCCAATGTTAGTAATTAATCGTTAGGTTTAGTATTTTCTCCTTCATCTGAGTCTGAACCCAAGTCATTCAGTTCCTTCAACCCTTAGCGTAAACTCGTTGAGCTACCCAACCCCCAAATTCCTTCAACTCCATATCTATGAAAAATTCCATATGCAAAAGCTAATTTCAAGTTATGCTACAAGAAATTTTAGTTCGAAAAATTCTTATTTATAACTACAATAATAATCATAATCATAATCAAAGAGACTATCATAGCATTATATATGATACTTAATCTTGTACTAAATTGGTAACAGCTGAACATAAACTGAAGCAATTTCTATTTTTTTTGAAGAAGCTAAACTAACCCACCTAAATTGTCATAGGAGAGAATCGAACCTGAACAAAAACTGAAGCAATTGATGAAGAATTAAAACAAGAACAATAAATAAACACTGATGATGATGAATTACACTACCTGGGAGTGAGTGGGGAGGAAAGAAAGGGAAAAACTTCATCAAAACATGAATCTTGATGTAAATCACCACCCATGATGGCGTTAAGTTGTATTTTTGGAATTGAATGGTTTTTGAATTTGGAGTGAACTGAAGATAACTTTCAAGCTAAGTGAGAAGAAGAAATGAATAAATCAGGAATAATCTTCGACTTTGTGGCTACTAAAGAAGAAAAAGAAATTAATTATATACATTTCTCTTACTTAAATTTTTATGTTAAAGGTAAAATAATTAAGGGTCGGTGACCTTCTAAATTTTTAGTTTGCATAACGCGACCTTCTAAATTTAGTGCTTATTTATTTTTTGTTAAATTTTTAAATTTTCAAAAATTATTAGACACTTAATTTTGGTTTTTATTGGTAAATTAACATGTATTTTTAAATATTTTTTCGTATGTTTAGATTATTACAAAAAATTTCTCAAAAAAAAGAGCTCAAAATTTGATTTTTAGATAATAATTTTCCTTACTTGTATCTAGAAATTTTGTTATTTCAAAAGTTCATATTTAATTCATATTATATTAAAAAATTCTAAATTTTAATAAATAAATTTTATATCATATTTTAAACATGCCCATAAAAAGATAATTCAAAAAATTATGAGTTTAATTATAACTAAGTAAATTTAGTTTTAGTAGGAGCTAAAACTATATGAAAAAACAAATTATAGAAATTAAAAACATAATAAAAATTAAGTAAACACGAAATTTAAAAGTTCCTCATTTTATAAGGACTAAAAACATATTTAACACAATAATTAATTATACATTTCTTATTTGTTGGGTCACTCGCTTACTTGTTATGGTGTATATTTTTCTACCTCCCATCTTTGAGTAGTTTGTGTCGTCGAGATTTTCAGTCGTTGTCAAATCTTGCTCGATGCGATGCATTTCAGCTTAAAAGATGACTACAGTCCCCCAAGCATTCACTTAAATTAATGCATTTCAACTTACCCATAAGCAAATTGGAGATTATAAAACAAATGCGGCAAAACATTCATGTTAAAATAAAGCATTTCAGCTTACCCATAAGCTTCATGCTTGGGGGACTATGGACAAGGTCTTGCTTAAAATAATATAAGATGACTCAGAGAGGTGGCACAAAGAGGAGAGGAACACATGGGATAACTTCTTCCCCAATTATCTCTACTTCCCATACTTTCTCTCAAATATCTCACTCACAAATCCACCTTACTCTCCCTATTTATATGGGGATAATAACAGTTAGAAGGGGATTCCTCTTCACCAAAAACAAGAGAACTACGTAGCTCTGATTCTCTAATATCTTAGAGATACGTAGGACTAGGACTTCCCTGTCGAGCTATAATCAAAATACACATTTATATAGCGATCCACAATGCACCAGGAACAGTGGATAAACCAAACCCAAAACTTGAAAAGCAAATCCATAAAAGAGCAGAGTAAGCAAAGCAAACCGACAATCACCGTTGCGAAGAAGATGATGCCGGTTGAACCAAATCCAAATCAGTGAGACACGACCCTTAGCGAAATCGAAGGGTTACAGATCTGGACAAGGGTGGTGCGGAGGGCCACTACCACTCTTCACACCACTACGGCAACCACTACATCGTGAAGAAAAATGAATTTAGAGTGTAATACCCTAATTTTGAGCTTTTTAAAATAAATTTTTTATTTAAAAATTATTTTTTATTTTTATGAGAAATACCAAAAAAATAATTTTCCTTTTAAAATAATTAGAAATTCACCCCATTTCCATTTTTTACTCTTTTCCCCACAAAGATCAGGAAATCACAAAAAAACCCCATTTTTTTAGCTAGTAGTATAAATAGGAAGAGGGTTATGACTAACCCTAGTTGAGAATCACTGTTCACAATCAGAACAAAATTTCTTTCTCTCTTCTGCTCGCCCGCGCCGTTCCTCCTTCCTCACTCTAACCCTAAAAAATCAAAACCCCAAATTCACCCAAAATCATAACAAATTAATGAAGTTTTCTTGAATCAAAGCTTGTTAATCTTCTTCCTCTACTCATTTCACCAACAATCGCGATCAAAACGACTCAAAACGACTAAGACTCTATTCAAACCGAAACCGAATCCGAGAGGAAGGAAAGGTATTGGATCCGAACAATTTTGAGTGTTGTTGTGCTTGATTCGTGTTGCTTCGTATTCCTAATCGTTCTTTTCAACTTGGATTTCGTTTGATTTCTGGTTAAACTGTTTAAATCGCGATTTTCGTTTTTAGATCCGAAATTTAATCCGTTCGTTTTTGTTTATTTTCACGTTATTTGCTGATTTTGATGCTGGATTTAGATTGTACGTGAAAAAACGTTATGTTTCGACTATTTAATCGTGTTGTTTGGTGCTGATTTGCGTTTGTTCATGTTAACTGAGTCATGACTCGTGAGCTTCAATGGTGGCCACTGGGTCACTGAGTCACTCGACTCGGCCGAGTTGAATGAAGGAAGAAGATGGTTACGTTTCAGCCTCCGATTGGCTGACACATTTTTTTATTTTTTTTCTTTTTCTGAGTTGGGTAGCGAATTGGGTCGGGTCGTACCCGTTTGACCCGGCCCGGTTCTGATTTGGTTTGTGGCCTGGCCTTGTTTGGCCCATTTCTTTTTATTGTGATTATGTTTTTTTTCTTTTCCTACTGAATGCACTCCTCCCTCTGCTATTCACACCCCCACTAAGTTTCTGAAATGGGCCTTAAGCCCATCTGGATATTTTTCTACTAGTTTTGTGACTTATGTTGCTTGCACCCCCCTTGTTGGACAGAGTTCTGGAAATATTGTCTAACTTGAATCTGCACCAAAGAGTAGTTGTGAATGAGGTTCTGGCACCTACTGTTCAGGTCCCACAAGAGAGTGCTCCAGTGACAGCTGTGAATTGGCCATCCCATGGTGTGCCAATTAGGTTTGCTTTACCTGAATATACGCCGTTTATGTTTGATGTTTCCTCCGGTTCCCAAACTGTCAAGAATCAGAATAGAGAACCTCTGGTTCATCAAGAAGCCAATTGGTCACAAGGGAATTTGAGTGGCCCAATGAGTGCTCACCATGGTCCTGAGATACCTGCCGATGTGTCAAAAGTGGATTTTGCTATCCATCAGCTAGAAGAGACTAATCAAAATAATGCAAACATAACTCTGAGTCGTACTCAACTCCATAATATGACTCAAGATGAAGGAGAATCTTTCAGGGACTATGCATTGAGGTGGAGAGTATTGGCTTCTCAAGTACGTCCACCATACTCAGAAACAGAGCTTGTGGACATGTTCGTCAATACTCTGCAAGGGATATACTTCAAAAAGATGGTTTGTAATGTTTCCTCTGATTTCTCTGGTTTGGTCCGAATTGGGGAAATGATTGAAAGAGGGATCAAGAGTGGTAAGATTCAGCTTATTGCTAGTTCTCAAAATGGAAAATTGAAGGCTAGTAGTGACTTCACAGATGAAGAAGAGGAGGAAATTAATGCTGATACTTCTGAAAATGACCAGGCTCCCGTTCGGTTCCCGTATTTTCCATATCCATATGTGGCAACGATGCAACATCAGCAGTTCCAAGGATATCCTTTCCCGGTGCCTGTGAATTATATACCAGAACAAGCTCAACAACCATAACACGCCCAGCAGCGGCCTAGAAAAGTCTTTGATCCAATTCCTATGTCGTATGACCAGCTTCTTCTTTATCTGGTACACAGTGGAATGGAAACTGCTAGGGCTATGAAACCCAAGAATGCACCGTTGCCAGCTTGGTACGATGCAAATGCTAAATGTGGTTATCATGCTGGAGCTGAAGGTCATTCCACCAATGACTGCCAAGCCTTTAAATACAAAGTGCAAGAGCTTATTGATCAGAAATTATTATTATTCAAGGATGGTAGGCCTTTCGTGGGAAATAATAAGCTATTGAAACCTTTGGAATTTGATGTGAGCCAGGTGGAAGCACAATGGGCTCAGCAGCCTAGAAAGGTTTTTGATCCAGTCGCTATGTCATTCAGTCGACTCTTTCCTTATCTTGTACACAATGAATTGGTGGTTCCTAAGGTCCAAAAGCCAGTGACTGAACCATTCCCTGCTTGGTATGATGCAAAGGCAAAGTGTGATTATCATGCCGGAGCTGTGGGGCATACTACTGATAACTGCAGATCTTTTAAGTACAAAATACAAGAACTTCTTGATGAACAACTGTTGTCCTTTGAAGGAGGTGAACCAATTGTGAAGTTTAAACAGTTACAAAGGCATTCAGAAATTAATGCAAGTCAGGTGGAAACACAACAGGCTCCGAAGCCTCGAAAGATTTTTGATCCAATCCCCTTGTAGTACAGTCAACTTTTTCCTTATCTTGTTCAAGGTGGAAGAGTAATTCCTAAGGCTTTGAAACCTATGACCGCGCCGTTCCTTGTTTGGTACGATGTTAATGCTAATTGCGACTATCATGCTGGTACTGAAGGCCACACCATTGATAATTGCACGGCTTTCAAACACAGGGTGCAAGAACTCATCAACCTGAAGCTTTTGTTTTTTGTGGGAGGCAAGCCAGTTGTGAAGTGTAAACAGTCGTTGAGACCTTCAACAAGTTATTCCAATGTTGGTTTCCAATGATGACCAGGTTGCCGTCGTAAAGGATAAAGAGAATAATGGAAATAGTCGAGATAGGGTGCACGTGTGTTCTTCAGACACACACTATTTGCAAACTAGAAGGCTGTTGAAATCCCATAAGTTGTTTTTATTTCAAAGCAATTTGTTTTCTTTTCAAAACACCTTTGTTCAGCCCAGAACAAATGGTCGTACTTGTAGGGCCATTTTGTTTTAATGTTTCATCTGCAATTAATGAAAAAGTACTTCTTGTTCAATTTCCGTCTTATTTATTGTTCTTTTACAGTTTCAAAAAAGATAATGAAAAATGGCAATAACTTCTTGCATTCATAAAATACTTTTTGCATTCAATCAAATTCAAAAAAAAAAAAGAAAAAAAAAAGAAGAGAATCATCATTCAGGAGTGAATCTGTTGAATCATAATTGTGCCGTAATTCTTCATGGTTTCGGGTTGCAAGCTTCGTTGAAGAGTTAATATAATTGTTGGCTCAAAAGCATAAAATGATTGAACTTCATCGGTGATCGATCCAGGAACTGACGAAGAAAGAGGTCATAATGGGCGCCTCCCCATAACAGGATATGAAAGAGAAAGTTGATCAGGCATTTTATTTCTTTTCAAGTATCTGTTTGCATTTAAAATTATATAATGCACATGCATGTTTCGGAATCAATCCATCTGTATTCACCTCTTTTTCTTATTACTCGCAAACTTGGAGCGAGGATGATGAAAACGAATAACTGATTTTTGCTGATGTATGCTTTCAATTGTGGAAAAAACCTAGCTAATGATGAAAGGCATTGTTTCGTAAAAAAGTGTAATTGAATCGAGTCATTCTGGCATGTGTTTTGTTGTTATCTGGTTCTCCCAATTTCTTGAGATATATCTTTTTTTTTAAGAAAATAAGCAATTTTGGTTTGATACTTGACCTGACACTTTAAGAGTATATAGGTTGTTTGCACTTGAGGCTACATTATGAAAGTTCAGAAATGATTCAATAAAATCGGTACTATCTTAACATCTTAGACTCTTAGAAGTATGTAAGATCAATTTGAGTACTGATTTTGACGAAGATCTGAACATAAGTTTTTAAGTAACTCTCAGTAGTTTATCTTAGCAGTCGGCACCATCTTGTACACAAACTAAGTAGGAAATCGATGAACATAAGTGAATGATCCAGAAATGAAAATTTTCATATTTTGGTTAATACACTTATTGAGTTAGATGACCCTCACTCGGTTGTTTAACCCAGCAGTTGTTGAAAACCCATAGTAAATATACCCATTTAGTAGTTGGTTTAGAGGAGTCTGGTTCTGAACTTGGTAGGGCGGGTTGTTGTCCGATCCCCCACAACTGCATTTGGAAGAGAAATAGGGGTTTACCAAACTGATTTTACCAGCTCCCCTCGATTTATGATCATAATCACTAACAGATTTTTCTACCATGAGTGTGTACAAGATAACGGGCTTAATGTGATTGCACCTAAATTAAAAGGGTGAATAAAATTTAAGCAAAAGTTAGAAGTCACAATAAAATGCTTCAGATTTGTATTCATATGATGAGAGTCTTTGACTGCAATGTGTGGTTTTGTGTATTACAGTACCCTTGGTATTGATGTTTTACTTGATTTTCTTTTCTAGCCGGCAACCACGTATGATTAGAGTTGTCATGTCTTTTTCAAACAGGTGCTAAAAAAGAGTTACTATTTATGTGCTTAATGACAAGCAAAGGTTCAAGTATGGGGAATTTGATAACACAATTTATATCTCCTCTTGGCTTGATTTACATGAATTTTAGTTGCATGCTATAATACTCAAAAGACCTAAATGAAGCTAGGTCCATTTTGAAAGCATTCGGCAAATGTATTGTTAAACTGACTCCTCCAGTTTGTTGAATAACTAATAATTATTTCTCTTTTCTATACATCCTATGTGTTTCAAAAACTTGCATGTGCAAAACCTTTTCAAAAGAAATGATTTTACCTGCAAATCGATACTTGACATTAAAGAGATCTGAGTGATGGTCTGATCAGGGGCAAAGCTGATTTGAGACGCTCCTTGCTAGGGGCAAGCTATCTATGGATTCTGCCAATCAAGGGCAAACAAGTTGAATACCCTGCTTATCAAGAGTGAATTGGTTTAAGAATTAGATACACTGCAAATATCAGTTAGTCAGGGGCACATCCGTCATAGATTCAAGTGTTTGGGGCATACTGTGTCAGGACTATATCTTCCTGAAAAGTCACATGTGGTGAGATATGGCAGAACTTTGGTTGTCAATATCAGGGATGGTGAAGAGTTTCCACTCTCAATGCACGAAGATGAAACTTTCAGGCGGAAAGGATTGACTCGGTCTCCTTTCACCAAAGCAAGACCTTGTAAACTCGAGATCGTGAAGAAGGATGGTACTGTTATGATTCAGTGGAATTCATTTATTTTCATTGCCATTATCTTAGTTTCAATTTGCAATCACCTCATTGAGGGATTAGCATCCAGTTGTAAAAACTTTCCGCGTTTTTCGCGCAAAAAAATAAAATTCTCACTTTCAATCATATTGTGTCTGCTTGCATTTATGTTCTGATTGCATATGTTTGTGCTATTCATTTTTTTAACAAATAGAGCATTTAAACATTGTGAAAAATAAAAGTATTTGAAAAGATTACAAACTGTTTTGATTTCTAAAACATCTGAAGGGAAACCAGTGGCATACAGTAAATTGCCCCAATCCAATACAGAAAATCATGGCAATCTCTCAATTCCATCTCATGAAGAAAGTTGCTATCCTTTTTGGAAGCTTGATTGAACGTTCGTCCCGCAACGACAGTCAACATCTCATGATTTTACCTCAATGGAGTTATTCAAATTCTCGGTGCCGGGAAATTCAAATTCTCCTCAAAACAAAATCAGAAATTCATGCACTCATGCATATAAATTCATGCATTCACGCATATAGGCTCATGCATAAAAAAGGAATCACACGAAATCCTGAATATAATCAGATTTTTCATCTACATTAGTTCTGCATTTAGGCATTAGAGGTGCATAATCATGCATTCATGAAGTATATGTTTAAAATGTTGTCTTAACAGGTTGCATAATTGGATCTCTTGTTCAGTAACAAAGGCCTGCGGACCTAATTCTCCAACAAGACGGTTATTGAATCGTAATTTCTCAGCAATAAGGGTTGATGAATCTTTTCCCCAACGAATTGATCAAAAAAGTGTCATCCCCGAGCAGATTAGTCAGAGCATCATATTCTCAATGAGAAAGGTTGAGGGTTCGTTTCTTTCCCCAGTGAGGCAGTTGATAATTGTTCATCCCAATAAGTCGGTTGGAATGCCGCATTTTCAAAAAAAAATGGTTGATGAATCGTAATTTCTTGACAAGAACGATTGGTGAATTTTGAATCTCCCCAATGAACTTATTTTGTTCTGATCACCGATATTCAGCCAGTTGGTCAACAGAGTTTCATTCTTATCAGAAGAATCTTCACTCTACACCTACCAGAAAGGGTTGATGATCCTTTCCCCAGTGAATAAATCAGTAATGGTTATATACAGCAGATCGGTCTACATACAACTGAAAATAGATCTTTTCTCCAGTGATTTGTTCGAGATGGTTGCCTCTAGTAAGACGGTTGAAATACTGTACTCTAGTAAAATCGTTTGATAAACGGTTTCCCCAGCAAATTTGGTTTATGCACAACATTCTCAATGAATCATTTGATAAATCATATGTTCCCAGTAAGCTATTCAGCATGCCGAATTCTCAGTAAAGTTGGTACGCCGTACCTCAGCAAGTTGGTTTCTAAACCACATCCCTAATGAAGTTAACACACTGTGTTTCCAACAAGTTGATTGATGGATTAAGTTCTTCAGCAAAATAATTGTCAAGCAGTCGTCTTGTGAATTTTGTCAAAGATAATGACAAAATATTCGATTTTGACTCCCTGCAAGTTTTCTTAACCCAAGGATACATCAAGCGTCCGTAGAACACTTTTAGAATCAGTTTTGAGTTGAGGGACCCTAAGGGGGGAAGACTCTTTTGTTTTATTTGATTTAGCACCCGGTGGAGTGGTGACGATCAGCTTTGAGATAACGCACCTATAGGGAGGGAGGCGACTCAGTTTTATGGTCGACACACCAGTGAAGTGGTAACGATCAGTTTTGGAGTTCAGGTACCCTGAGGGGAGAAGACTTCATTTTTTCTTTTGTGGTCGACACACCAGTGAAGTGGTAACGATCTGTTTTGGAGTTCAGGTACCCTGAGGGGAGAAGACTTCATTTTTTCTTTTGTGGTCGACACACCAGTGAAGTGGTAACGATCAGTTTTGGAGTTCAGGTACCCTGAGGGGAGAAGACTTCATTTTTTCTTTTGTGATCGACACACCAGTGAAGTGGTAACGATCAGTTTTGGAGTTCAGGTACCCTGAGGGGAGAAGACTTCATTTTTTCTTTTGTGGTCGACACACCCGTGAAGTGGTAACGATCTGTTTTGGAGTTCAGGTACCCTGAGGGGAGAAGACTTCATTTTTTCTTTTGTGGTCGGCACACCAGTGAAGTGGTAACGATCAGTTTTGGAGTTCAGGTACCCTGAGGGGAGAAGACTTCATTTTTTCTTTTGTGGTCGGCACACCAGTGAAGTGGTAACGATCTGTTTTGGAGTTCAGGTACCCTGAGGGGAGAAGACTTCATTTTTTCTTTTCTGGTCGACACACCATTGAAGTGGTAACGATCAGTTTTGGAGTTCAGGTACCCTGAGGGGAGAAGACTTCATTTTTTCTTTTATGGTTGAAACACCCGTGAAGTGGTAACGATCAGTTTTGGAGTTCAGGTACCCTGAGGGGAGAAGACTTCATTTTTCTTTTATGGTCGACACACCCGGTGGCGTGGTAACGATCTGTTTTGGAGTTCAGGTACCCTGAGGGGAGAAGACTTCATTTTTCTTTCATGGTCGACACACCAGTGAAGTGGTAACGATCAGTTTTGGAGTTCAGGTACCCTGAGGGGAGAAGACTTCATTTTTCTTTTATGGTCGACACACCCGGAGGAGTGGTAACGATCTGTTTTGGAGTTCAGGTACCCTGAGGGGAGAAGACTTCATTTTTCTTTCATGGTCGACACACCAGTGAAGTGGTAACGATCAGTTTTGGAGTTCAGATACCCTGAGGGGAGAAGACTTCATTTTTCTTTTATGGTCGACACACCCGGAGGAGTGGTAACGATCTGTTTTGGAGTTCAGGTACCCTGAGAGGAGAAGACTTCATTTTTTCTTTTGTGGTCGACACACCAGTGAAGTGGTAACAATCAGTTTTGGAGTTCAGGTACCCTGAGGGGAGAAGACTTCATTTTTCTTTTGTGGTCGACACACCAGTGAAGTGGTAACGATCAGTTTTGGAGTTCAGGTACTCTGAGGGGAGAAGACTATACTCGTTCTTTTAAAGATCAACACACCTGGAAGGGACATAATCATTTCATTCTCAGGTATTCAGTTACTAGTTATTCCAGGTATGTTTCCACTTTCATCTTCCATATGCATTCCTTATCATTACATCACATTCACACCACAAAATTAGGGCATTTGTATTTAATTATTTTTTACTTCGAACGCATAAAGGCGCAAGTCATTTACGCATTCGAGTATAAGATAATTAAATAGGGGCAGCTGTAATACCCTAATTTTGAGCTTTTTAAAATAAATTTTTTATTTAAATATTATTTCTTATTTTTATGAGAAATACCAAAAAAATAGATTTTAAACATTTTTTGTTTTACAATTTACTACCTCCGTACCAAAATATATGTCGTTTTGACCTAATCACACAAATTAAGAAATGTAATCATTGTTGTATGGAAAAGGTAAATTATGGGTTAGTTTACAAGATTATCCCTCATTAAATGGTATGTGAGAGATAAATTATAGAATTGAAAGAAGAAAGAGAAATAATTAATTAAGGGTATAAGAGGAAAAAGAGCATTAAATGCTTCATTGGTAATGTAAAACGACATATATTGTGGTACAAATTTTTTTCTCAAAACGACATATATTTTGGTACGGAGGGAGTATCATTTTTCTTTTATTTTCTTTTAAATATAGCAATTTATCTTTTTAGGCGAAAAATAGTAAAAATATTCAAAAAATAGTTTTCACATTTGTATTTAAGTTTACATTTTTATTTCTATATTTTTCTATATTTTATTTGTATTTTTTCTTACACTTTTTCTATTTTATTTGCATTTTTCTTCTTTTATGACAATTTTTGTTTTTTAACCAATCATATGATGCCACCTCACCAATTCTCATTCATAAAATCATTTTCCTTTTTAAATAATTAGAAATTCACCCCATTTCCATTTTTTACTCTTTTCCCCACAAAGATCAGGAAATCACAAAAAAACCCCATTTTTTTAACTAGTAGTATAAATAGGAAGAGGGTTATGACTAACCCTAGTTGAGAATCACTGTTCACAATCAGAACAAAATTTCTTTCTCTCTTCTGCTCGCCCGCGCCGTTCCTCCTTCCTCACTCTAACTCTAAAAAATCAAAACCCCAAATTCACCCAAAATCATAACAAATTAATGAAGTTTTCTTGAATCAAAGTTTGTTAATCTTCTTCCTCTACTCATTTCACCAACAATCGCGATCAAAACGACTCAAAACGACTAAGACTCTATTCAAACCGAAACCGAATCCGAGAGGAAGGAAAGGTAGTGGATCCGAACGATTTTGAGTGTTGTTGTGCTTGATTCGTGTTGCTTCGTATTCCTAATCGTTCTTTTCAACTTGGATTTCGTTTGATTTCTGGTTAAACTGTTTAAATCGCGATTTTCGTTTTTAGATCCGAAATTTAATCCGTTCGTTTTTGTTTATTTTCACGTTATTTGCTGATTTTGATGCTGGATTTAGATTGTACGTGAAAAAACGTTGTGTTTCGACTATTTAATCGTGTTGTTTGGCGCTGATTTGCGTTTGTTCATGTTAACCGAGTCATGACTCGTGAGCTTCAATGGTGGCCACTGGGTCACTGAGTCGCTCGACTCGGCCGAGTTGAATGAAGGAAGAAGATGGTTACGTGTCAGCCTCCGATTGGCTGATACATTTTTTTATTTTTTTTATTTTTCTGAGTTGGGTAGCGAATTGGGTCGGGTCGTACCCTTTTGACCCGACCCGGTTCTGATTTGGTTTGTGGGTTGGCCTTGTCTGGCCCATTTCTTTTTATTGTGATTCTGTTTTTTTTCTTTTTCTACTGAATGCACTCCTCCCTCTGCTATTCACACCCCCACTAAGTTTCTGAAATGGGCCTTAAGCCCATCTGGATATTTTTCTGCTAGTTTTGTGACTTATGTTGCTTGCACCCCTTAATTTGATTTTGTACCCTTTGTTGAATTTAATTAATTTTAGATGCTTTCAATTTGTATTTTGATTTAATGTGAAAATTTCTTTATAAAAACGATATAAAAAATAAACGGGTCCCTGCAGTACAGCTTGCGTCCGAGAGTTATTTTTTGTATCAAAAATGCTAAAAGAAGCTTATTAATTAAAATAGAATACGAGAAAGTGTCTGCCGCACGGCTTGTCTCCGACTCAATTTTTTATTTTAATTAATAAAGTTGTAAAAATATTTCATATGATGTTCAATTAATTATTATAGCTTATTTGACTGTATGCGCTATTTAATTTGTCTGAACTGTGATATCATTGAAAAAGTTTCGATTGAAATGAGCATAAACGGGTCCCTGCCGAACGGCTTGCGTCTGTGAGTTATGTTCGTATCAATCGGAGGGAAACTTGTTAATTGAAAAGGATTAAGGAAGTGTCTGTCGGACGGCTTATCTCCGACTTAATTCCTTTTAATTAACGAAGTTCATATTTAATTGAAATGTGATGTTCGATCTTTTATTTTGCACCTATTCTTGAACTTAATTATTATCTGCTCATATGTGTTATGTGCATTTAACTGTTTAGCATCATCACTGTTATCATATCATTCATGTGCATTCATATATGATATCTCTCTTCTACCTTTCTTTTTCTTTTCTTTTTGGTTCTGACCTGAAAATGTGAAACTCTTTTCTGTTACAAGTGGAATGAGAATAAATCTAGTCCCTGCTGCACTGCTTGTGTCTGTGAATTATTCTCATCCCGTTTAAACCGGAACTTTGTTAATTAAAGAGAATGAGGAGGTGTCTGTCGGACGGCTTGTCTCTGATTCATCTCACTTTAATTAATAAAGTTTAATTAATTTATTTGAATGAAAAGGGGATGTACTGTGAGTGACCTGCTTCTCTGGATAGTTCAGTCCCTGTTGCACTGCTTGTGTCTATAACTTATCCTCATTCACTAAACAATCTTAAAAATTCCTAAAAGACACTCAACCCACTCAACTGTTTTTCCTGCCCTTGTGCAGTCAACTCCTTTTCAACTTTCAAACCTTTTTTTAACTTGTTTTCTTAAACGGATGACGCTTTATCCATTCCCCTGCTACAGACAAACGCTTAAGCCTCCGAAGCGAGCATACAAGCATACTGTTGTATCAGTGGAATGCGACCTAAGCATTGTTCACTAAAAACAACCAACACACAAATCTTTCTTTTCAGGAAGAACTACGTGAGCTTTGACTTCCTCATTGTACTTGGGGGATACGTAGGAGCGAGAGCCTCTCTCGTCAAGCCAAATAATAAAAAACTCTTTTTTCCCTTTCTGTTCAATATGCGGTAATTTATTCCTTTTTATGCGGTTATCTCTGTTTATGCAAACCAAAATTCCTCAAATGGTTCCCGTTGAGTACAACGGATATGAGGGGTTGTTAACGTCTTCCCCTCATGTAACCAACTCCCGAACCCGATCTTTTCAAGGTTTTATCATTATTTTCCTTTCCCCTCACGGGATAAATAAAGTATGGTGGCGGCTTCATTGTTTACATTTGTGCATTGCATTTCATCATTGCATATATGTATATATTTTTTGCGCCGGGTACTACACAGAGCAAATAAAGAGGGGAGTTAGGAAAAATATACCATATAGTAAAAATTAAGATAGAGATAAATATTAGAAACAAATAACCTAAAGAATTATTCCTTCCGTACCAAAATATAAGTCATTTTGAGAAAAAAATTGTACCAAAATATAAGTCGTTTTACATTACCAATGAAGTATTTAATGCTACTTTTCATATTATACCCTTAACTATTTATTACTCTATCTTCTTTTACTTCTTCAATTTATCTTTTTCATACCATTAATGAAGGACAATTTTGTAAACTATGTCATAATTTCTCTTTTCCATACAACAATGATTGCATTTCTTAATTTGTGTAATTTAGTCAAAACAACTTATATTTTGGTACGGAGGGAATAAGAAATAAGAATATATAAAATAAGTAGATGAGCCACCGAATGAAGAAAATATGTATATGATTAATTATCTTACCTTTGAATTCCTCTTTGTTTTCTTCTTTAATACCTTTCATATAAATTAACGAAAAAAAAATAAAAATGAGAGAGAGAGGTAGAGAGAGAGAGAGAGAGAGAGGCGGTGGCTCTAGGGTTCTCCTAGGGCGGCCGTGCCGGTCGTTTACGCCGGAAGTAAGCTTTTATGGGGGGGATAGGGATGCCGGCAGGGTGCCACAAACGGGGGGGAACGGGGATGATTGGACCGTGGTGAGCCGACGACGAAGGACAGGGCTGAGACAGGGAGGTGGAAGACAACCGTTTGAGCATTACCATGATCACTATGACAGGTACGGTAATTCTGGTTCACGTTCGTCGTTTAATTACAAGCAGCAGCGGTTTCGATCGCCCTCGGTTCTGCGATCACGTCATATACAAGGCAACCTGCGATATATTTCGAAGCATCTCAGTAATCACTCGCGACGGGTAAGTACGGAATATGGATCACGACAAGGTTTGTATGAACAGGAAATTGTTTCTCAACCGTGGCAGATGGCTTGGAAGCATGGGAGAGGAGATAGGTTGCTGGGTTCTAGCGCGGGGAAGGGGATTGATTCTGATAAACATTTATCTGGTGTGGTGCAAGGTAAGTCATGGGCGGCGGCAGCTACTAGAGATTGCACGCGCGCGAGGAGTAGGGGTAGGGTGAGTGGGAGAATGATGCACGATAATCATAAGGATTTAGGGATAAGGGCAAAGAAAATGGTAACACATAAGGATAAAGAGCACATGCAACACGTAACTGCTTTGGTGAATGAGAAATTTAAAGAGGTACCCCAACCTACCATAAGAGATGTGGGAGAGTGTGATGTTGATGATGGTAATAGGTTTGTCTCTTTTTACTTTACCAATTTTCCGCCTTTATTATCTATTTTTTACCTCCGTAAAGGTTTTGAAGTATGTGGACTTTTGGAGGACGTGTATGTCGCGAAGACATTGAACACTTTTGGGAAACATTACGGGTTTGTGCGTTTTTCAAAAGTCAAGAATGTTGATAGGTTAGTTAAGGCGTTGAACAATATATGGTTTGGACATTATCGTATTAGGGCTAGTGTGGCTAGATTTTCCCGCGCCAAACCCAAAGTTGATGTGGCAAAAAAGGCGGAAGTGGTAGAGAACCTTAAGGGGGGTGCTGGCGGAGACAATGCTAAGGTAATCGGCGTTAAGCCCGTTATTTCTGGCGTGGTTTCTGGTCCGGGGGAGTCAGTGCGAGTGGGGGAGGTCGACATTCCGATAGCAAAACAAACGGATGTCTCAGGAGGTAGCGGAAATAAGGATAGTCTAGGACAGGAGGTCTTTATGCGTAAGTATACCGTTAGGGAGGAGGAGGCCCAATGGGCAGCCAGTGGAGTGGTGGCCTCTGTGTGTAATGGTGAGGCGATACCGGTGATTCAACACCGTATTTTCGATGCGGGTTTCACCAATCTTACTGTTACACCTTTGGGAGCGGACCATATTTTTGTCCGTAGTTCATCATCCACGGATGCATTTGCAACCTTGGAGGGAGCAAAAGAGTTCTTTCGGTTGTTTCTGTCGTCTTGGGGAAAATGGAATAAAGAGTTGGAGCCTGTTCAGAGAGGGGCATGGGTTCGACTTTATGGAGTTCCCATCCAAGCATGGACTGAAGAGTTTTTCAAACTCTGTGTTTTTGATTGTGGGAGATTTCTTCGGGCCGATAGTAGCACTTTGGATAAGGACAGGATGGATTATGCTAGGATTCTAATTGCTACGTCGGCTTTAGAGGTGGTGAAACAGAAAGAGAGTCTACTAGTTGATGGGAATAAGGTGGAAATCCAGATTATCGAGGAATGGGGCTTCGCGTTAGGTGAAGATGCGTGCCTGTTCGGGGAGGATAGTGAGTCGGAGAAAGCCGTATCAGACAATGAGTTTGCATACGGCAACGAGATGGATCATCATGTTGACGACGGGGTGGTGGAGAAAGTGGTGGAGAACTTAGCCCAAGAGAATCTAGCGTCTTTACAGAGGGACCCTACTCCTCGGAAGGTTCCCTCGGAGTCTACTTCATCGTCTGTTAGGTCTAGGGCATGCGGGGAGAGTTGTTTAGGTGACCCGCGGTTGAAGGAGAAACAACGGTTGGATAGTAGCGGGATAATGGATAAGAGGAGTCCACAACCAAATTGTGAGTCTTTGGAGACTTCTAGTGTCTTGAGGGGTCGCCAACGTAATAAGTCTTGTCCTCCATCTGCAGTGCGCTCTTCAGTATCTGGACCATGGAGCCTGGAATGGCTTCGTGTTCATCAGAAGGAGGCGGGGGGTGATCTACCTTTAGGACGTCCTAGTTTTGAGAGAAGAGGGGAGGAGGATCCTTGTCAGAATGCGAGGCAGCAAGATGCGGGATTAGGAGAGTTACCATCCCAACCTGCTGTGCGCCTTAAGAAGATAGCCAGGTTGCCTAGCCAGGATCGTAGGGAGGTGTTAGGAGTTCTAAGACATCATGAGCGTAAGGTGCACAAGGTGGGTCCTCCGATATCTTTAACAGAGGTCTCATCCTCGGTTTCTGTCAATAATGATTGGCAGAATTGGGTGACAATGCAAGGGGGTGTCGTGGCTACTGAGAAAGATGTAGTGGGTTTTGGTCAAGCTTTAGGGATCCATGTCAAGGGGGATAGTGGGAATATGTTTCATGTTTTGTCTAGGACTGGTCGTAGTAGTAGTAAAGAAATAGGATCGTCTAGGAGAGACGTACACGATGCGAGGGAGGGTGAAAAATGAAGATTATCTCTTGGAATATTAGGGGGTTGGGAGGGTTGGAGAAGCGTAAGGAGGTTCGTAGATTAATCGGGGAACATAGACCTTTTATTGTTTGTATTCAGGAAACAAAAGCGCAGGTTTGTGATGGTGCGTTTGTGTCTAGTTTGTAGGGACCTGCACCACATGACTTTTCTTTTCGCCCTTCAGTAGGGGCTTCCGGGGGTTTGTTGACTATCTGGGATTCAGATGAGGTTGAGATGAGCTCGTCCGGCAATCAGTCACATGTGTTGTGGAGTCAGGGTAGGTTTAAGAGGTCAGGTGAGGATTTTGTTGTGGCAAATGTTTATGCGCCGAGCGACATCGGAGCCAGGCAGCAGTTGTGGGTGTCGTTGTCGGCTCGTCTTCAGCAGGTGGTTGGTAAGTCCATCTGTGTCTGTGGGGATTTCAATGCAGTTAGGCACACTTCTGAGCGCAGGTCAGTGCGAGTTGTTTCGTCATCTTTTCCGACAGACCTTATCTCTTTTAACACGTTCATTGAGGATAACTTTTTCGTTGATCTTCCCTTGAGTGGACGCAAGTACACTTGGTACAGAGGAGATGGGTTGTCGATGAGCAGACTTGATAGATTTTTGTTATCTGAGGAATGGTGTCTGACATGGCCTAATTGTGTTCAAGCTGCACAATTAAGAGGTTTGTCTGATCATTGTCCCATTGTCTTGACTGCTTCGGACGAAGATTGGGGTCCACGACCTTTGAGGATGTTGAAATGTTGGACAGAGGTTCCGGGATATAGAGAGTTTGTGAAAGAGAAATGGGGTACACTTCAGGTGGATGGGTGGGGAGGCCATGTACTTAAGACTAAATTTAAACTTATCAAATCGGCTTTGAAAGATTGGCATTCTACGCATAGTCAAAATTTGCCTAGTAGGATTGAATCTTTGAAAACCCGTATGTTAGAGTTGGATAGCAAAGGTGAAGAGACCACTTTATCTGCCTTGGAAATTGATGATTTACATGGGATTACCGCGGAATTACATTCGCTATCTCGGTTGAATGCTAGTATTTCATGGCAACAATCACGGAATCAGTGGCTCAAGGAGGGGGATGCCAACTCCAAGTATTTTCACTCGCTCTTGGCGAATCGACGGAGGGGAAATGAGCTCAAGTCCATTTTGGTGGATGGGGTTCAATTAGACACTGTTGAGCCTATCAGGCAAGCAGTGTTTAATCATTTCGCCTCTCACTTTAAAGCAGGTAATGTAGAGAGACCGGGGGTAGAGAATCTTCAGTTTAAGAGTCTGAGTTGGGATGAAGGAAATAACCTTATTAGACCCTTTTCGGTCGAGGAGGTTAGAGCGGCGATCTGGGATTGTGACAGTTTTAAGAGCCCAGGCCCTGATGGGGTCAATTTTGGATTTATTAAAGACTTTTGGGGGGAGATGCAGGGTGATATCATGCGTTTTGTGTCGGAGTTTCATCGTAATGGGCGGTTAACTAAGGGCTTGAACTCTACTTTTATTGCTTTGATCGCTAAAGTTGACAGCCCTCAGTGTCTTCATGACTTTAGGCCGATAGCTCTGGTAGGTAGCTTGTATAAAATCTTAGCGAAAGTTTTAGCGAATAGGTTGCGCCTAGTTGTGGGGCGAGTTGTCTCTGAGACTCAGTCCGCTTTTGTCCGCGACAGACAGATCCTTGATGGGATTCTTATTGCAAACGAGGTAGTGGATGAGGCTCGGAAGCGTAAGAAAGAGCTATTGCTATTCAAAGTGGACTTTGAGAAAGCGTACGATTCTGTGGATTGGGGTTATTTGGAAGCTGTGATGAGACAGATGGCTTTCCCTTCTTTGTGGAGGAAATGGATTAAGGAATGCGTGTCTACAGCCACAGCGTCTGTGTTGGTAAATGGAAGCCCAACGGAGGAGTTCCAGATGGAGAGAGGTCTGAGGCAAGGGGATCCTTTGTCTCCATTCCTCTTTCTACTAGCGGCAGAGGGGTTACATGTGCTTATGAGTTCGATGATAGATCAACAGTTATTCACAGGTTATCAGGTGGGAGGGCAGGGTAGTACCACAGTGTCCCATTTACAGTTTGCTGATGATACCCTTCTCCTCGGGACTAAAAGTTGGGCCAATGTGAGAGCGTTGCGGGCTGTCCTAATGCTTTTTGAGCTTATGTCGGGTTTGAAAGTTAATTTCCATAAAAGCATGCTAGTCGGGGTCAATATTCCAGATTACTGGTTAGTCGAGGCAGCGAGTGCTTTGAGATGTAGAGTAGGTAAGATTCCGTTCGTTTATCTTGGCCTTTCTATTGGGGGTGATCCCAGACGGTTAGGGTTTTGGGAACCGATGTTGTCTCGGGTTAAGCGGCGTTTGTCTAGTTGGAAGAGTCGTTTCTTGTCTTATGGTGGTCGTTTGGTATTGCTCAAATCAGTTCTGACTTCTCTTCCTGTCTATGCGCTTTCTTTTTTCAAAGCTCCCACAGGTATCATTTCTTCCCTTAACACTATTTTGCGTACTTTTTTTTGGGGAGGGTGTGAGCATTCTAGGAAGGTCTCTTGGGTTAGTTGGTCTTCTATTTGTAGGAGTCGGGAGTTTGGAGGTTTGGGGGTACGGCGGTTACGGGAGTTCAACACTGCTCTTCTCGGGAAGTGGTGTTGGCGGATGCTGGTGGATCGGGGGGGTCTATGGTTTAGGGTTTTGGAGGCTAGATATGGTGTGGAGGGTGGTCGTTTGTGTGAGGGGGGGAGGAGTGGGTCGGCGTGGTGGAGGGAGATAGTGAAGATTAGGGATGGGGATGGAGAGGTAGGTGGGGGATGGTTTGCTGAGGGTGTGGAGAGGAGGGTTGGACATGGGAGGGACACCTTTTTTTGGTTGGACCCTTGGTTGGGGGGAGTCTCGTAGAGGGTGCGTTTTGGTCGGCTGTTCGATTTGACAGAGACCAAGCAGCACACAGTGGCCGAGATGTTTTCGCGTGGGTGTGGTGTAGGCGGGGGGGCGTGGGAGTGGCGACGACAGTTATGGGTGTGGGAGGAGGAGATGTTGGGGGAGTGTCAGGCCTTATTACTTGTTGTTCAGTTACAGGAGCAGGTGCCTGATGTTTGGAGATGGCGCTTTGATCCAGAGGTTGGGTATACAGTGCGTGGAGTTTATCAGCTTTTGACTACTCAGGAGATGGCTCCGTTAGACGATACAGCAGACCTCCTCTGGCATAGACACGTTCCTTCTAAAGTGTCTATTATGGCTTGGCGACTTCTTCGAGACAGGTTATCGACGAAGACAAATTTGGTTCGACGAGGCATTATCTCTGCAGCGGATCAGATTTGTGTTTCAGGTTGCGGTGACATTGAGACGGCCCAGCACCTTTTTTTCTCTTGTGGGGTCTTTGGATCTTTATGGACGCTCATCAGGTCTTGGATTGGTTTCGACATGGTGGATCCTCCGACTCCCGCTGCTCATCTCACACAGTTTACTTTTGCAGCAGGGGGTAGTCGGAGTAGACGATCGTTTATGCAGCTCATTTGGTTGGTTTGTGTTTGGGTGATTTGGACAGAGCGCAATCAGCGCCTATTCAAGAACTCGACACAATCGATTTCACATTTGATGGACCTGATTAAGCGGCATTCTTTCTGGTGGTTGCGGGCACAGTATCCGGGGATAGGGGTTAATCTACATGTATGGTGGGTAAATCCCTTATTATGTTTGGGTATTTGATTTGGGATTGGCATGTGTTTTGGTGATTTCGGTTGTAAACTCTTTTGACATGGTCTAAGCACATCTTGTGCTGGGGCATGTCTTATTTCTTTTATATTTATATATATCTCATTTTGGCTTGTTCAAAAAAAACCTTTCATATAAATTGTCCTTTTATATTGGAACTTGATTCAACAACTATTAATTTGATTTGATGTTTTGAAGCAATAAAATAGTATAATTTTTTTTTTGTTTCATATGGTATTCATAAAGGTGTGGAAATCACTAATATGAAATTTGTTATGAATAATTTAGGACTCTAATTTAATATATTATAAATTATAATTATTATAATAGATCAATATTACAATTAAAAAATAAGGAATAGTTTATGGTCATTAAGTTTAGTTTGATGTATTGTTAGAGTGTTTACACTCTCATTACATCACGGTAGGTCATTAAGTTTAGAAGTTATGATAAAAGAAAATATATTTAATAAAGATATTGTACTCAAGTAAGTAGTTAATGAGTTTTACTAAAGAAATTTTTTTTGTTTTTTACAGTCAAAAATTGTTTCAATCATAAATCAAACTCGAGTTTTCTTGAAATTTGTGACAAAAAAAGAACGAATTATGGGCTATTAAAAACTAAAAAGTAAAATATTTCTCATGATTTGTTGATTTTATTTTTTGGATTAGGTACAATGTATCCACCATCGTTAGTGATGAGTCAGAAATCAAACCTCTAGCAACAAGTTTAAAGGACCCAAGACCCTAATTTATTGTTGATTGTGATTTGTTAATTGTGTGATCAATTGAAAATGTAAAAAAACGTAAAACAAATACTACCTCCGTCTTTAGTTATAAGATTCATTAACTAAAAGGTAAATGAGTTAATATCCCCTGTAAAATATGTAAGTTTTGTAATACCCCCTGTAAAAAAAATTGAGAATCCCCCTGTAATGTTTGATTTTTTGCAGTACCCCCTGGACTTAGTCAACCATAATATAACCACCGCAAAACAGAACCTCCGCAAAATATAATTTTAGCAAGGGTTTTGCAGCGGTTATATTATGGATGACTGAATATAGGGGTATTGAAAAAAATCAAACATTACAGGGGGATTCTCAATTTTATTTACAGGGGTATTGTAAAACTAGCATATTTTACAGGGGTATTAAGTATTAACCCATTAACCCTTAACTAAATTATGGGAACTAAGAAAGTGGAAAGTAGTAATAAATTTATTGATAGTGGATGTTGTGTTTGCAAAGAGAGAGAGTTTATTTATGTTTTTTGTTTGATGAAAAATAAGCTCATATCATTTCTTCAATAATAATAGAGGAAATACAAGTAGGAGGATAATATAAATGAATGATGGAGCTATACTAAGATAAAGACGCTCTAGCAAGATTGTGAGCAACTCTATTGGCTTGCCTCCGAATAAACGCTGAATTGTAGCTAGCATTTGAAGAAAGAATAGTCCTACAAGTGGTTAACAAAGTTCCTAGCTCATTCTCGTACATACAATCATTAATCAGAGCATTCACAACCTGTCGGCAGTCACTTTCAAATTGTACTCTCTCAAAGCCATACGTTGTTGCAAGAGTGAGAGCATGTTTCAAAGCGGTGGCTTCGCATTCGACTGTTGTAACTTCAAAAGGGAATACCATAGTATGAGCTTGAACCAATGAGCTCGAGCTATCTCGGAAACAAATACCAATATCATACTTTCCTTCGGGCGCGAAAAGAGCTCCATCAACGTTGCATTTTATCCAAGTAGCAGGTGGTTTCTTCCAAGCAATGTCATGGTTAGACATGGGTGTTGCAGCAACTGTGTTTTGAACCCAGTTGTAGTCGCGGATCAGATCTGATGAAACCCTGCAACTAGTGACAAAATTGGCTTGTTAATTCTCCAAAATACATTCATTACGTGCACGCCAAATGCTGCATAGGACATCAACAAACAAAGAGTTTCTTCTTCCAAACTCAAGAGAATTGAGAAAACTATAGATGAGAAGGTGCCACTTTCTAGTCGTGATCAAATATTAACTTCCTTCCAACATAAAATAGCATGCCGACAATTTGTAAATTGGTGGAGTTCATCTTCAGCAGCTTCACTACATAAAGCACACACAGTTTGACATGGCACACCGCGATTATGGAGATTAAATCTAGTAGGAAGGCAGCCTTTGAGCAATCTCCAACAAAAATGCTTCAATTTAGGGGGTATTTTCCTGTCCCATAATTTGTGCCAATTGCCAGACACACTAAGAGAGCTATCATGTGACACAATATTCAAACAAAGACGGTAAGCAGATTTGACATAGTACATACCATTAGGAGAGGCCTTCCAAATTATAGTATCTTGAGAAGCTCTAGAATGAAATGGTATTTTACAAATATCTGCTACATCTTGCGCATTGATTGTATAACGTGTTCAGCTGCGCATAATTCCAAGTGTTTGAGATAGGATCGAATAAGTGAGATACTCGTAAAACAACATAATGCTCATGTGGGGCTGTTGTAGGTCGCATGTTATTGCGTGAACGGATCCATGGATCAGTCCAAGCTTTGATTGTATTTCCATCACCAATTTTCCACCTATAGCCAAGAGATAGCAATGGTATAATGCTTTGTATGTGTAAGTGCACCAGTTCACCTCCACGTTTTAATAATTGTCAAAACACATGAAAATAGAGTTGAATATATTTTGGTAACATTATAATTGACTTGACAGCGAAAAACTATTTTAAACTTTGAAAAACTCAATTATAGGTATTTTGTATCGATACACACTTCATTTGTATCGATACAAATGTCCTAAAACTTGTTCTGGCTGAAACTCACGTTTTTGTATCGATACATGACTTCTTTGTATCGATTCAAAACTTCTCTCAAAGGGATAGAGAAGTTCCTGTGTATCGAATCATGCTTGCATGTATCGATACACATCAGTCTTTCTTTGGACCAGTGAGAACTTCATGTATCGATACATGCTTGCACGTATCGATACATATCAGTCATGGTTTTCAAGTTACTGGTGTATGTATCGATACATATCAATCATGGTTTTCAACTTACTGGTGTATGTATCGATAAAAATCGTTTTTGTATCGATACATAACTGAAAAACTTCAAATTTTGTACGCTGTCAGGGACTTGTATCGATACAAACCAATACTTGTATCGATACAAATCAGTTAAATTGTGCCTAAATTTACTCCATTCTATTTTCTCTATAAATAGCATCATGGAGTTTTGTTGTATATGTGAGAAACTATTCAATTTGTGAAGGCAATTGGAAAACACTCTTTGATTAAGATTTCGTGGAAGTTTTGGATCAAAGAAGCATTCAAGTCAAGTTCATCATCTTCTTTCAATTCTCAATCAATTCAAAGTTGAATATGGGTTCAATCAAGGGTTCTTAGTGCAATTGGAAGATAACGTTCGATACAATTCGCGGTGAATCAGATTGTGATCGGGTTGAATTAGCATGAAGGAATTGGTTGCTTGTTGTGTTGCGATTGTAAACAATTTGCCTTAACATTTGATTTGAAAAAACATCGCCTAAATTCTATTCTATAGTCATTTGTTTCAAAGGTGTAATACTATCTTTCCTTTAATCAAGTGGGTGCAAAGTAGACTACCGATCCAGTGGGCTTCCGCGCATAATTTTTTAAACCGTAATTGTGTAACGGATCACTTATTCAACCCCCCTTTCTAAGTGATAGCCAAGTAGTCTAACAGTGTGCTCTTCCATGTATAGCTTAGATTGTGCCCAATATTGGCATCCAAAAAACCACTTCGAGAGAAATATTTGGCTTTGAGAACTCTAGTAAGGAGAGAGGAATAGTTAGTAATGAGCTTCCATCCTTGCTTTCCAAGCATGGCTATATTGAAACCTTCAAGGTCCTGAAAATTAAGTCCACCATTATCTTTTCTTACCGTCATTTTGTCCCATCTCAACCAGTTGATACCATGTCCTCCATATTTCTTTGTTCCCCAATAGAAAGAATTCATCATGCGCTCTATCTCTTCACCAAGAGTGGTGGGTAGGAGAAAAGCACTCATACAATATGAAGGGATTGCTTGAGCTACTGCTTTAATGAGAACTTCTTTGCCGGCTCTTGAAAGAGATCTTGAGTTCCAATTTTGAATTTTCTTCCATATACAGTCCTTTATAAAAGAGAAAATAGATTTCTTGTCACGACCAATTATTATGGAAGGAAGGCCAAGATATTTGCCATGTCCTATAGATTCAGTAACTCCCAACAAATTATTAGTAAGGAGACGACAAGTTGCCTCAATGTTGCGACTATATGTGATGGCTGATTTTTGATAGTTTATGGCTTGACCACTAGCTGCTTCGTAAGTATCCAGAATATGTTTGAGAGTGGTGACCTCTGAAGCAGAGGCTTTGCAGAAAAGGAAACTATCGTCCGCAAATAAGAGGTGACTAATAGATGGGCTGCCTCTGCATATTCGAACATCGTGTAAAAGTCCTCTTGTAAAGTTGCATGACCATCAATACTCTTCAAGGGGTGGTCGCAAGGGGCGGCGCTAATTTTTAAGTTTATTTATGTTTTATAATAGTATTTATTGTAAAGTGTTTAAAAATAGGTAAAATAAATAGGGTATATATGTAAAGAAATAATAAATGTCGAAAATTAAAATATGGTCTATAAAATGGGACAAAGAATTTCCTCAATATGATCTTATAATTAGGGACGAAAGTTGTACTTAGTTGTCCGTGTTTATAAAATAAATCCTTATTTTGTAAAAATAAATGAAGTAAATTCATATTATAAATATATATATATATATATATATATATTCATCATAACTAAGTTATAGAAAATACTATAGAGTATTCTTATGACACTAGTTATGAAAATAAATGTAGAAATTTTGACTAAAAACAACATTCATTCTTTTAAATTGATAAAAAATACATCGAATAATATAATTCAAAATTGTTAAAAATTGATAAGGGTGAATCTACAAACAAATTCACATCATCCATATTAATAGCATAAAACGGCAAAATATATCTACAAATATGACATGAACACATTAATTACAATAACTATTTTTCTTCACATATTTAGAAAATGTAAGTACACACAATAAATGATGTCTGACTCATCATACTAAAATAAACCTGCACAATATATATTATAAAGCACTGTATATAATATATAATGTATAATTAGAACTCAAAAATGATCTTCCCAGTTGCATGACCATCAATACTCTTAGCCCAACCATCTTCAGCCTTATTTAGAGGAAATTTGGAGTCTATAACTGTTCTAAGCTTTCCTTGCTTAACCAAATCAACAAGATAATGAAGATCATTACCCTTTGGAATTAAAAGCAAAGGCACAAGTTGTTTTTTGGAGCATGTAATTTTCTTAAGAGCAAATGTCATCATTGAACTAGAGCTAGGAGTTATATCTACAACCTTACCATTTATGTTCAAATTAGGCTCAAAAATTGACCATGGACATTCCGCTGCACAATGAATCACTCCATCATATTTCTTACCAGATGGACTCTTTAATGCAGCACCGTCTGGTGTTTTATAGTCGATTACTTCATCGGCTCCTAAACTTTTGACGAATTCGATGTTTCTTGCACCGCAAGTGGCCGTCACGTGAGTGTTACCTAGCTTTGCTAGTTGAACTGCATAGTGGCCTACACCACCTGATGCAGCGGTTATCAGAATGTTTTTTCTCTCGCCGCTTCCATCAAGTTTGATTCCTATGGATTTTGAGAGTGCTTGGAGTGCTGTTAGTCCGGCGACTGGTAAGCCGGCGCAGTCGGATGCTGAGATTTCGGGTGGTACTGAAGCAGTGAGGCTCTCCTTAACAACGGCAAACTCAGCTAATCCTCCACCACTCTGCCAATATAATTTCATCGGCCAATATGTTATGTTTACATTGACATGTGATAAATACCATATCTTAGTTGATCATGTATAGAAACTTATATATAAAAATTGAGAAAGAAAAATTATTTATTAAAATGAAACTAATGATTATTTTACAACTGTCTCGTGAGATGATTTGAACTCTTAATACTGAGCTGACACCTCATGGACAAAACCATCTTGGTAATAACTTTGAATCATTAACAAGTGTAATCAATTCAAATGTAGGAATCATGTATATCAAATGACGTAATTTGAGTTTATCTACTGACGTAAGCATTTATAAGACCGTTGGAAAGAACCTATTAAAACAGCCTATGACATGTCCATAAGTGTTTTTCAGCTTATTTACATAAGCTCTTCATTTTACACATAAGCACTTATATAATAAACATTTATGCTCTAAGCGCTTAATTAAGTTTTTTATCCAAACAGGACCTAAATTCATTTTTCTTTCAAGATACATGAAGGAAACTAGATCATATCTTAAAACAGGTAAAACATGAAACCAGGGTGGTACTTGTGTAACTATGACTGATAATAAAAACCGAAAACAGAAAAGGTTATCACAAATCCAACATCACTTAAAATTTCAGGAGAATCTCTTTATCAGTAAATACACAAGGAAATGATTCATGAATTTAATGAAAATGACTGAATAGTATGCTAACAACTTACAAAGGGACTGACTAAGCCTACAACTTTGTCCCCTGGCTTGAACTTTTTAACACCTTTACCGACATCCGTAACCTCTCCAGCTATATCAGTACCTATTACAAATAATAGTATCTTCATCATGATACTCTTCAAAGTTTGGAATAAACAAGATAAAGCAAAACTTTGAAAGACTTGAAGTAAAGATCAAGATCTATGAAATTACAAATTCAGGTTCAACTTGTGGAAGTTGTAGTATATAATATAATTGATTTAAAAATAGTTTCATACATTGTGCTTTTGATTTGAGAACCGTTAGTGAAAAGTGCAATTACATAGTGAAGTCTAAAAATTACTTGAATATATGTTTTGAATTAGCATTCATGTATAGGAATAAAATTGTAGTGCACTATGATATGTGAGAGAGGCATTGATCAAAATGTTGTCAATCACGGAAAACACTGGTTTGGTCAAATTCTGCTATGCTGCATTGCTAATATAGCCCCGCTATATTATCCGTTATTTGACAACACTTTGTACTAAATGGCGTATTGTGAAACAATAGCAACATGTTCAAATTCCAATATGCCATAACCATTTGATTTGTCATAATTCATTGATTGTCAGTATTTTAGGAGATACGAGTTTTTGCAACCAAATCATAACGGTATTATAAAATAAACAGATATTCAACATATTCTTGTCAAAAGAAGCTGGTTGAAACTATTGCAATAAGAACTTTCGATGAATTTCCAAAGATGAAGATGCTTATGTTTAATATAAAAAACTAAAATCTCTTTGATAAAATTAATATGTAGAGATTGAGAGAGAAGGAAAGCAAATTACAAGGTATATATGGGAACTTGGGAGGCAAAATTGGCCACAACATGCGTTTCTGTACTTTCCAATCAAATGGATTTATACTAGCTGCTTCCAATTTTATCAATACCTCGTCTTTACTAGGACTTGGTACAGGAACTTCAACATGCTGCAATAACTCAAAAATTAAAAGTTATAAATAACTTCTGTTAAGTGTTATCTACTAATATTTTTTGACATTTGATGCTTCTAAATTCTAAGCACAGCAACAGAAGATATTTCCTACATAATAGTAAAACGTGCTATAAATCATGAACTGGACAAAATAACAGTTTGTTTAAATTATGATATTGTTTTTTTTTTTAAGAACCTAAATTGACATTGGAGAAAATCGAACCTGAGACCTGGAGGAGGAGCACACTCTCAAGTCCCAAGGCAATTACGATATTGTTTAACTCACTTTGATGTAAATATATCCAAACTTAAACCACATACATACATTCAATTCACTCACTTCGAAGTAAAATCAATTTCACAAAATCCATTCGTTCAAAATCAATTTTTCCCACTGCAAATCCAAATGATGGAAAAGGCATTGATATAGAAAACAATTTTGTTAGCTTTAGTTTTTTTTTTTTTGATAGGCAATGTTAGTTGTTAGTAAATAATATATTACAATCTCTTTTGCCAGAATTTGAACCTTGGACCTCCAGTAGCTCCTTAACCCTTAGCTCAACTGGTCAGCTTAACCAGTTGAGCTACCCATCCCCCCCATTTTGTTAGATTTAGTTAGTCGATTCGGAATTAGTTAGAAGTTAGTTACTCAATTAGTCAGTACCATTGAGCTCTAGAGCTCAATAGTGCCGACTAATTGAATAACTAACTTCTAATGTATTCTTAATCGACTATCATCCTACGATTCTTCACAGACACACACAACCAATCACAATTTAAAATTAACCTTGATGACTAGTTATAAACATAAGAACAAAATGTAATCAATCATAAAAATTATAAATATAATCACATAGAGTTCAACTGCAGTATGGTCCATGAAGTAATTCATTCCCTATATAAAAAAATCCATTCCACCAAAATCACATTGTACTGAACAGAAAAGAAATGAATAATAGAAAGAAGTTGAAGAACCTTTAAAGCATTGGATCCTCCACCATAGGAATTGTACTGAACAGCACGCATGAGTTTCTTCTCCATTTCCAGAGCAAGAGAGTGTTGAGAATGTGAGTTTTTAGAAGAAAGGTACAAAATAGAAAAGAAGTTAATATAAACGAATGGTTAGAAACAAGACAAGTTGTGGCATCGCGTGACGCATAGGCTTTGCCGCAAAAGGTTTGGTTTTAGTTTGCCGCAAAAAAATGTTGGGGGTCAATTTAGTCTCAAAAAATATATATTCACAATTAGTCTCTCGGAATTATCAATCAAATACATAAAGAATAAAAAAAATGTTTAAAACTGCGTCAAAAAAAAATGTTTAAATATGTGATATGGTGATTAAGGGTGGTAAAATTATCTAATAAATCTGACCAAAAATAAAAATTATTTAATAAATAGTTCGGTGATTTAGTTCAGTTGGTAATACATTTGCACTTAATGTGCTAGAACCAGAGTTCGAACCTTTACTTATTTACTTTTAAAGAGTGAAATTATAGTCACTAAGTTATCTGACAAAAACAAAACTATCCAATTAATTTGTTAATTTTAACCTACGAGATTTAGAATTTGTTCACTTAAATTAGTTGTTTGGTTTAACTCATCAGTCAAATGATGGAATGGATGAATTTTTGAATCAGATCGCCTAAGTGGGTATGTTTGCCTCGCCTATTTTTTATGGGTTGAAAGTGAGGTGGGTTAACCCACTTCATTATATGTGACACTATAGCAGGGTCGGCTTTGGGCATGTGCAAGCTGTATTATAACTTTGAGTTTCTAAATTTTGGGGGGCTCTATCATATTTTTTTTTTTCAGATTTATTATTTGCAAATTAGCTTAAATACTTTATCTGCGGAACTAAAGATATGAATTTGCAATTGGCCTGGTGGAAGTTTGGCGTGTTGGCTTGAAAACATAATAAATAAGTGATCTAAAAACTATAAATTGTCAATTTTTAATGATATTAATTTTTTTGTTCAAATTTTTAATGATATTAACTTGAAGATGTATTTTGCTATTATGAATTGGAATATGACTATTTTTTATATTATTGATGTTATTATATTTTAAATAAACATATATTTTTTTTTCGAAAATTGAATTTTTTGAATAAAAAATACACACTATCAAAGGGCCTCTTTATATAATTTATCTGGGGCCTCTAAATGTACAGGACCGGCACTGCACTATAGTCTTGAAATAAATTAATATTAATGCATGTCATAATGTATTGAAATTGGTTGATAAAGTTTGAAAAGTTTTGTATCAAATTTTAAACCTTTTTAAAAAAGAGATCAATTATCAATTTTAAAAAAAAATTAAAGTATCAATTTAATAAATTTAGGGCTCAATTTGCAGTTTTTGAAAAATATTAGGGATCAATTTGTAATTTAAAAACTATAGGGGTCAATTTGAAAATTTTGAAACATATGGGAGAAAGAAATTTTTTAAATTCCTGACTTTTATGTATTTCTTAAATTTAACTTGAACAAAATATTTCATAAATTTCCATCATTTAAAAAATTCTCCAAATTAATTATCTAAAACATAGTTTATTTAAATTTAAATTCACTAAAGAAAATTAAGTTACTCAAAATATTCTTCTATTAGAGTGTGTTTGGATGGAGTACTTCAAAGTTTTAGAGAATTGAGAATTCTAAGCTATTCAAGTGATTTGATTGAAGTTTGTCAAAAAAAAAAAAGTGATTTGATTGAATCATCCTCATTTATAAATATTTGTGTTTGGCTTAAACATCATTTTAGTTCATGTATGTACGTGAAATTTTAGTTTTAGTCCCTGTATCAAGTTTTGTTCTAAATAAGTCCCTGAATCAATTAATTTTTTTGATTTATTTTAGTCCCCAAAGCGAATATTATTCACAGAAAAATTCGTAGAAAAATTTGCAGAAAACTTGAGAATTTTCGTGTGGATTTTAGCTTTAGGGACCAAAAGTTAAAAGTTTAGTTGATTCAGGGACTTATTTAGAACAAAAGTTAATACAAGAACTAAAACCAAAATTCCGCGTACATACAAGGACGAAAATAATATTTAAGCCATAAAATTTTATCACAAACATTTTTGAGTCACTTTTATAAATTTCATAAGTTTTGGACAAATTTAAAATTCGAAAAAATAGGGACCAATTTGCAATTTTTGAATTTTAAAATGCTATACGGGTGAAATTAGGGGTTTATTTTCAATTTTAAAATGCTTTTTTTGAAACTCAACAATTTAAAATGCTATACTGGTGAAATTGAAATATTTTAAAAATATGAGAGGAATTTTTTTAAAAATTTCTAGATTTTAGGTATCATATTGAAATTGTTTCAATTTAACTTGAACAAAATACTTCATAAATTTTCATCATTTTAAATATTTTCCAAATTAAACATTCAGACAATAAAATTTTAAGGTTTTTCAATTCTCTCAAAATATTATTTTACTTTGAAACATTTCCTCATCTGAGCACACTATTTTTTAGTATTATTTTTTTCTATATATATATATATATATATATATATATATATAAATCGTTCATTTGTACTCATTGTATTTGTAACTATCATAACAAAGTACTAGAGAAAGTTAAGCTTCATTTGTTATGGTGGTTGAAAATTAATAATGTAAATCTTATAGTTTAAACTCTTATATGGTAGTCGAGCTCTTTCGTTTATATGGACGTCGACTAAGTTGTCTTGTTTCTATACTTTTGTGGGTGGCATTTGTAACTCTTTGAGTTCTTTCCGGCACACCTTGTGCTTGTAAGGACTTTTTGGTGTTAATATAATTCATTTTTTCTTGTTCAAAAAAACTTAGAGAACTTGTTAACATGACCGATTTGTAAATTACTATGAAGTATGGATATAAATACGGACACAAGACTTTGTAAAAAAATAAAAAATACGGACACAAGACACAAAATCGTTACTAACACTTTGATATAAATAAAATTTTTAAAAAAATTATATTTAATATAATCATAAATGTCTATGTTATGTTGTGTTTGTGTCAAACACGACACCGGAGACACCCTTTGAACGATATAGCAACAACATATACATGAATAAAACCTTTCATGTCCGACAGTGTGGTACATACCTTGAAAAACATAGGAACAATTTCTTTAGAATCCGAGTTTGATTTATAAATGGAGCAATTTCTTCACTAAATTTTATTTATTTGCAGTGGAACTTTGGTTAAAAAAAAAAAAAGACACGGAGAGTTGATATGTGATATTGAAGTGCTTCTTTTCCTTGGATAAATCTTATAATAGGGTACAATTATGGTTTAAGGATGATGATTAATCAATAGAGAATTATGAGAGAAAAAAAAGCTGGAGGCATCCCTTCTCCCAAGTCCCAACCATCCATATACAAAAGTACAAAATTATGTAAGCTAAACAATTTTTTAACTCAGCTGAAAGCTCCAAAATCATTTAAATAAAAAACTTCAACACCGCTGTTAGGGAAAGTCCAATTTATGCATTTGGCAAAAATTTATGTATTTTGGGAAAAACTCAAATCTCATTTATTTCAAATATAAAGTCTAAAATGAGAGTGGTTTTTTTTCTACTTTAATTACAAACCATATTTATATGGATGAGTCGGACTCAATATAAAAGTTATTATAGCTTAAAAGAATTTGGATGAGATATTAAGGGCATTTTCTAACTTAACGAGAGGTTTTAGGCTCGAATTCAGTTTTGGGAATACAAAATTGTTGAATTCTCTTGAGAAAAAGCTGTCACCCTTTCCATTCTTGTCCGACTCAGGAGATTAATTTCAATAGTTTTACATAGAGATACCAATTCATACCACAAAAAACCCTCTTATGGTATTAACATCAATTGATTTAGATCACCCACAATTTATAATTACACAACAAACTCAATTGTATTGGGCGTGATGATGTGTATTGAGAAAAACTCAAGTGCACATAAACAATCATGATTCAGAGTCTTCCAAATGAAAATTCAAAGCACTAAGACAAATGAAAAACAAGAGATAAAATAAGTATATAGATATAAACAAATTAAAGGATATATTTCATCAAACTAGCTAACTAATCTCCCTAATGTCAATGTTAATAAAACCAAATCATATAGCCACCAAAATCAAGCATTTCCTGTAACATATTCAACAGCTTCCAAGTAATTGCTCCACAATTCTGTTACCATATTTGACATCATATCCGAAATTTCCTCAAATAGCTCTGGCACTTGTTTCAATGATTCTTCAAATGAAGTCTTAAATTTCTCTGCAAGTTCTGCAGCCAAAGATCCTGTACCAGAAATTGATCCTATGATTGTATCTTTAAGAACATCAAAAACTAAAGATACTAAAGAACTTATTGAATCGATCATTAACGAAAGAATGAATTCAAAACATGTTCTTATGATCTCAACAACTTGTTGAAATATTCCAAGTGAGCCTTCACCAGAAGTTCTTAAACCTTGAATTAAGATTACAATTGTGTAAGCAATAGTGTTGAAGATTAAACGAGTTAATAAACTCCATAATGTTACCACAACAAATGTAATTAATTTCAGAAGAAGAACCAACATTGGAACAAAGCTTTGGGTTTGGTGGATTTTACTTAGTTAGCAACAATTTACATTTAAACTAAGCTTAATTTGTCACATATATACATAAAAGAAAGGTTATAATTTCGTAAGACTTTGAAAGCTTCAAAGTCATATTAATATGAATAGTTTATGTAGCAAGTAAACTCTTTGAAGGCAATTAATTGGTTAGAGAAGTTTCTATGAATAAGCAAAAAATTGATTAAAATGTTGCTTACACACTGATCAAAAGAAACTTGCAAGGTTGGAACACGCAAATTGTTATAAAATATATGTACTGTACTACTAAATATACACACTAAGCTTTGGTCATCAATCTTGAAAGAGGTTGTTAGATCTGTTTTATATGCTTAGAATCAACTCTACTTCATATATGTAATATTGAGGAAAATCTATATTTGTATCCATAATCTTGACAATAAAATTACTACTTTATGCACTGTACTATCTCAAAAACCCAATGTATGAGTAATTTCCACCTAAGCAAGGTCATTAAAATTAATAGAAATATAAAATATTAGTATTCTTTGTTAAACACAGGCTGGAAGCAGCTGGCAAGAATGCTTTAATTATAATTGGAGGTAAAATTCCCTCCAAAGAAGAGGAGAGTTTTTGAAATTCAAATAGGAGGTCTAACTACACTAGGTATGTTTTCCCCAAGTCTCACCCAAATCTGCTTTTTCTATAAATACCAAAACATTGTCCAAATTTTTTACAGAATAGCAAAACAAACACAAATATTTTAACAAAAAAATTGTCCTCCTTATTCTTCCTTTATTCTCCATGCTCTTTTCATCAACATTAGAAGAACAATTTTTATTTCCCTTTTGTAGTTGTCTTTGTTTTGCATTGATTTCTTAAACCTGAAAATGAAAAACTCAAAAGATTAGATCCCATAGCTAACCAATCTTTTTGTGAAGCTTGAATATATGTACAAAGCATGAAACCATGGACCATTTATTATGTAACATTGTTTGAGACTTAAATTTTTTGATTATGTTTGTTCTATGCTTTTTTATAGGTGTGTCTCATTACTTTCAAGGATCTTGCTAGTGTTTCACAAAGGTAAAACAAATGTTTTTCTATCAAGTTCAATTTGGTATTTAGTTTAGACTGTTGTTTTGTATAAAAGTCTATTAATAACATATAAAATCATACTTTATATATGCTACATAAATTTACCATATCTTTTTATACCTTAAAGCTATGTTTGGAAATATAATGATGACAGCAATAGTAGAACCATGCATGAAAGATGAAGGTAAATATGCATCTATTTTACTTCATCTTCTTATCTCACCACTTAGTAAGATGTGAAGTTAAACAAACAAAACAGAAAACAATTGACTGACAATTTGAAGGCTTTAGTGTGTCTTTTGTGATTAAATTTTTTCCCTCTCCCCATCCTCTGACCAATGAGATTCTCTTCCTTTCAATCTAAGATAAAGTTGGTACATTTTTTTTTCTTCTGTTTTTTGGCATCCATGGAAGCAATTTTCAATACGGATGGAACCAATATTAATGGAACAGAGAAAAGGTAAACATTTAGAAAGTTTAACTCTATAAGATAGTCAAAGTTAACCTATTTAACTTGTCAAGTCAGAATCAAAATCAATATCGAAACTAGAAAATGAGGGGAATCACTCACTTTTCAACATGTGCAGCTGACTCACGGGGATAGTTCTTTGCGTCTGTATAAATGCATCCCATTGCAATGTTGCATCAGTACACACAAAAACAAAAAACTAAATTTTAGATATTTCATGAGGTAACATGGGAGATGAGAACTATTTTTTAAAAAAAAGAATGACAATATAAGAAAACCTTTGAAGTCCATTATCAAATAGAAGCTCGAAGCAAGAACGGTAGCAATGACTTAAAGCATTCTCTATAGCAGTGTGATACTTCATTGCATAGACTGGATCAACTGTATGGGTAACTTTCCTGTCACAATTTATCAAGGCATTGAATATCAAACTATAGGAATCTTGCTAACTTCTAGGCAAGACAGCTGCATGCAACTTGTAACACCCTGATTTCCCAACTATTATTTTAGCTAATTTTATTAATATTGTAAAATAGCAACACAAGGGTGTCACGTTCTCTACCAAGTTAAACCTATTTATTAGAGTAATTTTAAACATGCACGGAATTAAATTCAAAAATAAAATAAAAAATAAAAAATAAAAAAAATAATAATAAAGCTATTTCTCCAACAAAGTCTGAATTAAAATTAAGTATAAAAAGGTAACAAGTTCCTAACATCCATAAATAATTCAACAAAGTTTCAAAAGAACTTTAAATGACAATTTCAAAAGCAATAAATGAAGTTCCCCAAGTCAGATATCCAGAGCGACTCCAAAAGACTCAAAACAGTAATGTAAGGCAACTTCTAAAGCCACCTCGAACATCAAATCTAAGCTTGAACTCCTACCTGAAAACTACGGTTGCACACCGTAGGGCCAAGCCAGAGGGGAAATGTAAAGGTGAGCACAAAACATCAAATGATAACCGAAGTACAATAGCAAGAAGAGATAGCAAGACAAATATCAAAGAAAAGGTCACTATAGCAGATGATCGCGCGTGCACTCACAATCAAACAACATTTAACCACAACAAGTAAGTCAGATATATCTCTCTCACACACACACACATATATAAATATATATATATTATAGACTCCCCTATGGTACCAAGGGCTACATCATTGCTACATCATTTATATATAATAGCTACATCATTTATATATAATTGCTACATCATTGCTACGTCATTTATACATAATAGCTACATCATTTATATACAATAGCTACATCATTTCTACATCATTTATATATAATAGCTACATCATTTATACATGATTGCGACATCATTGCAACATCATTTCATCATCTTTTCCACATCATTAAACGCATGAACGAAAACATGATCCTGTTTATAATTAACAACATCATTCAACATATTTCTAATAGCATAGTTCAACATCGTTAGCAACAATTGTACAACACATTTCTAACAACGGTTTATTTTCAACCATCAATAATTAAGGACAATAGACCACATCAATTGACATTAAATCAGCAATTTAAACAATCTAGTAGCAACAACGGCAGATTGGTAATAAGGCCACCACGATAGTCAACCAAACATCAACGATCAAATTTAATTCCCAAAATTAATCTTATTTTCAAATACTATTCTAGAGCAGCAACTTATAGCACTAATTAGATAGCCTTCAAATTTAAGGGTTATAGTTTGGGGCTCAATAAACTAGATCCTAATAAGTTCTAAATAGTTTTAATTATTCAAAGAAGTTTTCTAGTATTTATTTTAAGCAAAAGAACCTATAGTATACCCTTGTTAGTCACAAAACAAGTTTTGGGATTGAAAGTTAAGTTTTAGAAAAATATTAATATTAGTCAATAAACTATTATCTCTAGTCTTAGGAAACCTTACACATTGAACGGACACAAAAACTCAACTTGGAACCACTACTATTGTTGTCTCCTGGTACTACTTTTATGTCTCTATTATTTTTATGATAAATGCAAAGATATAAATATATATACTTCACCTAGCAGAGCATCTGACTTCTTCCCTCACTTCTAATTATTTATCTTGTTTCCTTATCATCTATTTCAAAGAGACCAGCTTCAAATTAAGCACAACAACCAGAGACAAAAAGGGGAGACGGACACAAACAAGATTGATAGAGGAATTGCTTCGTCCTGGACTTTAAAATTCAGATTCATCTTTAAAATTATTTAGAACATTTAAAGCAATATAAAAAAAAAACTCAACTAGTAGATTATCAACTCAATTCATATTTTTCAAACATTCACGAAAACCCCAATACTAAAGTCTCAAGAACATATATACACCCTAGTAGGACCACCAAACAAACTATAAAATATATCTATTTTTTTTTTATCGTTAAAAGGAGATTAGGCAGTAGCATAGCATCACAAGCCAAAAATCAAAGTAAACTTAACCAAAATCAAAAGCATCCAAACACAAGAAGAAAACACGTAAAAGCCACCACTTTGAAATAATAAGATTAGCTCTTTAAATAAAATTGTTAACACCTTACTCAAACAACAAAACACAAGAATTAATGAAAGGACAAGGAGAAGGAATAAATCTATTTTCTCGTATTCGAACTATAGATAAATCATAGAGATGGTGCAAAGCTCCCTTACTTGATTTTTTTTTTGCAGTGAATTCTCTTAATTTGAGTTGTTCCTCTTTCTCCCCTTGTTCTCCCTTCTCCTAGTTTACTGATTTTCTTTTCTAATTAGGGTAAAGAGTGACTAATCCTAATTTTTCTAACTTTTGCCTATTTATAGAAAATTTAAGGGATTATTATTTTTCAAGAGAAAATCTGTTTTTCTTTTGATTATGTTTTTCTACAAAATTTCTATTTATTTATTTTACCTCATTCATACTACTATTGACACAATTAGACAAAATTTCTCTATTCTTTTACTACTTCACCTCCACATGTAATGTTTACCAAATATGTACCCCCTTCACCTTTCCTCTTTGAAAAGTCATAATTCTCTATTTTTTTTTTCTTCTCTTTTAATTTATTAAAATTTTCTAGTTTTCTAATTATTAATTTATAAACATTCTAAAGCAAATAAGTAGCACACTCATACATCAAATTATTAACTTATCAAGACAAATTAACTAGATAAATTAGGAATTAACTAAATACTAATAAAATAAATACTTCTAAATTTTGGGGTGTTACACAACTAAGGAAGAAATATAGGAAGACACATAACAAAAAACATTAACATATTTGCTGGGAAATGGCATATGAATAACACTGCTCACATACCAAAACATAGAAAAAGGAAAACATTCCACAATAGAAAAAAACTAAGAATCTTTGAATAATTGAGTATACATTTTGTTAAATTCTATATAATGTGTTTTAAGTTTTCACATTACTATTAAATTTTTTTAAACCGTAATTCAATTGAAGTTTATATATTGAAGTTTAAAGTTGAAAGTTGAAAACATAATGGGCTATTTATATTTGTTTAAACTTGAAGTTTGAGGTTTTAGCCTCATGCTTTAATTTTTAACACAAGAAATGTTGTAATACAAAACCACTACAAACTGTACTTTGATTATGTACCTGAGATGTCATTAATTCCACATAAAAGTTCTTCATTTGTCATGAATGCAGAGCTCTTATACTATGATCATCAATTTCACCTGTCACACAAATACAAATAACAATCAATATTTAGTAAAATGATAATGAATTGAAATCCTTGACAGATAATTAAACATGGGTGACTTAAGAATTATAATTGTTCATGTTGAGATCTAACAAAAATGAAAATCATGAATTATTATTTTTTAAAAAGTTTTAATCTGTCACAAACAAATGTTTTTTTGAATTTGAATAATAATGAGAGTAAAATTAGGGTTTAAAACAAAAATTGAGAATTTATAACTTATATCAATAATTAAATTTGTTCCAAAAATCATATCAAAGAAATCAAACATCAAATCAGACTAACTCACATATAAAACATAACTAAATTGTTGAATCAAAACATAATCAAATAGATTTCCTATAACATTAAAAACAACACCAAGTACAAAAGGGTTTGAGTTAGGGTTTCTACACGTACCGGTGTGCCGGTTGCTACAATATAAAGATGTTTCAAGATGGCCTTAAGCTCCGACGACAGTTTAACATAACTAAAACGTGAGTTCTCATTTTTGTTCGGTTTTGTGTGGTGTGGTGCTTCGGTGCATTTAGTTTGGGAGAAGGAGAAGGGCATGATATAGCTCAATTTGCTAAAAGAAACTCCATCAAAATTGTCTAACCAAAAACTACAATCTCCCTATCATGATTTTTTTTCCGGATATAAAGATACAGATAGTTGAGTAGATGAAGAAAATGAGATTGTTTTGATCAAATGAGGTTGAAATCGATCGAGATGTGTGTGGGGAGAAAGGCCAGCGGCGACTCAAGATGAAGGAGAGAGAAGAAAGAGCAACGTATTTGTTTAGGGTTTCACAATGAAGAGAATGAGGGGATGAAGAAGAGAAAGTCGGGTTAGTGAGGGACCTTGGGCTTGGCCCATGTCTGGTTACTGCAAGGGGATAAAACTCTACCCAAAATTCTATGTTTTCTTTTTTTTTTTTACCAAAAATTCTATGTGTTTTTTTTTTTACATAAAAATTCTATGTGTTTTGTTTACTGCATTTTTATTGAGTTTAGTAAAACAGCATTCCTCACCAAAATAAAAAACAACATATTTGTGAATAATATTGTCCCCATAAGTAGTAAAATATATTTGCCACAACTTTTAATCCTTATTTTTGAGTTAATTTTGGTGTTCTTTAATATTTTTGAATGATTTTTTGTATTATGTTTATAATATTATTAGAACCACTCTCACAAATTTTTTGAAATTTTCAAAATAAGATAATTATTTATAAAATTTTAAGTACAAAAAATAAGCCCAAAAAGCTAATTAATTCACATGATATTAAACTCTTTTTGATTTTAATCCGTAAGGTTAAAATCTAAAGAACAAAAATTCAAAGAAAAATATTTTATACCCACAAGAAAATTCACAAAACTAAAAGAATTTAACATTCAAGGATTTTTTTTTTTTTGGTACAAACATTCAAGGATTATATAAAAGAAAGATTAAACGAGTTAAAACAAAATCAAGTCAACTTACAATTAATTTAAACTTAATAATAATAATAATAAAGAAATTGTATATTGCATTATATATGTAGGATTCAGGGCTCGATCCCGGTCATCACACTTATCCACTTAAACTTCAATATGTTTTTTTTTATCAAATAGCTTAGTGGCTAAACTCGCACATTTAAATGTGGAGAAATGTGGAATTCAGATCCACTCTAATAATGTCTCTGCTAACTATTATTTTAACTACAACACTTATGAGACAAGTTGCAATATATTTTTATTAGAAGAATATATATTAATGATTGATCTAATTAATTTTTCATATTTTGCTCATAATTTGGTGAAACCGTGCGGGAGCACGGGGCTCGGAAATACTAGTTTCTCTTGGATTTGTATACATATTGATGTTATTTGTATGACGACATCATACATACAATTATTAAATTACTTTGGGTGAGTGACCGATTACTATAGTTTAGTCGGTATAGACATTACATAATATGTCGAAACCAGAGTAATATTTGAATATTATTATATTGTTACATTATTTTTTACTAATTGTTTGTAGTTGAACACTTCGGTATCGCGGAATTCAGTTGGATACTAATATTCCTTAGATAAAATTCAATATCATATCAGATTTATATATTAATTTATATTAAAATAAATTCAAATTCAAATTTTAAATAAATTTTACTTAAAGGGAATTGGCACCAACGATATAAGTTGAGTATCTAATAATTTACTTTATGAGTCAAAAAAAATCAAATTTACTTTATTTTAATTACAGCACTTAATCTCTGTAGTGATAAAGATGTGGTTGCAAGAAAAAATGTTATTGATTAGAGGAAGGCGAATGGTGGGCAAGGATAAAATACAACATACGAGTTTAGTCAAATTTACCTCAAGGGTGATGAGGTTTATGAAGGTCATAGAGGTACAAAACTTGGTCAAATTAAACTTAGAAGAACATCATAATTGGACATATTACTCTGCTACATGTTTATAGTTGATATATCGATTAGATGACTTTTTACTTAGAAAGAGGTTGAATAAGTGATCAGAAAAATAACAATAGTTTTAAAAAAGAGGTTGGACGGTTTTAAGTGATCAGGAAACATTATTATTTCATAGGAATCATCATTTGTAAGCAACAAAGAAGTTGCCTTCAAATTCAGACTCACAAAATTTAAAAATTAAGGATCAGTTGATCAATTATTTTGTACTATCACATTACATAAACTAGCATAATATTTGTTGGAAATTGAATGAAAATGATGTGCAAAAGAGCTTGGTTTTATAAGAACACAACATTTTTGTTGTTGTGAATTTTGAAAAGTTGTTAAGTCCCACATTGGAAAACCTTAACATCTTATGAGTGTTTATATACTAAAGTCCCACTTACAAGGGTGTGCCCTTGGGGTATAAATGTTTTGTGGATGGGAGAGAGCGCAATCAATCTTGACCATCATGCGCGTGCCGCCGTCCGACCGGCCGGCTCGGATCTGGGCTATGGGCTTGCTTGTGTGATGTATTAATTTTTTGGTGACCGAAAAATTAAGTCTTGCGTTTTCTTAACCTAAACAAAAAGAGCACAGAATTAAGAAAAGACCAAGTCATAAAAACGGTTTATGACAAATCCGTTTTCTGATCCAATTGATTCAATTCCATTATTCCCTTTGTCTTCAGTTTTATTTTTTTGTATTCATTGCTTTTCATTGCTAATTATTCAGTAATCAGAATATATTGCCTTGCCATTCTTCTTCTCAAATACGAAATACAGAACAACAAACACACAAAAAAATTCTCTCGGCAAAATACTTCTCAATCGTTATTTTGCTTGCTTTTGTTTCAGAAACAGAATTGGTAATTCTTTACCAATATTCGAGTGATTAGTTTACTAATCATTATCATCGAGGGTGTAATTCTTGACCGGTTTTCTACAAGTGCAGTAGATTATCGGTATACTTTGAACGAAGCTGTTTTATCCTGGAGGCGTCGCGGTAAATTTAAGAGCTGCTTGCACAATTGGCAGTACCACGAAACGTCTTAAAGAAAGCGACCTGGTCGTGACTCAGCTACGATTTTTCGGTTGGCATTTTTAGTTACTGTTTTCAAAACTTTGTTTTTGCAAATTCTGTAATTGTTTTACAACAATTTTAAGACGTTTTCAAACTGCCATGTCGACCGAAGATATTGTTGCTACTGCCACTGGTGCTACTGATAAGCCATTCAAATTCGAAGGCACTCACTTCAACCGTTGGCAACAGAAAATGTTTTTCTTCTTAACCTTAAAAAAGGTTGCTAACGTGTTGAGTGAGCCTATGCCTATTGTTCCAGAAATTGATAGCACCAATGGTAAGAAACCTGTGGATGATGCAAGTGCTTCTAATGCAATTGAATCATCAACACAGCCTACGGCTGCGGATATTTTACAACTTAAGAAAGAATTACTCCTATGGAAAGAAAATGATTATCTCTGTAAGAATCATATTCTGAATGGTCTTGCTGATGACCTATATGATTATTACTGCAAATGTGCTACTGCTAAAGAGGTTTGGGAGGCTCTGAAAAAGAAGTACGATACTGAGGAAGCAGGTGTCAAAAAATATGCTGTGAGCCGCTATCTCAGGTATCAGACGGTGGATGAAAGGTCTGTTGAAGTGCAGTCCCACGAGCTGCAAAAGATTGCTCATGAAATCATGAACGAAGGTATGACTCTTGATGAACAATTTCAGATTGCTGTTATCATTGACAAACTGCCCCCTGGATGGAAAGATTTTAAAAATACTCTTCGTCATGAAAGAAAAGAATTTTCAATTGAAAGTCTGATTACTAGCCTTAGAATTGAGGAAGAGTCTCGGAGACAAGACTAGAAGGAAGAAGTCATGATTGTTGCTAATAACAACAAAAAGAAATTCGGTGCGGTTCTGAAGCCTACGGGCAAACCACTTAAGAAACAGAACCGCAATCCTAATCAGGCGAACCGAATTAAGAATGGGAATCCTTCACAGGCTCCCAATGGTAAACAGCAACAGCAGTAGCAGCCACCACCTAGAAATGATGTTGGTCAATTCCTATGCTACAACTGTGGAAAACCAGGTCATATGGCTAAAAAATGTAAGAACAGGCCTAAACCTGGTGCTTCTAATGCTCAGGCTAACCTGACTGAAGAATTCATCGCCATGATTGCTGAACTGAACATGGTTGGTGGAACTGATGGTTGGTGGATGGACACTGGTGCCTCTCGTCATGTCTGTTATGATCGTGCTATGTTCAAAACATACACAGCTGTTGAGGACAAAAAGGTGTTGTTGGGAGATGCTCACACCACTAATGTTGCTGGTATTGGTGATGTGGAGCTGAACTTCACTTCTGGAAAAACTTTGATCCTAAAGGATGTTATGCATGCTCCTGAAATTAGGAAAAATCTTGTATCTGGGTATCTTTTGAATAAGGCTGGGTTTAATCAGGTTATAGGGGCTGATTTGTACACCATTACTAAAAATGGTATTTTTGTTGGGAAAGGGTATGCAACTGATGGTATGTTTAAGCTTAACATTGATATGAATAAAATGTCTCCTTCCGTTTACTCTTTGTGTGATTTTAATTTATGGCATAATAGACTTTGTCATGTTAATAATCGTTGCATCTCAAATTTAAGTAATTTGGGACATATACCGAAACTAAACACAAATCAATTAGATAAATGTGAATTTTGCAGTCAAGCTAAAATAACTAAAAGTTCTCATAAGTCCGTAACAAGAGAATCTGAACCGTTTGATTTAATACATTCAGATATTTGTGAACTTGACCGAACTTTAACTAGAAATGGGAAACGTTATTTTATTACCTTTATCGATGATTGCTCTGATTTCACCTTTGTTTATCTAATGAAAAATAAAAGCGATGCTTTTGATGTGTTTAAGAATTTTATGACTGAAATTGAAAATCAATTTAGTTGTAAAATAAAGAAGTTCCGAAGTGATCGAGGAACTGAATATAATTCCAGTTTATTTAATGAATTTTATAAACAACATGGAATTATACATGAAACGACTGCACCATATTCCCCTGAAATGAATGGTAAAGCAGAAAGAAAGAATAGAACTCTTACAGAATTAGTCGTTGCTATAATGTTGAATTCAGGTGCCGCTACTCACTGGTGGGGGGAAATTATATTGACTGTTTGCTTTGTCTTGAATAGAGTTCCCAAGTCAAAAACGAAAATATCTCCGTATGAGATATTAAAGAAAAGACAACCAAACTTGTCTTATTTAAGAACTTGGGGATGTCTGGCATATGTCAGGATTCCAGACCCGAAGCGAGTTAAACTCGCTAGTAGAGCCTATGAATGTGTATTCATTGGGTATGCGGCAAACAGTAAGGCATATAGATTTTTTGATCTAAATGCTAAAATTGTCATAGAATCAAATGATGCTGATTTCTATGAAAATAAATTTCCCTTCAAATTAAAAAATAGTGGGAGCAACGGAAACAGTGGGGGCACTGAAACGAGTCACATTCCTATGATAAGAGATTCTGAAAGCAACGACACAAATGAATCAGAACATCGAAGAAGTAAACGAGTAAGAGTTGCTAAAGAATTTGGACCAGAATATGTGTCCTTTGCAATAGAAGAAGATCCAGCAAATCTTCAAGAAGCCTTGTCATCTCTGGATGCAGATTTATGGCAAGAAGCTATTAACGATGAAATGGATTCTTTAGAATCCAATCAGACCTGGCACTTAGTTGACTTGCCACCTGGATGCAAACCAATTGGTTGTAAATGGGTTTTGAAAAAGAAACTAAAACCTGATGGCACTGTTGATAAATACAAGGCTCGCCTTGTAGCCAAGGGTTTTAGACAAAAAGAAAATATAGATTTCTTCGACACTTTTTCTCCGGTCACAAGAATCACGTCCATAAGGGTACTAATAGCAGTTGCTTCGATTTATAATTTAATAGTACACCAAATGGATGTGAAAACAACTTTTTTAAATGGTGATCTAGAAGAAGAAATCTATATGGAACAACCAGAGGGTTTTGTAGTTCATGGACAAGAAAATAAGGTCTGCAAATTAGACAAGTCATTGTATGGGCTAAAACAGGCTCCTAAACAGTGGCATGAAAAATTTGATAATTTGATCATATCGAATGGGTACAAAGTGAATGAAAGTGACAAATGTATTTATTATAAATCAGAAAATAGCATTTGCACTATGATATGTCTATATGTAGACGACTTACTCATATTTGGATCAAATTTGCCTGCAGTGAAATCATTGTTGTGTAACAACTTTGATATGAAAGATCTCGGAGAAGCAAGTGTAATTCTTGGAATCAAGATCACTAGGTCTGAAAATGGAATCTCTTTGGATCAATCCCACTATGTGGAAAAGATCTTAAAGAAATATAATTACTTTGACTGTAAACCTGCTAGCACCCCTTACGATCACAGTGTAAAACTTTTCGCGAACACTGGTGAAGGTGTAAGACAAAAAGAATATGCGAGCATCATTGGTAGCCTTAGGTATGCCACTGATTGTACTAGACCCGACATTGCCTATGTCGTGGGATTGTTATGCAGGTTTACTAGTAGACCTAGTAATGAGCATTGGCAAGCTATAGAGAGAGTCATGAGATACTTAAAAAAGACCATGACGCTCGACTTACACTATCAGAGATTTCCAGCTGTACTTGAAGGATACTTTGATGCCGATTAGAACACCTTGTCAGATGATTCCAAGGCAACAAGTGGTTATATTTTTAATATAGCAGGGGGAGCAGTATCTTGGAAATCAAAGAAACAAACCATATTGGCGCAATCCACTATGGAGTCTGAAATGATAGCACTAGCGAATGCTAGTGAAGAAGCAAGTTGGTTGAGATGCTTACTTGCTGAGATTCCCCTGTGGGAAAAACCTATGCCAGCTGTGTTGATCCACTGCGATAGTACCGCGGCTATTGCAAAAATTGAGAACCGTTATTACAACGGTAAAAGACGTCAAATTAGAAGAAAGCACAGCACTGTGAGAGATTTCATCACAAAAGGTGCTGTGAGAGTGGATCATGTACGCAGTAATGATAATATAGCAGATCCTTTGACGAAAGGATTAGCTAGAGAGAAAGTCATAAATACATCTATGAAGATGGGACTAATGCCTATGAATTGTCATGATGGTAACCCAACCTAATAGACTGGAGATCCCAAGAAATAGGTTACAATGGGTAAACAACAAGTCGTGAACAATATGAAAGAATCATGCAAGTGTAAGGTACGCATGAATCCTGAAGTGATAGGTTGAGATAATAGAAACTCTTAATGAGGTCTATACTCTTTACGAGTGAGGTACCAAGCTACAGGAGTACCTCTGATAGACCCACCTATGTGAATGTGGAACTTAGGCCGGTTCCTATGGAATTTTGAGGCAGAATTCCTAGAGCGTTCATGAAATCTGGGATAGACGTGCAGGGCCATTAAAGCACGGGCTTATTAGAATACACCCTAAAGAGAAAGGTTGTGTGCAGGTTTGAGGAAAAGCTGAGATAGAGTTCAAGACATGAGTCACTCTTGTTAAATCAGACTCTTACTTGCTATGTAAAGGTTCAAGTCAAGAGACACCTTTGCTTATGCACAATTTTTCAGAAACGTTTTAACGTTACTTCTGAAACAACTCTTCTAAATTCAAGTGGGGGATTGTTGGAAATTGAATGGAAATGATGTGCAAAAGAGCTTGGTTTTATAAGAACACAACATTTTTGTTGTTGTGAATTTTGAAAAGTTGTTAAGTCCCACATTGGAAAACCTTAACATCTTATGAGTGTTTATATACTAAAGTCCCACTTACAAGGGTGTGCCCTTGGGGTATAAATGTTTTGTGGATGGGAGAGAGCGCAATCAATCTTGACCATCACGCGCGCGCCGCCGCCGCCGTCCGGCCGGCTCGGATCGGATCTGGATCTGGGCTTGGGCCTTGGGCTTGCTTGTGTGATGTATTAATTTTTTGGTGACCGAAAAATTAAGTCTTGCGTTTTCTTAACCTAAACAAAAAGAGCACAGAATTAAGAAAAGACCAAGTCATAAAAACGGTTTATGACAAATCCGTTTTTTGATTCAATTCCATTATTCCCTTTGTCTTCAGTTTTATTTTTTTGTATTCATTGCTTTTCATTGCTAATTATTCAGTAATCAGAATATATTGCCATACCATTCTTCTTCTCAAATACGAAATACAGAACAACAAACACACAAAAAAATTCTCTCGGCAAAATACTTCTCAATCGTTATTTTGCTTGCTTTTGTTTCAGAAACAGAATTGGTAATTCTTTACCAATATTCGAGTGATTAGTTTACTAATCATTATCATCGAGGGTGTAATTCTTGACCGGTTTTCTACAAGTGCAGTAGATTATCGGTATACTTTGAACGAAGCTGTTTTATCCTGGAGGCGTCGCGGTAAATTTAAGAGTTGCTTGCACAATTGGCAGTACCACGAAACGTCTTAAAGAAAGCGACCTGGTCGTGACTCAGCTACGATTTTTCGGTTGGCATTTTTAGTTACTGTTTTCAAAACTTTGTTTTTGCAAATTATGTAATTGTTTTACAACAATATTTATCATTTAGAATCATATAACATCGTAAATTAATCCTCATATTATACACATCGTAAATTATTTCTTAACATTGATTTCTATATTATTTACCTATATATTTACGAATAGATAGAAGTCTTTCATCTAAATAAATTGGGGTTAGTGTTCAGTCTTTAGTATTAAGTTAATTAATATCAAATTATTTTCATTTTTTTTGACAAAAATAAAATGATGTTCATTCATTCAAATAGATAGAGTACATTAGATACTAAAACAAACTCAACACCGCTAAAAATTAAAGAAGATGAATATGCGAACAAACTCACAACATCCAAGTTAATAGCATAAAATGACATATTTTTGCCTACAAATAATATGATAAATATAAAGTAACCGGAACACTATGCTTCGGATCTGCATCGTTGAGGAACTTGATCACTGGTTGAATTTGTAACCGATCAATGTTGATCTTTCTATCCGAACCAAATAAACACCGCACAAGACAAGAAGACAAAACACCGCACAAGACAGAAAAACCAAGTAGTGTCGCACTAAGACGACGAAAATACAAAAAAAAAACCCAAAAATAAAAACTAATTGATGTGATAATCACTTATTTAGATGTCACATGAGTTATTTTGAATCAAGAAAAGACTCAAAATCACCCCATTTTCAAAAACAACTAAGAAGAAAGTTTTGGAAGAGATAAGTGACACTAGAGCCGGCAAGGAAGATATAATTATATTATTTGTATCATATCAAATTATTTTCAGTTATATAACACCATTGCCATATTATTCAAATTCCTTATAATATAACTTATTTTGTAGTATAAAACAAGATAAACATTGGTAAAAAAAAGAAGATAAACATTGGTAAAAAAATGCCGAAATAGAACATCATGATCAGAGTTCGATCCTTGATCACTCTACTTTATGTGTGTGAGTTTATATAGATTTGCCGTTTATAATAGTCCTTTATAATAGATTCCATGCACACGTTGTGTATATGGTGCATGGTGCACAAGTTCAGTGATTTTACTATAACGAATACAAGTTTTTTAAAACTCATCGTTGGATTTAAAGTTTATATCATATAGATCATCCATACAAAAAATTTAAAAATTGAAAATCATTTGATATGTTATTGAGACCCATAAAGATTAAATACCGTTAATCTTGATGAGTCACAATAACATATCAAATAATTTTCAATTTTTTTAAAATTTTGCATGAATGATTTAAATGATATAAACTTTCAATTTAACGGTGAAATTTAAAAAATTTGTATTCATTATAATGTTATTCACAACTTGTGCACCACGCACCACATGTAAAAACTTGTACATGTTAGAATTTACCATCACTCATCATGTCACTTATTTAAAAGTGGAGGAATCTTAACCGCCCACCTCCAATATTGGTATGGGACACAAACACCATCTATACTATAATAATAACAATCAGATTTTGTGAAGAAAATTGCTTTAGCTTAAATCCATTAAATATAAAATCAGCACTTTCAATGGCAGTTGCTGTCATTGTCCAGCAACAACCTAAAAAAATATATGATTAAAATTGAAATATATGATTATAAATATGATTCAAACCCACCCGAACTAGTCTCTGTTTTCGAATCCTCACCACTCCAATCCCTAAATCAGTCAATGTAACCATTCTTCAACACGCTCTTGAGTGTAATCACCCTCTTAATTCTAATATAATTATTATTATTTTGACAACATTATTATTATTATTATTATTATTATTATTATTATTATTATTATTATTATTATTATTATAATATTTGAACAAAATTAAAAAAAAATCATCACGCACGCTCGCGCACTCACACACATTTATTCGTGATAGTTGCATATGAATTGATAATTGGACAACAAGCTGCCGCTAAATTTTTTCTGTTAAAAGAATTAATCTCTAAAAAGTACATTCATAGATTTAAAAGACACAACCATTATTATGCATAAATCTATTTTTTACGGGTAAAAATTAATCCGTACTTTGCACGGATAATTTATGCTAATTAAATTAATATATCAAATTATTTTCAGTTATATTACACCATTTCCATTATTCAAAGTCCTTATAATTTATTACTAGGTATATAAAAAGATAAACATTAGTAATAAAATATATAAATATCAATCATCATATCCCTTATTTAATATATAATATAAAAGTGGATTTTCGTTAAAAAAATATAATATAAAAGTAGAGGAATCTCAACCGTCCACCTCCGTATCTAGTTCAGAATATAATATAGATATATAAGACTTGTGAATTTAAAAAATAATTTTTTTTATAATAAAGACCATAAGATGTAATATTCTCAAATGCCCTCCATTATAGGATAGGTGACACGAGTATGAAGGTCACTAACATCTTTTAAACTATAATCCCTTAATATCTTAATGTAGCCTTCTTCACCCCATCTTTCACCCCAAGAATTTTTCAATATCCAATATTGGTTTCCGTCATCTGTTTCACCAAATCCCACTAATAATAATCCATGTGCATGGTTACCAAAGGGTCTTCTGGAAATCCCTATCTAGTCTTCTTTAAATTCTAGACCAATATGAACTGTAACAACCACTGGTTGGCATCCACACATATATCGTTGGCGTGCTACATCCACACATATAGACATGTTGAACAACATGTAGAATCTTCATAGGATTGTAGAACAACATAGCCATCTATATATATATATATATATATATATATATATATATACTGATTGAATGCTTGGGAGTTTACAAGATTGTTGCATTGCTTTATAAGGATAATCAACCTCTCCAAGAATACCAACCGACTTTAATTATCCATATGATGCACATATAAATCAAACTCTGCTAGATGTTCTTACAAGTTTAACAAAGAATCAGTTCTACAGAAGAGCAATCAAGGATCCATGCGATCTTACATTCTCTGATACTTGCCAAATTCAAAAGGTGCCCGATTATATATCTGAAGAGCAGAAGAAGCTGCACCTTTTTACTTTCTCTCTTACAGGGCAGACTAAAGATTGGCTACAAATCTACAATGCTTACCAAGCAGAATAACGTGGAAGGAACTAGAAGACAAGTTCTTGAAGAGGTTCTTCACCCACAATCAATTTCAAAATCGAAGGTCAGAAATCCTGATCTTCCAACAAATCAAGAATTTTTGTACGATTCCTACGAGAAATTCAAGCTGCTAAAATTGGTCTAAAATTGGTCTCTTTGTACGATTCTACTAAAATCCTAACTTTAAATCTTGATTGTAAAAAAGCCTTTCAAAAAAAGTCTTATGAAATATTACAAATTCTTTTAAAATCAATACAATTCTACAAAATCTTTTAAAATATTCGAGACTTTTTTTGTCAAAATTGTCTTATGAAATCCTAATCCAATACACCCCCTAAAATATTATATACTGGAGGAAGTATTAAAAAAATTAGGCTTAAATGTAGGTTTAGCCATCTTATTTTGACGAATTCGGATTTTCAACCCCCTATTTTAAAACTCGGAATTTCACCCCCCCTATTTTGGATTTTTCAAGAAAAAATTCACCCCAATCTCATTTGGCTTATTTTTGCTTACGATGCAATGATGATGTGTATATTAATTATGTTTTTTGACACGTGTATGATCTATTTTTATCCACCTAATTATTTTCTTTAAATTTACTAAAAATTCCAGAAAAATGCCATAAAATTAGAGAAAAAATTATAAAAAATATATAAAAATCTATAAATAAATTACTATAAAAAGTCAAGAAGAATACTAGAAAAACAAGAAAAAAAATTATAAAAATAATTTTATTTATCATGTGACACTTCATTCCCCATTCTTCAATAGCTAAAACGATGAACCCATTCACTTTCATTTCAGGTGTATGTTGAAGTATATTCACAAATGTTTTAGCTAGAAAATTTGTACAAATTTTTTTATATATTTAAATGTCTCTTTAATGGGTGTTTATGGTGTTTTTATAGTATTTTTCTTGATTTTTTTATTTTTTTTGGTAAAGTTTTCTTATTTTTTATAGTAACTTATTTATAGATTTTAATTTATTTATTTATCATTTTTTCTCTAATTTTATGGTATTTTATAGAATTTTGTAGTAATTTTTAAAGAAAATAATTAGGTGGATAAAGATAATACACACGTGTCAAAACAAAATTAATATACACATCATTATTGTCACATAAATAGAAATAAGTCAAATGTGATTGGGGTGAATTTTTTTTTGAAAAATCTAAAATAAGAGGGTGAAATTACGAATTTTAAAATAATGGGTTGAAAATCCAAATTTGTCAAAATAGAATGACTAAAACTGCGCAAAAAAAAAATTAATCTCCTAAAAAGCAATGATACCAAACATTAATCATTTTGAATGAAAGAAATTCAAATATTTCATCCAAATAAAAAAATTTGAAATGAAGAGGATTTAAATTGAAGGATTTTCCTAAATCATCTATCTCTTCTTCCAGAAAATTTTCATGAAAACCTTACAAACGATGCAATGGGAACTTTGTTCCCTCATGGAGTCTTTCTTGTTAGTTTTCTTTTTTCTTTTTATTAACTTTCTTTTTTCTATGAAATCTCAAAATGGGTTGAATTTAGAAATTCTCCGCCCAAACACACTTCTAGGTTTTCGGTTACACTTGCGATCTCCACTGTCTGACGTAGCATCTCATTTTCTCAATCTCCGCCTCTCGCCACCACATATCACCGTCTCAGGTCGCCGTCCGAACTACATCTTCCTCACCAACTAACATTTTTCAGGTTTTCTTTGGTTTCATAATCTCTTTCTATGTACACTACTGATTCACGCAATTTTCATTCTCTTGTGCTTGTTTTCTATTTAACCATATCTACCACTTCATTTCAATATTTTTTCAATGATCCTGTTCAAATGAATCTTCTCATGTTGTTAACTTGATGAGTGATTTATGCCTCACTTAATTAATCAGCTTAATTGGTTCTCTTTGATTATTCAACTTTAATTGAATTCTTTTGCTTTTTATTTAATGGCATAGCTAAATGTTGAATGATATTTCCGCAATATGCAATTAAAATAAGGATTTTTGGTCTCATCTGCAATATGCAATAAAGTTTGATTTGTTTTTATTTTTCTAAGAATTTGCATGTTTGTACTTTTGATATGATTTGATTTTTAGTTTCTTAGTTTGATTAGGTTCAATGTATAATGATTAAGTTTGTATATGGTTGTTAAGATTATTATATTGTTTTGAGTCTGTCTCCTACAAAATATGAGCCGAACAAGGTGTCTGAGAATTGAAAAAGAAATAGTATGAAGTAGGGCAGACTGCAGAGGGTCGGGAAGTTTTCTCCAACGCCTGAATTCTGCAATCCCATTTGTAGTGAGGAATGGGGGGGGGGGGGGGGGGGGGGGTGATGTGGATAGGATTGATGTTAGTTTCGGGAGTTAGGCACTTAGGGTCGGAAAGGAGGAATGTGAAATACACCGTTGACTTGCCCCGTTGCCATGCCTATTTAGCAGTTGTGTTAAGGAGTTTGTTTGTCTGGTGATTTCTGGTTTCGTATGTTTTTCTGTTAGCTCATCATTCTTATGTTTCCATATTTTGTTACATTATTTGCTTTGAGAAACGTACTCTCTGTCTATGGGGGCAAGACTACATATATATATCCTTTCGGGACTCCACCTAGTAGGGGCCTTTTGCAGTTGGTCTCGTTTATTGACTGTAGGTGGTTTCTAAATCTTCAAGCATTGTTCACTTCTATGAAATCATCTATAACCTAGAATATATGTGCATTGGGTCTATCTGTCTTTAAGATTTAGTAGTTTACTTCAAGCAATATGCAATGCAGTATTTTAGGACAGTTGCACGATTTGATCATAATGTTAAATCAAAATTTTTTTATTCGGCTTTCAGGATATTTATGTATCAGAGTGGGAGTTCGGAAATCGCAATGTGTGTCATACTCATTTAGAGCTGATTTACCATCCTGAGAGTGGGAAGTAGAAACCATACACACCAATAATGAGATTGCTTTTAAGAATAAGGAATTGTTTACCTAATGGTTTGTTGTATAGACAACCTCTTTATGCTAGCAATGTAGGGCATAATTCTAGGAAATTAAATGTATTTACAAGAAACCTAGGTCAAGCTGCAAGGAAAGAGGAAGAAGAGGATGTAGAGGAAGTTGAAATTGATCAAAGAAGTCTCCCAACTGATTTTGATCCAGCAACATTTGACCCTATTGACCATCGTGGCCCTCCATCAGAGAGAGTTTTCAAGCTTGTTGATGAAATGGCGTCTTTAACGATAGCTGAAGGTGCAGAATTGAGTCTTGTTCTGATGAAGAAAATGGGGATAAAGGAGATGCCTAATGTTGGATTTATGAAACCAGGAACTGTTAATTTGGCTGGAATGGCAACACAAGCATCTACCGCAGCCAAGGAGGAACAAAAGCCGGAAAAAACTGTATTTGAATTGAAACTGTTGTCATATGAAGCAGCTTCCAAAATTAAAGTCATCAAGGAGGTTAGAGGTTTTACTGATTTAGGTTCGAAGTAGGCAAAGGATTTAGTGGAAATAACACCTTCTATTATAAAGAAAGGTGTTTCAAAGGAAGAAGGGGAGCAGATAATAGAGAAATTGAAAGCCCTTGGCGCAAATGTCGTTATGGAATGAAGTATTGTATTGCATTTCTTGGAGATATTTTTCGTCTAGTATTAAAAAGATATTATAAGTTATCTGAAATTTAGAAAATCTCCTTTTTTTAGTCAAAGATACTGCAAATTTTGCTAATATTATGCTCAGTTTTAGCTGCTTTAAAACATTATCCCTCATTTTTCCTCCTGATGGAATAAATGTAGTATTCATGTTTTTTGAGATTTATTTGCATACATATATTTAGTACTTTATACGATAAAATTAGTGTTTTCTGGACTTTTTTCAGCTTTTTTTGTGCAGCCGGTTGCTTAAATTTTTGAACCAGTGAACCTTCATAGTGTGTCTGACCTAACAGAACATGAAAATTTTGTATACTAATGTTCACCATAGCAACATGGAATCTCTGACTATCTTGATTTTCGACACCTTATCTTAGATTTTGAAGGTAAATGTAGGGTGCTTATATAAGTCATGGAGTTTTGGAGTTTTGTATATGCTCATTTTCGAATCAGCACTCCTATTTCTTTCGGGCCAAATAAAACTGCATTTATTTAACATTAAAAATAACTTGAACTATGTACAATTATCGCCCTCAAACACAGAATTATTCATGCTGGAATGGAGCATTGTCTGAAAATGGTGTTATGCAACTGAACCAAATCTCAAATTTCTATGTCAAAGACTGAAATATCGGAAGAAATCAAATTTAGTAGAATGGATACATGTTGCCTTTTCCTCACATCTTTCTTCCCACACCTTCAAATTTGTACACAAACCCAAAGGTACCTCTTTTTCTTGATTAATTTCGTATTGTCTGATATAAAAGAGTATTGAAATATACACTTGAATTATTTATGGGATCTTTCTTCAGGAATGAGTACAAGGTGTTTGTTAAATTAACTGAACCAAATAATGGAAAAATCATGTCTTGCATGACAAAGATTCTAATGCTTCGTACTTGATATGTGGTAAATGTTAAATTATCTTCATTGTCTAATTTGCTTGCTAAATATTCTGTGGTTGAGTTGAGAAAAAATGGTAGAGAAAATATTTATTAATAGCTTGTTGTGTTTCTAGCTGAAGTGTGTTGGTTTCTTAGCTCCTATGTAGAATAATTATTTCGTATTTTACTATGTTTTGTTTGCAAAATTATTGTTTAAGTGGGTCATTGTGCAATTATCTTGTTTTAATTCTTATTATTAACAATGGTTGAAGATAACTAAACTATGAATTGGGTTGGGACCAATAGCTATTTGAAAGAATTATAGTGTGTCAAAGTTTAACAGAAGGGTGAGAGCTTTATGCGTAGTTATGTATTCAAACCATACATGATTGAGTTGGGAAAATTGTTAGCATAGTAAGACTTTAAACTGATATTATTTTTAATATGATTGTGTATTTTATCTATTTTGTAGTTGCCGACATCTCTGTACCATTTAAGACTTTATCATATATCAGATTGACATTTATATTGAAAATAAGCATTGAATAAGATGGAAATGATTTTTAGGTTTAGGTGATTTTTGTTTCTGGTTGTTGACAACACAAGAGTTTCTTTTATTCTAGTTGCCCTTCCTGCACTCCGTCAAGAAAATTTGTTAGATAGATGGAATCGACAAGCTCCATTGTCAATGTTCCAAGCTCTAGACAATCCTCAAAGCCGATGTTTGACCGCCGCTATGGATGGGTGTAATCTCTCTGACACTCTCTCTTGTATCTATTAATTAATCTTTGTTATCACTATATTTTATAAACAGTTTTGTGATACACTATTGCTTACTGTTTAAGTTTAACAGAATTGATGAATGGAAACATCCAGCAGAGGAAGCACTTGATGGGGGTCGAAGAATGTAAGAAGTTTCCCTTTTTGTTTAAATCTTTTTATCTGGTACCTTTATCAACAATATAATGTAACATCAGAAGAAGAAAATTTTGTTTACCTAGGTAGACTGCTTCTTAAAGAAAAGAAACGATAAGATAATATGAATTGAACTTCTCTTTCTCCGCCGTTTCAGCTGCATTAGCTAAACCTGCCAAACAACAAAAAACCCTTTGTACTGTTGCTAATTAATTTACATTCTTTATCCTTTCAAAAGGTTATGCATACTTCCACTTGCCAAAAGTTTGGTGCAGATGGCCTCACAATCGGTATGATGACAATTTTATTTTGTTAGAACTCTTACTTTGATTTTCGCTTTAGTCTACCCTATTATTTATTATTTCCATAAATTTTCTGTAGCAGTGTCAATTTATTGCATACAATGTTCTTGGCTGGCCCATTTTGATTTGCACTTCTTATGCCTTGTATATTTCATCTTTAATTTCCTTCATAGAAATAAGTTTTTATAAGTAATTTATTGCATTTGCATGCATTGTTTTCCACACACACACACGTGTGTTTGTGCATAATGTATTTTGCACTATGATATCACAAGACTACAAGAGTGATTATTAGTTGGTAACAAGAAATGCTGGTCTTGAAGCCAATCTAAAACATCTCAGTAGACCTGAACTTACAGTGAGTTTGATTGATTCATCAATCATTACAAGTTTTATATACCTCAACTTTACACTTAGAGTGGGACTATAACCATAGAATTGGAGTCCTCAATAATTTTTGGAATCTATAAATTTTAGAAATTTCAAAAGATAACTTTGGTCTAAGGTTGTTGAAATTTGTGTACAACTATAATGTAATGGATGAGTTTTAAGTTGGAGGGTTTAATGTGTCGTGGAATTTCTGTTGCATAAGAAATCTTTTTTTTTTCCCGGTCAGGTAGCCTAGTAGCTATAATTTCACCCCTTAAAGGTGAATAAGTGGGCGTTTCAAGGTTCGAACCCCGGTCCCTGCACATTAGGTGTAAATGTCCTACCAACTGAGCTAGGCTCACGGGACATCTCTCTTTACATTAGCTGTAAATATTATTTTCAACTAGCTCTAGTTTTATGATAAAAATCTATCTTTATAAGTCCAAGGTTACTCCAACTTACATGGAATGGAAACTCCGTCCCTTACTTTTCTATATCGTAACATGATTAATTAAATAGATTCTGGAAATACAAAGCATAAAACTTCATTTTAAGTGTTGTACTGTAAGCTTGAACTTTTCTGGTTTTGTATAAATCCAATTTTGTTATTAGTGTTGATGACTTATGAAGTTATGAGCCATGATTACTGAGGTATATAAGTAATACCTATTAATTGATAGATTGCATGTTGCACCATTAATTTTTTTAAGTTATATTGTATGCTCTCTTTTTTGTATTTATTGTGACTTGTGAGTACAGATGGTGAAATTGCCGTACTGCGACAATTGCGAATTGATTTAGGACGAACTATTACTCCATCATTTAACTTATACAATAATACAACCAACAATTTTTTTGCAGATAAATATTGGAGTTTCCTCAGCCATAAAAGTTGCTGAAAACCCACAGTTGTTTTCCTTGCAGATGCTGCAGAGTGCTCTAGATGATGGTGTTCGCAGGAGTAAAGGTTTCATGCTCAACAAAAATACTCTGCCACAAGGTTCCAACAGCTCTTCCCACTTCAATACAGAAAGCAACCAATGATTTAAGGCACAAAATTTGCTTCTAGTTAAAAGTTTGTGTTTTACTAATGCAACTTTTGCTTAAATGCTTTCTAGTCTTGTCATGTGTTTGGAAAACAACTTAATTAAGCACTTATTGAATGCTCATTTTTTAGGGTCAAATATTGCTTAAATACTCGTTTTAGGTGATGTAATTTTAATGTTTATGAATGTTTTGACTTTTAACTCATTATGATAATCAAATATTGTGGTCCGAGAACATGCTAAAATACTCATTTTTATGTTTACATTGATTGTATTTTTCAGTTTCATTGGTCGGAGGTTTTGAGCTTAAAAATTAAGTACAATTTTCTGTCCAAAATCACATTGATCATCAGTTTATCTAAATGACAATAACTTATTAATTGTTTTTGTTATATCTCTATCATTAATCCGATTTTGCAGCATGTTATTATGTTAATTTTCAGATCATTCTATTTAAAGCTAAAAGGAACTTTTATGAGTAAATTGATGGATCTCTGTTAAATTTTAATTTTCTTTGTTTTCCAAATGCTCTCTTATCTTGGTTACACCGTCCTTAAATTTAAAGTTGCGATGTTTTCTCATATATGTGTTTTGCATCTATATTTAAATAACCAGATCAAAAATTAACCAGTCAAATCCAAAATGGTTGGTTATTTTACTTTTATATGCCCAGTTTTTTAAGTGGATGTTCAAATCCATGTCCATATATATCCGATTGGATCACATGCGTGAGGGACCTCAGATGCTCAGGTCAGAATGTTGCCACATTTAGCACTGCATCAAAGCTTGAAGAACCAAGCTGCTAAAGCCTTTAATCTGCATCTCCAAGCTTTCTGCTTTAAAATGCAGGGCCAGTATCTAGATGTAAATGTTACATATGTTGATATCTTTACCATAAAAACAGACCTCATTGAAAACCACTCAAAACATCATTATTGCTTCATCAAAATTCAGTTTATATTATGAAATATTTTAATTTTTTTAATTTTGTATACACTGTTTCCAAGAGTGTATCGCAGGTATGCAGCAGCAACTTCTGTTATATTCAAACCTGTTATGCTATTATTGCAGTTCAAGTCATTTTCCTTTCTAACATTATGTCAGTATTTGAGCGGGAAACAATGTTAAATTTCTATGAAGTGAACAACCTATTATGGTTTTGTTGTGGATATGGAGGTCCGCCATTGAGTTGTGACAGTCGCGTTTCTTGTGGAATAAGTAAGATTTTGGATGGGACTCATTACAGAGGTTACAAATCAATATGTTGCTTCACAAATTCTCACTAGTAATAGAAACTACTCCAACACTCATTTGTCATAAATAATTTCATTCCTTATCTAGCTCATGTTCTAATCCAATCTATTTATTGTTATTTTTATAGTAGTAATAATTCTATTCTCTATATGCTGTTGTAATCTTTAATGACATTCAAGATCTTCTAAACAATTGTAATTATTTAAGACCGGATCAATTGACTTTGTGCAAAATGTCAGTGAATTGTGCTCAAAGTGTTATGTTTGATTAGAATTATATTGTACGACACGATACAAGTGGAATAGAAAATTTGAATTGATGGAAATGGTATAAGTTTCTAAACTAGGGAGATAATGCAAACAGAAAGAGACATAAGTAATATGCCTCAGAGAACAAGTGATATATAGCAAGTACTACATTAATTAATACTTAAGCAAATTACTACGTCTAATTCATCATGATTATACATATACTTAACACCAACTTCACATAAGCTTAAAAACTAATCCAAATAGAATCGACCTTTCTAAGTGTCACTCCTTGTCTTGTTCCAGAACTTCAACTGCACAGTCTTTTGTTCAAGCATCTTTTCCACTTCTTCCATTGGAATCCCCTTGGTTTTTGGCACAAACACAATGAGAGAGAACAACTATGACCGCAACAAAACCAAACAGCATAAATGTCCAAACAATTCCAATAGCTTGTGACAAAGATAAAACGATTGAGAAACAACCAGATTTAGTGATCCAAGCTGGAGTATTTTGTTAGCCATTCCACTACAGATCCCTCGGTATCGTAATGGGTATATCTCTGAGTTGATTAACGTCGGTACACTTTCCATCCCATGTGAGAAGGATAAAATATAGAGTGCCAGTCCGACCAATGCAACCCAGCCCCATGTACTGGGGCATCCCTGTGTGTACCGTGATTTGTGGCCTTGTTGACACTCATTCTTTGCCATGTCATTTGAGATCAAACATGCGTCTGGTGATAACTGCATATAAATATAATATAATTGATATGTCTAACAACTCAACAAAATAGTTTTTTACATGATTGAATAGTGATTATTAGTTTTAGATGACCTATGTACCTTATTATATTGAGATGCACAAAAGCCGCATCTTGGTGAAACTTTCAAGCATTTTATACATTCCCAACTCATAGCCTTACTAAAATCAGGACAAGTGTTATTATAATAATACGTGATCACTCTCTTTTCAACCCCTCCAACACTCTCTTGAGAGGAAAAAAGAGAGTGGTGGGGGGTGGGATGAGAAATCATCCTTAATTTTCTATGTCAAACTAAAAAATTAAACCGCCATATTCTACACTTCTTCTTTTTTCCTTGTTCTAGCAACTCTCAACCTCCATCTTTAATATTATGAATTCAATTTCCTGTTAAATCTATATTTTGTTCTTTACTTTTTCTACTTCTCTGGACTTTTCTTTTAATTTTCTTCTTTTTTACTTCTTTCTAAATAATTTGAAGGTATGTGAATCTGTAAACAATCTGTTTATGCAAAGTTGTAGTATGTACTTGAATTTCTCTACCATTTATTTTCTGTCATTTTATCGATCCTTTTCAATTAAAAAGAAAAGGAGAAAAAAAACCGGACGAAGCGCTAGACCAGCCGATTTACCGGTTTTTCTCAGTTCAGCATCGGTTCAAACGCTTTGACAGCAGTTCTCCTGCGGCACGGTTTTGGCTCTCAACCGGATCGGATGCAGGTCCGGTCCAACCGGTTCGACCGGCCGGTCCGGCCCGGTTTTAACAGCCTTGATCAAGACAATTAAGATTTTTTTCAATGCAACAAAATCTACTGGTATTCAATTGAGATTTCTCGGGACTTCTAAAATGTCTCTTGTTATTCAAAAATCTTTAGATTTTAATGAATTCTTTCATGGAAAGAATTTAGAGAGACTTTTTATTTAAAAATACAAAGAAAACATTCTCTCAACAATATCACCGAAATTCATGAGATTCCATGAGACTCTCATGCATATTATTTTAATTGTTATATCACTTTTCATCGAATATCAAAATTTTCAACATAATCATCAATTTTCATCATCTTTCATTGTTATCTTCATTTATTTTTTCTCTCTGTCACCCTCTCTCTCTCTCTTTCTGCTTCTTGTTTCTTTTGTAATTGTTCTTGCATCACTTTATCCACATTCTTTGAAGATTTGCTTGCTGTTTCTATTCGATCTGCCAATCTTTTGAAATCAAATTCAGAAATAGAGTTATGTGTTTAACGAAAATTTGAAATTCATTTTCAACGTTTTTTCAACGTCAATACATCTATTTTGCCAGTTTCACCCTGTCTCATTAACAAATTTTCTTCAATTAATTTTTATTCATCAATTGATATTTTGGGAGCAAATTCATAAATGAGACAGAAAATGATTTTTTTTCCGACCGTAATAGCTACGGAGTTTTTGATGTTATTTAGTAGTGATTATTATTCTTTATCAACAAATTTATGACATATAAGATCAATTTTTCCTTATAACCGATTATTTTTCCAATTAGTGGGAAAATGAATTGTTTCATTTAATATAATGTAGAACATACAATTTATATTTAGGAATATGTAGGTACAAAATTTTCACTCTATTTTTCAACATTAATTTTTATCAGGAATATGTAGAACATACAATTTTTTTTTGGGTACAAGTAGAACATACAATTTATATATACATAAAAAATTGATGACTACTTGAGTTCAAATCCTTCTTTACAACTTGGACTGGTTTACCATTTAGACTAATTGATTATTGGCATAAAAATTGATTTCTAGCATTTATTTATAATAATATTGCATACGTTAACACAAGACAAAATATTTTGTCAAAAATAAAATAACACAAGACAAAACATTATTGGCCAGAGATACATGGACATAAAGGAGGGTATTTTCACTTCATGAAAATTCGCGAGTTGGCACTATATAGTGGTTATTATTTGAAATCTTAAAAAAAAATTCATAAAGTAATTTAAAATTATGAAAGTCCGTGTTATAAATCAGTTGAAATCTAATATCAAAATTTTGATTGTATAAAATCTTTTAAAAAAATTTTTAAAATTTTTCAAGATTTTTTTTTGTCAAAATTATTTCTGGAAATTCTAATCCAATACACCCCCTAAGTTTACGGGATTAAAAATTTAAATATTTCTTTCAAGTGTTGAGTGGAGAAGGGCCTAAAACAATGTGAGAAGGGCCTAAAACAATGTGTGATATTTTGAAGCTATTTTTTAATATTACAAACTTAATATCCGAATCTTCTTATCTTACATCAAATTTGCACGTTGTAGAAATATGGGATAGAGCGTCTTTTAAACTCTTATTTGACAAGTGAAGATCAATTGATTCAAAGCAGAACCAATAAAATGAAGGAAACATTTAAGAATTGGAGTGGGTATAGTGTAATCTTAGTATTTGAGACTATTCTTGATCCTACCAAAAAGATAAACTTTTTGAAATTTGCATATTCTAAACTTGATCCACTCAATAGTGAGGATAAGTCGAAAAGTGTCGAGATGAATTTAGAGAAGCTTTATGCCGAATATGTCAAAAATAAGTTTCCTTCTTCTAATCTGATCCCTTCACAAGTGCAACCTACTTTTAGATGTGATACACTAATTATGTCATCTTCAAATATAATTGAAGTTAGAAGACCGTTTGAGAGAGTGTTGCTAGCACTCCTCATCACTAAAATATTCTCACACAAAACAACTATGAGGTCTTATGTTCGAATCCAATTAAAATATTCAATTTATCAATACCAATATTATTAATTGAATTAGATCCCGCGGAAAAATAAAAATATTATACTTTTTTCCAGCATCATGACGTCAAATAATGGCTACATTTGCTATGCAAGTATTTAAAATCATTCATCAATCTGGGTTCCTCATTTATGGGCTCAATGTTAGAGTACCACTTACCAGATAGGGAACCGATATTGAGGAAATGAAAGCAACATTAAACTACAATAAAAATAAGTAGGTATCCCCTCATAGAAATGTCAATAAATGTGTCAAAAAAAAAGATTGGTTGATGAAGATTGAAGAGTACTCCATTTTCATGATTTGATTCTTTCTTCAAAGTGTCACACTTGGAAACTTGCAAGATCCATAACCTACAAGGTAATGGCCAATAATGAGCAATAATGATAAAACATAATTAAACTTATACCTACTACTATGGACCCAAGACTTCCATGGTCACAAGACTATGGACACAAATTTTAGACACACTCATATAAAAAGTACTAAAATGTAGAATCAATAATGGAGAGATTTAGATTTGATTTTCTTTTTTTTTTTTTTTTTTTGGTACATTAGATTTGATTTTCTTACCATATAAGAATAATCCAAAAATGTTATTAATAATCATAAATCACAATTGGAAGATTAAACTAGCCTAATTATTTTAGTATGACAAATACAGTACTAGCACTTGCACCAAAAAAAAAAAAAAGCACTTACTTGGATCCTTTGCAGTTTGAGTAGCAAGCCCATTGAAGTAACAAGTTCCCCCAATCTTCTTAAACTGTGCCCAATAAGAACTAAATGCATAGCTAGCATGCCAAAAGATCGAATCGGGTTTATAACACTCTTTCTTGGGTCGAATCTGGTCACATGTTTGGTTCCCCTGTGAGCAAGCATACGACAACGCCTCTCCTAACGCCGTCACATTACTCCCCGGTGCCGCCACGCACCATATCTTTCCCTTATATGGTTCATTATTCTCCGGTGGAGGAAGAGCCGGAAACTCCGACTCCAATGTCTCCCCGGAGAGATCAATCCCATAAACACTTGACCCGTTCGGATGCAACAATCCAAAATGCCGCTCAGTACCCGGACCCGGTTTTATATTCTCATTAAACAAAGCAAATAAAAAACTCGGTAGAATCAAACCCGGTCGAGCCGGAGTCCCCGGTTTTTTCATAACTTTTTTAATAAAATTTCTATTATAAGTAGCAGCATTAAAAACATTAGCACCAATTTGATCAACATCACCACCATTAGGCCAACCCGTTTCCGCAATAAATATCCGAATATCCGGAAACCCGAGTTTCTCCATCGCAAAATAAACAGCATCCACCATCTGATCAAACAAATTATTATAAACCAAACCCGAACCCGGATCCTTAACACTAACATTACTATCTCGAAACAAAGCATAATCCAAGTTAATATTAACCGGGTCAGAACTCCAAGCAAAAAACGGGTAAACATCTAAAAAGAAAAAAGAACCGGTCCGGTTCAAAAACCTCAGCATGGGTTTAATAACATGAACCGCTATATCTTTACGAAACGCAGCATTTGAAGGTGGAAAAGAAGTTTCTAGAACATCCATAGCAGAAGAAGTACCAACTTTAATTTTCTTGATTCTGAATTTTTTCAAAGAATGTTTGATATTTCTCATTGCAGGAACAAGATGAAGCCACGTGGAATTTGGTGTTGAAGAAATGATTTCATTACCTATGAGAATGTAACGAATTAGGGTTTGAGGGTAATAAGGTAAAACGTTGGATTTGATCCATTGGTCGGAAAGGGTTTTGTTTGTGGAAATGTTTGTGATGAGTTCGTTTGGAAGCATGATTGAAACTTGAAGGTTTGTGGTTTTTAAGGTTGTTAGGATTTGTGGGTTTGTGTCGTAGATTTTGATGCGTTTTGCGTTTAAGGATTTGATTAGTGAAATTGATTTTGAGGGTTTTGGTAGATTGTTTCCTAGTTGTCCGTAGCAGATTCCTGGTTGAGATGAAAAAGCTGAGCTATCTGTAAAAGAAAAAAAGAAAAAAAAAAGAAGTTAATTAATCAATGAAATCAATACTATATGAGAACTTGAGAAGATAAAGAAGCTACGAAGTGTTTTTGTTTTTGCTTACTTGGAATGTGGTTGAATAGAATGGAGAATAGAAGGAAGAGAAACAAAGACATTTTCGTGTTGTGTGTTTTAGAAGGTGTGATTCATGAAATGTGGGTATTTTTGTGTTTGTTTGTTACTGTTTTTGGTTTTTCTAGTTAACAATTTCAAAGTTGGTGATAGAGAAGAGAAAAGAAGAAAATGATAAAGGTTGTTTGTTTTTTTGGGGAAGATAAAGAGATGGATGAATCGTGGAAATAGGGGGGTTGTGTGTATGAGAAGATGAAATGAGATGAGCCAATGGTGGTTTAATAAAGTGGAAAGAATTATCATTAATGAGTTGAACAAACTATACAACGACTATATTTTGAGGGAATAGTGAACTCTTTTTACTTGTCTCATTATAGAATATAGAAAGAATGGGGAAAATTTGCTCAAAAGTGTTTCAATAATTTGATTGTAGTGCGATTCAGTTCGGTTTTGAGCATAAAAAATAATTTAACTGCGAGATAAAATATATGTGGATTAGTTTGGTTTGATTGGTTTTTAAAAATCATCCAAACAAAATCAATGCAATTTTAATTCAAATGGTTTATGCACTTTATCGCGGTAAAAAAAATGTGATAATATGACCAATTTATTATAAAATAAACATAGAAAATATTTTTTTTTTGAGTAACATGATATAATATGCATATACAAAAATTGCATATATCTTAAAACTATTATATCTTATAAAAAAGAATTTATTTTTAATACCAATATTATAATTCTGAATTGCGTGAAACGATATATTTTGACAGCCTATTATTTTATAGACTATTACTATATAAATTTATTACTTTCATACTTAAATTTTAAAAAATTTATATATAATTATTTTCATTTTATTTAGTTTATTTACTATGTAAATTAAGAAGATTAAATAAATATTTTACTACTATGTAAATTACGGATATGTTGAGAATGAGGAATTCAATCCATGCAAGTTGTAAATTACTTCTTCCGTTTTAAAATGTAAGAGAAAAATAATCAATAAAAGTTGATGTATTTTGAACAAAATTTTAACCCAATATATTAATTTTTATTGGCAATTTTTCTTTTAGATTTTGAGACGGAGGGAGCACCATGAGAGCAGAGCACTCATGGGGTGAGTTTAGAAGAAGGAGGAAATAAGAGTGTGTATGAAAAATAAGTTTGATTAGTGAGTCTGAAAAGTCTACATATGGTCCGTATGGGACAGTACAAAAAGTAGGGAAAATAAAAACTAGCCGTTTGATGGAAAAAAGGATCATGTCATGTGCATGTGTAAGTAAATAAATCTATGTATGTACTTTCAGCATTGTAGTGCATAGATTCTAATGAACTTTATGTGGAAAAAAGGACGAACTTACAAAGTTATTTATTGATGCGTCACAGAGAAAGAGAACGCTTTGCTTTGGGTATGATCCCATTTTATCGGTTTCGGTATTGCACCGACACAGCTGTCCAGCAACGGAGAGAGACGGATCCAAGGGAAGAAAGAAAGAAATGTATACAACAGACATTATTTGACAAAACTAAAAATTAAGAAATTGCTAATCTTAGTCTATGCGGCATAAGTTATGGTACACAAGTCATGTTTTGTACCTCATATTGTTTAGTGTATCTCAAATTAGCATAAGTTATAGTGCATAAGTCATGCTTATGCACCGTGCATAAATACCCCATATTGTTTAGTGCACCCCCTCAAATTTCTAGTACACACATAGTTATATCGCTTAGTGCACCCCCAAATTTTTAACACACCCCCTAAGTTAGGGGTGCGCTAGAAATTTGGGGGTGCACTAAGCAATTTTGTTAGGGGTGCACTAGAAATTTGGGAGGTGCATTAAACTATTTTCATTGTTTATGCACGGTGCATAAGGAAAAAGCTTATGTATCATAACCACTCCCGCGTTAGAAATTTAGGAGGAACACTAAACAATTTTTATTATTTATGCACGGTGTATAAAGAAAAAGCTTATGCACCATAATCACTCCTTAGTCTACACATGTTAATAATTTAGGGCTTAACAATTAATTGGTTTCTGTAAGTTTGTGTGTTTTTTGTTTTAATATTTGTATATATATTTTTCTAATTCATTCTTGAATGTTAAATTCATGTTGATTTTAGTCATTAAAAAGCAAAAATTTACAGGAAAATTCACAACTTTAATGTAAATTTTCCTTAATATTTTTCTACGGATTTTAACTTTAAAGATTAAAATCAAAATAATTTTAACATTCATGAATGAATTTTGAAAAAAATAACATACAGTGAATAAAACCAAAAATACGCGAATTTACAGAAATCTAATGCTTATTTTAGCTATAATTTAAATAAAAAATGTTTTGTTGAAAGTTGAATGCATATTTGTTTAGTATTTTTAAACTTTTTATGATTTAAATCACGAAATTCTTTAATAATTCTATTTCTATATTTTAAAAATTTATTTTAAGGACACATATTAACATAATCTTAAGAATTATTATTCTTTCGAATTTTAAATATAAAAAGTAAATTATTTTTTAAATTCATTGAACAACTAACATGTCCAATTTATATTTCAAATCAAATATATTAGTTGTTCAAAGAATTTAAAAATTAATATATTTCTTATATTTAGACCGGAGGAAGTACCTTATAGTTAATATGCTTAAGAGCAAGTGATTTTTCTCCCTCTTTTAAATTTAAATAAGTGATTTTTCACATAGAAATATCAATTCTTTTTGTTTGATTTCCCGTCTTGTTGCAGTGTTCATTTAGTTCATATTGAAATATCAATTTCAATCCATTGTAGATTCAATCGATGATTTGGGCGTCAACGTTGTAGATCCGGAAGCATGGACATTCCGGTGACTTCAATTTTATCATATTATTTGTAGACATTTTGCCGTTATATGCCATTAACTTGAATAGATAATGTGAGTTTGTTCGCAGGTTTATCCTATTTATTTTTAGCGATATTAAATTTATATTTATATTTGATGTACTCTATCAATTATTGAAATAAATGAATATTACTTTTTTAGTAAAAAAAAGAACAAGCCACTATTTTAATTTTTTAAAATATAACCCGTTCTCATATTGATCTTTAAATATATTAAAATTACAAATATATCTTTAATCAAGGAAAGATTCAACCAGTGGCGAGTCACACGACTCAAGCCCCTCCCTCCCACCCACCCAATTATTATACCATTAGTCTTGTTTTTACTAACATGATTCATAATATGTAACAGGGTGATCACGGTGTGGTTCTGTTAATTTGAGAATAAAAGTCGATTTAACTGCGAGATAAAAAATTGCAGTTTGATTTTGTTTAGTTAATTTTTTAAAAAGTCGTCTAAATCAAACCAAACTATTAGAGCAATATCTCAAGATAAGAAAATCTTTAATAATATAATTTATCAACTTTTCCTAATCTTCTCTCTTTATCTGACACGTGACAATGTTACAATTCCATTTCCTCACAAGCATTTGAGCATTTGTCATTTAATGCAATTGTAATTATTATGATGATATGAATATGAATATGATTCTTTGAATTAAATGAGTGTATGTTTTCAAATTATATTTTTTATTTTTGTTAAAAAAAGAAAATTATTTATGCTGATTACCATAATTATTTTTGTCATTTATGCTGATTACCATAAAAAAAATTTAAATGTAAGTTGTCATAATATATTTTAAATATTAAAAATGATATTATTAAAAAAGTTATCAGATTAATGGATTAAAAAATAATAATCTCATGTTTTATTTTGTTCTTTTATTTAAAATATTTCAAATAATAAAAATATATAAACAAAATGAAATAATTTAAATAGAAATCTTAAATTTTTTGACAAAATTTTTTCATTTGCTTATTTGACCGATAATGGATTTTGAATTTTGAATACAATATAGACTAAAACTTACGGTGTAATTATATTGTCAATGAATATTAAATGGAATTGCTATTATAAATATTATTGATTATTGATTTATTGATATTGATTACCCCTAATTTATTGTCATTTCAACATTACTATATTCCCCACTATATAAAGGCATACTCGTTAGTACAAATTGTAATGTAGTACAAATTGTAATGTTGATTATTTCTACTTTTTCTTCTTCCTCTTATTTTTATTTTATTTTTGATAATGTATTTTTTTTCTTTTTTAGTTTTGAATTATTAATGTTTGAAATATATGATATATAGAATACCATTTTAACATTTTCATTTAGGGTAATCGTATCCATGCAACAGGTTGGATTGTGATTTACAAATTAGAAGATAAAAATTAAAGAGGATAATGTATACTTCGTATCTAATTTTTGTGTTGTCTTACATTTTGATTTGCTACTCTTATTACTTTTTTAACATAAATTTTCCACTCTAATTGAAATATGTGATAGTCATTTTATTTCCAAAGTATTATATAAGTTTTTAATAATTGAGACCGATTTTTAAAACTCTCTTAACTGAAATCTTTATCTTTATCTGTATATATAATAAGCAAAAACTATTTCATTTCTCTCTCCTTCGATTTCGACATTAAATAATATTATTCAAAATTAATTTTCTACAATTCATTATTGTCTCTCATTCATTTAATATTAATTTCTGATATTAAAATAGTTATTACTTAATTCATTTGAAATAGAAACTCAAAATACTAAATAATTAATTAAAGACAATATTTCAATTAAAAAAGGAAAAAAATGTGCAGTTTTTTATTTTTGACTTCAAATATGCAGAATTAGAAATTTAAAAATAATGCATGTTTTTTTATTCTTTGTTGTTTCTTCATGTTTTTATTTTAAAATGTAATCAATACATAATACATATTAATTCACCATAAAAAATGGTTTTGATTCTAATTCAATAACTATTCATTAATGCTAGAAATATTATTTAAGAGATGTTTTTCGGGTTGTGTTCCATCCCATTTTAGGTATGAAGAAATTTTTCACTTTTCATTTGTTTTGTCAATGTTTAAAATTATGTTTATTTATTTTTCTTTTCTCGATTTTATGTCTCTTTATTCTCCATCTATTTTTGTTCACATTCACTTCACCACTCTTTGACATATGTACAAAGTTTCTCTATTTTTTGTTTCATTTTTTGTTGTTGTTGTTGATTTTATCTTTTGTATTGATTTCACAAGTAAGTTATTATTATATCAGAATATAATTATGATTTGCTTCTTTCCTTTTCATTGCATGACCAACAAATTAATAGCGATTCAAAAAACATCATGAAGATTTGAAGAACGTTATATACATTTTGTGATATTAATTTTGTATTCAAATAATATTTTTGATTGATCATCATCATACTAATTTTTTTAGTCATTCAACAAAAAATATTTATTTGTTCGGACCAATTATAATTTATTTACTCCGTGACCGAAGTATAAATTATCAAGATAATATTTTCTTATAATTGAATGGTTAATTTTAAAAAATTACTCAAGATGAATAGATCCAAAATAACTCTTGATGATATATGCAAAAGAAAATTGTGCATGAGAGAAATGATGAGCACGAGACGGGAGATAAAAGGGGTCAATTTTAAGAGAGATAAAAATGGCCCAGCAATTTTCATCTGATACTTTTTATGACTTAATCTAAGACTTAATAACAAAATAAATTAACAGATATTATTTAGTGTCAAAAAAATTTGTTGACATTTGATGTTAAATCCTCTTCATCCTCTTCGCATCTTATCCCTTCTCTCTACATCATATGTATTGCATTATTTCACCCTCATAGTGTCATATAATGATTGTTTTATACTTTCAATTGGTGAAATTGATGACAATGCAGATGAAAATTATGACAATAAAATAAAAATTATTGAAGAAAGGAGGATTTTACATATGAAAATGAATTCCAAAACTAAAAACTAATGATAAATTGATACTTATTTCTGACTCTACAAATTCATTGATGTTGTGATTAATTTTACATACCCAATTTTCTGGAGAATATTAAAATCCTCCTCTTTTTCAAGAATGGGATTATTGTATAACCTCTTGAATCAGTTGAGCTTGAAAATGCTTATCTCATGTTATTGATTTCAAGTGATTAGAAAAAATATTTTAACATTGTTTTATATGTTGATCATATAAAAATTCAGAGGTTCGAGGGGAGTGGTTAACAAAATTATAACATTAGTTTAAATGTGCGTATCATAAAAATATATTTTATAATAAAAATTATAACATGAGTTTATATTTTTTTGATAAGATAACATGACTACATGAGTTTATATGTGTGTATTATAAAAATTTAATTTTTAATAAAAAAATATTTTAAAAATAAAAAAGATAAAGGACTACATTGTTACAATTAAAAAAGATAAAAGGACCTAATTGGAAAGAAAAAGATAAAGCACTAAAGTGTTACAAATAAAAAAGATAAAATGGCCTAATTGGAAAAAAAAAGATAAAGAACTAAAGTGTTACAAATATTATTTTTGAAAGCATTTTATGATATTTTATTTCGTTCTATAAGGAAAATATTTACATTTATATTAATATGATTGTTTTTTTAATTTACACGAGAACAATATTTATACTGATATAATATATATATATATATATATATATATATATATATATATATATGAGAATTGTTAACTTCGACCTGGGTCAAAGTTAAGCAATGTATGACTCGCATATAATTACTAAGTACACCCTCCATTATCTTCACGCACCCCTAGCTACTCATTAAACCTCCATGCACCCCCAATGTATGACCCACATATAATTACTTAGTACACATGGGTCATACTTGCTAACTTCGATCCACATGGTCAAAGTTAGCAGTCCCATATATATATATATATATATATATGTTTGCTAACTTCCTTCCATGTGGAAGGAAGTTAGCCAACGTCCTTTCAAATGTTTTACTCTCGCGTTCCGCATATATATAGATATTTCTCGTGCGCCTCCACCCACCCCATTTCTCGCGCGCCTCCCATATATATGGGGGATGCGCGAGTAACTTTCAGTAATTTACATGAGATTTATAATTATATTCATATATGAATACAAGGTCTATAATTTTTATAATTTCTACTTGAGAGAGAGAGAGAGAGAGAGAGAGAGAGAGAGAGAGAGAGAGAGAGAGAGAGAGAGAGAGAGAGTACCATATTGTTGAGAACGAGAAGTGAGAAATCAATCTCTAGAGTATTTTATCTTTTTAAAAACTCTAAATTATATTATGTTTCATATTTAAATTAAATCAAAATAAACTGAATGTCTATGTAATATAAAAAAAAAAGTCATATCCTGTTCAAAAAAAAAAGTCATATACTAATACAAAATTTTATTTTTGTAATCAATATAAAATAAGGACCTATATTTATACACATGTACGAGGTTTAATTTTTTTGTAATTTTTACAAGATATATATTTATATCCATGTATGGGGTTTATTTTTATGTAATTTTTACAGACTTATATTTCTACGATTGTTTTAATACGGAGTCTATTAATTGGAGACATAATGTTTTTTTCTATGTGAACCTAAATATTTATACACATATTAATACGGGAAACCTATTTTTTTACTATGACTTATATTTACACTCATATTAATATGAGTGCCTTTTGATTTTGTAATTTACACGGGGGCCAATGTTTATACTCATATTAATACATGACCCTATCTTTTTTGTAATTTCTACAAGGACGAGAAAAGAAACACCAAATTGTTGGAAACGGGTAGCGGAAGATTACTCTCCACCCTATTTTATCCCTTACAATCCCTAAACTTATATTATTTTTCATATTTAAATAATATAAATATGAAATCAATCTCACAAGTAATTAAAAAAATAAAAATTACTTAAAAAAAATTCATTAATTAAAAATAAAATTCAAAAATTAAAAATTAATATCTCAACTAATCTACTTGATTAATATAATTTTGAATATTTTAACAAGCATATGCTTTTTTTTCATTTTTTTATTTGATAATTATAAAAACTTTAATATTAAAATGTCCATTTTTATAGTTATATTTTTATCCGTGCTTGGCACGGGTCCGGACACTAGTAAAATAAATTGGACACAAATCATCATCATATCGCCACACATATCTTCCTAGTAAATATAGTCATCAATTTATTTGATTTCTTATTCATTGTAACTAGTTTATGTGCCCGTGCCATGCACGGGAAAAAATACGTTTGTATATTTTTTGACTTTTAAATATACATTATAAAAATATACTTTTATAAATTCTATAAAAAAAAAGCCACTATAATGAAACAAAAAAATTCTAATTAATCTCTTAATAGTGAAATAAATTTGAAACAAAAACAACATAAAAATTATTCGAATATATCTTATATTATTTAATTTTCACATTAATGTCCTTCAAATAAAAAATCAGTTTTTATATAAATATATAAATAAAATATAGTCTCCCTATAAATTATAACTAAAAAAGACTCATATAAATTTTTAAAAAATATATAATCCTCGTGTAAATTAAAAAAATAGGTTCCATATAAATTAAAAAAAAAGGGGCCGTATAGAAAATACAAAAAGTAGGCATGTGTATTAATATATGAGTGAAAATATAAGATCCCGTATAAAAGTTTTTTTAAAAAAGCCTCCATGCAAACAAAAAGAGTTAAATTAATTAGTATGACCAAAAAAAATAACCTAAAGAAATTTCTTAAAATATAAGTCCCATATAAATTACAAAAAAACATACCCATGTAAATTATCGAATAAAAATAATCTCTCATTTTAATATATATGTGTATAAATATAGGCCGCGTAAAAATCTAGTGTTCGGACCCCTGCCAAGCACGGGTAAAATTGCAACTGAAAAAAAATGAAATTTTAATATCAAAGTTTTCATAATTATCAAATAAAAATAATGAAATAATAGAACATGAATAAAAAATAAAAATTGAATATCTTTAATAGGTTACACTAAATACGTTAAAAATATGCCAAAATGATGTCCCCTGAATCATCCATGTGCGTCTATAATTAACTGCAATAATCGCCTTAAGGTGCAAGATTGAAAATTGTCATTTCAAACATATTTATAGACCGACAAATCAAGTAGCAAGTTGGTTTGTGAATAATGCTCTTAACATACCTATGGGTGTGCACAATTTTAGTATCCCTCCGCCAGGTTGTTTCAACCTCTTATGGCAGGATAGGGTTTTTGTGAACTTTAGTCGTAGAGTTCCTTTGTAATTTGGCCTAAAATCCCCCCTTTTGGATTGCGAATAACGCTCTTAACATACCTATAGGTATTCACAATTTTAGTTTCCCTCCGCCGGGTTGTTTCCACCTCTTATGGCAAGATAGTGTTAGTGTGCACTTTAGTCGTAAAGTTTCTTTGCAATTTGGCCTAAAGCCCCCCTTGTAAGTAAAAATATATAATTCATTCTCAATAAATAAAAAATATAATTTTTCCATTTAATGTAGACTTTTAAGTGATTAAGGCTCATTTAGTAAAAGAATGAAGAAGTGATAAAGGCTCATATCCTGTTTAATTTGATGCATGTGGCGTCTTACACATTATCTTTTTTTGCAACTTGATATCGAGTCCCACATAAGGTTTGTTGAAATTGTGCAATTTTTTTTACATGTGCCTTGGGGCAGTAGGATCTGCATATATAATATAATATTCTTTCAACTGAGATAAGTTTACAGGACTTTAATTTATTTATTAAAGCAATAAAAAGAAATTTACATTGTCTACGCACTTCACACATTTTTTTCACAAAAAAAAAGTTGTCAATTTATTTGTGAGAAATCATAATTAAAATTTAAAAAATAGATTAAGATCTCTTGACACTAAATTCATCTTGAAACGAATATTTTATCGCCTGCATATTTTTTTGTAATGACAATAACACTTGGAGTGTTCTTCCTAAGATCTGCCACTATTAACCTCATACCATTGCATAATCCATTGTCTTAGTCAATGTTTATCATGAGCATATATGACACGACATCCTACTTTTAATTTCAATCCACGTTTACAAATTTTCAAAGAATTTTCTCCATAAGATAATTCAAGTGATAAGAGCTGAGGGACATATAGATTGGTAGGGCAGTTCCAGAGATCAATTCTTAATGAAAGCAATTTATCTTTCCAATATACCAAACAATATACCAAAGAATGAAGAAGTGATTATGGCTCATATCCCGTTTAATTTAATGCATGTGGCATCTTATGCATTACTTTTTTTTGCAACTTGATATCGAGTCCCGCATAAAGTTTGTTGAAGTTGTGCAATTTTATTTTACATGTGTCTTGGGGCAGTAGGATCAGCATATATAATATAATGTTCTTTCAACTGAGATAAGTTTACAGGACTTTAATTTATTTATTAAAGCAATAAAAATAAATTTACATTGTCTATGCACTTCACACATTTTTTTTACAAAAAAAAAGTTGTCAATTTATTTGTGAGAAATTATAATTAAACATTTAATTTCAAACGTCATTTGTTTTTACTAAAAATTTCAATCAACCTTGAAATAGAGTATATTAGTATATTATGATAACAAAATTTAAACCTAAGAATTGGCATCAAAAGTGTAAACCTTTTTTATAGTTTAACTTTAAACATTTTTTTTCCTAAAAAAACTTTAAGCATTGTCAGTTTGCATATTATACTCTAGTATACTATGAATTTTTTTTAAGTATATTGATAGTGTTTGCATTCACAATAAATTGATAATTTTTTTTTTTGGCAATTTATAGTTTAACTTTAAGCATTTTTTTTTTGTGAGTATATTGATAGTGTTTCCATTCACAATATGAATTCACATGCTGTCAAATTTTGATAGTGTTTCCATTCACATTCACATTCACAATATCAATTTACATTGTCAGTTGAGTAAAATCAAAATATTAGTTTAATTACCAAAAAAAAAACTCAAAATACTACTATTAATTAGTTAGGATCGTAGGAATACAACTCTTCATGCATATTCTTACCATTATGGATTATGAAGTTGAGTTACCTATAATTTCTTGATCACACATATTAAATGAGTGTGACAAAAAAAATCAAATAAATAGAAATAACTTGATAAAAAGATTTGATCTTTCATACCATATGATCCGGTCGCAAAACTCACCACCTTCAAGCATACACCATCCACCATTTTAATACAATATAATACTGTAGCAATGAAACAATTGGAAGGTTAATATGAGTTGAGAATGTGAAAAACAATGAAAACATGGATAAAAAATATGAGAATTGATCAAGAATATATGATTATTGTTAGAACACAATATAGTTGATCAGGAACGTTCTGAGATTGATCTCAGAAGCAACACACACTATGATCAACACACACGCGCGCAGCAAGATAATTTGGAACAAAGTGAACTACAGGGAAAGAATGAGAGGAGAAAGAATATCACTTAACACTTTAGCACTTTATTCACTTTATTCACTTAGCACTTGCATCACTATATATAGGAGAATTTGTGATACACATAATCACATAACAAACTCCTAAGATAAAGTAACAAACTTATCTAAAACAAATAAAATAAAATAAAACAATCTTAACAAACTAAGCTGTCACTAGCTTATCCAATAACAGAAAAAATCTAAAAACTGCTATCCTCGCTTAGCCATGACTTGCTCGCTAAGCCACCAACACTTGACACTTGAATTTCACACAAATTCCACTTTCTTGTGTTACAAGCAACTGTAACAATATGCATTACACTCAACACACCCCCTTAATGCATAATTGTAGTGCTTGTCACACCCATCAAGTCTCTAAGTCTCTTGAACACTTCCACTTGTGTAGCTTTTGTGAAAATGTCTACCAATTGCAATTCACTTTTGCAATGCTCTAGAGTGAGTATTCCTTTGCTAACTTGCTCTCTCAAGTAGTGAAATCTCATCTCTATATGTTTACTTCTACCATGAGCCACTGGATTCTTGGCTAGGTTTATTGCAGACATGTTATCCACTTTGATAACCACATTGTCATTCTTCACATCACACAGTTCATTCATCAAATTGTTTAACCAAACTCCCTGACATGCACTCAATGCAGCTGCAATGTATTCAGCTTCACAAGTGGATAGAGCAACAACAGGTTCCTTCCTACAACACCAAGAGATTGGTGCTCCTCCAAGCAAGAAGATGTAGCCAGCAGTTGATTTCCTATCATCCTTGTTTCCACACCAATTTGAATCAGTGTAGCCTACTAAATTCATTGTGTTTTCTCTGTCAGGTTTGGGAAATAATATACCACAATCAACAGTTCCTTTTACATATCTCAAAATCCTCTTTGCTGCAGCCAAATGAGATATGAGAGGTCTCTTCATGTATCTGCTCACTATGCCAACACTATAGGTGATATCAGGTCTAGTGTTGCATAAGTACCTCAATGATCCAATGGGTTTTCTATACTCAGTTGCATCTACTTCTTTCTCTTCTGCAATTTTTGAAAGTTGCAGTCTTGGTTCTGATGGAGTTAATGCAGGATTGCATTGATCCATCTCAAATCTCTTCAAAATGTCACATGCACACTTTTTTTGATGTATTATCAAACCCTTTTCTGTCTTCTCAAATTCAATTCCCAGAAAGTAGGAAATTAAACCTAAGTCAATCATTTCAAACTCTCTCCTCATGCTTGTTTTGAAATCATTAATGTAGGATTCATTGCTACCAGTGATTAGCAAATCATCTACATACAAACATAGGATAATTACACCTTTATCCTCACTTTTCTTCACATAAACTCCATGCTCAGACACACATTTGTTGAAGCCAATTTCATTTAGAAATTTGTCTATTCTCTTGTTCCATGCTCTAGGAGCTTGCTTAAGCCCATACAGTGCTTTCTTCAGCTTATACACTTTAGTTTCACTACCCTTCACACTAAAACCAGGTGGCTGCACCACATATACTTCTTCTTCTAAAGGGCCATTCAAGAATGCACATTTCACATGCATTTGATGCATAGACCAGTTGTTATGATTAGCAATGGCAGTTACTAACCTTATGGTCTCTATCCTTGCCACTGGAGCAAATACTTCATCAAAATCAATTCCTTCTTTCTGAAGAAATCCCTTCACCACTAGTCTTGCCTTGTGCCTTGTAATTTCACCTTTGGAGTTCAATTTTACTTTGTATACCCATTTGACTCCAATTGCCTTCTTATCACTTGGAAGATCAACTAATTCCCATGTTTTGTTGCTTTCAATTGAATCAAGTTCCTCTTTCATAGCACTTAACCATTTTGAATCCTTCATTGCTGATTCAAAATTCACTGGTTCAGCTTCTGCATTGAAAGCTAAGTGCACTATCTCTCCTTTTTCTGTAACTTGATTGTCTGGTGTAATCACACAGTTATCAAGCCTAGATGGCAAGTTTCTAGGTCTTGTTGATCTTCTCACACCACTACCTTCTGCTTCTGTTGGAGTTGCTTGAATATCTTCCAACAAGACACAGACTGTATATCTTTTCTGATTATTGCTTCAGTCCCATTCTTTCATCTCATCAACAATTACATCTCTACTGATCACTATTGTTTTGTTGATAGGATCATAGAGTCTATAGCCACCAGTGTGATGATACCCTACAAGTATCATTTGCTCACCTTTGTCATCAAGTTTCTTCCTTAACTGATCAGGAATATGCCTATAAGCTAGAGAACCAAACACTTTAAAATGGCTTATATTTGGCTTATTCCCTGACAAACACTCTTTTGGTGTAATTCCATTCAACCTCTTTGTTGGACATCTATTGAGAATATATGTAGCAGTTGCTACAACTTCGCCCCATAGCTCTTTAGGTAAGTGTTTACCTTTCAGCATGGATTTGACCATATTCATAATGGTTCTGTTCTTCCTCTCTGCACTGCCATTCTGTTGTGGAGTGTATGGTGGAATCACTTCATGAGTACTTTTAAACTCACCTCCACCATCAGTTCTGAGCACTTTTAAACTTTTATCACTTTGTTTCTCAGCCATTGTCAAGAATTTCTTGAACACATCAAACACTTCACTCTTCTTCTGAATTAGATAAGTCCATAACTTCCTGCTATAGTCATCAATGAAAGTGATGAAGTATCTATTCCCTGCTGTGGAATTGACTTGCATAGGGCCACACACATCAGAGTACACCACTTGCAGTAGATGTTTTGATTTAGTCTTCACATCCTTGTTGAAACTGCCTCTATGTTGTTTTGATTCTACACATTCTTCACACACTTCACTAGGTAACTGAATGTGTGGTAAACCAGTCACCATGCCCTTCCTCTATAATAGATTTAAGGTCTCTAAAGTTGAGATGACTAAATCTATAATGCCATGTCCACTCATCTCTATTCACAGCAGTAGATAAACACATGTGCTCCATCACATTGAGTTCAATTTTGAAAGTCTTATTTCTAGTCATTGGAGCTTTCAAAACTAACTTTCCACTATCAGTCATCACTTTCAGCATTTTATCCTCAATAAACACCTTATAATCATTCTCTAATAGTTGACCAATACTGAGTAGATTACACTTCATACCTGGAATGTACAATACACTAGTGATCATGGATTGTTCACCACTTTTGCTTCTGATACACACATCACCAATTCCTTCTGCCGTTAGTGTGCTTTCATTTGCAAATTTCACCCTGTTTCTATGAGAATGATTAAAACGTGTGAACCAATCTTTTCTTCCAGTCATATGTGTTGAACAACCAGAATCCAAGTACCAATTATCACCACAACTCTTCTCTTCTTTGGTAGTTACCATGAACATGACAGGTTCATCATCATCATCATCATCATCATCATCATCATCATCATCATCATCATCATCATCATGTTTTGCCATCTTTGCTTCCTCATCAAGATTCTCTTTCTTGGCAGGACACTCATCAACAAAGTGACCATAATTTTGACAATTATAACACTGAATGTTACTCTTGTCAAATCCCTTTCTTCCACCTCTCCCTCTGCTACTATTTCTTCCTCTATGATTTCCATTGAAACCACCTCTTTGATCACCACTTCTCTGATTTGTATTACTGCTTTCAGGAATGTCTCTGTGGTTGTTGTTATGATAACCACCTCTTCCTCTATTTCCAGACCATTTACCCTTTCCCTTCCTATCTTTATTGTTGTATTGAGCCTGCAATGCCACTTCACTCTTAGGCTTCTCTGATCTTTCATTCAATTTTTGTTCATGAGCTTCTAAAATACCTTGAATCTCATCTATATTAACGTTTTCAAGATCTTTAGATTCTTCTATTGCAACAACAATATCAAATCTTGGTGTGAGAGATCTCAGTATCTTCTCAACCACTGACCTGGTGGTAAGTGTTTCACCACAATCTTTCATAGCATGTACCAACTTGGTGACTCTTGTGATGAAATCACCAATGCTCTCTTTTTCTTCCATCTGCAGTAATTCGTATTGTCTCTTGTGAGTTTGTAACCTCACCTTCTTGGCTTTGTGTTGGTGTTTTTGTGTTGGCTTCATTTTTGGTAAAACATGATGTGCACCAAGATGTGCACTATGATGATGTGCGGTACAATGTGGGCACATTGTGAGGACGCACGCGTATTTTTGAGCGAGATCTTTTTGAAGATTTGGTTCGCTTTTATCTTCATTAATTGTGCAGAAAGTCTCGCCTTTTCATCTAGAACCTTCAGGAGGTGGCGTTTTGCCCTGATTGCTTTGAAAATTATATTTCTCTATTTTCTCTATTTATGGAAATATATTATATGGTTCTAAAATATATTTGCTAGGTTTCTTTTGGACCAGCTGTACTCTGAAGCCCATGTTGCTTGCAAAACACGTTCTTGCTGAAGCTATATATTCAAGGATGCAAAACCTAAAAGATCACCGAAGCCATTATTTTACAAAAAGAGTCTTTTAGAGTTTTAGGGTTTCATTGTTAAGCCTTGTGCTTTATTTACCTCTCTGGTTGCTGCCATTGATTATCAAATCATAGAGAAGGTTTGTTTTATTGAGTTTGAAGACTAAACCTAAAGATCACTCACGCCGTCATTGAAGAATAGAGTTTTAGGGTTTGAGTCTTGTTGTCATTGTTATTTGTGGGCCTTTGCTTGTGTTACCTAGATGCTTGCATATGGACTGAGTTTATTGAGTTGTAATCCGAAGCTTTTAAGCAAGGAATATTGTTCATTACTCTAAGCTTTGAAGTACGAGTAGTGTATTATTGTTTGGGGAATGTTCTCTAAATCTTTGATTGTTGTTTTTCATAGATAACAATGGTCTGTGTTTAGATTGAGAGTGAGATGGGTTTCTCTTACCTATGGGGTACCTAGGTAGAAATATAGCACGGGTATTGACGAGTTCTTAAGTTGTAAACCGAGGTGTAAGCCGGATAACTTAAGAATAGGATTACACTAGTGGATTTCCTCCCTGGCTTGGTATGCCCCCAGATTAGGACATTGGGCCGAACTGGGTTAACAATTCTCCTGTGTTATTTACTGCTTTTATTATTTGTTACTTTATTACTTGTTCTGCAAGTTTAGTTAATGTGCGCACATCTTACCGCACATCTTTCCTGAGTATACTAGAAATTTCACTTTGTTCTCACCATCATAAGCTTTAGCAAGATTATCCCATGCTTCTTTAGAAGTTTCAGCATCACTAACCTTCTCAAAGTTATCTGGACTCACACTTTGATGAATGATGAACAAGGCTTTGCAATCTCTAACCTTTGTAGCATTGAATGTTAATCTCTGCGCATCAGTTGCACCTTCAACCAATGGAGTAATCCATGTAGTCACAAGATCCCACACTTCTTGGAATCCAAACACCACCTTCATCTGTTTGCACCAATTATCGTAATTCTTCGTCGTTAAGATTGGAAGATTACCAGGAAGATTGCCAGAATTTGATCCCAATTGCACGTTTGCCATGATTGTAACCGGAGCTCTGATACCAGATGTTAGAACACAATATAGTTGATCAGGAACGTTCTAAGATTGATCTCAGAAGCAACACACAATATGATCAACACACACGTGCGCAGCAAGATAATTTGGAACAAAGTAAACTATAGGGAAAGAATGAGAGGAGAAAGAATATCACTTAACACTTTAGCACTTTATTCACTTAACACTTACATCACTATATATAGGAGAATTTGTGATACACATAATCACATAACAAACTCCTAAGATAAAGTAACAAACTTATCTAAAACAAATAAAATAAAATAAAACAATCTTAACAAACTAAGCTGTCACTAGCTTATCCAATAACATAAAAAATCTAAAAACTGCTATCCTCGCTTAGCCATGACTTGCTCGCTAAGCCACCAACACTTGACACTTGAATTTCACACAAATTCCACTTTCTTGTGTTACAAGCAACTGTAACAATATGCATTACACTCAACAATTATAAATTAAAAAGGAGCAAGGTAATATAGATCTCAATAACAAAATAATAATACACATATTTAATACAAAATTCATCAAATCAAACTCAAACAATAAACTCAATCAAGACCCAACAAATAAGAGAGGTATTGCACAAAGAAAAGAGAGAAAGATTAATAAGATCAATATGGGCCGCTGATGCCTGATGTACAATGTTATGTTGGCTAATACCTTTTTATCGATGTATAAATTAGGGTTTGTTGAATATTGTGTGTAGCACAATATTTATATTTTTAAATCTTTTTGGTGAGATAGTACAATTAAAATTGTGTGAGTCAAAAAAAAAAAAAAGGGTGAATTTATTATATGCAAAAAAAATGGTGTGAATTGATTTCCATTAATTTGATTGCCATTTTAAAAGTTGACATTTAATGAATTTTCTTTTTCCTCATTACCAATCAGTTTAAAAAGATGTCATATGTGTCAAAAAAAATGTTATTTTAAAAATTATTTTAATATAATAAAACTATTTGATGCATTAATTAAATATTAAATATTTCGTGAATTTCTGAATAAAACAATATTTTGTGAAATTTCAATAAATATTTGTTTTTTGATTTTTTTGTAAAAAAACTAAATTTTTAACAACTGACAATTTTGAATTTGAAAAGCGTCATTATATATATATATTTTTTATAACCGTCATTATGATTTATTTGTATATATATGAGTTTAAACCAAACATCTATTTTTCTTATATTAACCAAACATCTATAATATTGCTATTCATATTCATTCATATAGTATACAAATCTGACTATATCTCCTTTTAACTATATTTTTATTGTTGAAGCAAAAAAAAATCTTCGTTATTAAACATTAAAAACGTGTGAAGATAAATAGGTGCAACTAATGTAACAAAAAGAAAAGGTATAATTAATGGCCACGATTTTTTTTATTTTTTAAGCAATAGCATTTATTGGTAAAATCATATGGGAGAAGAATGCATATGGGAATGCCATGTGTACAAATTCTTTTGAAGAAAAGGTCCTAAATAATAATAGTATAGATAACTAATTGTAATTACTAATTATGTAGTCTGCAACATATCAACTAGTGTAAGGCCATGATTATTGCTCACTCATTGTATAAATGTATATAAGTATATGTTGTACATAAAATAAAATATGCCAAATACAATTGTTCATATGGTATCAGTTTTTGCCTAAAGCTTAACAGCCTATTTCGATCCAAATTCTTCTGTCATGGCAGCCACCAAAAATCCATCAAAACAAACTCTTCTTCTCAATCCTTCCATTACAATTAAGTTGCCCTGAACCACCTATCGTGCTTGGAAACGTCAAGACACCTCTCTACTGTCAGGCATCAATACCGTTGGTCACATATATGGAACTATACCTTCTCAAACTCCCAGTATTCTCATTGCTTATGTGTCAAATGTAACGCCCCGATTTTTATATTATAATTTTATTGATAATTTAGTATTATTTTATAAATTATTTCCTATGTTTGTGTTATTTAAGTTATTTTGTGTATGTGGATTTTGGGTTGAGAGTTAATAAATAAAGAATTAAAACAAATGAAATTAGAGTTTAGAAAATAGGAGAACAAGAGAGATTGAATATTTGCAATATGGATAGTAATTGAGAAATATGACGTAATGGACGAGGTTAGAATATAATATAGGCATATTTAAATTTAGTACAGAAAAATAGAAAATAAATAAAATAGTGGGTTGTATGAGAATTGTTAGAAAAAAAAAATTAGAGAAAATAATTGAATATAGGAAATAAAACATTATAAGAAAAAGAAATAGAAGTGGGCTTGGGTAATGGGTAAGACCCATTAGAAAAGAAAAATCATATTTTTGCTGGCTTAGTTAGTTATAAGAAAAAGAAATTGTCTAAACCTAACTCTTGCACGTAAAAAGAAAGAAATTCATAAAATTGGGAAGTTGAGGAAGAGAGAACAACCGCCGCTCCATAGGCGACGAAAAGATAAATTCTGCAGTTTAGGATCAAAGAAAGAATTCAGAAACTCTAAGGTGAGGGATTAGTTTTTGGTTTATGTATTGGTGTTGAAATAGCAATATGTAGCGAAGCTAACGATCTAGTTAAGACTTCTGAATTCAATTTAGTGTGAATAAATAACTTATATGTACTACTATGGTTGTGAATCATATTATACAATTAGCTTTAATTTTGTTTATGTAACTGCGATTCCGATTGCAGGTCTGCATTGTGTTCTTAGTGATTTAAAATTTAGAAGGTTTGTTTTTAAAATCCTTGTTTGGTTTATTTAATTTGCCGATTGTTGTGGTTTTATGTGGTGGAAGGCTTTTGGTTTCTTTATGGATTGGGTGATTGATCATGTCAAACTTTGAGTAACCGCTACAAATATGATATTGCTGAACATGTAGAAATAATTAGATGAATTAAGTTTTGAGAAAAATAGGACTTATTTGACGTTGAGCTGCAAAGGATGCCTATTTACTATTATAACAGGCTGCACTTGATTAAGTCACATTAGATAAATCTTTTAACTCAATAGCTATTTTGGTGGCATAAGTCTACGTTTCCTCTGTTTCATGCTTTTGGTGTATGTAGTAACTATATATAAGTGTTATTTAATCATAGTTGGAGTGAGAGAGCCTATTTGAGATAGGTACTAGATATTGATGTGAGAATTACAATGTTAGATTGTTAGTACTAGTATAAGAAAGAAATATTAAATTTCAGTTAATGATATGGAACTTTTGAGAATGTATGTGTTGTGTACACTTTTGTGAAAAATATTATTGAGACGAGTCACCAAACTCATGAGAGATTAAGATGGTGTTTGGGTACTAATTTGTCTATAAGTGACAGGGGTGATATTAAGTTGGGGTTATTTGAGTTTAGCTTACATGGCGTGGAAATTGAAAATTCATTATAACTGATAAGCTGTATTTAGTATCGGTGTTGTAATCTTATTTGAAAATTCTGAAAATTTAGAGAGTGTGTAGTTCATAATCGAAACAAAATTGTGTTTTCGTAAAAATCAAGAATTTTGATAATTGAAGAATTAATTGGTGTTTTTAGAGTCAATTGAAGGTGGATGGGTTTTGAAATTTATCTTATGAATTTTGTGAGTCTAAAACCTCTTAAGATTGGAGTCTTTGAATCAAAATTCCTTGTGGAATTAAAAGTTGAGAAGAACTTTCATTTTAATTAAAAGTAAATAATTAGTGTTTCATCAAATACCTTTTTGTTTCTGGTATGAAAAACCGTGTCTTGGCTGGTCTTTGTAAAAGTGGTGATAAATGAAGATTATCGGAGGTAACAAAATTACTAAAGTGAAATATTTGTTTCATGGTGTTAGTCCATATTTTGGTTAAGTCAAAAATATGCTCTAATTATTCTTCGAATATAATTACTAAACCTTTTAATTATGGAAATTAATGTTTCCAAATTATTAATGATGCAATAAAGGTTAAAAGTGATATATTTAAATAATATTCTCATTTGAGAATATTCTAAGATCTCAGGAGATGAAAAATATTTATAAGTCCAGGAAATCAATCAAGATTTGGTTCGAGTTATCAAACAATTCGATTGACATTCAAGGGTTACTCGAATTTGAAGGCTACTTGGAGACTTAACATATTTCAGCATTTTCTGAAGATTCAAAATTCAAACCATTGCAACGTTTCATTCAAAAGTGGCAACTATTGGCATTTAGGAATGAAGATCAGATGGCAAGACCCTTGTCAAATGGATGTTAGATAATCGTTACTAGATAGCATTAGTTTTTATCTATAAATACTAGTTCATTTGATGTAATTTCGATCACAAATTCACATACTAAAAATCCTTATAATTTCTGAGTACCCAAGCGTTCGAGCGAAAGGAAAACAAGAGGAACAATGTATGATCTTGTGATCACTTCCTTTTAAATTCAATGCAATTTACATTTCATGCAATTTACATGCTTTCATTTACATTCTTTGTCTTTTAATTCATTGAATCATTTTTTTTTTGTCAAATACGTACTCATTTTGAGTATTTTTACTTTTCTTGTCAAACAAGTTATCTTTTTTGGTATTTACTTTACTTTAAACAAACAAACTTGTTCATTTGCATTAATGAACATTGCTATTTTCAAACTTGAACAATAAATGCACAAACATGTCCCGAGATTCTCTAGTTGGTCTCTCAAGCATTGCAAAACTAGCGGTTGTTTACCAAAAATCAGCGTAAACAAATTGGCACACCCGGTGGGACTGCTTTTGTGTGTTTTTATTTTCAAAGTTTTCCTAAAAAAAATTCTGAAAATTTTCTTTTTTGTTGTTTTGGAAAATTGTGTGTTGTTTTCAAATTAAATTACATTGTTTATTGCATGCAATTGAGAAGTGGTAGGATAAAACCAGAGATGGTGAGACCTAGAGGCACTAACGCTAGTACAAGAAACAACAACAACAATGGTAATGACAATAATAATGTCAATAACCAAAACAATCAGGATCCTGATGATGTTAACCCATTATTTGGGCATGTAGACGCTTCGAGCGCTCTGACAACATCAGCCACAGATGCAACATCTGTGGGGGCAACACAGGCCATTCCTGTGTCTTCTTCTATGCCCTCATTGACATCCAATGCTGCAACCACAATGGCTGAAAACACTTCGAGCATGCCTTTACAAAATATTGGTGGGGTTCCTCCCCCATTCTCAGGATCTTCATTTGACTTTCGAAGTCAATCAGGGGGTTTGTATCAGTCCCAAAGATCTTATCCATATGGAATGCCTACAGCCATGATGCAGAATGTGTATTCACACCCTGCATTACAATCCGATAGGATAACAGTGAGGTCTCCCTTTCCACAAGGGCAAAATTCTAATAATACTAGAGTTCGAGTGAATCAACCAGCCCTCACTACAAATTCACTTTTATCTATGATGCAACAAATGGATGAGAGTAATTATGATATGGTGAATCTACTCACTGAACAAATGGGTACAATAATCAACCCATTAATTCGAGATACAAATCAGACTTACCAAACCCTGGCTACCCAAATGGGTAGAATTGCTGATTTCTTTGGAGGGGCACAAGTGCCCATCCAACAGCCACTTCAACCATTACAGGCCCCTAGACCAAGGCCTGGACAAGTTGCTGACAATCGAATCGAGGAGGCTCGAGGTCAGCAACAAGAACCACAAGTTGTTAACCAACCTGTACAAAAAAATGTTGAACCTGAAGTGGTACTTGTTCATCGAAACCAAAATGCTGATGAGGTTTTGAGAAACGTTCAACATAATGATTTTGGGCAGAATAACTTAGCCAATTTGGTAGAAACCATCCTTGCCCAAAACGGTCTAAATGTGGGTTTGCATAGACCCAATTTTGTGTCACCACTATCTGAATTTGTTTTGCAAACAGAAATACCAAGGGGTTGGAAAACCCCAAAATTTACCAAGTTTGCTGGTGATACAACAGAGTCTACAGTCGAGCACGTTGCTAGATATCTGACTGAGGCTGGGGACATAGCAAATAATGAGAATTTGAGAATGAAGTACTTTCCCAATTCTCTAACAAAAAATGCTTTTACTTGGTTCACAACCTTACCCCCACACTCTGTATTTACTTGGACCCAACTCGAAAGGCTTTTCCATGAGCAATTCTACATGGGTCAAACAAAAATAAGCCTCAAAGAGTTAGCAAGTGTTAGACGTAAAACACCAGAATCTATTGATGACTATCTCAATAGGTTTAGGCTTCTTAAAGCTAGATGTTTTACTCAGGTTCCTGAACATGAATTGGTAGAAATGGCTGCTGGTGGCCTAGACTACTCGATTCGAAAGAAATTAGATACACAACATCTCAGGGATATGGCTCAATTGGCTGATAGGGTTAGACAAGTTGAAAGACTTAGAAATGAAAAAGCCAGAAATAATAAGTTCCATAAGAAAGAGAAGATAGTCTATGTTGGGAACTATGAGAGTGATGATGAGTATGAGTTAGAGACTGGTGAGGTTGATCCAAATGAAATAGACTTGGCTGAATTAAAACCAGGACCTCCTTATACTTGTAAATTATTAAAGCCCTTGAATGGAAAAAATCCTAGTGAACCCAAAAATGAAAAGTATGTTGCTAAAACCTACACATTTGATGTCACCAAATGTGATGAAATTTTTGACTTATTGGTCAATGATGGCCAAATAATTGTTCAAAAAGGATTAAAAATTCCTGCTTTAGAACAAAGAAAGAAAATAGGTTATTGCAAATTTCATAACTTTTTGGGTCATAAAACTTCTCATTGTGTTGTTTTCAAGGACTTAGTACAAAAAGCACTGGATGAGGGGAGATTGAAGTTCGATGAAAAAGCTAAGCAGCCCATGAAGGTAGATACTGACCCTCTCCAAGTGGCTGAGACTTCCTATGTGAGCCATTTGAGTGCTTAGTGATAGATGCCATGGAAGCCTCCCTAGTTCGAGCAGTTACTGAGGGAGAATATGCTGAGAAAATCAAAGTGGTGTATCCTCAAGCTGAAGAGGAACTCATTGATTTTCTGAATAGATGCAAGCTAAGCAACAAGGAAGTGATGATGTGTCCTCGTTGCAGTGCTGTATGCGACAAGGAGGCTACTGCAGGCCTCAAAAATGTTATGCCCTACGTGGATAACAAGAACAAATGGTCTACTGAGAGACCAAACAAGGGTAAGGCTATAAATCAAGGCCCTACTATCCATGACAGGTTGGGAAGGAGGCAAACATATGTGCCTTCAAATAAAATTCCTGTCAACCAATGGTCATCAGGCCAACACCGGGTGTATCAAAAGAGAAGGATGGACTTAGGTGGTTCGAGTCAAGTTGCTTCGAGCAACAATGCTGAAAATAGGAAGTACTCTTACAACAATAACTACAAGGGGAAAAATCCTATGACTCGAACCCAGTGGCGTAGGTATCAACACCTTAAGAAGTTAGAAAGGGAGAATGCCTAAGCTGAGGGCAACTCAAATTCGAATGCCCATGCTGGGGGCAAATCTCATTCGAATGCCCATGCTGGGGGCAATTCCAATTCAAGTGCCCATGTGGGGGGCACTAACAAAGTTGCCCATGCTGGGGGCAATACCAAGGTTGCATATACTGAAGGCAACCACAGTGATCCAAGGAATAAGAAGGAGCTTGTTCCTAAAAAGGCTGAAAAAGCCTTGGTCATTGAAGAAGTGTCCTCTTCAAAGAGGCCTGCCAAAGAAAGACTATCATTCCCAGATGATGACATGGAGGATGATATTCTAGATGAAGACCTGCTCGAATCTTACTCTGAACCAGATTTCGATGTATTGGTCAATGTGGTGTCTATTCTGCCACGTGAGTATGACCAAAGGTCCACTTCAGACCCTGATGAGGAGTTTGAAGAGCCTGAGCTAGATGATTACACCCCTGTATGCTACTATGTTATGAATAATGGGTGTATTGAGCAACAGAAGGCTACCTTCGAGTGGCCTCATGAAGGTATGAAGAACCACTTAAAGCCTTTATACATAAAGGCTAAAGTTGGTGGTGTGGGTGTAAACAAAGTCCTTGTGGATGGGGGTGCTGCAGTTAACTTAATGCCCCATTTCATGTTAAGGAAGTTGGGAATGTATGACACTGATATGCATTCTCACAATATTGTTCTCTCGAATTATGAGGGAAAGAGTGGCAAATCACTTGGTGCCATTCAAATGGATGTTGTTGTGGGCAGCACCATTAGGCCAACTTTATTCATAGTTGTGCCATCAAAGGCTAGTTTCAACTTGCTTCTAGGAAGGGAATGGATTCATGGAGTGGGTGGTGTACCCTCCACCCTTCACCAAAGGTTAATACTTTGGAGGGAAGACAAGATTATAGAAAACATAGAGGCTGACCAAAGTTTCTATAGGTGTGAGGTGGATCATATAACAAAATAAACCTTTGACAGGAACTTAGCCTCCATTTCTCCTTGTGGAGAAAGATATAGTGGCTTTCGAGGAGCCACCAATAATGTGTACCATTCTGCTAGACTCCATCCAACACATGGTTTCTGTTGGGAAAGGGAAGTAATTGAAGAATTCCCTCCTGAAGATGGAGTAATCCCACCCTCTGGATGGGATGATGATGCAGAATCAAGCAATGTCTGAGCCCTCTGCTTGGGCCAAGATAACGGCATATATTGCCGAGAAAAAGATTGAAACGGCCTTAGAGGCTGCATTCGAACAAAATATGGTTGAAGAAACCATAGATAAAAATAATGGCAAGTTATTGCCAAATGAGCAAAGGTTGGATTGCATTTATGATGACGAGCCCTTAGGTTTTGAAAAAGACCCATCATGTTTGAATCCTAAAATGCAAGCACAAGATCCTTTGCAAGAAATTGATATTGGAGATGGCCTCATAAAATGGCCAACATATATCAGTACCAATATTGACTTCGAGTTGAAGCAAAAGCTGGTTAACCTACTCAAAGAATTTAAAGATTGCTTTGCCTGGGACTATAATGAAATGCCAGGATTGAGTAGAGAATTGGTGGAACATAGACTGCCACTCAAGCCAGGAAAAAAGCCTATCAAACAACTACCAAGGAGATTCAATCCTGAGATCCTCTCAAAGATCAAAAGTGAGATCGAAAGACTACTAAAAAGCAAGTTCATTCGAACTGCCAGGTATGTTGAATGGTTAGCAAATATTGTGCCTGTTATTAAGAAAAATGGTAGTCTTAGGGTATGCATAGATTTTAGAGATTTAAATAATGCAACACCTAAGGATGAATATACAATGCCAGTAGCAGAAATGTTAGTTGATTCAGAAGCAGGGTTCGAATACTTGAGTATGTTAGATGGCTATTCTGACTATAATCAAATCTTCATTGCTGAAGAGGATGTGGCTAAAACAGCATTTCGATGCCCTGACGCATTAGGGACTTATGAATGGGTTGTTATGCCATTTGGTCTAAAAAATGATGGAGCCACATACCAAAGAGCAATGAATCTTATTTTTCATGATTTCATTGATGCCTTTATGCAAGTGTACATTGATGATATTGTTGTGAAATCCTCATCTAGTGATGACCATTTAAATCATCTTAGAAAATCATTCGAGAGAATGAGAAAATGTGGATTAAAAATGAATCCACTAAAATGTGCTTTTGGTGTACATGCAGGGGATTTCCTTGGTTTTGTGGTGCATAAAAAAGGCATAGAGATAAACCAAAACAAAACGAAGGCTATAATGGAAACTCAGCCTCCAAGAACAAAGAAACAACTTCAATCCCTATTGGGAAAGATCAACTTTTTGAGAAGATTCATTTCGAATCTAAGTGGAAAAGCTCATCCTTTCTCTCCACTACTTAGAAAGCAAAAAGGGGATCAATTTCATTGGGGGCAAGATCAACAAAAAGCGTTTGAAGACATCAAAGCTTATTTGGCTCATCCACCAACGCTAATGCCTCCCATTCGAAACAAAGCAATGAAGTTGTACATTTCAGCATCTGATTCAACTATTGGTAGCATGCTTGCCCAAGAAGATGAAAATGGTGTTGAAAAAGCTATATATTATTTAAGTAGAGTATTAAATGATGCTGAAACTAGATATAGTGCTATAGAAAAACTATGTTTATGTTTATATTTCTCTTGTATCAAACTTAAGCATTATATAAAGTCTATTGAAGTTTATGTCTATTCTCATTTCGATGTTATTAAACATATGCTTTTGAAGCCTATTTTACATAGTAGAATTGGTAAATGGGCTCTGGCTCTAACAGAATACTCACTAACATATAAACCTTTAAGAGATAAAAAAGGTCAAATAGTGGCAGATTTTCTTGTTGATCATTTAGTGATTGAAATGCCACTAAGTTATGTGGAAACACAACCATGGATTTTGTATTTCGATGGTTCCAAACATAAACATGGGACTGGAATTGGGATTTTGATAATATCTCCAATACAAATTCCAACTAAGTTTAAATACAAAATAAATGGGTTTTGCTCCAATAATGAGGCAGAATATGAAGCCTTAATAGCAGGCCTTGCACTGTTAATAGACTTGGGGGCAAAAAACATTGTCATTCGAGGTGATTCAGAATTGGTAATTAAGCAATTAACAAAAGAGTACAAATGTATCAAAGAACATTTGGCTAAGTATTTTGTGATTGCAAGTACCTTGCTGGATCGATTCGAGTCCGTGGAATTTGAACATGTTCCTAGACTACAAAATCAAGAAGCCAATGATTTGGCTCAAAGAGCCTCTGGTTACAAAGTTACTCTAGAAAACTTGAATAAGTTGATAGAGATTAAAGAAAAATTGGTTTTCCATGAGCCATTGGCCTCAGAATTATCAATGGCAAAACATGTGGGGGCAACTTTATCACCAGATTTTGATGGCTACTCGAATAAAGAAGAATATGAAAGCCATGACATTTTTACCATTGATAATTTGGTAGATGGTGATTGGAGAAAACCAATAGCAGAATATTTACAAAACCCTGTAGGTCAAGTTGATAGAAAAATTAAATATAGGGCTTTGAGTTATGTAATCATTGGAAATGAGTTGTTTAAAAAGACAACTGAAGGTGTGTTGCTAAAATGTCTTAGTGAATCTGAAGCCTTCATTTCGATTTCTGATGTACACAGTGGGGTTTGTGGTGCTCACCAAGCAGGCCACAAAATGAAGTGGTTGTTGTTTAGACAAGGTCTATATTGGCCTTCTATGCTGAAAAATTGCATAGAATTTGCTAAGGGTTGTCAAGAATGCCAAATACATGCAGGAATTCAACATGTCCCTGCAAGTGAACTACACTCTATAATCAAGTCATGGCCATTTCGAGGATGGGCTTTGGATTTAATTGGTGAAATTAAACCTGCTTCATCAAAAAACCAACGCTATATTTTAGTTGGTATAGATTATTTTACTACATGGATTGAAGCAATACCCTTGCCTAATGTAGATCAAGAGGCAGTAATTAATTTCATCCAAAATTATATTATTTATAGATATGGCATTCCAGAGACAATTACCACTGATCAAGGTTCAGTTTTCACTGGAAGAAAAATGCAAGAGTTTGCTAGTGAAACTGGATTCAAATTGCTTACTTCAACACCATATTATGCTCAAGCAAATGGTCAAGTTGAAGCAGCAAATAAGATTATCATTAATTTGATTAAAAAACACATTGCTTAGAGGCCAAGAAATTGGCATAAAACTTTGGATCAGGTTTTATGGGCATGTAGAAATTCTCCTAGAGAATCAACTAACAATACACCATTTCGATTAACATACGGTCATGATGCAGTTTTACCTGTTGAAATCAATATGCAATCATTTCGAATACAAAGACAGATGGAAATACCACATGACCAATATTGGGAAATGATGTTAGATGAGTTAGTTGATTTGGATGAAGAAAGGTTACAAGCTTTAGAGTATATGACTAGGCAAAAAGATAGAGTTGCCAAAGCCTATAATAAAAAGGTCAAGTCAAAAGCTTTTAACTTAGGAGATTTAGTTTGGAAAGTTATCCTGCCTATGGATAAAAAAGATAGAGTTTTAGGCAAATGGTCACCTCATTGGGAAGGTCCATTTAAAATAGTTCAAGTTTATTCAAATGGTGCTTATGAAATTGAAGAGTTAAGTCCTGAAAAACATGTGTTGGGAATAAATGGTAAATATTTGAAAAAATATAAACCAACTTTGCTCGAATTAAACATAAGTGCAGAATAAAACTTAGAACAACCAAAGACATGGCAAACATAAAAGAAAACATTTTGCCACAGAAGGGCATTGTCAAATTACAACCAAAATGATTCGAGCAACATAATAATAAAAATTGTTCAAGTAGGACCAAAAGAATTACAAAGACTCAGCTACATTTCGATACAAGGCATCTAGAGACATCTTCTCTGCCCTAATGACTCGTTTGTTATCTTCGAGAGCTTGGATTTCTATTGCCACCACTTCAGAGTCATCTATAGCTCGAACCCCCTCTCTGCCTTTGGCATCAATTTCTGCTTGAACAGATTGAATCATTTCAGCTTCAATTGTTGCTTGGGTTTGTTGTTCTGCACCTATGTTCTCTTTGTATTCATCGATTTGACGGTGAAGATCCATTATGATAGCTTCCCAAGCAGCAATGTTGTTCTTACAAGCGTCAAGTCTAGGCGCCTGGGCTTCAGTAGCTTTGGTTCGAATAACAGAGACCTCATGGTTTAGCCCAGCAGCTTTAGCTATCAAGTCATCATAGGCAGATATTTGAACATTGAGCCTAACTTCGTTTTCCCTCTCCTTTTGCACTACCTTGGCGTATTGATCAATCAGGCTTTCCAATTGCATGACTTTACACAAAGTAAGAGTGTCAGTGTGAGAATTGTGCAATTTTTTCAGGAAAGCCAAGTACTCAAAAGCCTTCGAGGGGTTGGTTTCGAGTACATCCAATACAATCTGCATCCCAAAATCTGTTTTCAATCTGTTAAGTAAGGAATCTTGCCTTACAATAGCATTAATAGTAGCAGTAGAGGGATGAGATGTGCCATCAGTTTTCTCACTCGAAGTTTGAGACTGAGACTTGGATTGCAGGAGAAGATTGAGGGCAGCTGCTGGGTCAGTCTTGTGAATTTTAGCAAAAGCTTCCTCTGGAACCCCAATGCTAGCTGATAACCTCGAAGTAGAGGACTCTGATAATAACTCAGGACCACCAGCCTTAGCCTCCTCAATCTTAGTATCATATTCTATTTCATCTTCCTCTTCTGATTCAGTCTCAATGGATTCACTCGAATCGCCTTTGCTAGGAGTTGGAGTTGGCAACTTTGTCTCAGCCTCGCCCGTCCAACCAACTGGTCCTGTTTCCCTTTCGAATATAACGTTGGCTTCAGCTTGAGTCATATACACAGGGGGACCAATGTCAGTTTGAAGATCAGGTTGAGCACTCGAATTGACCTGGAAGTAGAAATACTTACACAATTAAACGCTACTGGGATCGAAATGTTGAATATATTGGCAAAGATTTAAAAAAAAATGGTTACCTGGCCATACATAGCTCCAATATACTTCTCCATTGGAGAAGGACTCCTATTCTTCCCAGCAGAAGTCTCACTAGCAGTTTTATTCTAAAAAAGAGAGAAAAAGAGAAAGTGTAAAGATTGAGAAATTGGTTAACATGTTCATTCGAGCAAATGAACCAAGGAATGACTTACCTTGTCATTTTCAGCCTTGGTTAAATTTTCTGTTTCCTCGAAAGCAGGAGTTGGAGAAATTTGTTCTAGCACTGGAGAAAGTGGAGGATTGCCTCGATCAGTTGCATCATCATGAATGATCCTCTCAGCATTGTCCTCATCCTCCACAGTGAGGTCATGATCCACAGTGAGGTCATGAATGGTATCAGACTTAGAAGATCTGGAAGGCTTGGAATGCCCTTTCTTCTTCTTTTTCTTCTTTAGTTCTTTCACCACTGTGGAATCTTCTGATGCTTTCTCAGTGTCTTCCTCCTCTTCCCGTCTCTTGCTCGATTCAACATTCGAAGAACTAGTCTTCTTACTGTTGTGACTCTTGTGTTTTTTGGATTGTTGGGGTGCAGTACCTGCTGCAACTGTATGGCCTTGTGCACTATTGTCCTTTTGGGTAATATGCTTGTGCTTCCTTTTCAGGGGTCTTTCAGGTTCAGTTTCCTACAACAAGAGTAGAAAACATAAGAATGATAAAGCATGAGGAAGGAAAAGCTTGGTAAAATAGTAGGTATTCGAATGACTAACTTCATCTTCATGAATTATTATATGTGGGAGTTGGTTTTCTTTAGAAGGCCTAACAATGCTGGTAGTGTGTTTCTCTCTCATTATCTAGCACAAATGTAGAGGAAAGATTGTTTAGGTATGGCTCAAATCGAAGGAAAAGGTGAGAAATTTTACCTTATCTGTTTTTGCTTTGGTTCTGGTTTCCTCCCTCCTTCTCTCTTCCTCATCAGCTTGCCTCCTATCCTCATCGTCAGCCAGGTGAATGCCTCTATTACTTTTAGGCTTCATTGTTCGAGCAGTGGGCTGTGAGGGTCCTCCAGTCACTTCTTTCCCTAAAAAGAGGTAACACGTTAGAATTCGAATGAGGGAAACATAAGAAATAAACAACTTGGTTGTTATTGTTGATAACATACCTTTATTCTTGTGTTGTTCTTGTATGTCATGAATTTGTTGCCTTATAAACCCACTGTTCAGCCTAATGATGTTAGCTCGAACATCACCAACGATATGCTTATTATAGTGATTGCCCCACCAATTGAAGAATTTTTCAGTACAATAGTATGAATGGTTGAATTCGATAGGGTTCACATTATAAGCAATATTGCCAAGGATGTTAAGGTATTTTTCGAACAAATCCTTGGAAACTTCGTTTCCTATCACCATGTTCTTAGCACTTTTGAATAAGCACTTGGGGTAAACTTGAGACAATCCAAATTGCCTCGAGACTAGGTTAGGCTGATACCCAACCAAGATACGGTGATTCGAGTTACTACCAATTCTACAAGACAGAACAGTTGGATGCAAATATTGCTGCCATAACTCATTTACCTCATCAGCATTGTCAGGATTAGTGGCTGGAAATTCATCTTGTAGCCAAGCTGGTCCTATTTCTCTCCTTACAAAAGGGGCATGATGAGGTAGAAATTGGTTGAAATTCAGAAAAACTTTCATGTACTTAATGAAAAGCTTTTGTGGATCAGACTCATTCGAGCTAGGGGCTAATACAACCAATCTAACCCCTTCAATCGAGCGGTTATTCACTATGGCCTGAAGTTTGGTTGGGATTGATAAGCCCATTTCCCTTGTAAAAGTGGCATTGAGCCATAATTGCAACAGCCATAGTGGTCCTGATACTGGAAAAGAAGCCCCATCCGTTGCTTTTTTGAAGCTATCACATAATTCACCCATAGATTCGTACAATACCCCAAGAAGCAAGCGCCCAAGTGCTAATGGTTGGCCTGCATGAATTTGGATAGCTAAAGGGATGTACATTTGAGCCACTTTTAGTGACTTCGAGCAGAAAATATAAAGGGCTAACCAGAAAGGGAGGAATGCCACATGCTCCTCTTCAGAAACTTCGCCTTCACCATGATGCTCTTGAATAAACTTATAGAAAGTTTTTTCATTAAGCTTGAAGAAAGTATTTTTGCCAGATTTCGAAGAATCGAATGTTTCCCCACTAGGCCTCAGGCCAGTAATAGCAGCTACATCTAGCAATGTGGGAGTCATCATTCCACAAGGGAATTGGAAAGTGTGGGTACTTCTCTCATAAAACATTAGCGCGGCAGTCAACATTTCTTGTTGATAGGGAGGGCCATACCTCGAAATCTGAATTATGTCAAAAATCCCTAAGTTTTTCCAATAATCTCCCCAAGATTCCTCGACTCGATCAAGCCATTTCACATACATAGGATTTTCACAATTGGGAGCGGATCTCCACATATTGTGAGGCTTTCGAATAAAAGTAAAATTAAAAGGGTCAGTACTAAAGATTTTTGGTTCACAGGTTTCTCGAATAGGAAAAAACTCAGAAATTGAGGGTTTTAGGGTGTTTTCATCTGGGAATGGACCTCCAAAAGCAAACACATTATCAGCAATCGAATAGGGAATCACTAGTTCATCTTCCCAGCGTGTTTGTTCTTCTTTGGTTCCATGAGGTTCTGGAACTACTTCAACACCATTAGGTTTAGTTATGGTTTGTTGCCATTTACCAGCGAACGGTACAGGGATCAGTTCTTGATTTTGTTCCGCCATTAAAACAACTCAGAGAAGATGAACAGTTGAAAAAGGGTTAGGTTTTGAGATAGATCAAAAACACAGATCTAATGCAACGAATAGCTCTGAGATTGGTGAAGATGATTAAACGATAAAACCACGATTTGTTTGAAGCAAACAGGTTGTAGAATGAAATGGCGCAAGATCTAGAACGAAAGCTATGAAGATGCAAAGAAAATGTGCAGAACCGGGTTGAAATTTGCAGAAAAAATGTTAGAATGATGACTACTGGCTATTTATAGTGTTGGTTTCAGTAGAATAAATTAAATGGAAAAGAAATTCATCTTTTCTTTCAACTTCCTCACTCGCCATGTGTCCCATGATGACTGAAAAAGTGAAGTAGTGTCAGTAGTGGGGGAACGCGCTGACGGTTATGATCATCATTACTATCACGTGCCATTAAATGTGGAATAAAAAACGCCAAATTCTTTATTCGAATCACTCGAATCGAAATTGGCATTTTTTGGGGGCAATTTGTTAGTCCATATTTTGGTTAAGTCAAAAATATGCTCTAATTATTCTTTGAATATAATTACTAAACCTTTTAATTATGGAAATTAATGTTTCCAAATTATTAATGATGCAATAAAGGTTAAAAGTGATATATTTAAATAATATTCTCATTTGAGAATATTCTAAAATCTCAGGAGATGGAAAATATTTATAAGTCCAGGAAATCAATCAAGATTTGGATCGAGTTATCAAACAATTCGATTGACATTCAAGGGTTACTCGAATTCGAAGGCTACTTGGAGACTTAACATATTTCAGCATTTTCTGAAGATTCAAAATTCAAACCATTGCAACGTTTCATTCAAAAGTGGCAACTATTGGCATTTAGGAATGAAGATCAGATGGCAAGACACTTGTCAAATGGATGTTAGATAATCGTTACTAGATAGCATTAGTTTTTATCTATAAATACTAGTTCATTTGATGTAATTTCGATCACAAATTCACATACTAAAAATCCTTATAATTTCTGAGTACCCAAGCGTTCGAGCAAAAGGAAAACAAGAGGAACAATGTATGATCTTGTGATCACTTCCTTTTAAATTCAATGCAATTTACATTTCATGCAATTTACATGCTTTCATTTACATTCTTTGTCTTTTAATTCATTGAATCATTTATTTCTTTTGTCAAATACGTACTCATTTTGAGTATTTTTACTTTTCTTGTCAAACAAGTTATCTTTTTTGGTATTTACTTTACTTTAAACAAACAAACTTGTTCATTTGCATTAATGAACATTGCTATTTTCAAACTTGAACAATAAATGCACAAACATGTCCCGAGATTCTCTAGTTGGTCTCTCAAGCATTGCAAACTAGCGGTTGTTTACCAAAAATCAGCGTAAACACATGGATTTATGCAATCATGGGTTTGCGTTAATGCTTAATCCAGCTATAGTAATGAATTTGTTTTCAAAAAAATCCCATCAAATTTGATTCTTAAATTTCATGCTTTACCTTAATTCTTAAATTGATTTTTTTTATAAGGTTAAGAATACTGATGTTTTGCTTCAGTGATTATATTTGTGTTTAAGAAATGAGGATTTGGCCGTTGTTTGCTTTTGATTCTTTGGTTATGTTGTGGCTGTTTTGCTTTGAGTATTTTATGTTTGATCATACATTCATGCATACATTCATGTTAGTGCTTATGCACAGTGAAGTTGATTAGTGCTTATGCACAGCGACGTTGAGTAGTGTTCAGTAAAATAATTCTGACCTCCGACCTTGGTACCACATGCATATTAGAGAGTCTTAGAATTTGACATATCATTCATTATTGTCTTGAATTTAATTGTTTGTGTTTGTGCCTTGACATTCTTGCTTGTCTGAACATTTTATTATGATGCTATTATTTATTATTGAGACGTTGTTGTTGTTGTTGTTATTATTATTATTATTATTATTATTATTATTATTATTATTAGTAGTAGTAGCAGTAGTAGTAGTAGTAGTAATAATAATATTTGCATTCGACTATACCTTATGTATTCCATTACTAATTCCCTTCTAGTTTGACCCTACGACTTATAATCGTAGACTTTCAGGAAAGAAGTAATCTTAAAGTTTGTTCGGAGTTTTGTTCAGCTTATCAGTTGTTGCGTCTGGAGTCTCTCTTGTACCGTAACAGTTGGGAGGATAGACTTATGCTTACTTGTTTTAGTTTCTATTTAGAATTTGATTTATTGACACGGATTAATGTTTGAAGGATTTTGGTGTAATTCGATTTTCACAAAAACTCATTTGATTTTAGAATAATTCAGCCTTTTCTTTTCAATGATATTCAACTTTGATTTCTATTAGGAATTTATCCGCTGCCTATTTTCATTAATTTTAAAATTAATTGTGTCGTTAAGTTTAGACTTGACATTTTATTTATAAGTAAATATCGTTTTATATCAATAATAATTAGTCGGGATTGAGGTTGTTACTAGTCAAACCCAAATCCAGAATATACAAACTGGTTCCAAATTGACTAACTCATAATTAACCTTTTTTTCTCTTCTATGACAGAAATAGTCTGTTTATATTTTGCCTCCTATGACAATGCTAGAACATTGTGGGTCGCTATTGAAGCCCAATATGCAAGCACCTCTTGATCACATGTCATGTCTATTAAAAATCAAATTCAACATTGCACCAAAGGCGAAAAATCTATCACCGACTATCTCTTCTATGTCAAAAGCCTCGCCGATGAACTTACAGTCATTGATAGAAAAATCTCCAATGAAGATTTTACCCTCTATGTTCTCAATTGGGTCGGGCCAGTCTGACCCATGTATAAAACGAAGCCCAGAGGGCCAAGCCAAGTTGGGCCAAGCTGGCCAATTTGACAGCTCTAGAACTATGTTGGCTTAAATCTCTTCTCACTAAGCTAGGTGTACGTTCTACTTCAACACCCTAAATGCTATGTATTTAACTCAAAATGCTACGTATTTAACTTGAAATCTAGTTTATCATACTCGCATGAAACATATCTATATTGACATTCATTTTGTCTACGACTTGGTGCAACAAGGTCAAATGAAAGTTCAACATATTATCACTACATATCAACTAGCAAATTGTGATTGAACGGTGTTTCACCGGAACCAAACTCATAGGAACAAAGGTTTTCAAAATCGGCGATGAAATGACGGTGGGTTGTGATAGTGACGGTTGATGCGGTGACACCAAAAGTGGCGATGTAACGATGTTGCTAGTTGTAGGGAGTTCCACAACGATTGGATCTGAAATGGTTGAGATGTTGTGGTTTGCATCCTTTAGGATCAGAGGTGACCCAGTCTCTGTGTGATCCCTAATCTCAAATTTGCAATCCCTATCAACGACAACAGGTAATGAAGAATTGGTGAGCCATTGATATCGTTTCCTTGCCTTGGTTATTGTAATTCCAAACCATGTTCTGTAAAGACATAACATTCATTTTCTTTATTATTAGTAAAACCAAATATTAAGTGGTGATTTGGAGAGTCTCAAATTTTAATGATAATTATTTGGGTGGTAATGGCTCATGATTTCTTGATGGTAGAATCAATCATATAAAGTAGCCTTTGGTCCCTAAGCTTGCTCTCAATTCAACTATTTAGAAAATATACACCATCTATATAGTAAAGAGTAAGAGCTTGGAAGACTAAAGGAGCAATTCATTTACAACCCCAGAACAATGGTTGGAGGTAATTACATAATCTCTATTTTCCGCATTTGGTTTATTGATCTTGTTCTTTATTTTGTTATCAGGAACATGAGATCAATAGAATTAATCTAACATTTGGTATCAGAGATTTTTACTACCTCTGCGTTGTTCATAATGGTTCTTCCATATTGGTACTTTATGATTTGTTTTGATTTTTTGAGTTTTAGAACCATTATAAATACGTGTTTTAGTTTTATGATATTCTGTGTGGTTGAAATATCAAAACAATTTAGATTCATTCAAGATTATGAAAAGTACCGTAATAATAAAAATAGAATAGTGCATAATGGTTTTGGATACGCGACTTACTCATTGTTTTCCAGCATAATGTCACTCGACTATAATTCTGCATAATTTTTTGTTGGTTTGATATACCCGTTTCTATTTTATTTTATTTAAGAAAATAGATTCAAGGATACACAGATTCTTTGCTAAAAATTGCATACTTCATGACCGCCGAGACGGGTAACCATTTCTATAGTATTTTCGCTTGCTACAGTTATATATTTGTATATTCTGTTTTTGATTAATTTGTCAATTATGCTTTGCTATTTTGGAATTAGTTTGTGCATAATTCAAATCAGATACATAATGTTATGCAATAGTATATGAGAATTTATATCTTGTTTTGATATCTATAAATTTATTTTCTCATATAATTCAGTTGTTATGTCTAGTGATCTTTATAATTTTAATTATTTTTGGTTTAGCCGCAGCACCCTTAATTAGTTAAAATTATTTCTAAAGTTTTACAAGGTCACATAAGAAATTAGACATAAAATTGTGATTAATCATATGTAGTATAGTGAATTTTATCCTACAGGAATTTTTATTATACTTGTATGGTTAATTAGGATAAAATGTCAAATTATTTTCATAACTTACCCGCAGGAATTATGAATTAGTACATAATTTGATAGTTTTATCATAAAGTGTGATTTTGAAAGAAAAATCTATTTGAATAAATCTTATTACATTAAAATTTAGCCCGCAGGTAGTTTTATGTTATAAGATTTATTTGTGGTATGTTTACGTTGGTAATCGGTAATACATACAATTTAGATAATATATATGCCTCAATTTTAAAATGAGCTTTGGTTTTTTCAGCTTCTCAACCTGCTAACTTTTCTGATATCCGATGTGACATTACCGAGCTCAAAGGGGATAACTATAAGGTGTGGAAGGAAAGGATTCTCCTCCATTTAGGGTGGATGGACATAGACTATGCTATTAGGAAAGACGAACCACCTGCGATTACTGAAGAAAGTACTCCAGCTGCAATTGCACTATATGAGCGGTGGGCGAGATCTAACCGGCTCAGTGTGATGTTCATTAAGACTAAGGTTACAGCTGGTATTTGTGGTTCTGTCGATCAGCATGAGAATGTCCGTGATTTGCTGAAAGCCATTAACGATCAGTTCGTCACTTCAGAAAAGGCTTTGGCAAGCATCTTAATTATGAAATTCTCATCCTACCGACTCACTAGTGTGAAAGGTGTGCGCGAACACATAATGAAAATGCGCAAAATACCCGTGCGATGCACAGGTCTTTTAATTATTAATATTTAAATAAAATTGATATAAAATAAAATTTTGAATCACACGGGTCTTTTAATTAATAATATTTAAATAAAATCAATATAATATAAAATTTTGAAATTTTTTGAAATATTTTAAACTGTTGTTTTAATAAAATATTTGTATTTCATCCCGTTGTAGATTTTATATTTTTATATAGGTAGATACAATTTGTTATATCTCATATTATTTTATCAGTGAGAAATATATTTTTTTTTAATACTATATATGAGTGACATATATTTTGTACACTTTTTACAAATTTTTCAGTTTTCTTAAAGAAATTTTAAAGAATGTTAATTAAATATATTTATTTTAATTATATTTGACGTTAAGTGCTATTTTAACATGGAGAAAAATTATTATTAAATGATACTTTAAATATCAATATTAATATAATATTTGAATAAAATATTTATTTATTTTATATTTGGAAAGTCGTTTTAATATTGTCCCGTGCCCGTTGAAATTTTTATATGCTTATATTTGTGTTTACAAATATTTTTGTTGTATTTGTCGAATTTATTCAAATATTGTATTCAAATTTGAATAAAACATATTTGAACGAAATTATTGTTTCTTAGTGTCGAACACTCATCTAATGTTTTTTTTATAACTTTATGGGTGACAAAGACTCATCTTGTCACATTTTTACTTATTTATAATTAATATCAACCAAAACACAATTATATAAATTCAAATAAACTGATCTCCAAGTCCACACTAATAATGAACCACAATGATAATATGTTATTAAAATAAATCTTAATAAAATATTGGATATTTGCTAATGAGAGTGAAAATACAAAGTAGATAATGAAAAAAGAAATTAGATAATAAAAAGAGATTGAGATGTAAAATATATTTATCGAAAAAGTGAAAAAAAAAATTGTATTAAATAGATGATTTAAATATTAAATTAAAAGAGGAAAAAAAAGTTTGAAAAGAAAATAAATTAATGAAAATTTGAAAAATGAGAGAGAGAGAATAATAAATAATAAAAATGTAAGAGAGAGAAGAATGGTGGAAAGAGAACTAATTAAAAAATTAAATAAGTAAGAAAGAGAATATAAAATAAAATAATTAAAAGTGAATTGACTCATAAGGGTAAAAGTGAATTGACTCATAAGGGTAAAAGATTTGGAACTTCACTAAAATTTATGAGAGTAAATTAGGAATTTTGGTAGTCTTTAATTTTATTATAGTAGTAGTAGATACGCGACATTTCAGCGCAACTTAAGAAACTTGAGGTTGATATGTCTGAGTCCTTCCTGGTGCACTACATTTTGAACTCTCTTCCAGCTGAATATGGTCCTTTTAAGATTTCATATAATACACATAAGGAAAAATGGTCAATCAATGAATTGATGATCATATGTGTTCAAGAAGAAGAAAGGCTTGTGATGGAACAGGGTGAGAGTGCATTGCTGACAACCACTCGCGGGAAGAACAAATCTATCAAAACTGATAAGTCTCAAGCAAATCAAAAGGGTAAATTCCAAATACCACCTCAAGGTGATATCAAGAAGGACGAAAAGAGTTTTTTCTATAAAAAGGAAGGACACATGAAGAAGGAATGCCCTAGGTTTAAGGAATGGTTTGAGAAGAAAAGTAATTTATTTTCATTTGTTTGTTATGAATCTAATATGACTGATGTTAATATTAACACTTGGTGGATTGATTCAGGATCTACAATCCATATAACTAATTCCTTACAGGGTATGCAAAGCCTAAGGAAGCCAGTGGGAATTGAGTAGACTGTCCTATCAGGAAGCAGGATGGGCTCACATGTGGAGACTATTGGAATTTGCATTTTAATTTTGAATAATGATTTTATTTTGAAATTAGAAAGGACCTTTTATGTACCAAGTTTCTCACGAAACTTGATTTCAGTTTCTAGACTTGTACCTTTTGGATATTCCTTTAATTTTAAAGACACGTCATTTGAATTATTTTATAATTCGAAATGTGTTGGGAATGATATATTTTCTGATGGTCTTTATTGTATTAATTTACAAAATGAATCCATTTATAGTTCAATGCATGTTCAAACTGGCATTAAGCAGTGTAATATTAACGAAAATTCTTCTATATTATGGCATCAGAAATTAGGACATATCTCCATAGAGCGAATTAAAAGGTTAGGGAAAGATGGGGTACTTAATACTCTAGATTTTGCTGACTTTGAAACTTGTGTTGACTGCATTAAGGGAAAGCAGACCAACGTTTCTAAGATGGGTGCCAATAGAAGTTCAAGCATATTAGAAATAATTCATACAGACATATGCTGTCCAGACATGGATGCACATGGTCAGAAATATTTTATCACCTTCATGGATGACTACTCACGATATATGAATATTTATTTGCTTCATAATAAAAATGAAGTATTGGATGCCTTCAAAGCCTTTAAGGCAGAAGTTGAGAACCAAGGTGAAAAGCAAATAAAAATTGTGAGATCTGATCGTGGTGGTGAATATTATGGTAGATACACTGAGAATGGACAAGTACTTGTTGCATTTGCTAAGTTTGTTCCAGAACATGGTATTGTTGCCCAATATACCATGCCCGGTTCTCCGAACTAAAATGGTGTTGCAGGAAGAAGAAACCGAACTTTATTGGACATGGTGCGGAGTATGCTCAGCAACTCTAATCTTCCTAAATCCTTGTGGAATGAAGCACTAAAGAAGATTGTGTATATTCTCAATCGGGTTCCATCGAAGGGTGTCCTAAAGACACCTTTTGAAATATTTAAGGGTTGGAAACCGAATTTGAGACATATGCGCGTTTGGGGATGTCCGTATGAGGTGAGGATTTATAATCCACAAGAGAAGAAACTAGACCCGAGGACCATTAGTGGGTATTTTATTGGATGTGCCGAAAGGTCTAAAGGTTATAGATTTTATTGTCCATCTCACATAACTAGGATTGTGGAGTCAAGAAATGCAAAGTTTCTTGAAGATCACTTGATTAGTGGGAGTGATCAAATCAGGAACATAGTTTCCACAATACCCCTCAAGTTCAAATGGATGTTGATCAACCACCAATCATTGAGATTCCACAAAATGATGATATTCTAGTAGATCAAATTGATCATCAAATTCCTGAAAATGATGAGCAAATAGTTGAACAACATGATCCATAAGAAAATGTTGGTCCAACATTAAGGAGGTCTACTAGGACAAGGAAATCAATTTTTCCTAGTGATTTTATTGCGTATCTACAAGAATCTGACTATAACATTGGAGCTGAAAATGATCCTGAAAACTTTGCACAAGCTATGAGTTGCAAAGAGTCAAATTTGTGGTATGATGCCATGAATGATGAGATGAATTCCATGAAAAACAACGGTGTTTGGGATCTTGTAGAGTACCTAATGGGATGAAAGCCATTGGTTGTAAATGGGTTTTTAAAATCAAAAGAGATTCATTAGGTAACATTGAGAGATACAAGGCCAGACTCGTGGCTAAGGGATTTACTCAAAAGGAAGGAATCGATTACATGGAGACCTTTTCTCCTCTATCTAAGAAAGATTCTCTCTGTGTCATCTTGGCATTGGTTGCACATTTTGACCTTGAGTTGCACCAAATGGATGTGAAAACAGTCTTTCTTAATGGTGATTTAGAGGAGGAGGTTTATATGAAACAACCTGAATGTTTCTTCTCTAATGATGGTGAGCACTTAGTTTGCAAGCTTAAGAAATCCATATATAGTTTGAAACAAGCATCCTGTCAATGGTATCTTAATTTCCATGGGATAATTTCCTCATTTGGATTTGTTGAAAACCCCATGGATCAATGCATATACCAGAAGGTTAGTGGGAGTAAAATTTGTTTTCTTATTTTGTATGTGGATGATATTTTGCTTGCTTCTAATGACAAGGGTTTGCTACATGAGGTGAAACAATTCCTGTCTAAGAATTTTGATATGAAAGATATGGGTGAGGCATCTTATGTCATTGGCATCAAGATCCACAGAGATAGACCTCGCGAAATTCTAGGTCTATCACAAGAAACCTATATCAACAAAGTTTTAGAGAGATTTCAGATGAAAGATTGTTCACCGAGCGTGGCTCCCATTGTGAAGGGTGATAAGTTTAATTTGAACCAATGCCCTAAGAATGATTTTGAGCGTGAACAAATGAAGAACATTCCTTATGCTTCAGTTGTTGGAAGTCTTATGTATGCTCTAGTGTGCACAATACCTGACATTACATTTGCTGTTGGAATCTTAGGAAGATATCAGAGTAATCCAGGTATAGACCATTGGAAAGCTGCAAAGAAGGTCTTGAGATACCTTCAAGGAACAAAAGATTACATGCTTAAGTATAGGCAGACAGACAATCTAGATGTGATCGGCTATTTAGATTCTAACTTCGCTGGTTGTGTTGATTCTCGCAAATCAACATCAGGATAAATTTTTATGATGGCCGGTGGAGCTATTTCATGGAGAAGTACTAAACAAAGTTTGATTGCTACTTCTACTATGGAAGCCGAGTTTGTCTCTTGTTTTGAGGCAACTTCTCATGGTGTATGGCTTAAGAGTTTTATTTCTGAGCTTAGAATCATGGACTCTATCTCTAGGCCTCTAAAGATTTTCTGCGATAATTTAGCTGCTGTTTTTATGGCTAAGAATAACAAAGGTGGAAGTTGAAGTAAACACATCGACATTAAGTACTTAGCCATTAGAGAAAGAGTTAAAGATAAAGTAGTGGACATAGAGCACATTAGCCCTGATTTAATGATCGCTGATGCTTTGACTAAAAGCATGCCACCACAAAATTTTAAGGATCATGTAGAAAATATGGGACTTGGTTCCTCCTTATGATTGTATACATACAGTTTATTAATAAAACTCTTATATATTACAGTATTTTCTCATATTCAGGCGCACTGTAGTTTTTGAGAAAATATATTTCAGTTGGACCAAGAATAAATATAGTATTTAGTCCCTAAGCTTGCTCTCAATTCACTATTCAGAAAATATACACCATCTATATAGTAGAGAGTAAGAGCTTGGAAGACTAAATGAGCAATTCACTTACAACACCGGAACAATGGCTAGAGGTAATTACATAATCTCTATTTTGCGCATTTGGTTTATTGATCTTGTTCTTTGTTTTGTTATCAGGAACATGAGATCAATAGAATTAATCTAACAGGTTCCTCTTCTTCGTTATCATTGGGTAAAATGGGCCTCCATTCAGCCTTGAAGCGCCAAAGTAATACACTAGTGAACATATCCCAACACGGCTGTGGATTACGATGAGACCGCCATAGCCACCATTTGTGAGCACGACCTCTCAATGCCGTTACAGCTGTTTGAAGCTTCATCTCACCGACTATTCCTTGCTCCTTGAAAAATTTCTCAACACTTAGCACCCACCAATAGGAATCATCTACTCCATCAAACAGTGGAGGTGAGGTAGTGGTGGTGTGTATGGGTTGTTGGTAAATGTTGGGGTTGTAAATTGGAGGAATTTGGGTGAAGGGGCTGATATGGGTAAGGTTAGATGAGAGTGATTCTGTGAAGGTAGAGGGTGAGTTGAGAAAGCCATCGTGGTAACTAAAAGAAGTAGAGATTTTGTGTGGTTGTTGGTAGTTGAATGGTTTGTGCGATGCATACAATTGATCTGGAACACTGTGGGTGTTGTTGTGGGTGTAGTATGGAAAATATGGAGAAGAAAAGTGGAAATAAGCCATGGGAGGTGATAAAGTTCATCAATGAAAGCACCAATTGTTATGAACAATAATTAACTTGTTCATAAATGAGGAACAATATTGCTTAAATAAACTAAAAGCTACACTAAAACTAACAACTAATAAACTTCATTCATTTCATTCCTCTCTTTATATAGACTAGAAACCCTACAATTTATCTAGAACCTTCTTGGACAATTTTTGATCAGGCAGCAACACGTTAATTACTTTTATGAAGAATGATTATCACAAATTAATTTTAATCACCACCTTGAGGACAAGGTGTTTGTCCAAGACCAATGTAATGTAATGAATAGCCAATATGAGCCCAATAGATATATTAGGTCCAATAGAAAGTTCTAGATAAGTGTAGGGTTTCTAACTAGCATATATATAGAGCAACAAACATATAGTAGGCCCAATAGAAGGTTCTAGATAAATTGTAGAGTTTTTAGTCTATATAAAGAGAGGAATGAAATGAATAAAGTTTATTAGTTGTTAGTTTTAGTATAGCTTTTAGTTTATTTTAGCAATATTGTTCCTCATTTATGAACAAGTTAATTCTTGTTCATAACATTGTCTCACCAAAACCTCTCTCCAAAACTCGTCATAATTACTTAATGAACAAGATTTGCGTATTTGACGGCACCCCAATCTTGCGGGGCATGTACAACAATATCTCAATACAAGGAAATAAAATAAATTGGACACAAATTATCATCATAACGCTACACATATCTTCCTAGTAATTATAGCCATCAATTTATTTGATTTCCTTATTCATTGTAATAACTAATTGTAATTACCAATTATGTAGTTTGGAACATATCAACTGGTGTAAGACCATGATCATTGCTCACTCATTGTATAAATGTATATGTTGTACATCAAATAAAATATGCCAAATATAATTCCTTATACAAACTAATGCGGTTTTGATTTGATCGGTTGATCCAGTTTATCGTGATATAAAAAATATGACAATATTATTAACTTATTATAAATAAACATATATAATATTATTTTATTGTTTACATGATATAAAACGTATATACAAACATTACATATATCTTAAAACTTTTTTAAATCTTATAAAATAAACTTATTTTTATATCTTGCAACACAATAATTACAATCCAAGAAAATGAAAATAAACCTCTAAAATACTTCAACTTCAAATCACCATCATTCTACTTTGTCAGAAAGTCCTTCTTCATTAATTCATCAATCATCTTCAAAAGAAACAAAATAACTTCTTTTGCACTATTTGTCATCTCAGCATCAAACCAATCAAAGAAATTACACCCTTTTCTACTCTGTAACTAAAACCATTAAGTAATTTAATTCCAATAACAACAAAAAATAATTGATTTCTAAAAGAACTACCCTGTATAAACCACAACCATGGAATTTTGGTAGTCATTAATTTTATTATAGTAGTAGTAGATGCGCGACATTTCAGCGCAACTTAAGAAACTTGAGGTTGATATGTCTGAGTCCTTCCTGGTGCACTACATTTTGAACTCTCTTCCAGCTGAATATGGTCCTTTTAAGATTTCATATAATACACATAAGGAAAAATGGTCAATCAATGAATTGATGATCATGTGTGTTCAAGAAGAAGAAAGGCTTGTGATGGAACAGGGTGAGAGTGCATTGCTGACAACCACTCGCGGGAAGAACAAATCTATCAAAACTGATAAGTCTCAAGCAAATCAAAAGGGTAAATTCCAAATACCACCTCAAGGTGATATCAAGAAGGACGAAAAGAGTTTTTTCTATAAAAATGAAGGACACATGAAGAAGGAATGCCCTAGGTTTAAGGAATGGTTTGAGAAGAAAAGTAATTTATTTTCATTTGTTTGTTATGAATCTAATATGACTGATGTTAATATTAACACTTGGTGGATTGATTCAGGATCTACAATCCATATAACTAATTCCTTACAGGGTATGCAAAGCCTAAGGAAGCCAGTGGGAATTGAGTAGACTGTCCTATCAGGAAGCAGGATGGGCTCACATGTGGAGACTATTGGAATTTGCATTTTAATTTTGAATAATGATTTTATTTTGAAATTAGAAAGGACCTTTTATGTACCAAGTTTCTCACGAAACTTGATTTCAGTTTCTAGACTTGTACCTTTTGGATATTCCTTTAATTTTAAAGACACGTCATTTGAATTATTTTATAATTCGAAATGTGTTGGGAATGATATATTTTCTGATGGTCTTTATTGTATTAATTTACAAAATGAATCCATTTATAGTTCAATGCATGTTCAAACTGGCATTAAGCAGTGTAATATTAACGAAAATTCTTCTATATTATGGCATCAGAAATTAGGACATATCTCCATAGAGCGAATTAAAAGGTTAGGGAAAGATGGGGTACTTAATACTCTAGATTTTGCTGACTTTGAAACTTGTGTTGACTGCATTAAGGGAAAGCAGACCAACGTTTCTAAGATGGGTGCCAATAGAAGTTCAAGCATATTAGAAATAATTCATACAGACATATGCTGTCCAGACATGGATGCACATGGTCAGAAATATTTTATCACCTTCATGGATGACTACTCACGATATATGAATATTTATTTGCTTCATAATAAAAATGAAGTATTGGATGCCTTCAAAGCCTTTAAGGCAGAAGTTGAGAACCAAGGTGAAAAGCAAATAAAAATTGTGAGATCTGATCGTGGTGGTGAATATTATGGTAGATACACTGAGAATGGACAAGTACTTGTTGCATTTGCTAAGTTTGTTCCAGAACATGGTATTGTTGCCCAATATACCATGCCCGGTTCTCCGAACTAAAATGGTGTTGCAGGAAGAAGAAACCGAACTTTATTGGACATGGTGCGGAGTATGCTCAGCAACTCTAATCTTCCTAAATCCTTGTGGAATGAAGCACTAAAGACGATTGTGTATATTCTCAATCGGGTTCCATCGAAGGGTGTCCTAAAGACACCTTTTGAAATATTTAAGGGTTGGAAACCGAATTTGAGACATATGCGCGTTTGGGGATGTCCGTATGAGGTGAGGATTTATAATCCACAAGAGAAGAAACTAGACCCGAGGACCATTAGTGGGTATTTTATTGGATGTGCCGAAAGGTCTAAAGGTTATAGATTTTATTGTCCATCTCACATAACTAGGATTGTGGAGTCAAGAAATGCAAAGTTTCTTGAAGATCACTTGATTAGTGGGAGTGATCAAATCAGGAACATAGTTTCCACAATACCCCTCAAGTTCAAATGGATGTTGATCAACCACCAATCATTGAGATTCCACAAAATGATGATATTCTAGTAGATCAAATTGATCATCAAATTCCTGAAAATGATGAGCAAATAGTTGAACAACATGATCCATAAGAAAATGTTGGTCCAACATTAAGGAGGTCTACTAGGACAAGGAAATCAATTTTTCCTAGTGATTTTATTGCGTATCTACAAGAATCTGACTATAACATTGGAGCTGAAAATGATCCTGAAAACTTTGCACAAGCTATGAGTTGCAAAGAGTCAAATTTGTGGTATGATGCCATGAATGATGAGATGAATTCCATGAAAAACAACGGTGTTTGGGATCTTGTAGAGTACCTAATGGGATGAAAGCCATTGGTTGTAAATGGGTTTTTAAAATCAAAAGAGATTCATTAGGTAACATTGAGAGATACAAGGCCAGACTCGTGGCTAAGGGATTTACTCAAAAGGAAGGAATCGATTACATGGAGACCTTTTCTCCTCTATCTAAGAAAGATTCTCTCTGTGTCATCTTGGCATTGGTTGCACATTTTGACCTTGAGTTGCACCAAATGGATGTGAAAACAGTCTTTCTTAATGGTGATTTAGAGGAGGAGGTTTATATGAAACAACCTGAATGTTTCTTCTCTAATGATGGTGAGCACTTAGTTTGCAAGCTTAAGAAATCCATATATAGTTTGAAACAAGCATCCTGTCAATGGTATCTTAATTTCCATGGGATAATTTCCTCATTTGGATTTGTTGAAAACCCCATGGATCAATGCATATACCAGAAGGTTAGTGGGAGTAAAATTTGTTTTCTTATTTTGTATGTGGATGATATTTTGCTTGCTTCTAATGACAAGGGTTTGCTACATGAGGTGAAACAATTCCTGTCTAAGAATTTTGATATGAAAGATATGGGTGAGGCATCTTATGTCATTGGCATCAAGATCCACAGAGATAGACCTCGCGAAATTCTAGGTCTATCACAAGAAACCTATATCAACAAAGTTTTAGAGAGATTTCAGATGAAAGATTGTTCACCGAGCGTGGCTCCCATTGTGAAGGGTGATAAGTTTAATTTGAACCAATGCCCTAAGAATGATTTTGAGCGTGAACAAATGAAGAACATTCCTTATGCTTCAGTTGTTGGAAGTCTTATGTATGCTCTAGTGTGCACAATACCTGACATTACATTTGCTGTTGGAATCTTAGGAAGATATCAGAGTAATCCAGGTATAGACCATTGGAAAGCTGCAAAGAAGGTCTTGAGATACCTTCAAGGAACAAAAGATTACATGCTTAAGTATAGGCAGACAGACAATCTAGATGTGATCGGCTATTTAGATTCTAACTTCGCTGGTTGTGTTGATTCTCGCAAATCAACATCAGGATAAATTTTTATGATGGCCGGTGGAGCTATTTCATGGAGAAGTACTAAACAAAGTTTGATTGCTACTTCTACTATGGAAGCCGAGTTTGTCTCTTGTTTTGAGGCAACTTCTCATGGTGTATGGCTTAAGAGTTTTATTTCTGAGCTTAGAATCATGGACTCTATCTCTAGGCCTCTAAAGATTTTCTGCGATAATTTAGCTGCTGTTTTTATGGCTAAGAATAACAAAGGTGGAAGTTGAAGTAAACACATCGACATTAAGTACTTAGCCATTAGAGAAAGAGTTAAAGATAAAGTAGTGGACATAGAGCACATTAGCCCTGATTTAATGATCGCTGATGCTTTGACTAAAAGCATGCCACCACAAAATTTTAAGGATCATGTAGAAAATATGGGACTTGGTTCCTCCTTATGATTGTATACATACAGTTTATTAATAAAACTCTTATATATTACAGTATTTTCTCATATTCAGGCGCACTGTAGTTTTTGAGAAAATATATTTCAGTTGGACCAAGAATAAATATAGTATTTAGTCCCTAAGCTTGCTCTCAATTCACTATTCAGAAAATATACACCATCTATATAGTAGAGAGTAAGAGCTTGGAAGACTAAATGAGCAATTCACTTACAACACCGGAACAATGGCTAGAGGTAATTACATAATCTCTATTTTGCGCATTTGGTTTATTGATCTTGTTCTTTGTTTTGTTATCAGGAACATGAGATCAATAGAATTAATCTAACAGGTTCCTCTTCTTCGTTATCATTGGGTAAAATGGGCCTCCATTCAGCCTTGAAGCGCCAAAGTAATACACTAGTGAACATATCCCAACACGGCTGTGGATTACGATGAGACCGCCATAGCCACCATTTGTGAGCACGACCTCTCAATGCCGTTACAGCTGTTTGAAGCTTCATCTCACCGACTATTCCTTGCTCCTTGAAAAATTTCTCAACACTTAGCACCCACCAATAGGAATCATCTACTCCATCAAACAGTGGAGGTGACGTAGTGGTGGTGTGTATGGGTTGTTGGTAAATGTTGGGGTTGTAAGTTGGAGGAATTTGGGTGAAGGGGCTGATATGGGTAAGGTTAGATGAGAGTGATTCTGTGAAGGTAGAGGGTGAGTTGAGAAAGCCATCGTGGTAACTAAAAGAAGTAGAGATTTTGTGTGGTTGTTGGTAGTTGAATGGTTTGTGCGATGCATACAATTGATCTGGAACACTGTGGGTGTTGTTGTGGGTGTAGTATGGAAAATATGGAGAAGAAAAGTGGAAATAAGCCATGGGAGGTGATAAAGTTCATCAATGAAAGCACCAATTGTTATGAACAATAATTAACTTGTTCATAAATGAGGAACAATATTGCTTAAATAAACTAAAAGCTACACTAAAACTAACAACTAATAAACTTCATTCATTTCATTCCTCTCTTTATATAGACTAGAAACCCTACAATTTATCTAGAACCTTCTTGGACAATTTTTGATCAGGCAGCAACACGTTAATTACTTTTATGAAGAATGATTATCACAAATTAATTTTAATCACCACCTTGAGGACAAGGTGTTTGTCCAAGACCAATGTAATGTAATGAATAGCCAATATGAGCCCAATAGATATATTAGGTCCAATAGAAAGTTCTAGATAAGTGTAGGGTTTCTAACTAGCATATATATAGAGCAACAAACATATAGTAGGCCCAATAGAAGGTTCTAGATAAATTGTAGAGTTTTTAGTCTATATAAAGAGAGGAATGAAATGAATAAAGTTTATTAGTTGTTAGTTTTAGTATAGCTTTTAGTTTATTTTAGCAATATTGTTCCTCATTTATGAACAAGTTAATTCTTGTTCATAACATTGTCTCACCAAAACCTCTCTCCAAAACTCGTCATAATTACTTAATGAACAAGATTTGCGTATTTGACGGCACCCCAATCTTGCGGGGCATGTACAACAATATCTCAATACAAGGAAATAAAATAAATTGGACACAAATTATCATCATAACGCTACACATATCTTCCTAGTAATTATAGCCATCAATTTATTTGATTTCCTTATTCATTGTAATAACTAATTGTAATTACCAATTATGTAGTTTGGAACATATCAACTGGTGTAAGACCATGATCATTGCTCACTCATTGTATAAATGTATATGTTGTACATCAAATAAAATATGCCAAATATAATTCCTTATACAAACTAATGCGGTTTTGATATGATCGGTTGATCCAGTTTATCGTGATATAAAAAATATGACAATATTATTAACTTATTATAAATAAACATATATAATATTATTTTATTGTTTACATGATATAAAACGTATATACAAACATTACATATATCTTAAAACTTTTTTAAATCTTATAAAATAAACTTATTTTTATATCTTGCAACACAATAATTACAATCCAAGAAAATGAAAATAAACCTCTAAAATACTTCAACTTCAAATCATCATCATTCTACTTTGTCAGAAAGTCCTTCTTCATTAATTCATCAATCATCTTCAAAAGAAACAAAATAACTTCTTTTGCACTATTTGTCATCTCAACATCAAACCAATCAAAGAAATTACACCCTTTTCTACTCTGTAACTAAAACCATTAAGTAATTTAATTCCAATAACAACAAAAAATAATTGATTTCTAAAATAACTACCCTGTATAAACCACAACCATGGAATTTTGGTAGTCATTAATTTTATTATAGTAGTAGTAGATGCGCGACATTTCAGCGCAACTTAAGAAACTTGAGGTTGATATGTCTGAGTCCTTCCTGGTGCACTACATTTTGAACTCTCTTCCAGCTGAATATGGTCCTTTTAAGATTTCATATAATACACATAAGGAAAAATGGTCAATCAATGAATTGATGATCATGTGTGTTCAAGAAGAAGAAAGGCTTGTGATGGAACAGGGTGAGAGTGCATTGCTGACAACCACTCGCGGGAAGAACAAATCTATCAAAACTGATAAGTCTCAAGCAAATCAAAAGGGTAAATTCCAAATACCACCTCAAGGTGATATCAAGAAGGACGAAAAGAGTTTTTTCTATAAAAATGAAGGACACATGAAGAAGGAATGCCCTAGGTTTAAGGAATGGTTTGAGAAGAAAAGTAATTTATTTTCATTTGTTTGTTATGAATCTAATATGACTGATGTTAATATTAACACTTGGTGGATTGATTCAGGATCTACAATCCATATAACTAATTCCTTACAGGGTATGCAAAGCCTAAGGAAGCCAGTGGGAATTGAGTAGACTGTCCTATCAGGAAGCAGGATGGGCTCACATGTGGAGACTATTGGAATTTGCATTTTAATTTTGAATAATGATTTTATTTTGAAATTAGAAAGGACCTTTTATGTACCAAGTTTCTCACGAAACTTGATTTCAGTTTCTAGACTTGTACCTTTTGGATATTCCTTTAATTTTAAAGACACGTCATTTGAATTATTTTATAATTCGAAATGTGTTGGGAATGATATATTTTCTGATGGTCTTTATTGTATTAATTTACAAAATGAATCCATTTATAGTTCAATGCATGTTCAAACTGGCATTAAGCAGTGTAATATTAACGAAAATTCTTCTATATTATGGCATCAGAAATTAGGACATATCTCCATAGAGCGAATTAAAAGGTTAGGGAAAGATGGGGTACTTAATACTCTAGATTTTGCTGACTTTGAAACTTGTGTTGACTGCATTAAGGGAAAGCAGACCAACGTTTCTAAGATGGGTGCCAATAGAAGTTCAAGCATATTAGAAATAATTCATACAGACATATGCTGTCCAGACATGGATGCACATGGTCAGAAATATTTTATCACCTTCATGGATGACTACTCACGATATATGAATATTTATTTGCTTCATAATAAAAATGAAGTATTGGATGCCTTCAAAGCCTTTAAGGCAGAAGTTGAGAACCAAGGTGAAAAGCAAATAAAAATTGTGAGATCTGATCGTGGTGGTGAATATTATGGTAGATACACTGAGAATGGACAAGTACTTGTTGCATTTGCTAAGTTTGTTCCAGAACATGGTATTGTTGCCCAATATACCATGCCCGGTTCTCCGAACTAAAATGGTGTTGCAGGAAGAAGAAACCGAACTTTATTGGACATGGTGCGGAGTATGCTCAGCAACTCTAATCTTCCTAAATCCTTGTGGAATGAAGCACTAAAGACGATTGTGTATATTCTCAATCGGGTTCCATCGAAGGGTGTCCTAAAGACACCTTTTGAAATATTTAAGGGTTGGAAACCGAATTTGAGATATATGCGCGTTTGGGGATGTCCGTATGAGGTGAGGATTTATAATCCACAAGAGAAGAAACTAGACCCGAGGACCATTAGTGGGTATTTTATTGGATGTGCCGAAAGGTCTAAAGGTTATAGATTTTATTGTCCATCTCACATAACTAGGATTGTGGAGTCAAGAAATGCAAAGTTTCTTGAAGATCACTTGATTAGTGGGAGTGATCAAATCAGGAACATAGTTTCCACAATACCCCTCAAGTTCAAATGGATGTTGATCAACCACCAATCATTGAGATTCCACAAAATGATGATATTCTAGTAGATCAAATTGATCATCAAATTCCTGAAAATGATGAGCAAATAGTTGAACAACATGATCCATAAGAAAATGTTGGTCCAACATTAAGGAGGTCTACTAGGACAAGGAAATCAATTTTTCCTAGTGATTTTATTGCGTATCTACAAGAATCTGACTATAACATTGGAGCTGAAAATGATCCTGAAAACTTTGCACAAGCTATGAGTTGCAAAGAGTCAAATTTGTGGTATGATGCCATGAATGATGAGATGAATTCCATGAAAAACAACGGTGTTTGGGATCTTGTAGAGTACCTAATGGGATGAAAGCCATTGGTTGTAAATGGGTTTTTAAAATCAAAAGAGATTCATTAGGTAACATTGAGAGATACAAGGCCAGACTCGTGGCTAAGGGATTTACTCAAAAGGAAGGAATCGATTACATGGAGACCTTTTCTCCTCTATCTAAGAAAGATTCTCTCTGTGTCATCTTGGCATTGGTTGCACATTTTGACCTTGAGTTGCACCAAATGGATGTGAAAACAGTCTTTCTTAATGGTGATTTAGAGGAGGAGGTTTATATGAAACAACCTGAATGTTTCTTCTCTAATGATGGTGAGCACTTAGTTTGCAAGCTTAAGAAATCCATATATAGTTTGAAACAAGCATCCTGTCAATGGTATCTTAATTTCCATGGGATAATTTCCTCATTTGGATTTGTTGAAAACCCCATGGATCAATGCATATACCAGAAGGTTAGTGGGAGTAAAATTTGTTTTCTTATTTTGTATGTGGATGATATTTTGCTTGCTTCTAATGACAAGGGTTTGCTACATGAGGTGAAACAATTCCTGTCTAAGAATTTTGATATGAAAGATATGGGTGAGGCATCTTATGTCATTGGCATCAAGATCCACAGAGATAGACCTCGCGAAATTCTAGGTCTATCACAAGAAACCTATATCAACAAAGTTTTAGAGAGATTTCAGATGAAAGATTGTTCACCGAGCGTGGCTCCCATTGTGAAGGGTGATAAGTTTAATTTGAACCAATGCCCTAAGAATGATTTTGAGCGTGAACAAATGAAGAACATTCCTTATGCTTCAGTTGTTGGAAGTCTTATGTATGCTCTAGTGTGCACAATACCTGACATTACATTTGCTGTTGGAATCTTAGGAAGATATCAGAGTAATCCAGGTATAGACCATTGGAAAGCTGCAAAGAAGGTCTTGAGATACCTTCAAGGAACAAAAGATTACATGCTTAAGTATAGGCAGACAGACAATCTAGATGTGATCGGCTATTTAGATTCTAACTTCACTGGTTGTGTTGATTCTCGCAAATCAACATCAGGATAAATTTTTATGATGGCCGGTGGAGCTATTTCATGGAGAAGTACTAAACAAAGTTTGATTGCTACTTCTACTATGGAAGCCGAGTTTGTCTCTTGTTTTGAGGCAACTTCTCATGGTGTATGGCTTAAGAGTTTTATTTCTGAGCTTAGAATCATGGACTCTATCTCTAGGCCTCTAAAGATTTTCTGCGATAATTTAGCTGCTGTTTTTATGGCTAAGAATAACAAAGGTGGAAGTTGAAGTAAACACATCGACATTAAGTACTTAGCCATTAGAGAAAGAGTTAAAGATAAAGTAGTGGACATAGAGCACATTAGCCCTGATTTAATGATCGCTGATGCTTTGACTAAAAGCATGCCACCACAAAATTTTAAGGATCATGTAGAAAATATGGGACTTGGTTCCTCCTTATGATTGTATACATACAGTTTATTAATAAAACTCTTATATATTACAGTATTTTCTCATATTCAGGCGCACTGTAGTTTTTGAGAAAATATATTTCAGTTGGACCAAGAATAAATATAGTATTTAGTCCCTAAGCTTGCTCTCAATTCACTATTCAGAAAATATACACCATCTATATAGTAGAGAGTAAGAGCTTGGAAGACTAAATGAGCAATTCACTTACAACACCGGAACAATGGCTAGAGGTAATTACATAATCTCTATTTTGCGCATTTGGTTTATTGATCTTGTTCTTTGTTTTGTTATCAGGAACATGAGATCAATAGAATTAATCTAACAGGTTCCTCTTCTTCGTTATCATTGGGTAAAATGGGCCTCCATTCAGCCTTGAAGCGCCAAAGTAATACACTAGTGAACATATCCCAACACGGCTGTGGATTACGATGAGACCGCCATAGCCACCATTTGTGAGCACGACCTCTCAATGCCGTTACAGCTGTTTGAAGCTTCATCTCACCGACTATTCCTTGCTCCTTGAAAAATTTCTCAACACTTAGCACCCACCAATAGGAATCATCTACTCCATCAAACAGTGGAGGTGAGGTAGTGGTGGTGTGTATGGGTTGTTGGTAAATGTTGGGGTTGTAAGTTGGAGGAATTTGGGTGAAGGGGCTGATATGGGTAAGGTTAGATGAGAGTGATTCTGTGAAGGTAGAGGGTGAGTTGAGAAAGCCATCGTGGTAACTAAAAGAAGTAGAGATTTTGTGTGGTTGTTGGTAGTTGAATGGTTTGTGCGATGCATACAATTGATCTGGAACACTGTGGGTGTTGTTGTGGGTGTAGTATGGAAAATATGGAGAAGAAAAGTGGAAATAAGCCATGGGAGGTGATAAAGTTCATCAATGAAAGCACCAATTGTTATGAACAATAATTAACTTGTTCATAAATGAGGAACAATATTGCTTAAATAAACTAAAAGCTACACTAAAACTAACAACTAATAAACTTCATTCATTTCATTCCTCTCTTTATATAGACTAGAAACCCTACAATTTATCTAGAACCTTCTTGGACAATTTTTGATCAGGCAGCAACACGTTAATTACTTTTATGAAGAATGATTATCACAAATTAATTTTAATCACCACCTTGAGGACAAGGTGTTTGTCCAAGACCAATGTAATGTAATGAATAGCCAATATGAGCCCAATAGATATATTAGGTCCAATAGAAAGTTCTAGATAAGTGTAGGGTTTCTAACTAGCATATATATAGAGCAACAAACATATAGTAGGCCCAATAGAAGGTTCTAGATAAATTGTAGAGTTTTTAGTCTATATAAAGAGAGGAATGAAATGAATAAAGTTTATTAGTTGTTAGTTTTAGTATAGCTTTTAGTTTATTTTAGCAATATTGTTCCTCATTTATGAACAAGTTAATTCTTGTTCATAACATTGTCTCACCAAAACCTCTCTCCAAAACTCGTCATAATTACTTAATGAACAAGATTTGCGTATTTGACGGCACCCCAATCTTGCGGGGCATGTACAACAATATCTCAATACAAGGAAATAAAATAAATTGGACACAAATTATCATCATAACGCTACACATATCTTCCTAGTAATTATAGCCATCAATTTATTTGATTTCCTTATTCATTGTAATAACTAATTGTAATTACCAATTATGTAGTTTGGAACATATCAACTGGTGTAAGACCATGATCATTGCTCACTCATTGTATAAATGTATATGTTGTACATCAAATAAAATATGCCAAATATAATTCCTTATACAAACTAATGCGGTTTTGATTTGATCGGTTGATCCAGTTTATCGTGATATAAAAAATATGACAATATTATTAACTTATTATAAATAAACATATATAATATTATTTTATTGTTTACATGATATAAAACGTATATACAAACATTACATATATCTTAAAACTTTTTTAAATCTTATAAAATAAACTTATTTTTATATCTTGCAACACAATAATTACAATCCAAGAAAATGAAAATAAACCTCTAAAATACTTCAACTTCAAATCATCATCATTCTACTTTGTCAGAAAGTCCTTCTTCATTAATTCATCAATCATCTTCAAAAGAAACAAAATAACTTCTTTTGCACTATTTGTCATCTCAGCATCAAACCAATCAAAGAAATTACACCCTTTTCTACTCTGTAACTAAAACCATTAAGTAATTTAATTCCAATAACAACAAAAAATAATTGATTTCTAAAAGAACTACCCTGTATAAACCACAACCATGGAACCTGCGTCCAGGATTGTCGTTGGTCCAAGAAGTTTGCATTGGAGATTTAAGCTGACAAAAAATCTTAAGCTTCTCCTTCTAGGCCGAAATAGTGTTGTTTCATACAATATACGATTCAGACATCCTAGAGCTCCCCAAACTACAATGTTGCTTGAAGAAGAAATGGGAGGAAGATTATAGCGTTCTTTCTCTCACGTACGCTGGAATGGAAACATGGCGATGGTGACGAAAATGAGTAGAAGAAGATCCTGATTTTGACCTAAATTTCCTAGAAGTTTACTCCAAATATAAGAGAAAAAGTTCAAAAATTTATCTTTTCAAGAAAAGTTTACTCTCTCTCTCTTACTTTTTCTATAACCAACAACCAATAACAATTGTTTTTACACATTTCCATACAACTTTTTTCAAAAAACCATACTTTCAATCATTATATTTTGGGTACTTTACCAATCATTATATTTTGAGGAAGATTGATGCCAATGTAGGGATGTCAACGGGGCGTAGACTGAGCGGAAGTACTTTACCACTCTTTACTCTACCATCTAATGCGTATCTCTACAGTTTCCACGGAGATCCATCAATCTTAAAAAAAGTATCGAATATTTATTATTTTCAATTAAACTAATTTTAAAGAAATAGTAAAAGTTTAATTATAAAACAAATAAAAAATTATTATTGTCGTCTCTTGTGATAGTAATAAACAATGTATACACAAAAAAATGTTGTATGATAATATAATTAAAAATAATTTATAAAGTACTTAAATATACATTTATAAATGTTATTTTAATAAAAATTTTGGTAAAGTAGTCTCCGCGGGGTGGGGGGTTGGGTGAGTGGCGGACTTTCTCCTCTATCCCACACTTCACGGGGAAAAATTCTCCATATTTGAATCCCGAAACGTGGCAATATCCATGGCGATCCTCATTTATAGATAAAATTGACATAAATTTTTGAACGCATTTTTTCCAGGTATGCTTATCACTTCATAAAATATTGATTCACCAAAATTTATAATTTTTTAATGTGAGAAGAAATAAATATGAATTTTTTAAAACTAAAATGTTCATTTATCAAAAAATTCATATTTAATTTATCTCACATCTAAAAAATTATAAATTTTGAATAATGAACATTTCATGAAGTGATAAATAAGCATGAAAAAAATATTAAAAATTTTAAGAGTTGAAGACTAATTAACAAAATTTAATTTTATAAGAATCTGGACATTAATTGCATTTAATGAAGTGATAAACTGCATTTAAAATCTGGACAAAAAAAATTGCATTTAATTTTTTTATAAGAATTAAAAATACTAAACATTAATTGGTTCAATGATGATTGACGTTTGACTTGATATGAAAAATATTAAAACTATTTGATTTTAGAATTCGTCCCGAACTTCGTACTATTATATCTTTTTTCTCTTAAAAATCAGAAAGTGAAAGTAAAAAAAAAATACTAGAAATTAAATTTTAAAGACCTCATTTTAGGATTAAAAACATAGTAGATTATTGTCAAACTAAAAAAAACATACTTATTAGATTTGATTGGTTTGATTTTAATAGGGAAAAGTCTCTGTACCAAGAAAAACAGTCTTTCCTTTTTTATTTGGACTTCTACTAGTCAAACTAAGATCAAAACTCATCTTCTTCCTTCTCTACAACTACTACTATCTTCAACTACAAGATTCTGAAAATCAAAAGCCATGAACGAAGACTTCGATATTCCCCAACCCGAAGAAATGAACGAAGATTTCGATCTTCCCGAAGACAAAGTAGGCGAGGAGAGACAAGTCGGCGATCGTGGTCTCAAGAAGAAACTTCTCAAGGAAGGTGAAGGATGGGATACACCTGAAATCGGAGATGAAGTTCTAGGTATATATATATATATCCACAACAATTACGACGTCGTTTTCATCTTTCTCGCTTTCAATTTTCCATTTTTTTGATTATGTTGAATTATTGATAGTTCACTACACTGGAACTTTGCTTGATGGAACGAAGTTTGATTCAAGTCGTGATAGAGATTCTCCTTTCAGCTTTACCCTTGGACAAGGTCAGTAATGTAATTTCATTTCAATTTTCATGTTTTTTCTGGATTTTAGGTATTTGTTAAATTAAATTTTAGAACTGTTGTCCGAAGAGCTTAGTTCAATTGGTTGGACAGCATTATATATGCAAGGGACCGGGGTTCAAACCCCAGTCATCTCACTTGTCCACTTTAAAAGTGGAATTTCTAGCAATTAGGCTAGTTGACCAAAAAATAAGAATTTTAGAACTGTTACTGTAATTTATTATTTGTAATAAGTTTATGTTACTTGAATTGTATGAAAATTTATGAGTGTAGTGTGTTTGTGAGAAGCTTGTTTTGCTTAGTGTGGTTTCTCTGAAACTGTTTGAGTTGAGTTGAGAAGCAAATATAATTATAGTGTATTTTTATTAATTTTTTCAAGAAAGATTTTTATGAAAAGTGTGAGGATTAAGAATAGTTTTTATGAAAAAATTGAGGATTAAGGAGCATTTTTATATACTGAATTAGGAAAAAATTTAAATTGTTCATTTTTAGGGGAAAATTATTTACATATTTTTTATATCTATCAGTGTATAATCAATTATATTACATCTACATTAATAGAAAGTGAGACTAAATGGAGTGAAATGATGTTGTTAATCTCAGATAGTGGCGGGGAGCACACACCCCAAATTTGCTTAAGCGGTATAGAAGATAGCGGGATAGCTGGTATAGTGGTATTGCAAAGGCTAAAAATAGTGTACAAACTAAACATCAATCCCATCAGACAACAGAATACATTAATACTAAAAAACAGAAAATAATAGAATCAACTTTTGTTATTTCTCACTAACATTAAAAATCAATACCAGATATAACTTAACTACTAATTGAAGTTCTAAAAGCAGTCAAAATGGAAAAGCCAGAGAGGTTAAACTCCAAACAGACGATTTAGGAGAAGAACAGATACTACAAGAAAACCGATTACAAAGAGAGAAGATAGTGTTTCAGTTGCAGCCCTCAGTCTCTGTCAGCGTAGCCTTAGCTGGAAATAACAGTCTTTGTCATCGGAAACGGAAAGACGAACCACTGGTATTCTGTGACAGAGAACAGTGAAGGAGAAGAAGAAAGGCTTTACAGAAGAAAGTGTAACGTCAGTCTTTGTGAGTGAGTGTGAAGAAGTGGTAGGATCACACTTATAATAAAACAAGATGACTAAAAACTATAAAGAGAAAAGCTGAACAGATTAACTAAAGGGTAATTTAGAGATTTTGAAGTTTTAACCTAATTGCGGTTGCACAATGCAATTCGACTGTACTTCAAATGCTCTTTGCGGGCGCGAACGCTGTGCCTGCAGAATGTGGCTTGCCTGAAAAACGCATTGAAGTGATCAGTGGACAGCAAGTTCGCTCCGTGAAGCCGCGATTGTGGACGGTTGCTCCGTGTTGGACAACATAGGAGTGGACCAATAAAATATCTGGGTATTATTACTTAGGGTGTGGTAAACAACCTCAAAAGACAAAATAGAGGAAATAAGTAATTTGATTAAAGTTTAATAAGTTTTGATCATATTACTTTATTAAATGTTTTGATGATATTATTTTATTAAATTTTTTCTATTGTAACTGTTATTTTCTTAAGAATCTTAAGAATTGTTGAGCTATTTGTGTTTTTAACATAATGAAATTCGTGTAACTGATTTGCAGGTCAAGTAATTCAAGGATGGGATGAAGGTATTAAAACCATGAAGAAAGGTGAAAATGCACTCTTCACCATCCCTCCCGAGCTAGCTTATGGTGAATCCGGTTCACCTCCAACAATTCCTCCTAATGCAACACTCCAATTTGATGTTGAGCTGTTGTCTTGGACGAGTGTGAAGGACATATGTAAAGACGGCGGTATATTTAAGAGGATACTTAGTGAGGGGGAGAAATGGGAGAATCCCAAGGATCCCGATGAAGTATTGGGTATATTTATACACCTCATATAATTCAATTTATTTATTTTTTGACTATAATATTGCAGTCTATTTGATGCCTGCATTAGTTGGCTTATTCTGAACTATTTAATAATTTATTCATTTTACCCATAATTAATGCAGTTAATTACGAGGTTCGCCTGGAGGATGGAAAGGTTGTAGCGAAGTCTGATGGAGTGGAGTTCACTGTCAATGAGGGTCAGTGCCTGTGAACTTTGATAGAAGACATTTTTTTATTTTTTTGGTAGGTATCTGAAATGGATGTTTAATCTATAATAGGTCACTATTGCCCTGCATTCTCAAAGGCTGTTAAATCCATGAAGAAGGGAGAGAAAGTGATTTTATTAGTAAAGCCTCTATGTAAGTTCTGTACAGAATACTGAATGGTTTGGTCGTATTTTATACTCGTTACTTCATACTAGATAATCTTTCCTTGTCTTATTGTTATTTATTTTTATCATTATTATTATTATTATTATTATTATTATTATTATTATTATTATTATTATTATTATTATTATTATTATTCGAAAAGTTTTATCCATGTCTTTGTTGTGTCTTAGATGGATTTGGTGAGAAGGGGAAGCCAGCGCATGGTGATGAAGACGCAGTTCCATCAAATGCATCACTGCAAATTACACTTGAGTTAGTTTCTTGGAAGACTGTTTCAGATGTGACTAGTGACAAGAAGGTCATAAAGAAGATCCTCAAGGAAGGGGAAGGATATGAGCGACCAAATGAAGGGGCCATTGTAAAATGTAATTGCTAATCATTCTGAATGATGACTTTTCTTTTTACTTACGTACTTACTACTAAGTACATTTTACTGATATTATTTTTTATTATTTTGCACCTTCCCAGTGAAACTAATTGGTAAGCTGCAAGATGGTACTGTCTTTTTTGAAAAGGGCCGTGATGGTGAAGAGAAGCTGTTTGAATTCAAAACAGATGAGGGTAACTTGACATCTGCATATGTTTTATCTATTCCTCTGAAACAAGTATTTTTTCTTTCTTTCTTTCTTTTGGTTATGTTAATGTTTGATGTGTTGAAAATGAAACAGAGCAAGTCATTGATGGACTTGATAAAGCTGTAATGACTATGAAGAAGGGTGAGGCAGCATTATTGACTATTGCTCCTGAGTATGCATTAGGTTCATCCCAGTCGCAGCAGGAGTTGGCTGTAATTCCTTCTAATTCAACTGTGTATTATGAAGTTGAACTAGTGGCATTTGACAAGGTAAGTTAATAACAAAGTGATGAATTCAAGTTGTGCTATAATATTATTTATATTATAGAATTTGTTATTTAGAAAAGCCATAACATAACCTTGCTGCCGTAATTATACTATAACTAACTCTCTTGTTGGGTGAAATCAATGTGGGTCTCATCACTTTGTGTGGGCATATTCAAAGTGTGATACCTACATTGATTTCACCCAATAAGAAAGTGAGTGTTAGAAAGAGAGTGTTTCTAGCACCTCTCTACTGTAACATGCTAGGGGATGTCAACAATGCACATTGTTAGAAGTCCCACATTGGCTAGAGATATGATGACCTAGATAGCCTTTATATAAGGGTAGTGCAAACCTCAATTCTTAAGCTAGCTTTTGTGGTTGAGCATAGGCCTCCCAAATTCTAATAATAGGCCTCAACACAATATTATTTTGCCCTCTGAATCACAATATTTGGTGTGATTCAGCGGGTAAAATAATATCGTGCTGAACAAACTCTTTGAACAAAATAATAATAGGCCTCAACACGATTTTATTTTGCCACTCTTTGAACAAACTCCATGAGAATCGCCTTCCGAGAACTTTGCGTTCTTTCCGCCTATCTTGCTTTAATAAAGAAGTGATTTTCTCTTAAAAAATTTCTCCATAATCTCCTACAACAAGAAAAACAAAAACATGTGAGTTACAAAGATAGAAAATAAAAACATAGAACATATGTGAAATTTTAATTTTCTTGATATGGATCCATTCTAAGATGTAATAATACTATTACTACTTATGAGAAAAATAAACAACTCTTTATATTTTCAAATTAAATTGCCAATCACTAATACATGCTCCAAATTGAATTACTTAAATTAAAGGCCATATCTAATTTTGCAAAGATTCAATCCAACACTTACAACACCAGTAAGGCATAAAAGTTAAAATCTGTAACTTTTGATATGAAACCAATCATAGACAACTGGAGATGGAGAGCAGTGGTATTAAACACAGTTAAGTGTTTAAAAAAAAAGTGTTCAGTGATGTGAAGAGATGCTAATGAATCAATGATCCATGAATTTGCCTTTTCCTTGCTAGCATTTAGATCATGTAAAAAGTGATCTTTTTGTAGCACAATAGTCGTACCAACTACCAACAATAGCTGTACCAATTGTTTGCTGGATAGAGTTTCCATTTACTCCTTGCTGAATGAAGATGAGTCCAATTTTACCTCAGCCACATTTTCTTTGTTGTCCCAGTTTCTGGTCGGTTTTGCCTGTGAAGGTGTGCCGTAAATGATCCAGCATGTGTCCTTGGTATGACCCGGTTTTCCGCAGAGGTCTCCAAGCATCTTTTCCTGTTCTCCTCCTACCTTCTTACTTTTGGAATGCTTCCCATATCCTTGGAAGAGGTTATGTTTTTAGAAATTCTGCCACGAACTTCATCAAGGTTCATGTTCAACCCTAATAGGAATTGTTAAACTCTTCTTTCTCCAATAATTCTTTGTACTTATCCTCGGTGCAGATCCATTCAATTTCATTATATACATCCGGTTGTTGCCAGTCATCACTGAGAGTGTTAAACTAGTTTGTGATTGAGAGGTCACCACTCACCGTGTGGCAAATCATGGAGTATGCTTTTGATTTCAAATATTTCTGACGTATTGTCCACATTGTGAAACTTTTCTTTCATTGCATCCCACATCTCCTTGGCAGTGTCATAGGACATGAAATTTTCTTCAATTTCATTGGTCATGGTGTTGAGCAGCCGTGATATTACTATGCTATTATCGAGTTATCAAGTTTGGAGTCCTCTTTTTCTGGACACTTAGTCTCTGATGATATAACCTTCCTTCCCGCCCTTTTCACAAGTGCTTATGCTAGTAGATGAGTTCAAATAAGCCCAATCCGAATAGACCTTTAATCAATTGCTAAAAACTAGTTTGATACCGGTACATGTTTTTTAGATCGTGTACCTTAAATACGATGCCATGTACTAGAAATTTATTTATGCTTTGTTGATTTATTTCACTACCCACTTGTTTTATACTTTTATTAATATTCATGTTCTTGGTTTCATTATTTAGTAATATATTTCTAGTATTCCTAATCTTTTTCTCCTCTCAGGAGAAGGAGTCTTGGGATATGAGTACTGAAGAGAAAATTGAAGCTGCTGGGAAGAAGAAAGAAGAAGGAAATGTTTTGTTTAAAGCTGGTAAATATGCAAGAGCTTCCAAAAGATATGAGAAGGTATTTAAAGAACAATACATTTGTTTACTGTTTCGTGTGTTCTTGGATTTTCTGTGACATAATTTTGTTGCTGAAACTTGACTATAGGCTGTGAAATACATAGAGTATGATTCCTCCTTCGGCGAGGAGGAGAAAAAGGTGTCAAAGACCTTGAAAATTGCCTCCTATCTAAACAACGCTGCTTGCAAGTTGAAGTTGAAAGAGTACAAAGATGCAGAGAAATTATGTACTAAGGTACTAAATTGTCTCTTCACTAATTAGAAATAACTAATCTTTGTTTGCATATAAAATGACAGATTTTTGATACGGATTGATAGGTTTTGGACATTGAGAGCACAAACGTTAAAGCCCTCTATAGAAGGGCCCAAGCAAGTATGCAGTTAACTGACTTGGATTTGGCTGAAATTGACATTAAAAAAGCCCTCGAGGTCGACCCTAACAACAGGTATATGTGCTAGATAAACCTCTTTTAGTGTGATTCACTGCTATTTATTGAAATTAGTTGCTTTGATGTCTGAAAATATTTTATTCTGCTCACCTATTGTATGGTCTGCAATCTAATTGTTCTTGATATGAATCAGGGAAGTAAAGTTGGAGTACAGGAATTTGAAGGAATTGGTAAAAGAGTACAATAAAAAACAGGCGAAATTTTATGGAAATATGTTCAGCTTGACAAAGTCTTGATCCTGTTAGAAATTTTAGTATGCCATTATGTTTCAAGTATGTTCCTTCTACAAAATTAGTTGCCAATTTGCTGATCTTATTAGGTTGAGTGAATTTGAAAAATTTGTTTGCATTTTGGCAACAAAATCTGATCTTAGTTGAGTATCTGTTTTCAATGGGTTTGATCATCAATGTATGGTTTATGGATTATGGGAAAAAATGGTGTTGGACATTCATTTTATTTTTAATATTTGAATGTTAACATAATTGACTTAGTTTGATATATTGCAGTGATTTGTATAAGAACTACTGTTAGTCTGTTAGTGATGAATAGGAATGTGCTAAGCAAGGATTGTTTGAAGTATGTTAAATTTTCAGAATAGATGTGAAATATTTGCTTCAAAATTTAATTATTTATACCAAGTAAACGTTTTATTTCATATTTAGGCTTCAATATTTTGTTTTCCACTGACTCGCAAGTAAATGTATGAAATTAGTATTAGTATTGATCAAAAAAATGTACGAGATTTGTTGAAATCACCAACATAAATATTTCCTTAGACAAATATAACATGCTTTCTAAGTTAACAAATACCAAGACATCATTAGGATATACTCTCTACAACTAATTATAAGTTCATTTGAAAAATTATAAATAAGTGTCTCTAAATATAAATAAGCTCTTATGCAAGTTGTTATAGACATCTATTTTTTTAGCTTTTTCAAACGTACTTTTATTGCTAAAATTAGAGCTACTAGACTATTTGAACAAAAAAAGTTAAGAAATTGATTCACTCAAGAATCAAGTATATGTTTTTTTATCAAACGTTAATTGATTCAATGATGATTGATGGTGAGCTTGGTAGATAGAACTACGGTTCAATTTTTCACAATTGCGTTTGGGAGGGGTTGAACTATTTGATACTAGAATTGATTTCTAAATCAGATTAAACTAATGGTAAAAAAAAAATTACATCTTTTGATGAAAATCATTAAACACTTGAATCAAATGTCTTCATAAATACAAACTTTTCTTAATATATATTAAGAAAAAGGAACAAGTGCTTATAATTTCACCAATATGTATTTTTAAAGAAAAATAACTATTCTAAATAATATTTATCTAGGGGTCTGACCACCAAATATTTTTCACACAGTATACATATTCTTCTGCAACATTTGATCATTATCCAAAGTTTGTACGTGGATTCATCTGAGGAGTTGATTTGAAATTGTTGCCACTTCTTACTGCCTTAAGGTGACATTTGTCACATCAATATATATCAAAATATTCTTATTTATGTCCATCGAGATCTATATATAAGGCGTTCAAGCCATATTGAAACCCTCAAAGTAGCATATAACCAAGAAACATTTGAAAGATAATTAAAACCAATGGCAGACACAGGAAGTAGAGAAACAGTAGTGAGAAATGTGGTAGTGTGTGATAACAAATGTGGCTGCTCAGTTCCTTGTGCTGGTGATTCCACTTGCAGGTTCTTTTTTTATCAACTTAATTAATTTCTTCCTCAATTTTACTAGTTTGGCTTGCATATCTTCTTCATCTCATAGCATGGACATTCTTTGGATTGAGCGTTTCTACACTCTCACATCGGCCTGACACCGACCAGACAATTATATATAGGGTCATTTTAATCAGTGCTCCAGATGCCCTTGTTAAGACATCTCCAATGGAGAACCCCATTTTTGAGTACTTATAGGGCCCTACTTGTACACATCATTTATTTATAATTTTTTAATAATAGTATTTAATAAGCACTCACTTCCTCCAACCCAACACCTCTTTAAAAAGTTCTTAAGGGGTCCTACTAATAACTATATATCATTTAATTTAATATATTAAAGTGTGGTAGAAAATAAAATAATATATTAAAGTGTATGAGACCCATTAAGTACTATGAAAGAGAGAGTGTTTATTTAAGCATAGGTACTTAATAGGTACCACTTTTGCATGTGCTCCAATGGTAGTACTTAATAAGTACTGGTTCTTATTAGGTACTATATGATAAGCACTCACCATTGGAGATGGTCTAAGCATACTAAAAAAAGAAATAAAAGATAAAATAAGGCACAAATTTCAGGACATTATTGAATGTACAAGTTCCAAAATAAAATTTTCTTTTTAATCAGCTTAACCAGTGCCAGGGGCACTCTTTAGCATTTTTTTTTATATATATTAAGTTTTATTATTTTTTTCAAATTTGTGTCGGTTTATGTTTAGTGTCCGTGTAGGTCTATCAGTGCTTCATATATTAATGTTTCATATATTAATTAACCATCATAGTGTCTTTTAATTAACACAGGTGCACTAGTAGTGAAGGTGGTGCAAGTAGCATTAATCACTCAACATGTCCATGTGGAGAACACTGTGAGTGTAATCCATGTAGCTGTCCTAACACTGTTGCTGCTGGAACTGGTTGCAGATGTGGTACAACTTGCACTTGTGCTTCTTGCCGCACTTGAAATGAATTTAGGTTTTTATAACTAAATAAAATGGTTTGATAAGTTTCTATAAATAAGATACGTAAGAACGTGTTGTGTGTTAGTATGTTTGTTTGGTTATATGTGTATCAAGAGGACTCTTTAAGTAACCATGGCATAACATGTTAATTATGCTTGTGGTTTGTTGTTAATTGTACTTGAATCTTGAAATCGAATAAAAATACGTGAATTTAGCTATCCTTTTTGTAATTTTGGAAAGTATTTATATTGAGTGATCATTGTTTGGTTTTCTTAGCTTGTAATTTTGTATTGGTACGGAGATGAATATTGTATATTCATATACAAAAAATGTAGAGAGCGGAGTTTGAACTTAAATTAAGGGTCCATGTTAGCAATTTTGGCTTTTTTTGTCATAGGATTATATTTTTGGAAGTTGCATTGTCTTAGTGAATTTTAACCTCTTTGTCTAAACGCCACGTTTTTTATATTCGACCTTACAAATTGGATCAAATTTTAAAATTAGACTAAAAACATATATATATATATATATATACACACACACACGAAGTTACTCGAATTTATTGTAAATTTATGAATTCAGATGTATTAATTTGGTTTCACGAGTAAATTTATCAGAATTTGAAACTACAAGCAAATTGATTATTAACTAGTATGTTAACCCGTGCACGGCACGGGATTATTTTCTTTTTAATATTATTTATTAATTTATTTTAAATTACTATTTTAAATTTATTTTAATATTAAATAGTGAATTTGAGATATTTTTTTGATAACTTAAAGGTATTTTTCGCACGCAACTGCAGAGATAAATCCACTCGAGATAACTGGAATCTATTTAAGGGTTTTTTTTTAACGGCAAATATTATATTAATAAGACCATATCTATGCACAAGACAATCATAGAACGACAAAATAGAAGTTACAAAATAATGGCGCCCCGTATATAAGCAGAACGTCATAAAAAACCAAAACCTACACTACCTAAAAGAGATATACTTCTAATCTCATTCTTAGAAGCTACTCTTCTGCTTTCATATCACCAGAGATCCCTCAACCCGACCCAAAGAGTTGCCAAAAGACACTAACTTCTGAACTCGAATCAAAAGTGCTCAACCCATCAGATCCAAAGAGCAACTTCTTGAATTGAAATAAGGGGACAACGATAGAAAATAGTTGCTTATAAATAATATGTTTTTGCACACAATATATTATGTATCAATATTTTATCTGATACATGTGTAAAATAGTTTTATACCAACAATATGTATAAATTAATAAATTAAATTCATAATATAATGGATAGTTGGGTGCGGGCTACACGGGAAATGAACGGTATGAGCACAATTTTTTGTGGACACCTCACATAAATGATAAATCAATGCTATTATGACATAGTATCCATGATATTTTGTGATAAATTGTGTTTCCAAAATTAGCAATGTGGCTGTGCTTGGCATCACTTCTTTTCCATTGTTTTTGCATATTAAATATTTTTTTTAAAGTGCACATTAAATATTATTATAATCAAATATATACAATATTTGTTTGTATAAGTAATGTGAATATATTGTGGTTTGATATATGCTATGAATATTTAGAAAATATAGTTAAATTGTTTAAATAATTATACATATATTTAATAATGTATCAAAAACCATATATCACAAAACTCTCACATTGTGATATATTTTTGGTCCCTATAATTATTCTCATAATTTATCTTTAATACATATAAATAGACAGTCTTGCATATAACAAAACTAGCACATTTTTTCATAAAAAACTCTCACATTTAGTGATCTTCCTAAGTTATTGTAGACTCATTCAGTTTAATCTCATCAAACTACATTTTTTTTAAACAAATTGTATATTAAGATATATTTTCAAATTTTAAAATAAACAAATAAAATAGAAAACTTTGCATATCAAAAACTCTGGTATTTTTACGTAAAAAAAAAACCTTCACATATAGTGATGTTCCTATGTTTATTGTATATTTATTCATCTAAATCCAATCAAACTACATTTTTTTAAAATACAGTGTAAATTAAGATATCTTTTTCCATCGTTGTCCCACTTTGTTTGAACTTTTTCATAGTAATCCATGTGTAAAATTTAAAAACAAAAAAAAAACAAAAAAAATATAATTCTTAATATCACAAAACTTTGTCCCCGTTACATAACTCAGGTGGTAGGAGCTGAGGAACGTATGAGTTGGAGAGATCCAGGGATCATAATTCCTAGCGGAAGCAATTTATCTTTCCGATCTACCAAAAAAACATATATCACAAAACTCCCACATTGTGATATATTTTTGGTCCCTATAATTCCAATTTTTTTAGGGAGAGATTATCATAATATTTTTCACATTTGTGCACAACTTAATTAAAAATATAAGGACTAAATCCAAAATTTGATATATTTAACCAAAAAAAAAATCTAAAAAAAAATAAAAAAAATTTAAAAAAAATATGCTAAGAATGCAACTGAATTACGCAATAAAAAATATCTAAGAAAAACATAAAAAAAAAAAATCTTAGAGAAACTCTAATTGAATGACACATAAGCAAATTTTCTTGAGAGTGCACGAGAGAGCTCCTTAGAACTATCGTAATGTATATAATAGAGATACGCGAATTTGATAACCATGAACAACCGTGTGGCACTCCCAAACCCTAGTTCAGGAGTGCAATTTTTTTGAAAAAATTAATTATTATTTTTTATTATTTTTTTATGTATGATTTTTTAGATTTTTTGTTTTTTTTAATTGATATTTTTTTAAAAAAAGTATTATTAATTATTGTTTTGTCAATATAATTTGTAGTTATTATTTGAAGAGATACAAAATTATGAAATAAAATAATGAATAACTAATGGTATTATAAAAAAATGTTCTTGATACTGTAGGTAAAGAACAATAAAATAAAATTAATTAAAAAACAGTTTATATTGAAGGTAAATTATTTGTATTCAAATATTATATAGTATCAATTAACAATAGTGCAAAAGTAAGAATTAAGAATGTAATTAGATATTTTACACCTCTTTAATTAAAAACGTCTGTAATATAGTTATGTTGTAACAATAGACACTATGTTTAAAGAAAATAGGTGTAATAATGAAAAATTAGTTATCTAAAATTTATAATACACTTATTATATAAAAAAGGTGAAAAAAATTATACTTTAGACACTATGTTTAAAGAAAATAGGTGTAATAGTGAAAGACTAGTCATCTAAAATTTATAATACATTTTTTATATAAAAAACTAGTTTCTGTACCCGTGCGTACGCACGGGAGTCGCGCTACGTGCGACCTTTTAATTTAGTAACGATAATTTATATAGATTTATTATTAATAATAGATTATGAACAAATGTATTTAACAAAAAAGATAAATATTAAATTGAAATATAAAAAAATTCCACAACAAATTATATGAATTTGATACCAGGATAATATTAGCCATAGATATTAATAATATTGTCTTAATAAAAAATGAAAAGCTTATATTATATTACACATGACCAAGTAAAGGAAGGTTACTATATAGGTTGTAAGTGGAAATTTAGTTTCCCGTAAGCGCGACCTTTTTAATTGTAAAGATGTATTTTATAAAATAAATAAGAAAAAATTAGTATTGATATAAAATTAGTATTGATATAAAACCTAATATTTTATATAGTATTATATATATATATATATAGGGCTGCTAACATCCTCCATGTGGGAGGAAGTTAGCAAGCATCCTCCCACTACAAATTGACTATAAAACTCCCATAATTACTATGCGCCCCCCCCCCCCATATTTACTTTTCGCCCCCCACACACCCCCTTACTCACGCGCCCCCCCCCCAATTACTTCGCACCCCCCCACCCCCTCCCCCCACCGTCCCCGCCCCCGCCCATCGCCGTCCCCAACCGTCCCCGCCCCCGCCCCCAACCATCGCCGTCCCCAACCGTCCCCGTCCCCGCCACCTCCCGCCCCCGCCCCAAACCGTCCCCGTCCCCCGCCCCCCACCGTCCCCGCCCCTCACCGCCCCCACTCCATTCCCAGAATTTTTTTATATTTTTATTTATTAAATGAATTTTAGCACTGCCCCCAACCGCCCCCGTCCAAATAAATTTTTATAATTTGTATTTCAAAGAAATAAAAAATACTCTTTTACTACAAAAAAAAAGTAAGAAAAAAAAAACAATTAAACAAAAATGGGAGAGGGGGCGGTGGGGGGCGGCAGAGGACGGTGCAGGGCAGGGAGGCGGAGCGGGGTCGAGTGGGGCGAGCGGGGACGGTGGGGGGGGCGAGCGGGGGCGGGGGTGAGGGCGGGGGCGGGGGGGGGGGGCGGGTTGGGGGCGCGCGAGCAATGGGGGTGGGGGGCGCGTGAGAAATAGGGGGTGGGTGGAGGGGGCGCGAGAAAAAGAGTGGGGGTGTGTGAGTAAAAAAGTGGGAGGAGGTTTGCTAACTTCCTCCCACATGGGAGGAAGTTAGCAAACCCCATATATATATATATATATATATATATATATATATATATATATATATATATATATATATATATATATATATATAATGGGAATTTAATTTCCCGTAAACATTGTTTAGCAATTATGTATGGGGTCCTCCCAGCTCCCACTATGCGCTCCATGTTATGTGAAGATCGTGAGATGATTATAAAATAAATAGGCATCTCGAAATTTAGTTTTCCGTAAACAATCTTTTAAGAAAATAGGTCTCATTATTAATAGTTACAACAAAAAAAATAGTTAAAATTTGGTTTCCCGTAAATATACGAATAAAAATATAAATCCTTAAGATATTTTTTGTATAAACTTAACACAATATCTAATATATAGTGCAAATTTATTTTCCTGTAAACATTTTTTAGTGAGTACGCATGGGGTCCCGCTATGCGCTCCATGTTCCGGAAAGGTAATAAGATATAAATATATACAAAGATAAATATTCACATTTAAGATATTGTTTGATTTGTCTTGATGAATATTTTTAAAATGTACAATTTTTATAATTTATAAAAATATACAATTAAAAATATTAAAGATCAAAATTATACGTTAACAAACATAAACTGATCAACTGTGACATTTATTTTGAAATGAAGAGAGTATAAATCAATAAAGTTTTTCCTCCCTCTTTCACTCTTCCCAGCCACCACGTGAGATTCACATTCCCACTAAAGTACTCAACCATTCAACTTTTTATCTTTCTATCTATCTTTTCCTTTGTTAAAACATCTTTCTTTCTATTTTATTTATCCATTATTTTTACTTTTTCTTTGTTCTCTCTCTATGTCAAATACTATCTTTGTACTTTGTTCACGTGCAGGAAAGAGAAGTGTTTAGATCACTTTTTTTTTTCTTTCTCTTTTCTCATTTTGCAACCATCGCATTCTCTCGCTCATTTCCTATACTTCTTCTCACCAAATGAACCACCAACATAACTTCTTTTCAATACAAAATGATCTTCTTTCGGCAACCTTTTTACAAAACTAATTACATATTATTTATGTTCTCATTGTGTAAATAATAGATCTCGAATAAACCATAATAAAAAATTAGGTTAAGTCTCCGTAATAATGTATGAGTATAAGAACTGACAAATAAAAATTATAAAAAATAGACTATTTTATGTAAGAGAAATTAATAATTTTGTTCCTTTATTTACTCCAACTCATTAATAACTCATAAATTGATAAAACTTTTTACTCTCTCTTTCACTCTTCCCACCACATGCAATTTACATTCTCACTCAACCCTTCAATTTTTTCTCTTTCTATCTTTTTTTTCCTCTACAACATCTTTCTTTTCAATTTATTTGTCAATTATTTTTACTTTTATAAAATCTGAATGTTATTTAAGAATAGTTAATAGTATAAAATCTCTTCTAAATTTTACCATTTTTTTTTTACAAATTCAATTATACCCTTTTTTTTAGAAAGGAGGGTGTATATTTTAGTATTAATAGAGTATAATTTTATTAGAAAATTATTTTTCTATGTCTAAATCATAGTAGTACTTCCAAATGTTGGCAAAAGAAAAGATAAATTATTATTCTCCTCCAATTTATGTGACCTGCTCACGTGCTGGCAGGAGAAGATTTTTTAGATTTTTTTTTTTCTTCTCTCTTTTCTCATTTTGCACACTAAACACATTCTCTCTCATTTGTTCTACTTCTTCTCACCACCATGAACCACCAACATAGCTTCTTTTCAGTGCCAAATCGTCTCCTTCCGGCGACCTTTTTACAAAAATAAGCACATATTATTTATGCTCTCATTCTCCTCTATCCTTCTATCATTTAAATTTTGAAAAAGGAGTCTACTTGAAAATTTATTATATGTAAAAACTTTGTCTTTCTATCATGCAGTACCACATATTTGTCCTTAACAAAATTCAACCCATAAAGTATTATCGGTCTCTATTTTCGGCGACCACCGCGCCGGAAATCATTTTCACCTTGGCGGAATGTAAGTTGATTATGTTTTGTTTGTTATCCTGTTTTATTTCTTCATCTCTTTTTTAGATTTGTTTAAAAAAAATTAGATCTAAAAAAACAATATTGTATAAAATAATCATAATCACTACCAACAACCACCAACATATTTTCTTTTTCGATTATGAATTTTTTTCTAGATCTGATGTATTTTTGGACATAAAAAATCGAAAAAAAAAATTAGATCTGTGTACTTTGAAAGTTTTCTTTTTTGAGACAAAGAGTTGAAAAAAAATAAGTATTTCATCCATTTTCTTTAGACAAAAGTTGTGAAAAATCATAGAAGTGAAAGACAGAAGATAAAAGTCGTAGAAGTAAAATATCTTTTTAATTTTTATCAGTTTTATTTAGAATTGAAATCCTTGGTAGATAAAAAGTGTCATAGAAAAGAGTTTACAAAAGAAATTTTTATCTATTATATGTTGAAAAATTTGATAAATAAAAGTAACAAATAAATCTTTATTTAGTTATGTTGTTAGTAAAACATATGTAAATGTCATAGAAGAAACATGAAAAAAGAGGGAAGAAATTTTATTTACCTTCTTTTTCTTTTAATCAGTTTTTTATTTACCTTATATTTATTATCAATGTTTGTTGTGAAGTTTTTTTTGAATTTTTTTTTAAAAAAAATTAGATCAGATTTGTGAGCAAAAAATTAATATAGAAAATAACATTAGAGATAAAGATGTAATTTCATTTTTCTTACCCGTGCACTTATTGTTTTTTGTGTTATTCTTCTTCTTCATGATTTTTACTTTTCTTTTTGAATCTGAAAAAAAAAAATAGAAAAACCAACAAAGAACACATTTGTAGAAGAACATAAATATGATGGTTGAAATTTTATTTAGTTACCCATGTTCCTCATTTTTTTTCTTTACATGAGCAAGAACTTTTGATTTTCCCTACAAAAGTAAAACAAATGACTTGTTAGAAAAATAGAAGAGAGATTAGAAGAAAATAAAATGAAGATTAGAAATATGGTGATGATGAAAAAATAGAGATAAGAAAAAATAAGAGAAAAGAAAGAAAAGTGAATTTGAAATATTATTGATGATAATGAGTTTGAGTTGAAGTAAGAGAAGATGTTATAGAATTTTTATATTATAAAGAGTATGATTTGAAATTCGAAATTCAAATTCAAATAAGAAAAAAGAGAGGGGGAAAAGTTTTGTAGATTAAAATAAGAATAGAAAGGACAAATTTAGTGAGAAAAGACCTTAATTTTCAAAAATGAGTGATGTGTCATTTTCTAAAGTGGGGGTATTTAGGTATTATCATATGTATATTATTTGTAACTATATATATGATGTGAGAAAATTTTTATTTTAGACACTATGTTGAAAGAAAATAGGTGTAATAGTGAAAGACTAGTCACCTAAAATTTATAGTACACTTGTTATATAAAAGGGGTGAGAAAAATTAGACTTATTTAATAATCACTTGCTTCAAAAGAAATTTAACAATAAATTGCACATCATTCCTTAAAAATAGAAATAAACTTTTATATATACTCCCTCCGTCCCATTATATAAGCACTTTTACTACAAAAGCCTAGTCCCAAAATATAAGCTCCTTTACAATTTACTAGGTACATTTATTACTTTTTTGCGTACACATACCTCTAATTATTACTACTAAGTTGCATTGGAATACAAAAATTGTAAAGGGGCTTATATTTTTGGACTAGACTTTTGTAGTAAAGGTGCTTATATAATGGGACGGAGGGAGTATTTTTTTTGGTAAGTCACTTTTAATATAGTTTGAACATAAACAAACAAATTTTTATAAAAAAGGAAACAAATTATAAAGTTCAAAAACACTTTCTCTTTATCAACCCTTTCTATATATCTCACTTAAACCCTTCTCTCCCACCACCGTCACCTTCTACCTCACCAATCACCCCCACCGGCGTCGCCGATTCTCTCCGTCCGCTCTCATCCATTAACGTCACCTCTTATATCTTCTCGTTTGTGCTCTAATATATTGGTAAACTTCTTCCTTAATCTTTATTTTTATCTCTTCATCCTTGTATCTACAATAAGAAGAGTTCTTCTATGTTGAACCCAAATATTTCTTTTATATGCATTATTTCTCGTCAACGGTTTGAACAATAAGGGAATTTATGAAGATATTAGTCAATAAAGAAATTGATGAAACAATTGTATTGTGTGTTTTTTTTCTTCTTTCGTTGACTACATAAGGTTCATGTATTATAAGTTTTTTTATGGCTTGTGATTTATTAAGTGTAAGTCCCTCCCAATCATCTTCTCCATCTTCCAAAGCACTAGGACAACAACATAACCGGAAACCGCACTGACCGACAAGAACGCAACATCTTCTCCTTAGGATCTTTCTTGTTTTTTTATCTAGTTTTGTAGAGCTATGTGCCATGTGTAGTTCTATTTAGAGATTAGGAAGATTATGACATGAAGAATTATTTGGAATTTTGTTTTTTTCAATTTGTATGTGATATGATAATAGTTTTTCCAAATTTTCATGTAATTGAATAATTTGGCGTAATTTTGATAATAGTTTTGTTTGATTCTATTTTAGGAAAAGCAGTTTTGAAATTCTAAATTTTAGCGTGAAATACTAACATTTTATACCCATTATTCATAAATACAACAAGGTGTATATTTATGAAAATGAATATAATTAAAAACGGGTGTAAAATAGTTGTAATTCAATGTAAATAATGAAAATTTTACATCAGATATAAATAAAAATTGGTGTAATATATATTTTTTAACACATTTTTTTTACCGGTGTAAATTCTTCATACATATCTTACCGGTTGAATTTACACTGAATCTAAAATGGTGTAATATCTAAAAAAAATGGGTGTTAATACCTTTTTTGCATTAGTAATGTCAAATATCAAATAGTATTAATTACTAACATCATTGTGTAAGAAAAAACCAATTGTCAATTTAAACATGGATATATGATAGGATTATGAGAGTATAGGGCTATGAGAGTATAGGAGTACGGTCAGATCAGAGTATATAATGTGGCCACTTAAACAAAATTAAAAATAGTATGAATTAAATAAATAAAATAAGAAAAATGTTGACTACTGTCTCTGTAACATTAGTTAAGGAACTAAAAGTTATCAATTTGTATGGTTAATGTTTTCAAGATATAAAAAATGTTATTTTTAATGCAAAATTTTCCTTTTTTACTTCTATAACTAGTGCATCTGACACACTAGTAGAAATAATCCATAAAATAAAATGACAAAATGAGTAAATAAGTATGAAATGATAAAAAGTGCTCAAGAGTGTCAAAATGTGTGGTGCAGATACAGCTGTCAAAATTGGGCTGGGCCGATCCATTGGTCCACAGACTTGGGCGGGCTAGAGTTTTAAAATAGTTGGCCTAAAAGCAATCGGAATTTTTGTGGCCCAAGCCCATGTGGCCCTTCATAGGACTGGACTGGGCCGGACTAGCCCATTGGGCTTCGGGCCGGTCCATTATCAAACTTTCGTATCATTTTTGTAAAAAAAATATCACAGAGGAAGAAAAAGCTAGTGGGAGATAGACTTCCTAAATTTACAGAGGAAGAAAAAAGTTTAGTCAAAGGAAGTTTAGACTTCATCGGTATAAATTATTACAGATCTTTTTTTGGCAAAGATGAATCAAACAAATCTCTTATTAATAGCATGGACAATTATGATTCACTGGCAACAAAACAAGGCAAGTCTTATTTTCTCAAATTTAATTCATATTTTTGCATATATACTATAAAATGGAATTAAATAAATTATTAAATATTAATTTCATTTTTTGTCTCTTGCGGATCATAGTAATCAACAATGAGGGAGCAATATTGGGGATTCAGGTGAAATAATTAGTTTAGAAAAAAGTAGGATAGTAGAACTATGAGCTATGTAAATCCACAAGGATTATATAATGTCTTATTATACTTGAGGAAAAAGTACCAAAATACTAAGATCTACATTACTGAAAATGGTTAGTACATACCAATATTTTTCTGTCCTCACGTTTTTACATAACAAATACACATCATTTTTCTAATTAATTAAAATTTGACAAACCAATCTAGTGTTTTTTTTTTTGTTAAATCCTCTTTCTTATAGGTATTGGTTCTGGAAACGTCACAAATCCATTGAAAGACAAACATCGCATAGATTATATTGCCACACATATTAATTATATGAAACAAGGGCTTGAGTAAGTCATTCTTTTGATTATTCCATAAATAAATTAGTACTATTTTATGAGTTTATAATTACACACAAACCATAAATGTATGTAAAAAAAGTTTGACACAGTCCTTCAATCAAATCTTATCACAAATATTCATTGCAACTATAATACAACAAAATAATATATATATAACTAATATTTGATTGAACCATAGTGTAAAATAAATTTTAGTATCAATACACAGTCCTTAAACTCAGATTATGTATGAAATTATATTAAAATATTTTCTTTTATAATTTATCGTGATTGAATCTTGTACACAAGGCAACACAATGGATCAAAGTAAGAATATGTAACTTTGATTCAGTGACTTTGTAGATGTTATACTTTTTGTTTCGGTACATAGACAAAATGATAAACTAATTAAAAATTCATACGCATAAAGTGAAGAAACTGAAGTTCGAACTTCGGTCATGAACGTCTAACCTAATAATTTTGCCATTTTCTGTCAATTGAGATATGAATCCTAGACAATAGATGTTGTACTTTGCCAAAGATATTCTAATCATGTTTTTCCATATATACATTAGTAGTAACCCTTTCTACATGTTTTACATTCACAGTGGAGTGAATGTCTGGATTTGATACCTTTGAATTTCATAATGGTTTTTCTGATAAAATGGGGTTAATATATGTTGATTTTGCTAATAATCTCAGACATGTACCAAAACAATCGGCAAGATAGTACAAATGGTATCTCACAGGGAATACAAATTTTGTCTAGGTTCATAACCCCACTTCATAAACACCATTGTTAGATGAAGTCGTAGTCATAAAAGAAAATGTGTAAAAGAATATTTGCAATGTACTCTCTCAATTCTAAATTATAAGAGAAAAAATCTATTTTATTTGTCCCAAATATTAAGAGAAAAAACTCAACATTTATGTATTTTTCAAGAATTATTTTTACTTATTCACATAAATTTAAATCCAAATTACATTAAATTTTCTCTCATCTGTTTTCAATAAATAACCACTAATAAAAATTGTTTTACATCTTTCTATGCAACTTATTTCAAAGAAAATCCACAAAAATATCCCACTCTGTTCATTTTTAATTGTCCCAATTGGCCGGTTCTTTTGTTGGTTTATTACTTTAAACTTAGCTTGTGCTAGTTTTGTTGGTAAATATTGTTGGAATAATTGCACATTTCATTTCTAATTCAACACGCGGTTGTTACTTGTAGCTTAGTTTTTATTTTTATTTTTTATCTTTCTTAGTTTTAATGTAGAAATTCTAGATTCTTATCTTCGAATTTTTTTCCTCTCATCTTTACAGTTATGCCTTCACTCCTACAAATATTTATGATTTCCAATTTTATCCTCTCATCTTTTCACATTTGATTTCACCCCAACAAAATACAAACCGGAATAACTAAAAAATTAGTTCAGGAGATTACATAACGGAAATCTTTTTCAAACTATTAAGAAGATTGCCTTTATGGTGAATGGGATAACCTTAAAGCATAAATACTATTATGAAGACGGTCGCGTCTCATCGATCATAGGATAATCAGTTATCAAGTCTTGACATAGGTATAAATATTAGGAGTAATATTTATACTGGATTGACCCGTTATGTGAGTACTACATGGAATGTTATGCTAAAGTGTCAAAAGTTACTCTAATGGTGATAATGATGTATGCAACCCTTAGATTCAAGTACTTTGTTGTTGGTCTAACGTTGTCCGAAACTTGATAATCATAAAGGCACTTAATCATAAAGTACTTTGCATGCTGAGGGACAGTAGTGTCCTAGATGGAATTTGCCAATCCTGCATAACAGGATAAATATCTTGGTACCAATATTGAACTAGACAAGGATGACACTGTCTATGCCTTGTGCTCAATATAGAGATAAGGGCAAAAGGATAATTCTACACACGTGTATTATCACAAAGGTTATGTTTAGATCACATGTTATTTCTCGTGACTTGGATAGCAGTGATGTGTTGCTAGATACCGCTCAATATTTATTGTATTAAATATTAGATTTAATATAATTGCCAACTTACGGAAACCTACAGCGTCACACACATAAGGAAAGTCTAATATGAGATTGAGATAATTAAGGAATACTATAAGGTACGGTGTATTTAAGAGGAATTGTGATAAGGGTATCATGGTAACTAAATAAGCAGTACACCATAAGGTTGGTGGGCATGCACACACGAGTGTATAGACACTATGGAGGCGCGCGCCCCTTAGCTTATTCTTAGTGGGCTTTTTGCTTCAACTTGTTGCACAAGAAAAGTGTTTGTCTTGGTACACAAGACAAGTGATTCTATAAATATAACCCTTGTGCTAAAGCTCTAGATATGAGAAAACACCAAAAACAAGAGAAACTCTCATATAAGCCTTCATACGAAGGAGCTAGCACTCTCTTGAAGGTAGCTTTTCGTATGGACTGGGTAGAGGCGTTGTTCTTCGTCATCAACGCTTGTGATCATCCTCCGTTCGTGATTCAAAGGTTTCTTCTCTACAAGAGGTAAAACCCTAAACACAGATTCATACTCATTCATAAGGATCTCTAAAGGAAATTTTTTTATATTATGCTGCTATTACTGTCCAAATTTTCCTTCAGTTTGTTAACATACACTTCTTTAGAAATAAAAACATTTAGAAAATCACTCTTTACATCCATCTAATATAGAGTTATACCATGATTAACAACAAAGGAAATAAGTAACTTGATAGCTTCCTATCCCAGAACATGTTTTTAGACTTAAAAAGTCACTATATGGTCTTAAATAAGCTCCTAGAGCTCGGTATGATAGATTAAGTAACTTTTTAGTCAACAACGGTTTTGAAAAAGGGAAGGTTGACATTACACTATTTAGAAAAACTATGACGAAAGATATTTTGATCATACAAATCTATGTAGAGGATATAATATTTGGTTCAACTAATGCCTCTCTATGCAAGAGATTTTCAAAGTTAATTCAAGACGAATTTGAAATGAGTATGATGGGAGAGTTGACGTTCTTTCTGGGAATTCAAATCAATCAAACAGAGAAAGGAACTTATATTCATCAAACTAAATATACAAAAGATCTTTTGAAAAAGTTCAATCTAGAAGACTGCAAAATGATGAATACTCCAATGCATCCTACATCATGTATGAGTATAGAAGATTCTGAACGCAAAATTGATCAGAAATTATATAGAGGTATGATTGGTCTCTACTTTATTTACTACATCTAGACCTGATATATTATTCTCAGTATACGTATGTACAAGATTTCAATCAGATCCTAGATAATCTCATCTCACTTCTGTGAAGAGAATATTTAGATATCTGAAAGCAACATGTAATTTTGTATTGCTTTATCAGAAATCCAATGGTTTTGTGTTAAATGGATTTTGCGATGCTGATTATGCTGGAGACAAGCTTGAAAAAAAAAATCCACAAGTGGCAATTTCCAATTTATTGGTGAAAACCTTGTCTCATGGGGTAGGAAAAGGAAGACCACCATTGTTATGTCCACAGCAGAAGCATAATACATTTAAACTGCTAAATTTTGCACACAACTACTTTTAATGAAGTATCAATTAGAGGATTATCATGTAAGCAGTCACAATATTCTTTTATATTGTGATAACACTGTAACCATTCATCTTTCTAAAAATCCTATTTTACATTCTAGAGGAAAACACATTGAGATCAAACATCATTTTATAAGAGATTATGTTAAGAAGGGTGTTATTGATATTAATTTCAGTGAAACTGAAAAACAACGGGCTGACATATTCACAAAACACCTAGCCGTTGAAAGATTTGATTTTATAAAGAAAAATCTAAACATGGTGTTTGTTTCTGATTGTTAAACTCTATTAAGTAAAATTTGTTTTTCAAGATTTGATGATAATAAGAACCTGTTGGACTTCAGAACCTCTGGGTCAGAAGCTTCTGATGGACAACGGCCTCTGATAAAGATCAAAATATTATGAGTGGTTCTAACACAGAAGTGGAACCGTTTTTACCCTGTACCTTTTTAACTGTCCACTTACGCGTCAGTTACTAATATAAACTTCTAATACATGTTTCCAGTTGTAATTTGTTGAAGTGTTGGTTAATGATGATTAAATGCTTAATTTGGTAATGTCACAAAAATTTTAACAACCCACATTTTAATATTTTCTCTAAACCTTCAATGCTCCAATTTCTTTCTCAATCTCTCTTAGGAAAACTTAACCTTAAACTCCAACAATGGCATCTACATCGTCTTCAACTGCTCCAATTGTGTCTCCAATACCTAGTGTGTCTCCTATTGTGGATTTGAGTTCTCAAAAGACTTATGTGCTTGTGAGGGATACTGCCAAGTTCAACATGTGTCTACTCAAAAACGTGGTTGAGAAAAATGTTGATTTCGAAAGCTTAAAAGCAAACTCTTTTTATGTTAAGAAGATGTTTCACGAATAGGGTTGGAAACATTACTTTGAGATTCTCAATGGTCCGGTATATGAAGATTTGGTTAAAGATTTCTAGATGAAGAGTTCGTTGAAAAGAATCCTACCTTGAAAGGGAAAAGTAGAAAAGAACATGGTCTACCAAAGTTCTCTCATTCTGAAATAAGATCGAACATTGTTGGTTAGAAAAATTCTTTTAGGGCTGAACACATTGCAAGGTTATTGCATGTGAGGAGTAGTGGTAAGATTATGTTTGCTTTCAAGAATCTGACTCTTGATAAGGAAGTTCAAGAGATTCGGTTCACTTCTCTAATATCTTCTGAGCAAAGAGATTTGATACCATTCTTCAAGGTTATCTATAAGATTCCAATTGACTCAATTGTAACTAAGGTTTGGGCACTAACTGTGTATCTTATGAGCAAAAGTACTTCATTTACTTTTTGCACAAGTTTACAAAGATCAATATGGATAGACACATCTTTGATCACATGTGTGAAGTAATCAACAATAGCATTATCTACAAACACTCCAACATTCATCATGCTAGGTTGTTATCACATATGTTTTACCAATGCAATTTGGTGGATATTCTTAAGGAAGATTATTCTGGTTTTGTCAAATCCAATGTTGATGAAAATTGGGTAGTTAACTCGAGAACTTTGAAGTATATGAAGTTACTCAATACCAAAGGAGTTGCTCTTGATAAACCTTTGTTGATGAACAAAGAAGATAAAAAGTATATCAATTTCTTTCTAGAGATTGATATTGATGAAGCCAAGAAGCTGGTAATTGGTTTTATCAATCTCTTTGAGAAAAACTATGGAATTGAAACTCCAGATGCTTCTATCATATCTAAGTTTACTGAAGAAAGTAACAAGTTAAAGGAGAAACTTGACAAGAATATTATTGTCAAGAAGGAGAGGAGTAAGTCTAAAACTCCAAGGAGAAGCAAGATATACAAGTGTGGTGATATTGGATGAAGATGAAAAAGAAGAAAAGGAGAAGGAAAATGAAAGAAGATCCAAAATAAAGAATGGTCAGAAGGTGAAGAAGAAGAAAAAGTTGATGAGAAAACACTTGATAAGCTGGTAATGAGAGCCTAAAGGAAAAATGATGAAGCTGATTCTCAAACTTGGAATTTACAAGGTATGTCCTCTAATAACTTTATTTATGATTTTATTGAATCTCGATCTAAGGTTGATTTACCTAAACTTTTGAGCCCCATAAATGTTGCTATGCTTGAACCTACATTATAACCTGTTACCATTGCATCTTATGAACATCAAACAACTACCGTAGAAGAACCTTTTAATTTAAATTTCTTAACAGAACATCTTTTTACAGAAGTTGTTATACATGAATCAAAAACTCTACTTGAAACACCATCCAAACCCCTGAGCAAAAAAGAAAAACTAGAAAAAACTAAAAGCTGAGTTAGACAACTATGACAAAGACCTTAACTCCGATTCTTCATTAGAAGCTACCATTTTACATCATCCACTCATAACATACCAATAACAAAGATCGTGGTTCATAAATTGACCCTCTAACTGAAACTACCTATGCATCAAAATACACTGTTATCATACCTCCATCCTCCACATCTCCACAGTCATCAGAACCTGAGCCTCAACAAGAACATGAATCTCAAACCATCCTTGAAACCATTCAATCTCAACACTCAAATTCCACAATTTTCTAGTATTGAGATTCTTAGTAGGCTTGTTAATAAAGATATTAGGAGATTACATCTTCTAAAATCTAATTTGAGTATTATGCCAAATCAACTAATGACTGAGATGGATGTGATTGACAATCATGTGAGAGTGATTCTAGATGCTCTAAATAAGGTTTATGTGAAGGAACTGGTTTTTGACAAAATGGGCTATTGTGATTCCTTTGAGAATGCTTTCAATGTGGCTTATCAACATGAGAAGATGTTGTTAACCAACTTTGCTAAAGAGGATAAAGAAGCTGAGGAAAGAGAAAGGCAAACCATGATGTTGAATGACATCAATGTTGCTGATCAAGCTGCATCTGATATGACTATGGTTGCTGGAACAAGTGCCGCAAGTGCTGATGAAAGGATTCAGAGGATTGAAAAGGTTTTGAGAAGTCATAAGCTGAAGCAAGATGTTGTGGAAGCTGATGTTAAGGAAGTGATTTGGCTTAAGGAATCGTTTGAAAGACAGTCTAAGAAGTCTGTTGAACAGTTTGAAGCTTTACTAACTCTCATCAAGTCTAGCTTGCCTCAACCTTCTCCACCCCCTCCTCCTTCTCAAACCTAGGATTCTTTATTTGAGCACTTGTTTGATATTATGTTGGTTGTAATATTTTTTGGATTTGCTTACTCAATTTACTGCACGAACATCTTTATCTTATTTTGATATGTGGGATTTATTTTGTAATGTATATGTGTTTTCTATATATGGTTGTTTTACCTATTTCGAAAAACTGTTTGGAAAAATGTTTTGACAAATGTCATAAGCACAAACAAGATATATAGAAATAGATATAAGATAAAAACAAAAGATCCTTTCATTAATATTGCAAGATTAGTTAGTACATAAGATCCTAAAACTACTTAGAATATAAATCAGACACTGCAGTATCATCAGAATCTGAGGAATCATTTAGAGGAACCTAAGTCTCTAAGTATCTCATGTAATCTGGATCTGGTCTGTCAGAATCTGAAGTAGAATCTGATTCTTCATACATGGTAGGATCATATGTTCTAAGAATTTCAGCATAATCAGGATCAACTTCATCAGAATCTGATGAAATTGTGGTTGTGATTGGCTCTTTTTGTTTTGTTTTGGATCTGGTTCTGTAGCTTCTTCTAACAGGAACTGAGGAAGAACTTTCACCCTTGTTTTTCTTTCCTTTTGGCTTGGAAGGTTGTGGTGAATCTTATTTCTTAACTTCTTGAGAAGCGTTTCCATTAATCTCTCTTCTATCCTTATCCATTTTTAAGAAAAATTTGTGGAAGTGTTAAGTGAAAGGAAATGGAATTGGTTGTTTCCTTTTATAGAATTTTAATACGTGTTAAGTCACTTGGTTTTTCAGCAAGTCATTTATTTTGACATGGTTGTAACCACTTTTGACTTTACTATTTGGAATGTGTGCTTTGACTGATCCTTTTTATGTCCTTTTAATGTCTTTACTTCTTTCTAAAATGTTTTTGTTTGATGACAAAAGAGGGAGTCAGAGTCATTAATTAAAATTAAAAAGCACTGAACTGAAACCAATTAAAAGAACCATTTACTGTTTGATGCTTATTTTGATAAGGATAACATATTTTATGTTGAGATGAGTTTTACATGTGATAATTGATGAAAATAGTGCAATTTTTTTTTTATTATCAGACTCAGGGGGAGAGCTTGCAAAACTAGACTCTGAGAGTCAAAATAAGTAAAACTTAATTACACAATAAAATTAGTTCTTAAACAAATTTAATTATTCATTGTTAAACGTAGGAGGAGTTTTCAAAGCTTGTAAGCCTAAGAGAAACATGATAAATTAAAATAATAACAATTGTTAATTAATACTAAATTTGTCATCAATCAAAAAGGGGGAGATTATTGAGCAAGAGTGGCTCGGACATAGCCTTTAAGTTTTGATGATAACAAAGTATTAATGAAAAATATGGCATTTTAATATTTACTCTAAGTGTGCAGGTTCATAAGTAATCATTTGAGTACAAGAAGCTCTAAAAAAGGTTTTAACGGTTTCAGAAACTATGGCATCATATTCTGATATGAAGATAAACTGGGCTATTCAGAAGCTACATTGGTCAGACGCTATCTTTGTGTCAGAAGCTACCATGGTTAGAAGTTAGTTCGTTTCAGAAGCTGACGCCTCAGAAGATATGTTGAGTACATAGGTTCTGAATGTTTATGACAAGCTAGAATACGTCAGTGTTAACTGATAGTTCTCAATGATTCGAAATCATTTAAATTGAAGGTCATGATTGAAGAATAATCACAGTACAACAACTTTATCATCAAGGATTCTGACGTTGGTACAATTTACTATTTGGACGAATATTCTTAATAAGGAGAGCGAATGGATAAGAGTTGCTGGAAATAACAATTATCTCATGTTACCTTTATTGTACTATCGTCCTTTCACAGCTAGCTTGAAAATGACCCTACAACGACCATTATCTTTAAACCTCTCTAATTCATCTTCACATATAAATAGAGAGCTACATTTGAAGATTTGAGGGACACATACGAGAGATTACAACGTATACTCTGTTTTCATTCAAGACTGCAAAATACTGAGCTTCTGATTGTTTTCTGTTTTGCTTTCTACACTCTGTTTTCTATTTTCTTAGGAATCAAGTGTTAAAGTCTTGTCATTTGTGTTGTAACCTTTTGTGAACTCTTGATTTAACATCAAGTGTTTATCTTTAAACCTTTATATCTTAGTTTTGTGTAAGAAGCCTCTTGCTAGTGAGCTTGAACATTAGGAAGTCTCTTACTAGTGTGTTTGAGCTAGCATTTGTAATTTGGTGATTATAGTGAAATTCCTTGAAAGTGTAAGGGGACTGGACAACTCTCGGTTTTTGAGAGAAACCAGTATAAAATTGATTGTGTGTCTCTCTCTCTCTCTTGCTCTATGTTTTGCTTGCTTTTATTGTTATTTCGTTTGTTTAACCGCAGCTTTCTGGTAAGTTCTGGTAATTTAGAAGAAGATTTTAAAATACCCAAAACACAATTCAACCCCCCTTGTGTTTTTTGCACCTTCAAAATCAAATATTAAAAGGATAAAATTGGAAATAAAAAATATTTGTAGGGTGAAGGTATAATTGTAGGGGTGGGAGGAAATTTTTTCTTTATCTTCGTAGGATTAACATCCTATCTAAACTCTTTAAGACATTTTTTTTTTGTTTTCATCACCGGTATCTGGCCAACTAGGTCGATTAATCTGCTTCGGGGCGAGTTCTAGTATCAAATTGTTCAAGTTCATTTCTAAATATACACTTGCACAGATCGAACTGCAGTCCTCCCTATCAAGTCTAATTGCAATCACAATCACCACTCGACCAACTAATACTTGGCTCCTCTTTAAGACACGTTAATGATTGAAAATTGGCATTATTTTGAAGTCATATTTAATATTGCGAAATGCATCCCTTTTTCTTATAAAAAAATTCAAATTAAGTCTCAGCTTTTATTCATGTGTAATTATATATTCATAAAAGATTTTTCTATGCAAAAAGATTTAGTGGCGCAGCTTGTTGCCCGTCTACCTTTTATTCATGTGCAATTATATATATATATATATATATATATATATATATATATATATATATATATATATATATACTTTATAAAGTTATTAACATTAAAGATTATGACACCAATTCTAATTTATTTTACTCAATATAAGATTGCTTATTTTCTTATACTTTATTTTGCATACATATGATAAGTTGATCTTATTATTCTTTTATTCTTACAATCTTTGCTTATTCAAGGAGACTAGTGTGACTTGAAAAAGTTTACGTCATGGAATATTGAGCAAGATGTTTGATATCCATCGGATGGGTGGTCTCGGGATAAAAAGTACTGTCATATGCAATTGATGCTGTGAAGTTGTTCGCAGTTGAAGTGAGATGAAATCCATCATAAAACACATATTGTTTTCTATTCGGGCATGGTATTGAATCAGAAATACACATCCCATCCGACCTCATTGAACAACAAGATGTATTGAAAACCGTAAATCCTGAAATGTAAAATATCATAATGGCATTAGTTGATTATTAAAACCTAAACCATAAACATTATTGAAATATTTCATTATAAGTTGAAATGTTTACCGAGTGAACGATTTATGGTTGTAGCGGTTCTATTTATAAAGATAGATTTGGAATCAAGATGTATTGTATTGAATTCATCCACTAGAGATTTAAGCTTGTGACTAAATATTAATGCATCAGCATTCTGATTTGCAGCACATCCATTATTCCCGTTAGTAGCAATGGCTTTTGGAGTGCAACCTAATCGGCCCAACCCAACTAGCACAAGTTTTCTTGCCCCAACCTCATACAAAGTCTACATGTCAACCAAAAATACCAATTTATATATATTAGCAAAATAATTTATAAAACTAAAAATTAAGCAGCTTTTAATTTCTTTTTTTGAATTTATTTTATTAAAATAGAAATTAGAAATTCAGAGAGTGAGTCTGAGAATTGATACAAATCATATGAATTTGAGAGTTAGACTTTATACAAAATTTACTTGAATTTGTACTATTTTGTTATGTGTGTGATGATTATGTTTGAAATTTAAATTTAATAAATGAACTTATGAAATTATGATATTTAAAATTTTTATATTTTTTTAGTTGTCGTGCTCTTTTTACAGACTGAGCCATCCATTTCAACCCGATTAAATATCTATATATAAAGTTGAGCTACAATTTAATGATATTTTGTAAATATAAGTATATATATATATATAATTTAATTACATATGAATAGAAGGTACTTATATATAACACAAAAATGAAAAGATAATATATACTTGTATATAAAGGGATGTCTGGTTAATAAGAGCATCAGCATACTCCTCTGGGCTATAGATGCGACTAGTTGTGTATAACTGAGGCATGTAGTAATTGTTTACGTAATCACTGCTGCCTATATTCACGTAATACAAGCACTTATTCAAATAATTTCTGGCTTGTGGCAAACCTCCAAGCTTGGTAACAAGCTGGGAAACTATGGTCTTATGATTTTCTATCTGTAATCCCATTGCAACATTATCACCCTGTATTATTGCACATCAAACATTAATTTAAGTTTCATTGGCTATCATTGAAAATATGAATATATACAATATTATATACACATTATAATTATACCATTTGTTTGCCGGTCTCATCGCGAATTCCAGCTGAATTAGATGCATAGTTAACTCCTTTAGATATGTCTGAGCCACTAGTATTTGCAAACGGTGGGATGAAACTCTCAAATCCAAGTAGTTTGCCTATAATGATAAATCGTTAGCTTTGAGTTCAACACTATGATAATTTTTCTTTTAAATTCGTAAAATATAAATCAGTTTCATGAGTTATTCAATTATATAAAAAGTAAATATTTGTTTATAATAATAACAGCGGGAGTGTGTCATTGTTTATTGGTTTCAATGTTACCAATTATGTCGACTGTTGTTTGCCCATTTGTAGCTCGTCCTGTTGGGCCTGTTGGAAAGTCGATGCCATATGGCTTGTAGTTAGCTTTTGCAGAGGTTGGAAGATTGTTGTTGTTTCCATTGCTCGACAAACTGTCTCCAAATATAAAAAAACAAGGTACTTGAGGTGATTGTCCATGGACATAATGTTGCATGTAACATGTAACCAAGAGAAGAAGATGCAAAATCAACCATGTTTTTGTCTCACTAGCCATCTTGGTAGAAAACCTAGTAAAACAAATTTGGACTCTGATAGTTATTACTTATTATGATATAGGAAAATGAGAATGTTTTATGATATTGATCACAATATTGAGGGTATATATAGGGTGTTTGCGGTTGGGGCCAATTTTTTCAAAATAAAAAATTTATTAAAAATGACGGATCGATGACTTGTTTGACAAGTTTTGTAATTTCTTAATAAACACTACTGAAGGTCCACAATTTTGCACCTATGATCTTATAGTAGTTACTGCTAAAAGTATAATTATCGTATTAATATCAATCAAATATATAAACAAATAATGTATTTATTGAGTCAAAAAAATGTCATCTATTTATGCTTATTTAAATTGGTGGACTGTATAACCAAAAAAAAAAAAAAAAAAAAAAATTGGAGAACGATGAGCTACTGTTGCCACTCATGCTTTGTTTGACAAAGTTTTTTTTAAGATTAGAAGTTGTTTTAAAATTAGAAGTAATATTAAGATGTTTTTTTTTTGTCGAAATCGAGGTATCCAATAACTAATCTCTCGTTAGATTAAAGGCACCTCGATGGGTGGGATAGCTGGTCCAAGAATTTAAAACTGCCCCATAATCAAGGTGAGGATCGAACCCTCGACCCTTGGTTAAGGGAGGATGAGCTCCAATTATTCAACCACACCTCTTGGGTTATAATAAGAGCTTTAAGAGCAACATCGCTAGTTTCTTAGCTTCTTTTGAAATGTAAGAACCGAATCCTTAAATATTGATAGCGCTGGAGTATGCTTTGCTGGCAGACCTTAGTTCTTTTTTTTAAGCATAGATCCTTATTTAAGTATCTTTCACATGTTGATACTTAGAATAAAATATATATTTTTCTCTTTCATTCACCACCAGAAAAATCCAAAAATCCAATAATAAAAATTTGAAACACTAGTCAGAAATTCATAAAATTAAATTGCATGAACATGAAAAAATAAAAAGGCTGGAAATAAGAATGGGGGTGAACAGAAAAATGGATGGAGCATTAAATCAAATTTGGTGGTAGCTGGCAGAGACGGCCGTGAAGATCTGGCGGTATCACGGTGACATTGGTTGGACGGCCGTGAATAGAGAGGTTGAGGGTAGAGAGAGAAAGCCGTGTAGAAAAGAGAGGGAGCGGTGGCTGACAGATGGAATCGGTGGTGCGGAGGAAGTGCACGGTTGCTTTGTTTGTTTCTCCAGATCTAGTCTTCTCTTATTTTCATAGTTTGAAGAAAAAGTATTATTTTTCTTTTATTTTAACAAAGACAAAGATACTTTAACGTTTTTTATTCCTATCAATTCAGTTTTTTTTTTCTTTCAATTCATCCAATTTTTTTAGTGATCAATTAAAGGGTCACAAATTCATATGTACAAGGATTATGAGTGATCTTGCTTGAAAATGTAATTTTATTATTTTAGTTATTTATTGTGTGCTAAATAAATTTTAATCAAATTAAGTGGAAATAAATAATATGAATATATGTAGTATCGTGTGACCTATTGAATAGTGTTAAATACCCCAAAATAAGAATTTGTGAATAAAGTAAAATATGTCTAAGTTGCTTAATCTTATGTGGCACAGTAGAATCCACATAAATAGTGTTAAGAACCTCAATTTAAACATCTAGAGATAAAGATGCTCTAAGAATAAAGTAAAATTTATTTGGTAATTTTAATTTTTTGTATTTAAAAGTGTAGTCAATATTTTTAACCAAATTTTTTTAATATAGTTTGAACTTTTTTTGAAATATAGTTTGAACTTATCTTACATAATTTTTGCACTTCATTTGATCATATATTTAGACTGTTTGATTAAGATCAAACTGTCCAAATTGGTCTGAATTTTATATTTAATACAGTTAAAATTTGATCTTAAAATATGAACCATCCTATATTAATCGAAATATCAAAAAATATTGAGTGCATTCAGACTCCACACCCAATTCCTAACACAATACATGACACTCAGTTAAAACAAATTTTATCCCTCAACTATATAATTTAAATGAAAGTACTCCCTCTAAATAAAAATGAAGAACCTTTTAAAAAAAATTGTGACAAATATTTTTTGGTACATAGATAATAAGATAGTAAAATCACTATAAACTCACACATAAAATGGAGTGATTAGGGATTGAACCCTGGTCGTGGATGTTCGGCATAATAATTTTGGCATTTTTTATTAGTTGAACTAGAATTTCTGAACAATTGTGACAACTAGTATAAAATAGGCAAAATTACACCATTGATTCTTTATCTTTTTTATTTATAACAAATTGGTCATTTATCTTTCATTTGTAACACATTGGTCATTTATCTTTTTTATTTGTAACAAATTGGTCCTTTATCTTTTTTTTTTTGTAACAAATTGATTCTTTATCTTTTTCATTTGTAACAAATTAGTTATTTATCTTTACTAACATTTGCACCGTTAATTAATTTTTCACTTTCATTTAGTAAAGATATATGACCAATTTGTTACAAATAAAAAAGATAAAGGACCAATTTGTTAAAAAAAAAAGATAAAGAACTAATTTGTTACAAATAAAAAAGATAAATGACCAATATGTTACAAATGAAAAATAAAGGACCAATTTTTTACAAATGAAAAAGATAAAGAATCAATAATATAATTTTGCCTATAAAATAAATAATCTTTTCAATTTTCAACACAAGATGACCACCATAGACCTTTTGTTATGACTTAGTGTCTAGGATGAATTCTATCAACGGACTAGAATTGATGACCACCATAGACTTACTCGTATACCTTTTGTTATGAGTGGTCCAGATTGGACCATTTAATTAATTGTTATTTACTTATACACAGTCCAATAATTTTCTTAAAATTAAAAAAAAAAAAAAAGAATTTAATCTCACAACTGTATTTTTAAGGAGATCAAACTATTTGATGATAAAGTTTATCCCGAATTCTGAACAATAAGAGTCGCCCTCTCCCCTTAGAAAGCAGAGAGTGAAGAAAAAATAAATAAAAGACCGATTCATTTTTCTCCTCTTTTCATTTCTCATGCTACTCTGTTTAATCGGCCACAACTAGCGGTATTTAAAATGGTGATGTTATAATCCTTAATTAAATAAAACAGAGATGTAACAAACAACTTAGGAAAAAACATAAGTGTTTTGTTTGTCAAGATGAGAAAAATTAGTTTATAGTTTATTGCTTATAAGATAAAAAAGATTTATTTGGTACATGACATTTTATCATGAATTTAATTATAGTGTTTGCGTTTTTTAGAATATTTTTTAAACGCTATTTTAAATTGTGTTTGAGTTTATAGAAGAAATGAGAATATTGCATTGGATGCCTTGTAAGATTAGATGAGTTAAAATTAGAAATGAAGACAATTAGGTATTAGGAATATTTAAATGAAGTTTTTATGGCAGCTCTCTCGACAACATCGACAAAGAAAATAGTTGATCTAAAACAAATATCAACATCAATACAGTGTTACCTATATTTTAGTTTTAGTTAAGTTAAAATATGCCTTAATGATCATTTGAAGACATTAAATGCCATCCTTAATATATTAAAACAGCAAACAATTTATCAAAAAAATTAAAGCAGCAAACATTTGCCCCCTAAATATATAATTATCCCGCCTAATTACGGGTGCGTTTGTTTCAGCTTTTTTTTGAAAAAAATCTATTTTTTTCATAAAAAAATCATTTTTTTTCATTTTACTTGTGTTTGTTTCAGATTTTATAAAAATCATTTTTAAAAAAAATCATTTTTCTCTTCAAAATGAAAAGCTATTTTGAATAGCTTTTTTCAAAATCTATTTTTTTAAGAACATGAACCATGTGTTTGTTCTCAAAAATGATTTTTTTTAATTATAAACAAACACAAAACAACTTTAGATTTATTTCAAAATCTCTACAAAATAAATCTATTTTTTAAAAATAGATTTTTTTAAAAAAATCTATTTTATTTTAATCTCAAACAAACACACCCTACATTGCCCCCTCCCAATGCATCATTAACTGTTCGGTTACCATCATCCCATGCCATTTCCTCTTTTCTTTTTATTTCTTTTTTAATCTTTTTAGTATTACATTTTTTTTTCTATTACTTATTTAAAGCAAATAATTGAATTTAAGTCTGTTTGTTTTGATTTTTTTTTGAATAATTTTTATATTGTACTCCTTCCGTTCTAAAATATAAATAAAAATACATTTTATTTAAATATAAGGGAAAAAACTGAACATTTATGTTTTCCGAATATTAATTTTACTTATTCTCATAAAATTAAATACAAATTGCATTTATTTTTCCTTCTCTCTCCTTTTATCAATAAAAAACAATCAATAAAAAATGTTTTTACATCTTCCTATGCAATTTATTTCAAAAAAAATCTCACAAATTAAAATTATGTTTCAAATTTTCATGTTTTAATTTTCTTAGTATATATCCTTTGGTATTCTTCTTAAATGTATAGATGTATATTGTACTCCCTCTATTATTTTTAAATTCTCACAGTCGACTATTGTACATATGTAAATTCATATTATTAATAATTAATATTTTAATCTTTTATATATTAAGTCAAAATACTTTGCAACCCAATTATCCAACCTAATCTCATAATAATCCCGCCTAAGAATCTTAATATGCCTACAATAATTAAGTGAAGTGACTATTAGTATTCTTTCAACTTTGGGTCTGTTTGGCAAATCAACGGATAACTGATAAGATAGCTGATAGCTTATAGCTGATGGCTGATAGCTGATAGCTTATGTCTGATAACTGATAAGCTAATTGAAGTGTTTGGTAAAATTAGCAGTTCAACTGACTGATATATACAAAATGACATAAAAAGACATTTTTTATTTTAAAATCTCTTGTAAAAAAATCATAAAAAAATCATAATAAAATCTAAGATACTTAAAATTTAATAATTTAAGATACTTAAATTTTATTTTTTTTTAATTTAATACATTTTTTATAGTATTTAAATTGTTTTAATTTCAATTTGTATATTTGATAAAATAAATGATTATAAATAACAATTTTATGACATATAGACAAATAATAAATAAAAGGTTTAAATACTGTATAAGCACATGCAGGCCGCAAGCGTACAACGTACAAAATACTGTATATACCTAAGACGTAAAAAAAAAGCACATAGTCAACAAAAAATATCATAAGTTACCGTAAAAAAAGAGGTCATAAGTTAGATAAAAAAAAAGAAGAAGAAGAAGCTGATACTGTACAAAAAAAAACTAAGAACATATTGAGCAAAAAAAAACGAAGGTCATTAGTTACCGTAAAGAGTATGGTACAAGTGTAAAATAATATACATGTTTTGTTTTAAATATACATACAAGGATAAAATTGGATTTTAGGTGAAATAATAAGGGTAAAATTGGAAGAATAGATGATAAGCTATAAGCTATAAGCTAAAACTAAAACGTCATCTGAAATAACGTCTGAAAAATAAGCTAAAAGTTAATAAAATAAGCTATAAGCTTGTAATAAATGACACTTACCAAACAGGGCTTTTTTCTGTCAAATGAGCTTATAAACTATAAACTAAAAGCTATAAGCTAATTTATGTGCTTGCCAAATAGACCTTTTGTTTTTTCCAACCTTGCAATCCTATTAGTGGAACTGTTGTGCTTTCCTTTTCTTTACTCTGCTTACATAGCCGCTTGGTATACCTTTTTAATGTTTAACTAGTATAAGTTACCCGTGCAAAGCACGGGTTAGTTTTTAATTATAAAAAAAATAAATTGTTTGATTATGATATAAGTTTTTATTAAATTATTTTAATAATAATTAAATTTAAATATATATTTATTTTTAAATGTGTATATAATATTGTGGAAAAAAATTTGGTGTCCAACTTACATTGTTGGATATCGTATCCATAGAGAAAATTTAAGTACATGAGTATCTAGCACTTGTCTCATATATAATTGACATTATATTTTTTTTGTATTGATTTTAATAATAATATAAAAATCATCATATTTTGATTAGTTAGAATTTTTTGTACAATAATTCCTATGAATATAATTTATTTGATAAGAGTCGAGACCTCCCAATCAGAGTTTGAAATTAAGATACCCTGCCTAATTATTTTAAGAGGTAAATTTTTTACCACTAAACTACTTGGCAAGAAAGAAAAATAAAATTCGTGCACGATATTTAATTTTTAGAATTAATTTTATTTTTACCTTGTCCATTTATTTTAACATTTTAGCCATATAAAATGAATATTAGGTTAACTGAAATCTATATATATATTTTCATGGATAATTAATCTGATAAAAATTTTCCACAGTGAAGAAGAAGAAGAAGAAGAAAATCTTTATTGATTAAAGAGATTTTAACTCAATTACTTGATTTTAACTCCCTAAGTTTCACAATTGTTTGATTTTAGTCACCTAAATTTCAATTGTTCTATTTTGGCCCTCAAGTTTACCCCATTTTGCATTTCCTAGTTCTATTGACTTTTTTTAATTAAAATTATTTATGTGGTATTTTAAATAAAATATGCTTTTAAGTTTGTTTGTACCCTGTGTGTTTTCTTATAATTTTTTAATGTGTGCCCCGTGTGTTTCTAAATGGTATCTTCAATATGTGTGTATCCCTTGTGTTTTCTTATAAATTTATAAGAAAAAAATAACTATATTGAATGGTATATTGATTGTGTGTCTATCTCGTGTGATTTTCCACAGAGGTTTTATATTGATAATTCAATTATTTGTTTTTAACTCTCTAAATTTCACAATTGTTCAATTTTGGCCCTCAAGTTTACCACGTTTTTTATTTTCTAATCCCGTTGTCTTTTTTTAAATAAAAATTACTAATGTGGTATTTTAAATAAAATATGTTTTTAAGTTTGTTTGTATCCGGTGTGTTTTCTTATATTTTTTTGAATGTGTGAATCCGTGTCATTCTAAATGATACCTTGAATATGTGTGTATCACGTGTGTTTTTCTATAAAATTTTAAAAAAATAATAATTATATTGAATGGTATCTTGAATTTGTTTGTATTTCATGTGATTTTTCACAAAGATTTTGCATCGTTAATTCAATTATTTGATTTTAACGAACTTCCTAAGTTTCACAATTGTTTTATTTTAGTCACCTAAATTTCAATTGTTCGATTTTGGCCCTCAAGTTTATCCCATTTTGCATTTCCTAGTCTCGTTGACTTTTTTTAATTACAAAATACTTATGTGATATTTTAAATAAAACATGATTTTAAATTTGTTTGTACCCCGTGTGTTTTCTTATAGTTTTTTTAATGTGTGTGCCCGTGTGTTTCTAAATGGTATCTTGAATATGTGTGTATCCCTTGTGTTTTCTTATAAATTTTTTAAGAAAAAAATTAATTATATTAAATGGTATATTGATTATGTGTCTATCCTGTGTGATTTTCTACAGAGATTTTGTATTGATAATTCAATTATTTGATTTTAACTCCCTAAATTTTACAGTTGCTCAATTTTAATAACTTAAATTTTAATTGTTCAATTTTGGCCCTCAAGTTTACCACGTTTTGTATTTCCTAGCCCCGTTGTCTTTTTTTAAATAAAATTCTTTTTTTAAATAAAAATTACTAATGTGGTATTTTAAATGAAATATGTTTTTAAGTGTGTTTGTATCCCGTGTGTTTTCTTATAATTTTTTGATTGCATGTACCCTATGTATTTCTAAATGGTACCTTGAATGGTGTATCCCATGTGTTTTCTTATAAATTTTTTAAATAAAAACAATTATATTGAATTATATCTTAATGTGTGTGTATCTCGTGTGATTTTCCACAGAGATTTTGCACTGATAATTCAATTACTTGATTTTAACTTACAAACTTTCACAATTGCTCGATTTTAATAACTTGTAATAAAAATCTTATTAATTTTGACCCAGTTAGTTAAAATTGTTATTATTTATATAAACTTGATCATAATAATATAATTTCTTTTTCTTTTATATTTTGTGCATTATAGAACATTAAAAATAAATCGTTTTACAAATTAAAGTATTAAATTAATTACATAAATGTTTTTTTACAATTAAATAAATAATTTTTTTAAAAAAAATCTTCTCAATTAAATCCCATTAATGTGTCTTATGAAGTAATAAATACTCGATAAATGTGAGAAGAGCATTTAATTGTTTCCTTAAAATAGTTTTCTTATAATGAATTCGTAAATAGTATATTATATAGATTATTCTAAATGATAATTTTAAATAAATGCTCCCTCTATTTGTAATTGTCAAAACACCCACAAAATTATAAATAAATTGAAATTTATTTTTGTCTTTCACAATTTTTTTACTACTTAATTGAGTTTCGGCTAAAATTAAATTCAAAATAATTTCAATACCAGATACAAATTAGTTCATGTTTCAATACAATAAAAAGATTGTCCCGTTAACCTAATTTAATTGGTAGAATATTTATTTGTAAAATGTAGAGACCGAGGTTCGAACCTTAATACGTTCACTTATTCACTGTTAAGAAATAAAATTATACTCCCTCCGGTCATTATTATAAGCAAAAAAACTACTTATGTGGTGTTTAAGAAATTTAGATAAGCGTAGTTAATTTTTTTATTTGATGTAAGACATTTTGTCAATGTATTGCCCTTTTAAATCACAAGTACCTGTTGTTGTTAGAAGCCCTAGAGGTCAATACTTTTAAGTACTTATATCGAATTATTTATTAATAATATAATATTTTATTTATTAATAATATGAGGCACTTCTTTATTATGTTTGTAAGAGTCTAAAATAATAAAGTCCCTAAAATAAATAGTCCGTTTAATATTAAGTGTGACTTAATCATGAGATTAAATTAAACATAAGGACATTATTCTTAAAGTATCCGTAGTCGAGCCTTAAGGTGAGGCGGGATAACCTTAAAGCATATAGACTATTATGAAGATAGACTGATGATCGCATCTCATGGATCATAGGATAAGGAGTTATCAAGTCTTGACATAAATATAAATATTAGGAGTAATATTTATATTGGATTGACCCGCTATGAGAGTACTACATGCAAAGTTATGCAAAGTGTCATAAGTTACTCTCATGGTGATAATGGTGTAAACCGCCCTTAGACTTGAAACCACTTTGTACCCTAGATGTAGAGTCAAGTACTTTGTCGCTGATCTAACGTTATCCGTAATAGGATAATCATAAAGGCAGTTGATGGATTTTTCACAAAGCATGCTGAGGGACAGTAGTGTCCTAGATGGAATTTGCCAATTCTGCATAACAGGATAAATGTCTTGGTACCAATATTGAACTGGACAAGGATGACACAGTGTATGCCTTGTGTTCAATATAGACATAGGGGCAAAGGGATAATTATACACGAATATATTATCACAAAGGTTATGTTTAGATCACATGTAATTTCTTGTAACTTGGGTAGCATTGATGTTTTGCTAGATACCGCTCAATGTTTATTATATTAAATATGAGATTTAATATAATTGCCAACGTTATGGAAACCTACAAGGGTCACACACATAAGGACAGTGGAATGTGAGAATTGAGAACACCGTAAGGTATGGTACACTTTAGAGAAATAAATATAATGTGATAAGGTATCACAAAATTAATGATAAGAGGTACGCCATAAGATAAGGTGGGCGCACGTGCACATGAGTGGGAAGACTCATAGGCCGCGCGCCCTAGGAATTATCTTGTTGGGTATTTTTTTGTTTGTTTGTTTCAAACTTATCTTGTTGGACAAGACAAATATTTATCTTGGAGAACAAGATAGTAAACTCTATAAATAGAGGTCTTGTACAAGAGTAAATAATACACAAGAGAAAATCATAAGAATTTTAGGGTTACTTGAATGCTAAAATTATTTCTCTATTTCTCTCTCTCACATAAAGTCCCTCATTCATAAGCTAGCACTTGGAGTGAAGGAAAGTTGTTCGTGTGGACTATAAAATTTTTGTCCCTTCTTCTTAATCACATTCCATTTTTTTCGATTCTAACAAAATAAAACCTATACAATATTACGTATTCAATTCTTAAGTTCATTTTATTAGTTTGGTTTGTCATAGCTTGGTGTGTACTTCTATAAATGGTCATGCTAACCGGTGTCTTCGAGATATTGGTTAAGAAACTCAAAAAAAGAAAGATTTAAATTAAAAAAAAAATATTTAGACTTTTGAGAAGTTAATTGCACAAACTCTAATGTCAGTATGTAAAATAATCAAAATAACTTATAATTTGAGACAAATTAACAAAAATAATAATAATTTGAGACGAAGAAAGTAAATCCAATGTATTTTGGGTTGTTTTCTTCTTTTTTTTCAACCAAACATGTGTTACATCTTAAAGTATCGATTCTTCTTTTTACTAGCGGATGCGGAAGCCAAATTTTTGCTCTGAATGGGGAACCCAAGTGCATTGTATGGAGAAGTTAACAGTAATACATTACTCCCTCTGTTCTAAATTATAAGCTGCTTTGAAGAGAAAAAAATTGTACTAAATTATTTATGATATTCAACTATTTTTTAATTTTTATTTTATAATTAACTCTTTTCAACAAGTGAAAATATATTTAACTTAATCATCCAAAAGTAAGTAAAATTTTATTTTTGTATATAATATAATTTGTTGAGTTTTTGGTATTGGCTGCATTATTGGTTGATAAATCATTGTGACAGGATGTGCGATACAGTGTTTCAACATTGTATCATCTGACTGGTTAGTTTGTGCGCGTGTTTTTATTTAAGGAATATCTATTTCTCTCTCATGAATCATGCATGGCGCATTTATTGTTTTAGATCATTGTCAAATATATTTTTATCAAGAATCTCCTTGAAGCATATTTCTGCAGAGAATATATTTTATTTATTATGAAGAAATTAGGTTGAATCAAATATGTGAAGCCCAAGTTGCTTGTGACTCAAGAATGTGTACTGGCTATTTAAAGATATTTTATGACCGCAAGTGCACAGTCTCGTCGTGTAGTTTTAAAAGATATCGAATCCACAGAGACCAATAATCGACCTACCGTATTTCTATCATTACGGTGTAAATCTAAGGCTATGAGTATTTTAGATTTGCTCAGAATGTTTAGAAATTAAAAGAAATAAAATTAAAGAATTAACTTAATTAATTAAAGAGGGATATCAGTATGTAACTAATCAACCTACGGGGATTTAATAAATTAATGGCGCGCGAAAAAGGATTTATTTTTCAGAAAGACTTTCTCGATAAACCTCACACTCTCGTTTTATTAATAAAAACCATACTTTCTAGACTAGGAGTTTTATTGTCACTATTCTACCACCTTAGTTTCGAAAGCATATTTTGAAAATCAATAAGTCCTAATTAATTCTAACGTGGCTCTCGCTCGTTCAAAAATTAATATCAAGTTCCTACTATCTAGTTAAAATCTCAAACTCTCGCTCTATTGATTTTAACCTTAATCGCTTTATTTTACTTTCGTTCAAAAGCTTAGGAGTTTTAAAATTAGAAACCTGAATCAGAAAAATAGTTCAATATGTGGCGCGCCGAATCATCACTAAATCCCCTACGGAGAATTTAGATTACATACCGATATCAAGGAATTTAGCCGGACATAGAAAAATAAATAAATAAATTAAAACAGAAAATTAAACAAAGCATATTAAATAAGCAATAAATAAAGCGCATAAAAAACCTGGTAAAATACTGAATTGGAATTGACTTGAATAAATTCTTGAATCAACCGGTACAAAATTCTGAATTAAAAATTGTAATTTAAACTGCCTTAAAGCTATGTACAAGGCATGGAAAAAGAGAGAGAGAGAGCTGGTTGAATTTTGTCCCCTACTTATAGAAAATATCAAGTCTTCTACGATCCACCTGTAGTACCCGGCGCAAAAAATATACAGATATGCAATGATGAAATGCAATGCACAAATGTAAACAATGAAGCCGCCACCATATTTTATTTATCCCGTGAGGGGAAAGGAAAATAATGATAAAACCTTAAAAGATCGGGTTCGGGAGTTCGTTACATGAGGGGAAGACGTTAACACCCCCTCATATCCGTTGTACTCAACGGGAACCATTTGAGGAATTTTGGTTTGCATAAACAGAGATTAACCGCATATAAAGAAAAGATTACCGCACATTGAACTGAAAAGGAAAAAAGAGTTTTTTATTATTTGGCTTGATGAGAGATGCTCTCGCTCCTACGTATCCCCCAAGTACAATGAGGAAGTCAAAGCTCACGTAGTTCTTCCTGAAAAAGGTTTTGTTTGTTGATTGTTATTAGTGAACGATGCTTAATTCGCATTCCACTGAGACAACAATATTGCTTGTATACTCAACTGAGGTTTAAGCATTTGTCAGAATCAGGGGAATGGATAAAACACCATCCATTTAGGAAAACAGTTAAAAAGATTTTTGACTGCACAAGGGCAGTTGAAAAAGAGTTGACTGCACGGAAGGCAGGAAAATGAATTTGAAGTGAGTTGAGTTGTTTTTATAGTTTTTTAGAAGTGTTCAGTGAATGGGGATTGCACGCCACCACAAGATGTACATCAGGGGTCGGGCTCATCCAGGCCGAGAAAGATGTACGTCAGACTCCCCCTTTTACCACTCAAGTTTAATTAAAAACCTTAATTAAGATGAGAATAGTGCACCGTCACGAGACGTACGTCAGAGACTGCACTATTCAAGCCGAGAAAGATGTACGTCAGACTCCCCTTTTTCGCCTTAATTTTAAATAAATATTCATTGATTAAGATGTGAATAGTACACCGTCACGAGATGTAAGTCAGAGACTGTACTATTCGGACCGAGAAAGACGTACGTCAGACTCCCCCTTTTTTCACCTTAATTAACGAACCATTTTTAGTTATTTAGAAAAACAAAATTTCAAGTTAAAGCACCAAACAGATCACAGTTCAACATTCAAACAATTAAATAACTGAGATATGATAAAATAACATTGTACAAATGATAAATAAATTTATCGAAGAATAAATAAACTTATCGAAGGATAAGTAAATTTATCGAGGGATAAATAAATTTACCGAAGGATAAATAAATTCATCGAGGGATAAATAGGTTTATCGAAGGATAAATAAATTTATCGAAGGATAAATAAATTCATCGTCGATAAATAAATTCAACATGAAACACGGGGTGCAAACCTGAAAGTTGGTGTAGAAACAGCAAAAAAGCTAATCACAAAACAGGCCCAAGGCCCATTTTATATCCAGCCAGGAGGGGTGCGAATAGTAACACGCAGGGGCGCAGAAAGCAAAGTAGATCAGGCCCAAACCAAACAGCAAACCGGTCCGGGTTGAACCAGACCCATAACCCGCTCCACACAAACCAGTTGGGGGGCGCACAAAGTAACTTGGGTGCGCGCGTAGTAAAAACCTGGACCAATGGAATCTCGCCATGTGGCGATGAGGTCTTCTTCAACCTCTCATCACTTGCAGAACCTGTTCCCGTTGTACATGGCTACCGGCGGCGGTGATTTTTGACGGAGCAAGCTACCAATCACGAAAACACACAAATCTTATACCGTTTGACTCGTTTTGATCCACTGAATCCAAATCCAAGCTTAGTTTTTGCGATGGAGGCTCAGAAACAACGAAATCGAGCGCGCGACCGAACGGTGTTTTAAACACCAAAGTCTCTTTTCAGCTCAAATCTCATGAAATTAACGACAGGAAAAGGTTTTTCAATGTTCCAGGAACAAAAACCAACATGAATCGTCCTTTATTTGTCCCTAAAACGAACGGAATGGAAGCTTGAAGTTGACCACCACTTTTGGTTTCTGTGACGGCGGTTTTGAACCATTTCCGGCGCTATTTTGGTGTTTTTATTGACGGATCTGTGTTGAGGAAACTATGAGGAAGCTAATGGTATAATTTGTTTTGAGTTTCGAAGAGTTTCGAAATTTGGGTTGGTGGTGGTGGTTTTCTGGCGACCGGAGGTGGTTTCCGGCGCCGGAATCTGACTTGGTGGTTTTCAGATCAAGCTATTGGAAGTTTTTTGCTCTGATTTTTTTTTATGGGGAATTGTGAGAAAATGATTGTTAATGATTGAGTGATGTGAGGTGTGTATTTATAGTGGTAGGATTAGGTGAGTGGTATTTGTGTAATAAAATAATTATGAGGTGGAGATGATGAGGTGTCGCAATGTGATTGGCCACAAGAGAAAGAAATTGTCATAAAAAATAGAAAATGTAAATAAAATAGAAAAAATGCAAGAAAAATACAAATAAAATATAGAAAAATATAGAAATAAAAATGTGAATTTAAATACAAAGGTAAAAACTATTTTTTTTTTGAATATTTTTACTATCTTTCGCCTAAAAAAGATAAATTGCGACAATTAAAAGAAATAAAGATAAAAAAAAGAAGATAAATTGTAAGCAAAAATTATCTAAAAAACTATTTTTGGTATTTCTTAAGAAGAAGAAGAAATAATTTTTTAAATAAAATATTTATTTTAAAAAACTCAAAATTAGGGTATTACACCACCAAAGTAGGAACAGATGAGGATTAATAGCTAACTTTTAGGAAGAAAGATAGAAGTCCGTTGGATATACATCACGCGTTGCTGGAAGAACAAAAACAGACGGATCAGGAATTTAAAACTCGTGGCGCCCGCCCCGAGTTATGTGGCGGGCGCCACACATATCAACATTCATATATCATGTTTGTTTCACGTGTATATATAACCACATATATATCAAATATATATTGCATCATGTGGTCACGTGGTTTTGCTTGGTTTTTTGCATGGTGGGTGCCATGTGTCACGTGGTGGCCCCACCATGTAGCATGTGGTGGCCCACTATTTGGTGGTTTTGTCCTTTTCGTCTATTTTTATCTCATTTCGATCCAATTTTCTTCGTTTTCAGCTCAATTATATTTTCCGACATGTTATATTAAAATATCTGAAATAGAAACAAATACCGGCATAAAAAGAGACAAATAAATTAAAAACATATGAAAATGCAACTAAAGTTCATGTAAATTAAGCTAAAAATACGATATGATTTCGTGTCATCATAAACCTAATTCTGTAAGAGACTTGTTCACGCCGTTTTTGTTTCTAGAGTCTAGTATTCTAGGTTTTGTGTGTGTGTGTTTATTTGTGAGCCTTTCTTGTATCTCATTGAAGCAAGTTTAGGATGGTTCTCTTCGAGTTGTATTACTTGTGTTCCTCTCATAAGCTTTGAAGTACAGAGTTAGGATTGGTTGATGTTATAACACTCTATGCCTGTAGGTACGAGTGTGTAGTTTTTAGGAGTGTGTCTCCAAGAAAAGTATTTGTATCTGTGTTCATAAAATCCTTGTTGTCTGTAAGGTTGTAAGGGAGAGAGATGGGATCTCTGATCTAGGAGTTCCTAGGTTGAAGAGTCATTGGTAGTGCCTAGGTGATAAGTTGTAAACGGGGCGTTTGCTGATAACTTAGAACTAGGGCTATTATAGTGATAAATAATGTGTCTCATTTATTTGTTTTGTTTATTTTGTTTTTGCATTATCGCGTGCTATATTCGATAAAGGGCTTAGCACATCGTATCCCACACTGTGCATAATGTGCCAGAAATTTCAATTGGTATTAGAGCAGGCACCCTGCCTGTGTCTAGGGTGAGATTCAGGACCTGAAATCTCTGGCGTCATGGAAAAGGAAGGAGGATACATGAACAGACCACCTTTACTCAATGGAGCTAGCAACTATGATACTTGAAAATAAAAAATGACCGCATTTTTGAAATCTATTGATAGCAAAGTGTGGAAGGCTGTTTTGACTGGATGGAATCAACCTACCCTTACTAACAAGGAAGGTACCTCAACAGGGGTGCTAAAACCTGAAGTAGATTGGACTCCAGATGAGGAAGTTGCAGGTCAACATAATAACAAGGCTATTTATGCTTTGTTTAATGGAGTGGACACCAACGTTTTCAAGCTTATTAAAAATTGTGTGTCAGATAAAGAAGCGTGGGAGATATTGAAAACTTGCTATGAAGGCACTAATAAAGTGAAGCTGTCAAAGATTCAACACCTTACATCCAAGTTTGAATCTCTGAGAATGAAAGATGAAGAGAGCATCCAAGGGTTTCACCTAAGTCTCCTAGACATTGCAAACTCTTTTGAAGCCTTGGGAGAAAAGATAACTGATGAGAAATTATCAAGAAAACTTCTTAGATCTCTCCAAACTTCTTAGATCTCTTTCCAAGAGGTTTGATATGAAGGTTACAACTATTGAGGAAGCACATGACATCTCCACCATGAAAATGGATGAACTATTTGGATCTCTCCAAACTTTTGAAACTGTCCTAAACGAACTATTTGTGTCAAATACCGGCGATGGTAATGATCAGAGTAAGGATGAAGGTGAAGAAAGCATAGCAGATGCTATTGTCATGCTTGGTAGACAGTTCAACAAAGTGCTGAAAAGAGTTGATCGTAGGAATCGACAGGATGGGCAGAGCATCAGATTCGACATCAACAAACAATCAAACAATTAGAAGAAAAGAACAGTCAAAGCAAGGGCGTACAATGGCATGAGTGTGAAGGTTATGGACACATAAGGTCTGAATGTGGTACATATCAGAAAAAGCAGAAGAAAGGGTTAATAGTTTCTTGGTCAGATGAAGACTCAGAGGAAGAAAATGAATCAGCTAGACATGCAACTGCCTTCACAAAAATTTGTAAAACAGAGTGTGACTCAGATGAAGATGGTGATATATCTTATGATGAACTTGTGTACACTTACAAAGAGTTACTCACCAGGTACAATGAAGCTTGTAGAATTCTTGAGAAGCAAAAGAAAACTATTAACAAACTCCAAGCTTAAGCGAATGAACAGGCTGAGAAGATCTCAAAAGCTCAGGATGACGTAACTCATGTCAATAACCAAATGGATGAGTTGAGAAAACGTGTGGGTCAACTAAATCCAGGAACATAAATTCTTGAAGAAATCTTGGAGAATGTACCTAGTGGAAAGACAAAGGCTATTGGATATGACTACTCAAATTTGAATCAGTATCAACAGAATCCGAAAACCAAGTTTATCTCAACTGAAGAAGAGTTTGATCCTTACACTAGAAAGACAATGTTGAAGCACCATACTCAACACTCTAGAGTCTATCCTGTCCCAATTTTTTTTTTAGATTCAGTGTTACAAGCACATCAGAAACCTAAGAATCTGAGGAAATATTGTAGATGGGTGTGTCACCACTGTGGTATAAGAGGACACATTAAACTTTTTTTGCTATAGATTGCATGGATATATTGATTAACATTCAAAGGCAAATGTGGTACATGACATTGGAACTACAAAGAAGGAATGGAGGCCTAAAACAGAAGTTGTTGGATTGATTGCTCATACATCTCTCAGAGCTTCCTCCAGTGAAGATTGGTACTTTGATAGTGGATGTTTAGACACATGACTGGTGTAGAGAAGTATCTTAAAAATGTGAAACCTCAAGAGACTGGCTTTTGATCGACGATTTGTGTATCAAAAATATTTTATGACCGCAAGTGCACAGTCTCGTCGTGTAGTTTTAAAAGATATCGAATCCACAGGGACCAATAATCGACCTACCGTATTTCTATCGTTACAATAATGAATAAGGGTTTAGAATTGTTTTGAATTAAGAAGAGGAATTTAAATTAATTAAAGGTGGGATATCGGTATGTAACTTAATTAACCATCGGGAATATAATAAATTAGTAGCGCGCGAACAAGGGTTTATTTTTCAGAAGAACTTTCTCAATTTAAAGGTTTAAACCTCACACTCTCGTTTTGTTGATAAAAACCATACTTTGCAGGCTAGGAGTTTTACTATCACTTTTCTACCACCTTAGCTTCGAAAGTTTATTTTGAAAATCAATTAGTTCTAATTAATCCTAACGTGACTCTCGCTCGTTCAAAGATTAATATCAAATTCATACTATCTAGTTAAAACCTCAAACTCTCGCTCTATTGATTTTAACCTTAGTTGCTTTATTTTACTCTCGTTCAAAAGCTTTGAATAAAATTAGGAATTTGAATCTGAAAAATAATTTAACATGTGCGCGCTAAATCATTATTAAATTCCCTTCGGAGAATTAATTTACATACTGATATCTAGGAGTTTAGCTATACATGGAAAAGGAAATAAACAAATAAAAACAGAAAATTAAATAAGACATAAATAAATAATTAAATAAAGACATTAAAAATCTGGAAATAAATTTCTGAATAAACTTGAATTGAAATTGACGGAAATAACCGGTTCAAAATTCTTGACCGGAAAGTGAAAACAGAACTGAAAACGGATTCCCGATGTGGAAATACCGTTACAGTTAATGAAACAAGAAATAAAAACTGACTGAAAGAAACAGAAAATAAGGCGTGTGGAGATCTGAAATTGAGTCTTCTATTTATAGGAGAATTTTTGCCTCGTACGATCCATAAAAGTAGGGAGGATATGCTTCACTTTTGATCTCATCCAATTGTCGTACGATCAGGAACAGACGCGTGCTTTCTCCCCACGTCTCGCAAAAACAGTTCCAATTGGATCCTGAATCTGTGGCGGGCGCCACCAGGCTGCTTCCTTGCTGGGCTCAATTGGGCTCAGCTGGGCTGCGCAGATTTTGTGCTTTGCACCCCCTTTTTGCTCCGTTTTTTACCCTTTTTGCTCAATTCTCTTCTCCGACCTATTTTATTCGACAAAACTAAAAATAAAACAAATACCAACGTAAAAAGACATAAATAAAATAAAAACATATGAAAATGCAACTAAAGTTCACATAAATTAAGCTAAAAATACGATATGATTTCGTGTCATCAGCTTTGTGACTTTTGGATATGGTGCAAAAGGTTAAATAATAGGAGTTGGTGACTTAATCAATCATGGATTACCTAATTTGGAGAATGTACTTTTGGTTAAAGGGCTTACAGCTAATTTAATCAGTATAAGCCAATTGTGTGATCAAGGTCTGAAAGTTAATTTTACCAAGTCGGAGTGCCTTGTTAATAATGAGGAAGGACAACTGTTAATGAAAGGAACCAGATCTAAAGACAATTGTTATTTATGGATGTCTCAAGAAGAAGCTCATACAGCAACTTGTCTTATCACCATAGAAGATGAAGTACAATTGTGGCACCAAAAGCTAGGTCATCTTAATCTTAAAGGGATGAAGAGAGCAATGTCAGCTGAAGCTATTATAGGGTTGTCCAACTTGAAGATCATTGAAGGCAATTTATGTGGTGAATGCCAGATTGGCAAGCAAATCAGGATGTCACATCCAGTGTTGGAGCACTAGACAATTTCCAATGTTCTTGAATTACTTCATATGGACCTCATGGGACCCATGTAGGTTGAAAGTCTGGGAGGCAAGATGTATGCGTTTGTGGTTGTTGATGACTATTCTAGATACACTTGGGTGAACTTTATTAGAGAAAAGTCAGATACCTTTGATGTCTTCAAAGAATTATGTATTCAAATTCAAAGGGAAAAAGGAAGCAATGTTGTAAGAATCAGAAGTGACCATGGAAGAGAGTTTGAGAACTTTAAGTTTGACGATTTCTATTCCAGTGAGGGAATCAAGCATGAATATTCATCTCATATCACTCCACAATAGAATGGTGTAGTTGAAACGGAAAAATAGAACTATCTAAGAGTCAGCTAGAGTCATGCTTCATGCTAAAAACATTCCTTACCATTTTTGGGCTGAAGCCATGAACACTGCATGTTACATACACAATAGAGTGAGTCTGAGAAAAGGTACTTCCTCAACTTTATACGAACTATGGAAAGATAGAAAGCCAACTGTCAAACATTTTCATGTTTTTGGAAGTAAATGCTATATTTTAGCTGATAGAGAACCAAGAAGAAAACTTGACCTTAAAAGTGATGAGGGAATCTTCCTTGGGTACTCCACAAATAGTAGAGCTTACAGGGTCTACAACTTAAAGACTTAAGTGGTGATGGAATCTATAAATGTTGTTGCAAAAGACTCTCCTTTGAAGGAGAATGATTGCATAAATCAAGGTGCTCCTGTTAGTGACAATGTTGAACAAGATGTTGAAGCACCTGGACATTCCTACAATGAAAAATTCAATGAAGAGTCTCTTGAAGAAGAAGCTGATACAAACACTGAACCTCAGGTTCAAGGCAAAGTTCCTTTAGTACGTGTCCAGAAAAATCATTCCAAGGATCTAATTATTGGAAATCTTGATCAAGGCATAACCACCAGAAGCAAGAATGATGTGATTGCAAACTTATGCTTTGTATCTCTATTTGAGCCAGAGAATGTCAAAGAAGCCTTAACTGATGGAGCTTGGATAGAGGTTATGCAGGAAGAATTGAATCAGTTTGAAAGGAGTGAAGTATGGGATTTAGTTCCAAGACCAGAAAATGTGATTGTTATTGGAACAAAGTGGGTGTACAAGAACAAGTCAGATGAGAATGGTACCGTCACTAGGAATATGGCAAGGTTTGTTGCACAAGGATACACTCAGATTGAAGGGCTTGATTTTGAAGAAACTTTTGCCCTTATTGCTAGATTAGAATCTATTAGACATTTATTAGGAGTAGCATGCATCCTCAAATTCAAACTATATCAAATGGATGTAAAGAGTGCTTTAATAAATGAATATCTGCAGGAAGAAGTGTATGTTGAGCAACCCAAAGGATTTGTTGATCCAGAACATCCTAATTATGTTTTTAAATTGAAGAAAGCCTTATATGGGTTAAAGCAAGCGCCTAGGGCTTGGTATGAAAGGTTGACTCAATTCTTGGAAGATCAAGGATACAGAAAAGGAGGATCCGACAAGATTCTATTTGTAAAAGAAGACAAAGGAAAATTTATAATAGCTCAAATCTATGTAGATGACATTGTGTTTGGTGGAATGTCGGATACGATGGTCCAACACTTCGTCAAGCAAATGCAATCAGAATTTGAAATGAGTCTTGTTGGAGAATTGACTTATTTTCTTGGACTTCATATTAAACAAATGGAGAACACCATCTTCATATCTCAAAGCAAGTATACGAGAAAGATAGTCAAAAAGTTTGGTATGGAAAATGCTACACACAAGAGAACACCAGCACCTACTCATCTAAAACTCACTAAGGATGACAAGGGTGTAAGTGTTGATCAAAGTCTCTATAGAAGCATGATTGGTAGCCTGTTGTACTTGACTGAAAGTAGACCTGACATCACTTATGCTGTTGGAGTCACTACTACAAAAATGAGTTTTTATAACGCCCATTTATTAGCGCTTATTTAAAAAATGCTATTAACACATAAACAAGGAGCTTTATTATAGCGCTTTTAGGAAAAACACTATTAAAGCTTTGAAACAGAGTACACTATAATAGCGCTTTGTAAAACTGCTATAAAAGCCCCAAACACGGAGCTCTACTATAGCGTTTTTAAAAAAGTGCTATTAAAGTTGATACCCTATTATAGCGCCTTTAATATAAGCGCAATAGTTAAAATAATTAATAAAAAAGAAATCTATGTTTGGCGGGTGTCGAACCCGTGATCCCTTGGTACATAAATAATAAATAAAAGTGTAGTTCAAAAAAAAAAATTATTTCTATCTTTCTCCATTGTTCCACTTCTCTCATAACCCTATCTCGTCTCTTCTTTCTCCCATGGAACCAAGCAGATCTCTCACAATTGTTCCCAAAATCAAACACTAAAGTCTCTTATTCTTTCATATCGAATGAATACAAAAGTTTTCCTTCACAAACCCTCTTCTTCACTCATGAGCAGAACTTCATCGTTTTCCTCTTCATTGGTCACCATCAATTGAACCCTAAATCATTCTTCACTCATGGGCTTGGGACGTGCCCATATTTTGTTAATCCCTAAAACTCAAATTCGTCCCTGAAATTGTTGAATTTGAAGTCTAAAACCCAAAACGTTTGAACCCAGAAATTGTTCTTGGAAGGCTCGAAGTAGGTAAACAGTTTCTGTTGGCATCATCCTGTTAACGGCTTTGCCGTCGACTCGCCACTACCTCGTTGTGTTGCAAAAATTGTGAAATCTGGTGAGATTTTTAACTTTCAGTTTTTCACATAGCTCCATTTTCAATTTAACGTAGTAGTAAGTTTGTAACCAACTCGATTCATTGATTTAATTTCAATTTCGCATGATCAAATTATAGTTTCCCCAAATTCTGGTTTTTGTGGTTTACTGACAATATAATCTATAATTAACTTTTATTTTTTAAGCTAGGTTGTTTCAAAGAGTTTTAATTTGCTATGAGGAATTAGTGTTCTTAGTATATCCCTCTCTGCATTGTCTCTTAATTTTCTTCAAGGAATTAGTGTCCTGTACTTATTTGTACAACAAATTGGGGTAATATGTTTCCTCTTAACCTAGCCCTTTTCTTCAACTTCTTCTGCATTTGGATTTTATATTATGTGAATTTGGGAAACTTTAAATATAAAATTAAAATTAGATGATGATTTTGTTGTTATTGCAGTATTGTTGTGTGATATACTAGGATAGAACTGGTATAAGCTAAGATAACAATCATCTCAGGACACTATATAACAATTCTATCTTTGGCCACTATGTAGTAGTTAATGCTGAAATGTATTATTTTGAAAAAGATACACAAGAGTTTTATTTATACAAAGTTGGTTTAGTGTTTCTCTGTTCCATATTTTGTCATCAATTAGCTCTTTGTCATAAGCAGATTTCGAAAGCTTGTTAGATGAAAAAACCTTACTAAAGCGCTATGCTGGCCTTTGTAATGGTTGTGTTGGCTGGTCTGTGTGCTCAAGGTCGCTTAGTTTTTCTGCTAGTTATTTTAGTATCATGTCTCTCTTGTTTCTGTTTTGCTGCAAGCTGGTTATGAGTTTGGAGTTCAATTTCTGATTGGGTGTATCTAATTGGTTCAGTTATGGTGCAAGCAACTCTGTCGCTACACTGTTTTATGTATCTTTTGTTAGACTGAAAGCAGTAGGTGAAACTGTGCAGCAACCACTGCTCAGTTATGTAATTTTCACCTTTAAGTATGTGAAGTTAGGACTTGAAAGTATGTGTAGTTAGAGTCTGAAAACTTTCACTCAAAAACTGTTTTAATTTCAATTTCAGTTTCACTTTCAAATTCAAATTATTCTCTTAAGTTTTTGAAGCCTCAGCACCTCCGCCAATGAGTAAACATGAGGGGAATTTCTCAGTTGCTAGATGGTCGCCTTGGCTCATTGTTGTTTGTGGGGAAGCTCTGAATGGCTAGATATCACGAAAGGCTAACACCTTTGAGAAAATTGATAAGGTATCTTTCTATTTTGCTTTTACCCTTCCTAATGTTTAGTGTATGTTACTTAAGTTTCACTTAATTTAATGGATAATGGTCTAGATGTGTGTGTGATTTGAATTTAAGTGAATCAGTGCATATTATTAAGGACGTAAATCTGGCGTTGATTTTTTGTTGTGGACATGAGTCTTTTTGGTGAGTCAAACATTGGTTTCATGGTATTTTGTTACACAGTTTTCTTTGACACCTTTCGTCGACGGAAAGAAGGAAACCACGGCGCAAGGAATTTTTTGCCAACGCCCTTGCGTTGATGATGGAAGCCCTTAGACCATCGTGAATCAAGGTTTTTCTCCCTGCTTGTTGCACACATATATTTGTGTTACTATTTATGTTCTAATAGTGAAGATTACTCATGTTCAGTTATCATTATTCAATAAATTGAATTCGGGATTAAAAAGTTAAAACTCTAATTTCTAGTGTGCAATGTTTGTTTGACACTTTCAATACCAACACTTCATCCCATGTTAATGATATTTCGATTTTCCCCCCAATTTTGATGAATGGTAATTTTAAGGTACACCAATTATAGGTGTGTAAGAAAGTATCTTATCCCATATCAGTATAGTCATCCATATCCCCATCCTCATTTCCTCGCCAATGCTGCATCATTAATACTTTAATATGGACTAGGAGGAGCATCCAAATAAGATGTCCACAACTAGTTTTTATTTTTATTCCACTTCACATTCTCAAGCCATTCATTATCAGAATTAATCTCTTCATAACAATAGTTAGCTAATTTCCTAATTTCCTTCTTTTTGCCCTACCCTAGAATTATCCATCTCTTAGGCTAATTAATTTATTTTTGTTTTTAAACATTTCATTTTCTTAGTGTGGACCTGAATAATTAATTTAAAATGAATTAAAGCATAATATATATTTGGGATTTTTAAGAATGAAATGCAGTTTATTTTATAAATTCAAAACCTTACCCTTTCAAAAAAGCCGTCTAGTTCTGCTCATAACTGAATGAAACACATGTTAAACTGAGTACCTGTATGTATGGCAAACCACTGCAATTCTGGATTTTCACCACCATAAGAATCTTTCCTTAATTTTATTGAGTCACTGTCTGATTAATTTTATTGAGTCAGTTTAGTATTTGGAGTTTTTATATATAAATGTACTTGGATGGTGTAATTTATAGGATCATATTATTGAGATTGAGAGCATGGCTAAACACTTAAAGATAGAGATTGAGCAATTACTGGTACGGTGGTATATACTTATTTTTATGCATTTATTAATGTGTTTGTGTTTTGGGATAGTTGGATTGTGTTTGCTATTGGAGAAGTTAGCACATAGTTATGATAAAGTGTAAATATGTTCTGATATAAGAGGAGTATCCGTACTCTGTAGTAATTGTATCGATAAAAATTGTTTCCCACATTCACACAATCGGGACATTAGTTGCCGAGCGATCAAGTTTAGAGTTCAAACAGTCTAGATTTAAGCTCAATATTTTAAATTGTCAAATTAAAATTTGAATTTAATTGTCATTGATGGCTTTTTTATTGGGTGAAGATCACTTTGCTTCAGGGAATCTAAATTCGAAAGAAGAGATGTGAAAAGAGTGATAAGAAAAAGGAGTGTCAGAAAATTAGTATTGAAATGTATTGTGTTCTTTGTATCACTAAGCATCACCTTTCTATAAAGTCATCCCTCTTTTATGGTTTAAAGGTACACACACTAACTTGGTGAAATTCATTATCTTAGATTTTTGATATCTTCATTCTTCCGTGTCTTTGTTTTCTCTTTGATTTTTACCTTGCCAAAATTTGACATTCCTTTGTTTTTAGTTTAGATTTTTTTTTATCGTATAGCATTGAAATATATGTGAAACACAACCTTCATGGTTAAATTGCAAAGATCTCCAAATGTCAGAGCATTTCTCATACGTCAAGTCTTTTATCATGCTTCATGAAGGATTTCTATAAACATATGCTTCATGAGAAAGAAACTATGTTATAGGTATTGACCGGAAGTGTGTTAATGTCTAACGTATGTTCTTAGTTGCAAAACTAGAATTGTGTTAATGTCTAAAAAATGTTCTTTTTTTTGCAAAAGTAGAATTGTGTTAATGTCTAAAAAATGTTCTTAGTTGCAAAAATGTTCTTTTTTTTTTGTTCCAGTTGTGAGTTTTATATTTATGATAGTTCAATGACAAATTTTCATCCTTTTTGTAGACATTTTTTCCAACTTTTGCAGTTCAACTAAACCAAGGCAAATCCAAAATAATCGGTGAACATTTTATTAGAGGTGTGTCAACTATTTTGATGGCAGATTATGAGCCAATGATGTCTTCAATTGCCCTATTGGGTCATTGAATTTAAATCATAATTTTAAGTTTTTGACTTCAAATGCAACACTAATTTTGTGCTTGTTATTTACTTGATGATACTGCAATTTGCTGCAATTGAATAACATAGTTTTATGTATATCGAACTGTTATTTGCTTGAATTGAAGAACATAGTCACATGCAAATTATTTTGTAATTATATTAATGAATTTGAAGGTATTATGGAATCAGTGAATCTAACAGTGCTGGAATGAGCGAATTTGATAGTGTAGAAAGACTATACACTTGGATTGTGTCTTTATATAAATTGATGGGTTTCAATATGTGAAATAAGAATAATGGGAAGAAAGATTATATTATTATTGATGAAAGAGTAACTGTAGTACAATTGTGATTCACAACTGCAAGAGAATTTGTTTGTCTATGTGCTATATCCTCATATTTCACATAGCTAGTTGTCTTTGTTGTTGATTTCTTATTTAAGAAGATATTAATATTGAGTATATTTTCTTATTTTATTCAGACTTCTTGAAAACATGAGAGGTGTTGGCTTGGTTTGGAAAAAGTCAGAGAAGAAGTGCTTATGGTAATTTTAATCTGATTGTTTTGGTGTTATGAAGTACTTACAATTGTGATTCACAACTGCAAGAGAATTTGTTTGTCTATGTGCTATATCCTCATATTTCACATAGCTAGTTGTCTTTGTTGTTGATTTCTTATTTAAGAAGATATTAATATTGAGTATATTTTCTTATTTTATTCAGACTTCTTGAAAACATGAGAGGTGTTGGCTTGGTTTGGAAAAAGTCAGAGAAGAAGTGCTTATGGTAATTTTAATCTGATTGTTTTGGTGTTATGAAGTACTTAGCTTTCAAGAAATTGTCTACTTAAAGCTTATTGTTCAGGTTGTACGTGTATATATATATAGTAAACCAATTTTGTTGTGTTGATTGTTATCTGATCAAGGATGAGGATTATATATAGGACCTTTTTTTTTGGTAAGGATATATAGGACCTTTGTATTAGCATAAGTTTGTTTTGGTGGTGATGTACGTACTCAATTTGAATATTGTTAAGTTTCAGCCGACATCTTCTATATTATGCATGTTATATTGGAAAAGTGTTTTTTATTATCTATAAAGTACTTGATATTATTTGCTAGCTGAATGTCACTATTTAACTTTCAAAGTAAGCTACCGGTATCAATTGAAAGAAAAAAAAACTTCAGGCTAGGCAGTATTGATAATAAAACAAATATTTATAATAGCGTTTTTCAATAAGAGCTATAGAAAGTGCTGAGAAAGCGCTATAAATATTAGCCATTAATAGCGCTTTTGTGTGTGCGCTATAAAAAGCGCTATAAATGTCAATCTTTGCTTTTGCGTGGGCGCTATAAAAAGCGTTATAAATGTCAATCTTTATTAGCGCTTTTGCTCGGGCACTATAAAATTCGCTAAAAAAACGCTATAAATTTCAATCTTTATTAGCGCTTTTGCGCGGGCGTTATAAAAATCACTAATAAAGCGCTATAAATGACAATCTTTATTAGCGCTTTTGCGCGGGAGCTATTATAGGCTATGTCTATAATAGCGCTTTTCATGAAAAACGCTATAAATGTATGCGTTTTTGGGCTTAAAAACAGCACTACTATATGCTTGTTTGTTACAATAGCGCTTTCAAAAGCGGTATAATAGGCTCTGGACCTATTATAGCGGCTGGGTCAATAGCGCTTTAAAGTGCTATAAAAGGCTAAAAAGACGCTATAAAAGGCCTTTTTGCACTAGTGTATGTGCTAGATATCAGGAAGATCCTAAAGTAAGTCATTTGACTCAAGTGAAGAGAATCCTGAAGTATGTAAATGGGACTAGTGACTATGGCATAATGTATTCTCACTGTGAAGACTTTGCCTTGTATGGATACTGTGATGCTAATTGGGCTGGGAGTGCATATGATAGGAAGAGTACCTCAGGAGGATGTTTCTTTCTAGGGAACAACTTAATTTCCTGGTTCAGCAAAAAGCAAAACTGTGTGGTATTATCTACAGCTGAAGCAGAGTACATAGCTGCTGGGAACAGCTGCTGACAACTTGTTTGGATGAAGCAAATGCTGAAAGAATATGATGTTGAACAAGATGTTCTAACACTGTACTGTGACAACATGAGCGCCATAAATATTTTAAAGAATCATGTTCAGCATAGCAAGACTAAACATATTGACATTCGTCATCATTTTATTAGAGATCTTGTTGAAAACCAAATTGTAACTCTAGAGCATGTGGGCACAAAGGAACAGGTTATAGATATTTTCACCAAGGCACTTGATGCTATACAATTTGAGAAGTTAAGGAGCATGTTGGGAATTTGTCTGTATGAGGAATTGTAGCAATTACAGTTAAGAGGCATGTGGCGTGCAACAGTTATTTTTATTTCTTCTCATCAATTGCTGTGCGTTGATCAAGGCAATCATGGCCTTAACCACCATATATACACGCCACTATTAATGGTTGGTTATTTTTATTTCAAATCTTTTCCAAATATTTATGTTGCTGCTGTAACTGATGAAGATGTTGAAGAGGATGCTCCAAGCATCATGTCTTCTAAACGAAGAGTTGGTGGGAGATTCATTCCACCAAATGTCCCTGATGTTCCTATTGACAATGTGTCTTTCCACTTCATTGATAGTGTTGCAAAGTGGAAGTATGTGTATGCTAGGAGACTCCGTCTGAAAAGGAAGCTGTCTGATGAAACATTAGCCTTTAAAGAGGTAATTGATTTAATAGAAAAAGCTGGCTTGATGCAAACTACTAGTGGCTTGGGAAATTGCTATGCCAAATTGGTTAAAGAATTTATTGTTTATATTATTGAGGATTATGACAATCCACTTAGCAAAGAACATCAGAAGGTTTATGTTAGAAATAAATGTGTGGAGTTCTCTCCAGCTATTATCTTCAAGTTTCTTGGAAGTAAGGAAGTCACTAACAAAGAAGTGTGTAAGCTAGTGGTGATACAGAGGAGCTGGAAGTGACTGAGTCCAACACTTCTTTTTAAATGATGTAATGGTGTATTGCCCTATTTTGTGCATGTTCCCTGCGTTTCTGTTATGTTTTGTGGTTTATGGGCATAGAGAAGGTGTTTCTGTGACTGAGAAAGAGCTTGAGAAGGTGTTTATGTGACTAAGCCTATGTTGTTTCTACTAGTTCGTACTAAGCTCATGTGCTTCTTAACTCTGTGATCTTCTAATTTGTCAAATTTGTGGCAAAAAGGGGGAGTAAAATTTGGTATGTGCTGATACATTTAGTATGCTCTGATGGCTGTTTTATCTGCACTGCTCTGATTGTGGTATGTTAGTAGTGTAGTTTGGATGGAGTATGTAGTTATGTGTGCATGTGTTTAGGGGGAGCTAATTTATGTTATGTAGGGGGAGATGTTGGATATGATGTTCCAACAACCTATGCATATGTGCAGGGGGAGATGTGTTGATAAAATGTTGAAGCACTCTATTCTACATCCTATCTGTGTTTATGTCTCTGATGATTTAAGGTGAAGTAGTTATTTTATGTTCCGCTGATGCATGTTTCTCTGATAATCTTAGAAGATAGAAGACTTGTCTTATCTATTTCTGCTGATCTTGAAGAATAGTTACTACTGATCCTTATGCATATCTGCTTATGAACTTTTGTTGAAGTATTTGCTTTTAAGCTGAAGTATCTGTTTAAGTGACCTCTAGATGGTCATAATTTGTTTTAGCCAAAAATTTGCAAAAGGGGGAGTTTGTTGAGTCTTTGGTATTGGCTGCATGTTTGGTTGATAAACCATTGTGACAAGATGTGCGATACAGTGTTCCAACATTGTATCATCTGACTAGTTAGTGTGTGCGTGCACGTTTTTATTTAAGGAATTTCTATTTCTCTCTCATGAATCATGCATGGCGCATTTATTGCTTCAGATCATTGTCAAATATATTTTTATCAAGAATCTCTTTGAAGCATATTTCTACAGAGAATATATTTTATTTATTATGAAGAAATTAGGTTGGATCAAATATGTGAACCCCAAGTTGCTTGTGACTCAAGAACGCGTACTGGCTATTTAAAGGATGTGCTAAACTTAATTCTGTAAGAGACTTGTTCACGCCGTTTTTGTTTCTAGAGTCTAGTATTCTAGTATTTGCGTGTGTGTTTATTTGTGAGCCTTTCTTGTATCTCATTGATGCAAGTTTAAGACGTGTTCTCTTCGAGTTGTATTACTTGTGTTCCTCTCCTAAGCTTTGAAGTACAGAGTTAGGATTAGATGATGTTATAACACTCTAAGTCTGTAGGTACGAGTGTGTAGTTTTTAGGAGTGTGTCTCCAAGAAAAGTATTTGTATCTGTGTTCATAAAATCCTTGCTGTCTGTAAGGTTGTAAGGGAGAGAGATGGGATCTCTGATCTAGGAGTTCCTAGGTTGAAGAGTCATTGGTAGTGCCTATGTGATAAGTTGTAAACGGGGCGTTTGCTGATAACTTAGAACTAGGGCTATTATAGTGATATTCCTTCCTGGATTGGTATCCCCCAGATTAGGTTGCCGTTGTGCGCTGAACTGGGTCAACAAATATTGTGTCTCATTTATTTGTTTATTTTGTTTTTGCATTATTCCGTGCTATATCCGATAAAGTGCTTGGCACATCGTATCCCACACTGTGCATAGTGTGGCAGGAATTTCATAATTTACATCTTTAAAGACACATGAAAGTAAAAATAATATTTTTTTAAAATATAACACAATTTTTATGCTTAATTGACCCGTGCATTGCACGGGTAGAAATACTAGTTGGAATATGAAGAGTAATGTCTTTAAGAACAAAGAAAAGATAATAATTTTTTTTTCTTTAATATGAAGGTTAAGGGTAATGTATTTGAAGACAAAAGAGTTCTTATGGAGAGCATTCATAAGAATCGAATCGATATTTGTCGTATTAATTAGCTGAGAAAGCTAGAGAAAAGACAATAAATTACAAATGTTTTGCCTTCGAATCATAAGGACTTCGAGGCAGATATCCAATTACTCAAAGTATCCATGTGTTCGAGAGAAACAAGTACACAAGGAAAAGTGTATGATTTTGTGATCATACTCATTTAAATTAAATGCAATTTATCATTTTATGCAATTTATTTGCTATCCTTTAAAGTTTCTGCAATTTATCTTTAATCAAAACTTTATTTCCTTTGCATTTTTATCAAAGTCATTTACATTTTGTCCTTTAAAATTAAAAATTGTTCATTGCGTTGATAAACATCAAAACTTTCAATCTTAAAACAAAGAGTGTGTCGCGCCGCGAAAATCGCCTTAGCGTTTAGGACACTCGGATTGACACAGAGTCGCATCGAATTTTATTTTTAAAGGGAAATATCGATAAAACCTTAAAAACAATGGAAGGATGGTCATCGCAACCATTTCCAAGTCTGGGAGTTGATTATGCAAGGGGAAGGTATTAGCACCCCTCACATCCGTTGTACTCAATGGGAACCTCCTAATTAATTCTAGGGTATTAAGCAATTTTTTGAATTTTATTTACATGTTTTTATTTATTAGATTTTTATTTTATTAAGACATATTTACAAGAAAGGGGGAAATTTAGGTTTTATATTATTATGTTTGATAAGATGTCTCTTGCTCCTACGTATCCTCTGGTGCGATGATGAATTCAAAGCTACGTAGTTTTGGGTATGGTGTTGGTTGGTGTTTTTTATGAAAAAAAAATTGTTTTTACCTCTTAAATTAATTTTTATAAATGACCTGAAGACGAAAAATTAGATTTGATTGGTTGATGTATTTTAATGTTCTTTTTATGAGTTTAGGTGGAAGACAAATTTTTGGTAAACTAAGTGTATTAGGCGTGCAAACAGCAAAGAGAGTGAGGGAAAACAGCAAGGGCATGAGGCCCAATTCACAGGGAAGGCCTAGTCGCGCGCGCCAGCAGAGGCTGCCTGATCTTGATCAAACAAAGGGGGACATGATAGGTACAGTGTGCGCGCGCGTATTGAATCATGGGGGTTTATATATACCGGAAAACTCATACCTTCAACCTCAAATTTCCAGATTTTCCAGAAAACTTTCCCCACCCCCAAATCGAACCAAAACTTGTTTTTTAACACGATTAATCCATTTCTAAACACGAATTAACCCTCAAAAAACACAGAATCAAATTTAATTTGTTTAGTCGGAAAATTTTAATTTAAGTTTTTTCTTTTGGTTTTTTTTCCTTTCTTTTTTTCGGTTCTGATTTTGTTTCCTTTAACCTCTAAATTTAAATCTCCAACCACCAAATAAACCCTAAAGACAGAATTAAAAAACCCCCAAAAATTTTATACAAATTTTTCGATCTATTTTTTTTTATTCTGCTTTTTTTATTACTATGTACTGGTGTATTTGTCTCAAATTAACAACATAATCATGATCACCATAACAAGGCAGAGAGAACGCAACATCACAGTAAGTATATACAAACATGAAGCAAGCAATATTCTACATGACTAAGGGATCGAGTAACCTACCTGGTGTGTCGTGAACTCCCCGTTGCGTAAGTACCGTATCCTTTTCTGTTTCTGCTTTCTGTTTCGTTATGATTCCGGTTCAGTCCCGCTTCTGATTCTAACCGTTCCCTTTCTGTTTCTGCGAGTTACTACTACTAGCGTTTGAAGGTTGTATCAGTGTTAATTTATCTACAATGTGTAGAAAAATTAACTTTAGGGAGTCAGGGTAGTGTGTGTGAGTTTTGTGTTCAGGGGGTTTGTGAATTTTTTCTGTATTCAGTGTGTCTTTTTAGTGTGAAATTGGTGGTCTATTTATAGCTTCAGAATTAGGGTTGTAAAATTGGTGAGAATCTCTGAAGATTTGTTTTGTAAATTAATCTGAGAAAATTTCTATGATTTTTATGTTGATTTGTTGTATAATTAAGTTTCCTGCATTTTTGGTTTGGTTTGCTGGCTAAGAACATAAATTCAGTTCAGAAATATATCCCACTGGACTTTTTGTTTACTTTGTGCACACTGTTAAAGACCTTATTCACTAATATGTTTATATTCCTTTTTCATATATTCTTGGTCACATAATAACAACACAAAATTTAATTTGAATTATTTATTTTTTGGACAAAAATAAAGAAGAAAATAAAACAAAAAAACGAGTGAAAAAAAAAGGAGTAAAAGAGCTGTCCAGCAAAAAAACCAAAAAAACATAAAATTGGTCAAGGATGGGGGTCGAACCCCTGACCTTGTATACAACCTGCACACGCGTACCCCATCCATTACCCGTTCAACTACACACCTTTTTCTGATAATATAATTAACTAAAAAGAATATATTCATCAACTGAAGGGTAAAATTTGGGGTATGACAGCTGCCCTTATTTAAATATCTTTTAACTGTTTGAAAGATAGTTAAATATAACAAATACCCAAAATTTTGCCTTATGAAAGTGAAAGATCGATTATCGCCTTGACGATGTTTAGATCTTAAGGATAGTCCCCACCCCGAAGGGTGTTTAAATCAAAAATAGGCATTGTCCCATAGGGTGCCTAATGTTTTGAAAAGTAACCATTCCCCCGTAGGGTGATCAGCTAAGAAGGAGTCATTGCCCTGGAGGGTGCTCGAACCAAAAGGTATTGCCCCGGAGGGTGCCTAAACTTAAAAGATAACCATTTCCCCGCAGGGTGATTATGTTACGAAGAAGACATTGCCCGAAGGGTGCTTCAACTTAAAGGAAGGTATTACCCCAGAAAGTGCCTATATACCAATGATACGAAATCATTACCCCTTGGGGTGATTATGTTAAGGAGAAGACATGGCCCCGGAGGGTGCTTCTACTAAAAGACAGGCATTTCCCCGGAGGGCGCCTATATACCAATGATACAAAATCATTACCCCTTGGGGTGCTTATGATAAGGAGAAGACATGGTCCTGGAGGGTGCTTCTACTAAAAGAAAGGTGGTTCCCCGAAGGGTGCCTACATACCAATGATACGAAATCATTATCCCTTGGGGTGTTTATGTTAAGAAGAAGACATGGCCCCGAAGGGTGCTTCTACTAAAAGATAGTCGTTGCCCCGGAGGGTGCCTATATACCAATGATACGAGATTATTACCCCTTGGGGTGATTAAGAAGAAGACATGACCCCGAAGGGTGCTTCTAAAGGACAGGCGTTGCCCCGGAGGGTGCCTATATACCAATGATACGAAATCATTACCCCTTGGGGTGCTTAAATGAGTTAGGTCATCTCCCCTCAGGGATCTAGATCCTAGGAATAAGTAAGAATTATTGCCATCGGCTCGTAGTCGGGATATCCTGATTTGTTGGGGATATGGGGTACCCACCTAGCAGTTTTATGTTGAGAGCTAATCCTTGAGGAAACTCTAAATTTACTTTCCGGTTATGTTGTACATGCATGTAAAGGTATGTAGTGTTTGGTGCATGGTGATGTCATGCATGAATGATGCATGATGCAAAACTGGGGAAGCCTGAGCTTGATTTGGTTTTGTCAATGAAGATTAGACGTTTGTTTTTATTCCAGATGTATGTTTAATGCATGGTAAGTTTATGGGTGCATGAGATGAAATGCTAGGGAAACAGGATTTTGTGCATATAGCGGCAGTATCTGATAGCCCTTTCGAAACCTAGCTCTTTGCTGAAAAAGTGAGATGCCCTTTCTTGCGAGACAATTTAGACATAGCCGGAATCATGTCTGTATATCTGAAATGCCTTTGGAAGGTCAGTCTTTATTGCGTACAATTAGGCATAAATTTGAATTGTGACACTAGTGAGAAACGTCTAGTTTCGAGCACCTTATGTAACCTTTGAGCCATAGTTATTCCTTCGATATTTTATAAATCGAAGTAAAATATGCTTTGAAAAACTTCTTTTTATCATTTTTAGTGCTTGCAATGCATTATTTATCAAGAACAAATCAGCATTCTATGATCAAATGAGAGAATGAATAATGGAAAGCAACAAGAAATTTTATTGATGAATTCAGGCTCTTAAATGGGTAGATAGTACATTGAGGATGCAACTCCTATAAGAGGAAGTTATTAGAAAAGATAAAATGGCAACAAAATTTATTTGAGATTTCACTGAAATATAACACATGCTAATTTCCCCTTTGACTTTGGACTCGCGATACTCTGTTCCGTTTGAGTTTCTTTCGTGGTTCCATGTGCTGCAGTTATTTGCCTTTGTTTATATATCCCTAATTTTTGCCTGGACCGCTCTTTCGAGTTTTCAGCCCATCGGGATTATTTTCCTTTTTTAGTGTCCATAATTTTTGCCTAGACCGCCTTTTCAGGTTTTCAGCCCACCAGGACCCTCTCTATTGCTTAGACCGCCTTTTTCATTTTTTCGATCTAGCGAGCTTTTTTTATTTTAGTCTAATACTTTTTAACTGCATCGGAGTTCACTGAGAGTGGAAGCTCCTCACCATCCATAGTAGTGATAATCAAGTCTCCGCCGGAGAAAGCTTTCTTCACGACGTATGGCCCTCCATAGTTGGGTGTCCATTTTTCGCGTGGATCCCCCTCCTTGAACAACCGAGGACGAACCTTTTTATCGAATGCTTTCTTCAGCCTCCTTTGATATAACTGCCCGTGACATAAAGTCCTCAGCCACTTTTCTTCTATAAGGTTCAGTTGATCATATCTTGCCCGGACCCATTCTGCCTCTTCTAGCTTGGTCTCCATCAAAACTCTTAGTGAAGGGATCTCGACTTCAATAGGGAGAACTGCGTCCATGCCATACACCAGGGAGAAGAAAGTTTCCCCTGTAGAGGTGCAGATTGTCATTCTATAGCCATGTAGTGCAAATGGTAGCATCTCATTCCAGTCTTTGTAGGTCTTTACCATCTTCTGAACGATCTTCTCGATATTCTTGTTAGCCGCCTCTACAGCACCGTTCATTTTGGGTCGATAATGTGAGGAATTGTGATGTTCAATTTTGAACTCCTCACATAGTTCCTTCATCATCATGTTGTTTAGATTCAACCCATTATCTGTGATAATTTTGTTGGGTATGCCATATCGGCAGATGATCTCCTTCTTGATGAAACAGGTAACTACTTGCTTTGTCACATTGGCATAAGATGCGGCTTCAACCCATTTAGTGAAATAGTCAATGGCAACCAGGATGAAACGGTGTCTGTTTGATGCTTTTGGCTCGATCATTCCGATTACATCAATTCCCCACATGGAGAATGGCCATGGTGTTGTCAAGATATTCAACTGAATCGGCGGTACATGCACCTTGTCGGCGTATATCTGGCATTTGTGGCAAGTTTTAACATGGCGAAAACAATCATCTTCCATAGTCAACCATTAATAGCCTGCCCTTAAGATCTTTCTTGCCATCGTATGTCCATTGCGAAAATTCACTTTGTACATGGATGATAGAGTAGCTAAGGCATCCGCCACCTGATTCTCTTTTCTATGAATATGGTGAAAGGTGATTTCATCGAAATACTTCGCCCTTTCACTTGGTAGATGACCAGCTGAGTCTCCATACACCTCAAGGATCTTGATCCTTAAATCAATTGCTGCTTCCAGGCCTAGTATGCATGCTTCATATTTTGCCATGTTATTTGTACAGTCAAAGCATAATCTGGCTGTGAAAGGCTTGTACCCATCTCTTGGTGATATTAAGTCAACTCCGATCCCGTGCCCCATGACATTTGATGCACCATCGAAGGCGAGCTTCCATCGAGCTCCTGGTTCTGGTCCTTTATCATCACCTATGAATTTTTCACTGTCTATGACCACAATGCCTTCTTCCGGGAAGTCAAACTGTATAGGTTGGTATTCCTCCAAAGGTTGGTGAGCAAGATGCTCGGAGAGAACACTCCCTTTTATTGCCTTTTGTGTAACGTACTGGATGTCATACTCAGATAACAACATCTGCAAGCGTGCAATCTTCCCGGTTAGAGCGGGTTTCTCAAAATGTATTTGATGGGATCCATTTTTGATATCAACCAAGTAGTATGAGTTAACATATACTATCTTAGGCGTCGGGCTGCCCATGCTAGGGTGCAACAAGTCTTCTCGAGCGGTGTGTATCTTGATTTAAGAAGTAGATAGCATGCTCTTTTCTTCCTGTTTCATCTTGCTGCCCTAGTACACAACCCATCGATCCTTTAAGTACTGTCAAGTACATAATTAGGGGCCTCCCATGAACTGGAGGTACCAAGATTGGCGGCTCTTGTAGATATTTTTTGATTTGATCAAAAGCCTCTTGGCAATCCTCATTCCACAAAATAATTTGATTCTTTCTCAATAACTTGAATATAGGTTCACACGTTGCTGTGAGGTGCGATATGAATCGAGCAATGTAATTCAGCCTTCCTAGAAATCCACGAACCTCTTTCTCAGTTTTTGGTGCAGGCATATTTTGTATGGCCTTTACCTTGTCTGGATCGACTTCAATTCCCTTTTGGCTGACTATAAACCCTAGCAATTTGCCTGATCTCACGCCGAAGGTGCATTTGTTAGGATTCAACCGTAGTCTAAATTTCCTCAAGCGATCGAACAACTTTTGCAGATGAATCAAGTGCTCTTCTTCCGTTTGGGATTTAGCAATCATATCATCAACATAGACTTCTATATCTTTGTGTATCATGTCATGAAAGAGAGTCACCATGGCTCTTTGATATGTTGCCCCGACGTTCTTTAATCCGAAAGGCATGAATTTCTAGTAGAAAGTTCCCCATAGAGTGATGAATGTTGTTTTCTCCATGTCTTATAGAGCCATCTTGAGTTGATTATAACCGGAGAATCCATCCATAAAGGAGAAAACCGAGAACTGGGCTGTGTTGTCCACTAGTATGTCAATGTGAGGTAGCGGGAAGTCATCCTTTGGACTTGCTCTATTCAAATCCCGGTAATCTACACACATTCGGACCTTGCCATCTTTCTTCGGAACAGGCACAATGTTGGCGACCCATTTAGGATACATAGCGACTGCTAGGAAACCAGCATCACACTATTGGATTTCCTTCCTGGCTTGGTAGCCCCCAGATTAGGTGACGTTGCACCGAATTGGGTTAACAATTCCTTGTGTTTTTACTGCTTTTATTATTTGTTCTTTTATTACGTGTGTTACAAGTTTGGTTAATGTGCACAAATCTTACCACACATCATTCTGTCTGAATATTTAATAATTAGTGGTACGCCAGAATTTCAATTGGCATCAGAGCAGGAACCCTGCCTGTTTTCGGGTGAGCTCCAAGGAAGATGAATTCTGAAAATACAGACAAGGAAGGTAAATTTGTTACCAGGCCACCTTTATTAGATGGTACAAACTATGATGGTTGGAAACCTAAGATGCTAGCATTTCTTCAGTCCCTAGACAACAAATCATGGAAGTCTATTCTGAAAAAGTGGGAACCACCCATGATCATTGATAAAGATGGTAAGGCTACTGATGTCCTAAAACCCCCAGAAGACTGGACCAAAGAGGAAGATGACATTGCATATGGAAATAACAAGACATTGAATGCTCTGTTCAATGCTGTTGATAAAAACATGTTCCGACTCATTAAGAAGCAAACAGTAGCTAAAGTTGCATGGGATATGCTGAAGACAAATCAAGAAGGTATAACCAAAGTAAAAATGGCAAAGCTACAACTTATAACAACACAGTTTGAAAACCTGAAAATGAAGGAAGATGGCAACATATATGATTTTCAAATGGAAGTGTTGGACTATGCGAACATGTTTGACTCTCTGGGAGAACCAATAGCTGAAGAGAAGCTGTGTAGAAAAATCATTAGATCTCTTCCTAAGAAGCTTGATATGAAAGTTACTGCCATTGAGGAAGCTCAAGATATTGCAAACATGAAGATGGATGAGCTTATAGGATCTCTTCAAACATTTGAAGGTACATGTAATGACAAAACGGATAAGAAAACCAAAGGTATTGCTTTTGTATCAAATGTAGGACTTGAAAAATTAGAAGAACCATAGATCAACAATGATGCTACAGATGAGATAGTTTTCCTTGGTAGGCAATTCAACAAAATTCTAAAGAAATTTGGAGGGAAACCAAGACAAAATACACAAGTTGAGGCTAAAAGATCTAATTCCCCCAGAAAAACAAGTGAAGGCAAAGGAAAAGAAGTGAGATGCTTTGAATGTGATGGACATGAACATGTCAGACCAGAATGTCCCACCTTCTTAAAAAATCAAAAGAAAGGACTATCTGTTGCTTGGTCTGATGATGATTCAGAAGATGAAAATCATGGAGGAGAAGCTGTTAACCTAGTCACTGCCTTAATTGGGTTATGTGATGTCCCTAAGACTGAATCAACAAAGGAGGTAGTGCCTTATGAAGAGCTAGCTGCAAGCTTCAAGGAACTATGCTATGAGGCTGAGAGTACTTACAAAAAGCTGCACAAGAGCAATCAAACTATCAAGCAGATGACAGCTGAAAGAACAAGTCATATCTCTCAAATCTCAAAGCTGAATGAAGAAGTTGTAGAACTTACCTCAAAACTTGAAGAGATGAAAAAGCAAGTCAGAATGATGAACAATGGTACAGACATGCTGGAAGAAATACTGGATGTTCAACAAATTGGAAAGCCTAAAGGAATTGGTTTTGACTATCAGTCTCTAAATAGGCGAAATTACAAAAACAGTGGTACAAAATTTGTTCCAGCAACTGAAGCTTACAACTCAACAACGTGGAACAACATGTGACCACATCCCAGTACCACATCTCAAGTTGTCTCTAAAATTTGGATGTGTCATCACTGTGGAAGGAAGGGACATCTAAGACCTATCTGCTTCAAATTGTATGGATATCCAGAACGTCAACAAAATCATAAGAAATCTGAAGTAAAGAAAGAATGGAAACCCAAAATTAAATGTGTTGGACCATCCCAGTACCACATCTCAAGTTGTCTCTAAAATTTGGATGTGTCATCACTGTGGAAGGAAGGGACATCTAAGACCTATCTGCTTCAAATTGTATGGATATCCAGAACGTCAACAAAATCATAAGAAATCTGAAGTAAAGAAAGAATGGAAACCCAAAATTAAATGTGTTGGACTAGTTGCAACTCTTAAAACTGCACCAACACAAAGCTGGTACCTTGACAGTGGATGTTCAAGACACATGACAGGGGTGGAAGAATTCATAACAAACTTACAACCTCACCCTGAAGGACATGTAGTCTTTGGAGGTGGAGCAAAAGGTGAAGTAAAAGGAGTTGGAGATTTGGCTATAAAAGGTCTGCCAGAAATAAAAGGTATTTTATTAGTCAAAGGCTTGAATTCAAATCTTATTAGTATCAGTCAACTCTGTGATCAAGGTCTCAAGGCCATTTTTTCAAAAACTGAATGTATAATTTCTAATGATTCTAGAAGCACCATAATAAGAGGAGTAAGATCTAGAGACGACTGCTACACCTGGTCACCACAGGAAGAAGGTAGTTCTTATGAGGATATCATAAGTAAACTTGAAGAAATGAAGTTGTACCTCCAAAGATTGGAACATCTTAATTTGGAAAGAATGAGGATAGCAAAGAAAGTTGTCAGAAGTAAAACAAAGCTTGACATTGAGAAAGGTATTGTTCAAATACATTCAGCAAATAATAGAAACTACAAATTTGACTACAGAACAAATACTGTGAAGAAGCCTACAAGTGTGAAAATCAATGAGTCAAGTATATCTGCAGATGACGTGCAAATGAATGTGGACACATCTTCAAAGCAGAATGTGAGGTTTGAAACAACTAATCGTGATGAGCAGAACATTGAACAAGTTGAAGAAGTCATGTCTGTCAGAAAAGAAAATGATTACTCCTCTGATCTTGTTGTGAAAAGCCTAAATAAAGTAACTTACAACAGAAGGTCAAAGAATGAAGAAACCAACTGTGATCCAGTCTACAAGGTAAAGCTAAAGAGTGTGAAGGAAGCTCTCATTCAAGAACTCTGGATTAATGTTGAGCCAATGGATCCTGGTAGATTCAAAATCTCAAAATATGTTAGGCACTCTAGATGATTGCTTGTTTCTTAGAATGAGTCCTAAATCTTGGTCTGACATAAAGCAACATAATAGCCTTATGACTAACACTGACCATATTGGAACTAAAGACAACAAGACAAAAAGGATTTGGTTGAGGCAAAAGAAAAAGGGAACCAGTGTGGAGTCAGATGTGTTCACAATCTGCCTTGACAATATAAGCAACACAAAAATTCTCAAGAATTCCATTCTCTCTAACAATATTAAGAATGAAGGTGCTGAATACACGTGTATCCATGATTTTGCTAAAGGAAAAATTACCTTTATTGAGAATGTTGAAACTGAAGATGAATTTAAAAGACTTATTGGAAAAGCTTTAAGTTTTGTCAAAATTGAGAAGTTGAGGGGCAATAGAGACATTTGCCTAACAGAGCAGTTGTAGCAATTAAAGAAAAGGGCGCGTGCAACGGTTACTTTGAAAATTCATTACTTGCATGTCATTTGTGTAGAACGGATCAAAAATTTCCTTAACCGTTCCACTCTCTCCATCAATGCCATACATCACGCTGTAGTTGCAAACTCTCTCTCTGTTTAAACTCTCTCTGAAAACTACTCACACTATCTTAACCCTAATTCACTCAAAATCTCCATCATGTCTAAGAAATCAACATCAACTCCTCAAAACTCTTCCTCAAATATGTCTCCTTCTCACTCAACCAGATCGAAACACATGGAAGACAAGAATGTACTCATTACAGATGCAAAACCCATTACCACTGTGCATGCGTCTAGTTCTAAGAAGGCGAAGACGTCATCTGTCTCTGTCAAGAAGAAGAACACGAAGCCAGAGCCAAAAAGAAAGGTACACACGATGACAAGTTTATATCTATCGCCTACTAATGAACAGAGTGATGCCACTGACTCTGTTGCAAAACAAAAACCACTTACAAGTACCAGATCTGAAAATGACATAGTGGAAGATGAAGCGATTCCTACCTCAAAGGATTCTGGTAAGGTAGTTGTTGATCCTGTTACTACTGAAATATTTGTACCTGCTGAAACTGTTGTTGATTGTGCATCACCCAAAAGCCAACTTGTGGTTGATGTTCTTTCTGGCTTAAAAGACTCTGTTCCTGAGACTGATGTGTTGCCTGATGTTGACACATCATTGACACATCCTGATCCTGTTGTTAACACTGAAAAAGAGGATGAGAAAAGTAGATCAAGCTATGAATCTGCAAATGAAAAAGATGCTGAAGATGCTGATGCTAGTAAGAAAGCATCTGAAGATGCACAGGAGGAACACTCTGCTGAAAAAGACGACTCTGATGATGAAGAATCAGAAAAATTTGAAAAAGTTACCACCCCTGTCAACTCTGCTGAAGAAAACAATGAAGATTCCTCAAACAACTCTAGTTCCAAAAGTTCATCTGTACAAGAAAGTGAAGAATCTGAGAAGGATCAAGACATCATTGATATTGAACAATATAAGGTGGTTGCAAGAAAATTTGTGTCTGCTCCCAGCATCAAAGGGGGACTAAGACAAAGAAATACTTCACAAGCAGCTCCTACAAAATCCACTCTTGCTGTGAAATCTGTTCCTGTCAAGAAAGTTGTTCCAAAACCTACTCCATCCATTTCAAAAGGTAAGAAAAAGACAGCTGTATCAGGCCCTCCTAGAGAACGAAGCAAAGTTGAAATTCCCACTTCTAGGAAGAGCAAAAGAGGTCTGAAAAGAAAGGCTCCCACAAGTGACTCTGACTCAGAGTATGATGTGGACAAAGATGTGAACACATCTTCTCAAGGGCCTGCAACTGCTAAGAAGTCTAAGAAGGTTGCTGATGTCCCTGATGTGGAGATTGATAATGTCTCCTTTCACAAGCTTGAAAATGCACAAAGATGGAAGTATGTGAACAAGAACTAAGTAAAGATGTGTTGAAGCAAGAGGAAGTCATAAATTTGATCAAGAAGGCTGGTCTAATGAAAACTATCACTGAACTAGGAGATTGCTATGAGCAGTTGGTGAAAGAATTCTTGGTGAACATCCCTGCTGAATGTGATAATCCTTTAAGCAAGGAACATCACAAAGTGTTTGTTAGAGGAAAATGTGTTGAGTTCTCGCCTGTTATTATCAATAAGTTTTTGGGAAGAAAAGAAGGCTCTGAAGCTGAGTTGGAGGTCACTGATAATGAGGTATGCAAGGAGCTTACAGGGAACAGAGTAAAAGTGTGGCCAAAGAAGGACAAACTATCTGCCACAAATCTTACAAACAAGTACAATGTGCTAAACAAAATAGTTGCAGCAAACTGGGTCCCTACTCATCACAACTTCAATGTAGCTACTGCTCTTGGCTGAATCATTTATGCTGTTGGTAAGGCTCTTCCCTTTGACTATGGCAATTATTTTTTTGAGCAAATCATTAAACATGCCAAAAGATCTACTGTTGTAAAAATACCTATTGCCTTTCCTACTTTATTATGCGCAATCATGCTTAAACAACAACCTACCTTGAAGAGGGATGGAGACTTTGCTATGAAAAGGGGTAGCAAGCTGAATGTTATACTACAGACCTCTAGCAAGCATAATGTGCAGGATGATGAGGGCACATCGGCCTCTGGTACCCTCTCTAGTTAAAGGCTACCTGCAAGGGTTTGGCTGAAAAGAAAAGCAGGCTTGAGCTGGTCATTGCTGCCTTGGAGAAGGAAGAAGCTGATGAGGATGTGGCTGACAAGGGTGAGCTGGAGGTTAATGATGAAGTTGCTGAGCGTGATTCTGGTTGGGATTCTGGGGAGGAGGTAGATGAAGACAAGGAAGCTAAGGATGAGTCCACTGAAGGAAGTCCCTCTGTCTGAATCTAGCCATGGCTGTGTAATTTTCTTTTTTCTTTTGGATTATTAATTTTTTCTTTTTGGGCACTTGCCCTGGATATTATTCAGCACTTCTGTGTGCCTATGGTCTGTACTCCTGAATATCTCCCATGATTTGATGCTATGCGAATCTGCTAGCTTATCTCGTTCTCTGAGTTTGAAGACTATTTACATGCTCTGATATGTTTGGCAAAATTTTATGTCGAAAAAGGGGGAGTAGATGTTAGTTGTTAATTGTTGCTCTGCTGTTACTCTGATATGTTCTCTACTACCTATGCCATGAAGAGTATGTTGATTTTGAAGTATGCCAAGTAGTATGCATGTGAATTGTTAATTGTTCTTTGGGAGTGTATGTTAATCTGATATGCTTGAAGTATGATGTGATTGAAGATGTGGGCACAATGTGATTGATTTATGTTAGTTGTTGATTGTATGCATGATGTGCAAGAAGATGTTGACACATAGTTGGTGTCAGTATGTTACTTGTTAGTTGTTTGCATGATGTGCATGAAAAGGTGGACACATGGTTGGTGTCACTATGTTATTGGTGAATTGTTAATTGTCTGCATGATCTGAGAAAGTCCTTCTTGTTCATTTTTTATGAAGTTGTTATTGAGGGGGAATGTTACTCACATGAAGCTACTAATGAGGGGGAGTTCTGTTTCTCATTAGGTGTTAATTGTTACTTGTTGATTGTGTTCTTGCATGCATGTGTGCTACTTTTAGCATGTCAAGCTATATGTGTGTTTTCTCAAACACTGATGTGAGGATCTCTCTATCCTCTGATTATTTGTGTGAGGCTATTTATTGTCCGCTGCTGTGTGCCTCTGATGTTAATTGTTGAAAGCTTATTTAGTAAGCATTCCTATGAGGAATCCACTATGTTAATTGTTGATTGTTGATTGTCCTCCTTCAAGCTACTATTCTCTGATTAATATGAAGGAGTGTGTCACTTTTATCTCTCTAGCATTGATATCTGGTCCAAGATTGTTTTAGCCAAAAATTTGCCAAAGGGGGAGATTGTTAGTGTTTTTGTGTTGGCCTCATTTTTGGCAAAACACAATGTGGAGGACAATGTGCACACATCATTGAAGATGTGAAAAACAATGTGTGCACATCATTCCACACCGGAACTTTTGTGACTTATTTACGCGCCATATCTTTCTTGAAGATTCGTTTTGTTTTTGCTTCGCTTACTTGCTGGGTAAGTCGCGCGCGTACTGTGAACCATCAGGGTTACTTGTTAACCTAATTTTAATTGTAAAAAATATTTTCCAAATGTGGAAACATATTATATGGTTCAAATTTATATTTCTTGGGTTATTTTCTTACAAGACATTCTTGAAGCCCAAGACACGTCTGAAGACCTATGCTAATCTGAAGACTATATATATGTGTGAAGACTAAACCTAATACTCACTTGAGCCGTCTTGAAGAATTAGAGTTTTAGGGTTTAAGTCTTTGTGTTATCTGTGTTCGTTGTTATTTGTGAGCCTTTTCTTGTGTCACCTAGATGCTTGCATAAGGACTGGGATTATTGAGTTGTAATCCGAAGCTTTTAAGCAAGGAATATTGTTCATTACTTTAAGCTTTGAAGTACGAGTAGTGTATTATTGTTTGGGGAGTGTTCTCTAAATCTTTTATTGTTGTTTTTCATAGATAACACTGGTCTGTGTTTAGAGTGGAAGTGAGACGGGTTTCTCTTACCTATGGGGTACCTAGGTAGAAATATAGCACGGGTATTTGGCGAGTTTCTAAGTTGTAAACCGAGGTATAAGCCGGCTAACTTAGAAACAACATTACCCTAGTGGATTTCCTTCCTGGCTTGGTAGCCCCCAGATTAGGTGACATTGCACCGAACTGGGTTAACAATTCCTTGTGTTTTTATTGCTTTTATTATTTGTTCTTTTATTACGTGTGTTACAAGTTTGGTTAATGTGCGCACATCTTACCGCACATCATTATGTCTGAATATTTAATAATTAGTGGTACGCCAAAATTTCAAAAGCATTTCACCAAGATGTGTAGGCCTTTGTTGTGATAATTTTTACTCGCGATTAATTCATCTTTAGTGAACCCAAGACATCTGCTTGTAGTGATATTACCAACCACCCCATCAAACTGATCAACAGTAATGTCTTTTGCCACATGAGCGTCGCTTAAGACTTTCAGTAGCGCCTCTCGATGAGCTTCAGAGCTGAGAAGCAAAGACAAAATAGAAATTTTGGATGGTGTCTGACCCAACTGGTAAATTATCTTGTAGTCACTCTTTCTGATGATTCTCAAGAATTCTTCAGTTTCTTCCTGAGGTACAGTGTTTTTCTCTTTAGGAAGTGCCGAAGGGCTTGCATTCTCCTTGGCCAACTCTGGGGCATAAATTCTGCCACTTCTTGTTATGCATCCTATACCTGTTATATTTGTGACATCAGGTTCCACCTTTGATAACAACTTTCCTCCCATAGAAGCAGTGTGCTCATAATTCCATGGTACCTCTTTTGTGTTTTTAAAAGGAAATGGTGCAGGCACATGGAATACTATGGGATCTACTAATTTTACAGGTATATGTATCTCCTTCCTTCGGTAAGAGATCTCAATTGGTGTTGGACTTTGAGATTCCAAAGTGGCAACACATGTATCGGCCTTTGAGTAACCGACTTGAACCAAGCCTTGATCCATCATCTGTTGCAAGCATGCTTTCATCTTCTGACAATGGCTCAGATTTGTCGTACATATATCACAATGAGAATGCATTTCTTTGAACACATCATACCCAATCGACTTTTCTCTGATCACTGACATGGGAGCCTTTATTTGAGACACCTCCTTGATTAGATCATACCCTTGAGATTCTTCCACAACATTTATTGAAGCACATGTGTGACCGGGAAGCGGACTGGTTGTCACATTTAGCTTCTCCTCTTTAAAGAGTAATTGTTTTTTATCAATGAGCTCTTGAACTTTGTACTTGAAGGCCTTACAATTTTCAATGTTGTGGCCTGGTGCCCCTTGATGGAAATCAAATTTAGCGTTTACATCATAATTCGGAGGATATGGCGGCATCACGGGTTTGAGAGACCTGGTCTCTACCCATCCTTGTTGAAGTACGTATGGTAAGTGTCGCGCCGCGAAAATCGCCCGAGCGTTTAGGACACTCTGTATGACATAGAGTCGCCACGGAATTTTATTTTTAAAGGAAAATATCGATAAAACCTAAAATAATGAAAAGATGGTCATCGCAACCATTTCTAAATTCGGGAGTTGGTTATGCAAGGGGAAGGTATTAGCACCCCTCACATCCGTTGTACTCAACGGGAACCTCCTAATTAATTCTAGGGTATTAAGAACATTTTAAAAGTTTATTTTCATGTTTTTTTATTATTAGAATTTTTATTTTGTTAAAGAATATTTACAAGAAAAGGGAAAAATTAAGTTTTTTATTATTATGCTTGACAAGATGACTCTTGCTCCTACGTATCCTCTGGTGCGATGAGGAAATCAAAGCTACGTAGTTCTGGGTATAATTGTTTTTTGGTGTTTTGTAGAGAACGATGTTTTAATCGCATTCTAGTGGTTAAACGCCGCTTGTATGCTCGCACGGTGAAGGTTAAGCTTTGTTTGTATCACGTTTGAATTGATTGAAAACATGTTCATTTTATGCAAAAAATATTTCAATTTGATTTTGAAATTGGCCCTAAGGCGAAAAACTTAATTTGAATTTGTTAGTATTTTTTAAAAGTGGAAGACGACTAAAAGTCGGACAAAGTGTGCACTAAGCCCCCAATTAATCGAGAAGCGAAGGGATGTGCATCTGGCTCCTCTTTTTTAATCCATGATTTATGATTTATTTGTTGTTAACAGAAGACGACTAAGAGTCGGACAAAGTGTGCACTAAGCCCCCAATTAGTCGAGAAGTGAACGGATGTGCATCCGCCTCCTCTTTTTTAAGCCACATTATTTAAGACATATTTTATTTACAAGAGCGTAAAATTAGCATATTAACATCTAAATTAAACTTGAATGGGTTGGGATAATTTAAATGAATTGAGTGAATTATGTACATTAAAAATAAATACAGAATGGTGCAAATAACAGTTAAGGGGGGTGCAATCAGGCCCAGGCTGCACGGAGCCCCAATGTCTGTTTGATCATGGATCAACAGAAGGGCGCACAGGAGCTACCGTGGGCGCGCGAGTACCGGAACAGACAGGGGTCTATATATACACAAAATTCAAAAATTCTCTCATTTTTCACAAAGCTTTCTCTCTCTTCCCTCTCTCACTCATCCAAATTCTCTCTTCTCTCTCCTGTTCTTGAGCCTCATATGAATGTTCTTCATTCATGAAGAACTCTGGTTGAGCTTCAACCGAAGCCACCGCGCGCGCCCAGTTTCCGGCGGCTTCGCAGCCGCGCGCCACCGTCCGCCGCCGCGCTGCCCAGAATTCCGATGAGTTTTCCAGTTGAGTTCCAACTGGAAAACTCATATATTCTCACCATTTTCCAGATTTTCGGATCCGACCCCATATCAACCCAAAATTCATTTTTAAACACGATTAAACCACTTTTAAAGACATGTTAGCCCTCTAAAACACAAAATCAAACTTTAAAAACTTAAGTCTGAATTTTTTTAGATCCAATTCTGTTTTTTGTTCTTTTTCGGTTTAAGTCCTTTTTTTTTATTTTGTTTTTCTAAACTTTTACCGTTACAGGTTGTATACACAGAAAATCAATTTACTTGTCCTTAAACAAACACAAATCCGAACCCTAGAATTCAATTAAGAGAAATTTCTACACAAATTCAGAGCAAACAAGCATTCACATGTTTAACAGGGATTTAGAACCAACCTGGTGCGCTGTGTAAGTAATTTCTCCCTTTGTTTCTGTTTTGATTCCGTTCCCGTTCTGATTCGGTCCCGATTCAGCTTCTGTTCTGATTCTGTTTTCTATTTGTGCGAGGTGTGCTACCGGAGGATGAAGGCTTATTTGTGAATTAGTTTTCTATGATTGTAGACAACTAACTTTAGGGTTTTTGGGAGGCAGTGAGCATTCACTGTATTCTGTGATTTTTTCTGTCCGTGCATTTTCAGTGTGTTTAGTGTGTGTAGAATTAGTGTGAAATTGGTGGTCTATTTATAGTGTTGATTTTAGGGTTGTATAATTTGTAAGAATCTGAAAACAGATTTGTTATGTTAATTGTTATGAGAGATTTTCTATGATTTTAATGTTGATTTGCTTTAAAAATAATAATTCAGTGTTAATTTGCTTACTTGGTGACCAAGACCAAAGAATTGATTAATTTTTATGTTCTGCTGGGCTTTTTCATCACTACACGCGTGACTTTTCTCCTAAATAATATATTTGATGTTTTTTATTCTGTCACAATAATGGACAAAAAACAGAACAAACAAAAAATATAATAAAAAGAAGTCTTAAAAAAAAGATTTGGCAAAATGCCTCCAGGGGGAATTGAACCCATGACACTAACCATAAAGAGCTCACACGCGCGCTCCCCTTTGCCAATCCAACTGTAATCACTTTTCTGATATTGATATGAATTAAAAAATATATGTACCAACAATGGAGGGTAAAATTTGGGGTATGACAGCAAGATCTGACCATATGGTACGGGAACAGGATCAAACTGTACCGACACCTGTCTTCTTTCATAATTATTCCATGTCCCTCACTGATTTCCTTGCGCGTATCCCCTTCTCTGTTGTTGATGATTTTGTTGAGGCGCAGCTGGTGGTGGTTGTGAATAGGGATAATATGATAGTTGAGCAGAGGGCGCCTATGATGACCCTATGGATTATTGCCAAAGAACTTCTTTGTCCTATTTTGAGAGTTAGGAGCACTTTGAATCTTACCATTCTTTATCCCTTCCTCTACTCGCTCTCCAATCATTACCATGTCAGCAAATCCAGATGATATACTTCCAACCATCTTTTCGTAGTAAGGCCCTTGCAGAGTGCTCATGAAAGTGAGATCCTTCCATAACTGGATTTGGGCCTCTTCTAGCAACCGTTTTTGTTCGCGGTTAAGAGCTTCTAGTTTTCGCCACTCATGGGAGACTTGGTGGAGCTTCTACTCTATCTCTTCTTTTTATCTTTCGAGGCGAACAATAGTTGCCTTCATCTCATCAATTTCTGAAATAGAGACAGGAACTGGCTTTGGCGAGCCCGGCCGAGCTAACGGGCGGGCAACGAAAGGAAGTTTAATCTCTTTGGCGCGTTCTTCGACCCACGGAGTTGTTGGTGTAAGCCCTAGAGGCCAGGACTTTTAGTATTTGTATCGATCTAATTATTAATGATATAAAGTTTTATTTATTAATAATATAAGGCATTTCTTTCATTGTGTTTGTAAGAGTTCAAAATAATGAAATCCCTAGAATAGATAGTCTGTTTAATATTAAGTGTGACTTAATCATGAGACTAAATTAAATTTAAGGACACTATTCTTAAAAGTATCCGTAGTCGAGCTTTAAGGTGAAATTGGGATAACCTTAAAGCATAAAGACTTTTATGAAGATAGACTGATGATCGCATCTCATGGATCATAGGATAAAGAGTTATCAAGTCTTGACATAAGTATATAAAATATTAGGAGTAATATTTATACTGGATTGACCCACTATAAGAGTACTACATGCCAAGTTATGCAAAGTGTCATAAGTTACTCTTCTAATGATAATGGTGTAAACCGCCCTTAGACCGGAAACTACCCTTGTACCCTAGATGTGGAGTTAAGTGCTTTGTTGCTGATCTAACATTGTCCGTAACAGGATAATCATAAAGGCAGTTAATGGGTACTTCACAAAGCATGCTATGGGGCAACGATGTCCTAGATGGAATTTGCCAATCCTGCATAACCGGATAAATGTCATGGGCCCAATATTGAACTAGACAAAGATGACACCAAGTATGCTTTGGGTTCAATATAGACATAAGGGGAAAAGGGGTAATTGTACACACATGTATCATCGTTAAGGTTATGTTTAGATCACATGTAATTTCTCATGACTTGGGTAGCAATGATGTATTGCTAGATACCGTTCATTGTTTATTATATTAAAAGGAAATTTAATATAATTGACAACGTCATGGAAACCTACAAGGTCACACACATAAGGACAGTCTAATATTGAGATAATTAAAGAACACCGTAAGGGTATCACGGTAATTAAACAAGCAAGGTACACCGTAGTGTACAATGGGAGCGCGCGCGCATGAGTATATACACTCATGAGGGCGCGCGCGCCCTAGTATATCCCTTGTGGGCTTTTTGTTTTCTTTTTGTCCAAGATAAGAAATTATCTTGTTACACAAGACAAGAGATATCTATAAATAGAGAACTCTTGACCAAAGCTCTACACACAAAAAGCATAAGAAATATTTTAGAGTTGGAAACCCTAAAATAATCCTTCTCTCAATATTCTTGAAAGCCCTCATACTTAAGGGCTAGCACTCTTTTGAAGGTGACTGTTCGTGTGGACTAGCTAGAGGCGTCGGCTATATTCATCAACGCTCGTGATCTTTTCTAGTTCAACGGTTTTAGGGGTTCTGCTCTACAAGAGGTAACAAACCCTAAACACATATCATGCTCATTCGTAAGGATCAATAAAGGAATTTTTTTGAAATTCCGCTGCTTTACTAAGTCAATTTTCCTTCAGTGGTATCAGTGAAGGAAAATAGTAACGGTAAAGCAGCGGAATTTCAAAAATTTTCCTTTGTTTGATCCTTACGAATGAGCATGTTATGTGTTTAGGGTTTGTTACCTCTAGTAAAGTAGAACCCTTGAAGCCACGAACAAGATTCGATCACGAGCGTTGATGACGAAGAACAACGCCTCTACTCAGTCCACACGAACGGTCACCTTCAAAAGAGTGCTAGCCCTTATTTATGAAGGCTTTCAAGAATATTGAGAGAGGAATTATTTTAGGGTTTCCAACTCTAAAATATTTCTTAATGCTTTTGGTGTATATTGAGCTTATGCCAAGAGTTCTCTATTTATAGATGTTTCTCATGAAACAAAATAAATCTTTTATCTTGGACAAAAAGCAAACAAACAAATAAAATAAAATAAAACATGAGTGTGCATGCTCATGTGCGCGCGCTCCCACCGTACACTACGGTGTATCTTATTTGTTTAATTACCGTGATACCCTTATCACTTTGCATACTCACCGTACTTTACGGTGTTCCTTAATTCTCTCAATATTTAGACTGTCCTTATGTGTGTGACCCTGTAGGTTTCCATGACGTTGGCAATTATATTAAATTTCCATTTAATATAATAAACAATGAGAGGTATCTAGCAAGACATCATTGCTACCCAAGTCATGAGAAATTACATGTGATCTAAACATAACCTTTACTATGATACGTGCGTGTATAATTGCCCCTTTGCCCCTTATGTCTATATTGAACACAAAGCATACTTGGTGTCATCTTTGTCCAGTTCAATATTGGGCCCATGACATTTATCCTGTTATGCAGGATTGGCAAATTCCATCTAGGACACTGCTGCCCCACAGCATGCTTTGTGAAGTACCCATTAACTGCCTTTATAGTTATCCTGTTACAGACAACGTTAGAACAGTAACAAAGCACTTAACTCCACATCTTGGGTACAAGGGTGGTTTCAGGTCTAAGGGCGGTTTTACACCATTTATCAATAAGAGTAGCTTATGACACTTTGCATAACTTGGCATGTAGTACTCTTATGGCGGGTCAATCCAGTATAAATATTACTTCTAATATTTTATACTTATGTCAAGACTTGATAACTCCTTATCCTATGATCCATGAGATGCGATCATCAGTCTATCTTCATAATAGTCTTTATGCTTTAAGGTTATCCCGAATTTCACCTTAAAGCTCGACTACGGATACTTTAAGAATAGCGTCCTTATGTTTAATTTAGTCTCATGATTAAGTCATACTTAATATTAAACGGACTGTTTATTCTAGGGATTTCATTACTTTGAACTCTTACAAACACAATGAAAGAAATGCCTTATATGTTATTAATAAATAGAACTTTATATCATTAATAATTAATTCAATACAAATACTAAAAGTCTTGGCCTCTAGGGCTTACACCAACAATCAGAGCCACTTACGAAACCATGTTTATGATGTTTGTTATATCTTGTTCTCAATAATTTAATTCGATTAAAATACCTAACAAGATAAGAATGATGAATTAAATTTTAATTGGTCAAGAGATTTGTATGTGATACAATTGAAAGTGTTGCAAATAAAGGTATATTTGATATACTAGGGTTCATGATAAAGGTATATTTGATATACTAGGGTTCATGACAAAAGGTATATTTGATATACTAGGGTTCGTAACAACACAAGGGTTGTGTCATGCTGAAAACTTGTTTCAGAATTCGCCGAAATCGTGACATGATTTACGAAATCGCGCCACGATGTGCGCGAAACCCTGACGCGGTCGCCCAGCGAGCGTTGGCGAGCGTGCTGGCGAGCAAAACAGTAGCAGCTCGCCGGCTGGCGAGCGTGCTGGCGACCAAAACAGTAGAAGCTCGCCGGCTGGCGAGCTGTGCAACCAAAAACTTGACAAAAATTACGATTTATGAGATTGTGACACGATTATGTCCGTTATGAACGCTATGATCAAGTTCTAAAATTTAATTTTAAGTAACACAACTTTAACTAATGATAAAGTATGTTTGTTAAAGATGATTAGTTATGGCTTCTATTTGATCGAAATCCTTTTAAGAAAAACTCTCTCATTGGCTTGAGAGAACCAATGCCATAACTATATGATCTTGTATATTGTGGTTGCATATAAGAGCGTCTTGTATGTTTAACAAGCCGGTGAGATTAAAACTAAATAAATATCCCTCAAGAGACACATAAGAAACTAATAAAGAAGATGTAGGCTTCCCCCACGCAAAGTGCGTTTTCTTTGTTAAGTAAAATATGTGAATATTAAGTTAATGCTTTCCAAGTTTTGGAACTCATCAAGACTAGTATCAAACAATGTAGGTTTCGCTCACGCGGAGGTGCATTGTTTACATTAGTAAGGTGCGATGGGATAATTGTAATATCCAACTTCTAAAACATGGGTCAAACTTAACTAAACAAGTTATAATAAGATTATACAAAGTTTAGAAGCAAGCGTTGGGTATAATTCATATGATGAACTAGAATAAGATGTTATTCACCCAACGGAGACATTCGAGAATTGCATAAGATGTAATTGGAAGGAGTTCCTAGCTAAATAGCTAAGTCTTGTGTAATCCGCCTACGCGGACTTAAGGCAAGGCGAAATATGGATCTCGACCCGCTAGAAAATCTTCAATGGGATTTTCCGAATCAAATGATGAGGGTCATTTGTTTTGAGTAAAATAGTGGGAGCATATTTAGTTAAAGGCCTAATTAAATATGATAATACAATACTTATATTTTCACTTCTTTATGTAGATAACCATGTCATCAAATACATCAAACAACATTTTGCGATCAATCCTTGACAAAGAGAAATTGAATGGTTCAAATTTTCTTGATTGGCACCGTAATCTGAGGATTGTCCTAAAACATGATAATAAGTTGTATGCCATTAAGGAAGCTGTTCCTGAGGAGGAGCCTGCTCATAATGCTCCTAAGGCTGAAAGAGATGCTTATAAGAAGCATGTTGATGATGCTAATGAGGCTGTTTGCCTCATGTTGGCAACCATGAATTCGGAGTTGCAAAAGCAACATGAAAACATGAGTGCTGTTGAAATGATCACACACTTAAAAACTCTTTATGCGGAGCAAGCCCGCCATGAAAGGTTTGAAGTTTCAAAATCCCTTTTTCAATGCAAGTTATCCGAGGGATCCCCGGTAGGTCCTCATGTACTCAAAATGATAGGGTATGCAGGAAACCTAGAGAGGTTGGGATTCCCACTTGATAAGGAACTTGTAACTGATGTTATCTTGCAATCGTTGCCGGATAACTTCATTTAGTTTATCCTAAATTTCAATATGAATGATATGGATAAAACTCTTCCTGAATTGCTAAGCATGTTGAGAACTGCCGAGCAAAACATGAAGGGTAAAGGGAAATCAATTCTGATGATCACTAATGAGAAAAAGCATTACAAGAAGCCTGCAAAGAAAGGAGGCAAGTGGAAGGGCAAAGGAGTTGCCAATCCAAAACCAACTGCTCCTGCTTTGAAACCTCATGGAGGCACATCAAAAGAAGGCAATTGTTTCCATTGCGGTAAGACCAGACATTGGAAGAGAAATTTCCCAAAGTACATGGAAGATAAAAATAAAGGAGTAGCTCCTACTACTTCAGGTATTTTTGTTATAGAAATTAATTTGTCTACTTCTACATCATGGGTATTAGATACCGGATGTGGTTCTCACATTTGTACCAATGTGCAGGAACTCAAGGAGAGTAGAAAATTGGCGAAAGGTGAAGTTGACCTACGAGTTGGCAATGGAGCAAAAGTTGCTGCTTTAGCTGTAGGAACTTATAGTTTAGCTTTACCTAGTGGTTTAATAATTCAATTAGAGAATTGCTATTATGTACCTGCCATTAGCAGGAATATTATTTTCGTTTCTTGTTTGGACAAGTCTGGTTTTTCATTTATAATAAAGAACAATTGTTGCTCTATTTATTTAAATGATATATTCTATGCTAGCGCTAAAATGTATAATGGACTATATGTCCTTGATCTTGAAACGCGAATCTATAACATTAATACTAAAAGGATGAAACCTAATGAGTTGAATCCAAGTTACCTTTGGCATTGTCGTTTAGCCCATATAAATGAGACACGTATCTCCAAACTCCATAAAGATGGACTTTTGGATTCTTTTGATTTTGAATCATATGATACATGTAGATCTTGTTTAATTGAGAAGATGATAAAGACTCCATTCACAAGAAAAGGTGTGAAAGGGCTAATGATCTTTTGGCACTCATACATACCGATGTGTGTGGACCATTAAATATACCTGCTAGAGGTGGTTTTTCATACTTCATAACATTTACTGATGATTTTAGTAGATATGGATATGTGTATCTAATGAAACATAAATCTGAATCATTTGAAAAGTTCAAAGAATTCAAGAATGAAGTACAAAACCAACTAGGCAAGAATATTAAAACTCTTCGATCAGATCGAGGTGGTGAATATTTAAGCCAAGAATTCAATGAACATCTAAAAGAATGTGGTATTGTATCACAACTAACTCCTCCCGGAACACCACAATGGAATGGTGTATCTGAGAGAAGAAATCGAACCTTGTTAGACATGGTGCGATCAATGATGAGTCATGCGGATCTTCCAAACTCCTTTTGGGGACATGCCCTATTGACAGCAGCTTATACACTAAACCGCGTTCCATCCAAAAAGGTCGATAAGACACCATATGAGATATGGAGTGGCAAGAAACCACATATGTCTTATATGAAGATTTGGGGTTGTGAGGTTTATGTTAAAAGACAAATTTCAACTAAACTCGAACCTAAATCTGACAAATGCCTATTTGTGGGATATCCTAAAGAAACAAGAGGATATTACTTCTATAATCCTTCCGAGGGAAAAGTGTTTGTCGCTCTAATTGGAGTCATCTTGGAGAAAGAATTTATTTCCAAAGGAACCAGTGGGAGGAATGTAGAACTTGAAGAAATTCAAGAAGAAATTCAAGAACCACAAAACATAGAGCAATATATGGAGGAACATGAGCACCAACCACAAGAAGTTGTGGAAGAACAACCTGCTCAAGTAGAACAAGTCCAGCGTAGGTCAATCAGGATACGTCACGAACCAGAGAGATATGGGTATCTCATAACCGATCAAGGTGACGTATTACTCATGGATCAAGATGATCCTGTAACCTACCAAGAGGCCATAACTGGTCCTGAATCTGAGAAGTGGCTAGAAGCCATGAAATCTGAAATGGATTCCATGTACACAAATCAAGTTTGGAACTTGGTAGAGCCTCATGTAGGAGTTCGTCCTATAGGGTGCAAGTGGGTCTTCAAAAAGAAGACCGACATGGATGGTAAAGTAAGTACCTATAAAGCAAGACTGGTTGCTAAAGGATATAAACAAATTCATGGTATTGACTATGATGAAACCTTTTCACAAGTTGCAATGCTTAAATCTATTCGGATTTTACTTGCTATCGCTGCATATTATGATTATGAAATATGGCAAATGGATGTCAAAACCGCTTTCCTAAATGGAAACCTCCTTGAGGATGTGTACATGACACAACCTGAAGGATTTGGCATACCGAATGAAGCTCATAAAATATGCAAATTACAACGATCAATCTATGGATTGAAGCAAGCTTCCAGAAGGTTAGTGGGAGCATGATCGTTTTCTTAGTATTATATGTAGATGACATATTACTAATTGGATATGATATCCCTACCTTACAACAAGTAAAGACTTGGCTAGGGAATTGCTTTTCTATGAAAGATCTTGGTGAAGCAGCCTATATATTAGGAATAAGGATCTATAGAGATAGATCACAGAAACTGCTTCGCCTAAGTCAAAGTACATACATAGATAAAGTGTTAAGACGCTTTAGTATGCATGATTCCAAGAAAGGATTCATACCTATGCATCATGACTTAAGTCTTTCGAAGACACAATGCCCTTCTTCTAAAGAAGAAAGGGAGCGCTGTTGCGGGATTTTTGAGACATACCCCACCACAGTTTTATTTTTCATTTCCAAAGGAGGGGAAAAATTGAAAACCTTTTAAAAGAAAGAGATTCTAAGGTACGGGGGTTAGTTGCGCTCAAGGAAGGTGTTAGCACCTCAAGCGCCCATGGTACTCCATGGTAACCTCTTATATGTTTTTGTGCTTTTTTATATACATGCTTTAAGAATGGAGGGAGAAGTTGTATAGCAGAAAGAAAGGAAAGTGGGTAAAAGTTAAGAAAATTTTATTTCATAAAGTAAATAAAAGAAAAGAAGCTTAACTATTTTTGTTTGTAAAAAATATTTTTTGAGAGAAAATGTTTTTGTTGTATTGTACAGGAAATGTTTAAAAGAAAGAAATGATAAGAAAGTGTAAATTTTGTTATGTAAAAGAAAAGAAGTTAAATGTTTGAAAACAAAAGTGTATTCGTTTCTTTTTGTGTTTGAAGGAAAAGAAGATTGTAAAGAAAATAAATTGTAGATAATATCATGTTAAAGATGATTATAAGGTGAGCTTGCGTTTGTCTTGTAAAAGGGTCGCGTGTTTGTTTTTTTGAAAAAAAGGTTTTTGTTTCAAAAAAGTCTCGTAATTAATTTGAAATTTAACTACGAGTCCTCTCCTTTGGGAATGAATTTTTGGCGTTTGTGTGTGATGTGTAAGCTAGGAAAGCAATAAAAGCGATAAATAAAGTCCTACGCTATTACAACCCAATTGAATAATTAATATTTACAACCATATCAAATTTGAATAAATAATAATAACAATAAGCAATAAATAGATAAAAGGGCGATGCATATAAAATAAAAAATGCAAGTGCGGAAAATAAATATGATGATGAATATGCACATAGGAGGAGAAAAGGAAAACATCGCAAAATAACATCCTAATTAAGTGGAGTGTGTGAAAGAAATGTGTCGGAAGCAAAGACATGATAATAGCATTTTCGAAAGTCACTCACATCGACAAACAATCCTAATTAACATATACAAGCAAAAACATTTTATTTAGCAAAAAGAAAAGTTTTTATTTTATTGAAAAGAATGAATTTAGGCCAAAAGGCCCTTAACTATTAATGCTAATGTTAGAGCTCAATGATTTTATTAATTAAAATATTGTCTCTAACATGCATTTTTAAAATGATGCATTGTCCTAATCTAAATGCAATGCATGTATGCACGTAGAAAAAAATGTAAAGTGAATGTGATGCAAAAGTTAGTGTCAAATGTCATGTGAAGTGTAAAATGTAGATTTTTGATGCAATGTAGAAATGTAGAAATGTGATATGATGTAGAGAATTGTGTAGAAAATGGTTATGTGACTAAAAAATGCATAAATGTGATGTAGTGCAAAAATGTAAGATTTTTAAATGCATGTATGCATGAAAATTTTAATAAAAAGCATGTTATATATTTTTATAAAATGGAATTAAACAAAAATATAATCAAGTCATCAATCATCACAAAAAAGAACTCAAACATAGCATAATTGATTTTTCTAGCATTTTTGTTGTTTTTTTTTTGTATTTTTTTTGCATTCTAAATAAATAAATAAAAAGTCATAACAAATAAACTAACATTTTTATTATTTTTGAAATTAAAATAGTTAAAAAGAAAATATTTTTTGTTTTTTCTATTAGAGAAAAGTTTTTTTTTCTTAAAAGCCTTTTTTTTTACTTGTATATTTAAAAGAAATTTTCTATCATAAGAAATTAATATCATTTTTTTTCATTTTTCTTAAAGAGAAACAAAAACACAAAAATGTATAGTGCAAACAGCAAAGTAGGGGTATGAATAAAGAAATGATCAATTCCCAAATCCACTCCTAGAGGTCCAAACCATTTCAGAACTGAGGGGAGAATCAGGGCCATCTGATTAAAATCATAGACCAACAAACAAAAGGGGTGCACAACAGTCATGGTAGGCGCGCGCGCGCTAAATCAGAGTGGGGGTGCGCTGAGTAGCCCGGGGGGCGCGCGCAGCAAGATTAAATGGGGGGAATATAATAGTTTTTTCCTTTTTTTGGCTATATTTTGTTTTCATCTCTTTTTCTTTCAGATTTGTTTCTTCTTTCTCTCTATTCTCTCTCTGGTTCTCTTTCTTTCTTCTTTCTCCATTTTTCCTCAAGAACCCTAACTACCCAAATTCACAACCAGTCCAAAATTAAAAAGAAACAACATAAACCCTGTCTAAAATCCTAACCTAAACACGGATCTATCAACGAAAATCATAAATAATCATCATAACCTCCGGATCGGTCTTTACAGATCAAGAACCCTAACCTAATAATCTCAAACGAAAGCACAAGCAGAAGGACAGAAGATGCATATGAGTTGAACGAAAGAATACATACAGTGGAGAAAGCTTCCGGCGAGGCACGGTGGTGGCTGACGGTGAGTTCGCGCGCGGAAACAAAGGTGGTCGGCGGACGGCTTCTCTCTTCTCCTTCTTTGATTTGCTCTCCGTTTCCTTTGATTTCTGTTTCCGTTTTTTTCGTTTGGTTTCGGTTCTGTTGTTTTGGCTTGGGGTTTCGGTTCGGTTTTGGTTTTCTTTTTCCCCTTTTTCGGTTCTGTGATTTTTCTAGTTATGGTGTGTTTTTGATTTTTGGTGATTTGTATTATGTTTGTATGGGTTTGAAAATTTATAGAGAGTTTGTATGTTGTTTTGTAGAGTTCAAGGCTTTTGAAGGTTTGAAGGGTTTGGTGTTTTTTGATTGAGGGTGTTTGTTAGTGTTGATAATGAAGATGGAGATGGTGATGAAGTTTGTTTCTGTGTTTTTGATTCTGTTTTGTTGTTGTTCTGCCGTTCTCAATTTTTCCAAAGTCCCCCTTGTTCTTTGTGATTTTTTTTCTCCGCCGATTCCCCCCTCTTGATTCTGTGAATGCTTCTGTTAAATGGTTAAAATCTTAGGGTTTAGTGGCTGAAAGAAGGAAATTGCAGTAGTAGCTTTGTTGGTTCAGTTGTGAGTTTGAAAAAAGATATTGAAACGAGGAAACGGACAAAGAACCGTCACTGTCATGGTGCTGGAAAATTCAGAAATGGCATTGGATCCTATTGTTCAAATTTTGGGCGTTTTGTTTCTGTACCCTGTTTTGTGATCGAAAAAATAGAAAAAAAGAAGAAGAAAAAAAACTTTTCTATTTTTTATAATAGTAATACTAATACTAATATAGTAATAATAGATAATAATATTAATAATAATAAGAGAAAACAGAAAAAAATAATAAAATAAAGGAAAAGTCATTTTTGAAACAATGATTTTTGATAATAATAGTAGTAGTAATAATGTAGTAGTTATGGTGATGATAGTAATAATAGTGATAAACATAATAATAATAATAATAATAATAATAATAATATTTAGACTAAATCAAAAAGGTAAAAGAAGGAGGTAAAAAAAACTATTTTTGTCCTCTTTATGAGGTATTTTGAATTAATGATGGTAAAAAAGATAAGTAAATAAATAAATAAGGTAAAACTCCCTTTTTTTTTTGAAGTGGATTTTTTTGATAAAGAAGTAACAATAATTATAAAGGATAAAAGAAAAAGATGAAAAAATAGGCGGACATAAAAGTACAACGACACAAAAAGATGCGATAACGAGCTCAAATAATGCGGTAAAAAGGAATGCGATGATTTTTTTGTAAAAAGATATATAATATATATACAAAAAGAGAAAGCGGATTTTAGGTCCAAAATTGGGGTACAACAAGCGCATGAATAATATTTCGTATGCTTCAGCCATTGGATCTATCATGTATGCCATGCTATGTACTCGACTGGATGTCTCGTATGCTTTAAGCACAACGAGCAGGTACCAATCTGATCCCGGTGAAGCTCATTGGATAGCTGTAAAAAACATCCTTAAATACTTAAGAAGGACTAAGGATTCATTCTTGATATATGGAGGTTTGGAAGAGCTTACAGTAATAGGTTATACCGATGCTAGCTTCCAAACTGATAAAGATGATTTTAAATCGCAATCTGGTTATGTGTTTTGCCTAAATGGCTGTGCTGTAAGTTGGAAAAGTTCAAAGCAAGAAACAGTAGTTGATTCTACAACTGAGGCTGAGTATCTTGCTGCATCAAATGCGGCAAAGGAAGCAGTTTAGATCAAAAAGTTCATAGCTGAACTTGGCATAGTCCCTAGCATTGTGGATCCCATTGAACTATATTGTGATAACAATGGAGCGATCGCACAAGCTAAGGAGCCAAGATCTCACCAACGATCCAAACACATACTCAGGCGTTTTTATCTCATTCGAGATATAATAAATGGAGGAGATGTGAAAATATGCAAAGTACCTACACTCGACAACATAGCTGATCCATTAACAAAGCCTCTTGCGCAGTTAAAGCATGATGGGCACACTAGGTCTATGGGCATTAGAGGAATGCCTAATTGGCTCTAGTGCTAGTGGGAGATTGTTGGTGTAAGCCCTAGAAGCCAAGACTTTTAGTATTTGTATCGATTTAATTATTAATGATATAAAGTTTTATTTATTAATAATATAAGGCATTTCTTTCATTGTGTTTGTAAGAGTTCAAAATAATGAAATCCCTTGAATAGATAGTCCGTTTAATATTAAGTGTGACTTAATCATGAGACTAAATTAAACTTAAGGACACTAAGTGTCATAAGTTACTCTTATAATGATAATGGTGTAAACCGCCCTTAAACCTGAAACCACCCTTGTACCCTAGATGTGGAGTTAAGTGCTTTGTTGCTGATCTAACATTGTCCGTAACAGGATAATCATAAAGGCAGTTAATGGGTACTTCACAAAGCATGCTATGGGGCAGCGGTGTCCTAGATGGAATTTGTCAATCCTACATAACCGGATAAATTTCATGGGCCCAATATTGAACTGGACAAAGATGACACCAAGTATGCTTTGTGTTCAATATAGACATAAGGGGCAAAGTGGTAATTGTACACACATGTATCATCGTTAAGGTTATGTTTAGATCACATGTAATTTCTCATGACTTGGGTAGCAATGATGTATTGCTAGATACCGCTCATTGTTTATTATATTAAAAGGAAATTTAATATAATTGCCAACGTCATGGAAACCTACAGGGTCACACACATAAGGACAGTCTAATATTGAGATAATTAAGGAACACCGTAAGGTACGGTAAGTATGCAAAGTGATAAGGGTATCACGGTAATTAAACAAGCAAGGTACACCGTAGTGTACGGTGGGAGCGCGTGCCCTAGTATATCCCTTGTGGGCTTTTTGTTATCTTTTTGTCCAAGATAAGAAATTATCTTGTTACACAAGACAAGAGATATCTATAAATAGATAACTCTTGACAAAAACTCAACACACCAAAAAGCATAAGAAATATTTTAGAGTTGGAAACCCTAAAATAATCCTTCTCTCAATATTCTTGAAAGCCTTCATACTTAAGGGCTAGCACTCTTTTGAAGGTGACTGTTCGAGTGGACTAGCTAGAGGCGTCGGTGATATTCATCAACGCTCGTGATCTTTTCTAGTTCATAGGTTTTAGGGGTTCTGCTCTACAAGAGGTAACAAACCCTAAACACATATCATGCTCATTCGTAAGGATCAATAAAGGAAATTTTTTGAAATTCCGCTGCTTTACTAAGTCAAATTTCCTTCAGGAGCGTAGGGTTCATCAATCATTTTCCTTTTGCTTCTTGGTTCATCAGTGTTTCTACACACTGATGACATGAAATCATATCGTATTTTTAGCTTAACTTACATAAACTTTAGTTGCATTTTCATATGTTTTTATTTCATTTGTCTCTCTTTATGCCGGTATTTGTTTCCTTTTCAGTTTTGTTGAATAAAATAGGTCGGAGAAGAGAATTGAGCGAGCAAAAAGCACTCAAAATGAAGCAAAAAGGGGGGTGCAAAGCCCAAATTCACGCAGCCCAGCAAATAGGGGGCATTTGCCCTCAGAAGCCCATGGCGCCCGCCATGAGTTCTGGGGCGCCCGCCTCAGATTCAGCAACAAAAGAATTCCAATATTTCTGTTTCTGATCAGTGTGACCTCAAAATACAAACTGTCTGATCCTATTTTTCAGTTCCAACGAAGCTTATCATGTGGCACTTGTTTCCTTTCCTAAAAGCAAGCTAATATCCCTATCTATTCCTATTTTTGTGGGACGGAGGAAGCATATCAGTATCACATATTTTTCTATAAATAGGACATATTTGAGTTGTGTTTGGTCTCTCTCTTTTCCATGCCTTGTACATAGTTTTAGGCATTTTAAATTCCAGTTTTTAATTCAGAATTCTGTACCGGTTTATTTCAAGCAGTTTAATTCAAGTATTCAGTTCAGTTTCTTTTTCAGGTTTTTACGCATTTAATTTTCTGTTTATTTATTATGTTTAATTTAATTTTCTGTTTTGATTTATTTATTTACTTTTCCATGTCCGGCTAAATTCCTTGATATCGGTATGTAATCCTAATTCATTGTTGGGGATTTAGTAATGATTCGGCGCGTGATTTTATAAACTATTTTTCTAATTCGGGTTTCTAATTTTAAAACTCCTAAGCTTTTGATTGAAAGTAAAATAAAGCGATTAAGGTTAAAATCAATAGAGCGAGAGTTTGAGGTTTTAACTAGATAGTAGAAACTTGATATTAATTTTTGAACGAGCGAGAGCCACGTTAGAATTAATTAGGACTCATTGGTTTTCAAAATATACTTTCGAAACTAAGGTGGTATAAAAGTGACAGTCAAACTCCTAGTCTAGAAAGTATGGTCTTTATCAATAAAACGAGAGTGTGAGGTTTAGACTTTTAAATCAAGAAAGTTCTTCTGAAAAATAAATACTTTTCCCGCGCGCTGTTAATTTACCGGATCCCCGAAGGTTAATTAGTTACATACCGATATCCCACTTTAATTAATTTAAGTCTTTAATTTAATTTCATTTAATTTCTAAACAATTCTAAAAACTCATAAAAATACTAGCCTTAGATTTACACCGTGACAACAGATTACGGTAGTTCAACAGGGACCAACAGTCGACCTACCGTATTGCTCCATTTTTGACACTTTTTGCTCAATTCTCTTCTCCGGCCTATTTTATTCAACAATACTGAAAAGGAAACAAATACCGGCATAAAAAGAGACAAATGAATTAAGAACATATGAAATGCAACTAAAAGTTCATGTAAATTAAGCTAAAAATACGATATGATTTCGTGTCATCAAATACCCCCACACTTGAACCATTGCTTGTCCTCAAGCATAAAAGAATAGTGAATTTCATAGCACAAGTAAAAACACATGACACGATCATCCTACTCATACGTGGTTGCCGGCTAAACCATGAAAATCAAATAACAGTACAAATAACATAAACACCGTAATGACACAAGAGACTCCCATTATATGAAAACAGACCTGAAGCATTTCCTTTTGACTCTACCTTTCACCTAAGTTTCACTCACCCTTTTCATTCTAGCGCAATCACATTAAGCTCGTTATCTTGTACACGCCCATGGTAGGAAACCTGTTAGTGATTATGATCATCATATAGCAAGGGGTGCTGATAACATAAGTTTGGTAACCCCTATTTTCTTTACCCACTTCGCAGTTGCGGGGGATCCGATCGTAACCCGCCCTACCAAGTTCAGAATCAGACACCTCTGAACCAACTACTAATGAGTTTCTATACTATGGTATTTTTTTCCTTCTCATGTTTCAACATTTGCTGAATTTTCATCAATTATTCCAAGGAATCAACCAATAGTATTCATAACATTTATAATCAAAATCATTCACTTATATTCTTCGGTTTCCCACTTAGTTTGTGCCTTGAGATGGTTTCGACTGCTGAATAAACTACTAAGGGTTCATTAAAACTCAAGTTTAAGGCATTGTCAAGATTAGTACTCAAATCAGTTTTACACACTTCTGGGAATCGAAGGTGCTAAAACGGTATTGATTTTATCTAACCGTTACCCAACTTTCACAAAATAGCCTAGATAGTGCAAACAACCTATATACTTCCAGACAATCAACATCAAGCATTAGAACTCAACACTTTTGCTTTTCACAAGAAATTTTTTGGTATGGCTCAAGAAATGGGAAAATCAGGCAATAACAAAACCAACACGCAAAATCAACTCAATTTAAGTGAACTAACCTAAGGTTTTATTATGCATGCAAACTAGATGACTGAAAGTAAAAGGAAAGCGATAAAGCTTCCTCCCCCACACTTAAATCGAGCATTGTCCCCAATGCAACGACTAAAAAGCGAGGTTGGAAGAATAGAACCTGTGAAACCGAGCTTACAAAGCTGCCTAGCTGCTGCGCGCTCTATCTCTTTATTATCTGCAAAATAGAAATAAACTAAAAAGGAAAACATTAAATTCAAAATCAGCGGGGTGCCTCCCACCAAGCGCTTTGTTTAAAGTCGGTGAGCTCGATAGTTTTGTGTTTTTTATCTCACTTGTGATGGCCGAATCGGGAATGATTTCCACGGCCACTTATCAAGTACTCTCACATACCCCTCGCTCTTTCTCTTTTTTCTCCTATAGGGCGGTTCAACTTCCTTGCCCTCTTCTATTATTTTGTGATTTGGGAGAAAAGGAGATTTATTGATTTTAGGCGGGGGTTTTGGTTCAATTTCAAGTGTCCTTCTTTCTTTTGTCTTAGGGCTTTCACTCGCCTTTCCGAATGTTACCCTCATCCTTTTTGCACTAACGTCCTCCTCAAATTCTATTTCCCCTAATTTCCTCTTTCTGTTTGCGCACTCATCCCCATGTGTGTTGACTTTTACATTCTTTTTCTTTTCACATGGTTGGAGAGTTGGGTCCACTCTAGCCTCTACTATCCTTTGGGGAGCAAGGATTGGTGGGTTGTAGGGAGCAGGGAAAACATGCAGTGTTCCCTTCTCTACCTCTTCGACTACCTCACTAGGGAGGAGTATCGGTGATGCTTCTTCTATCTCCACTCTTTCCTTGCTAAAACTCTCGACAACATTGTCTTCCTCACTAGATCTTTCAATCTCGCTTTCATTAATGTTTGCTACAACATCTACTTGTCTCTCGTGAGAGGGTTCTATGGCTGACTGGGTGAACTGGGAGATTCGCGTCTCCGTTGACTCTTGGGGAGTCGCTGTTGAATTAACCATAGTGTCGAGCATCTTTTGAATTTCGAGATTGCTTAGTCTAATCCGTTCATTTATGAGGTTTTGTTCTCTCATGATTTCTCTAAATCTTTGCTCTCGACTAGCGTTAGCGGAGGTTTCCATAAATTTATTAAATACCGCTAATAGGCTAGGACTCACGGATTCTTCTAGGTTGAGATATCGGGGATAGTAATTGTACTGAGAGTTAAGGTATTGTCCTTCAAAGTATGGGGACGGTTGAGGCTGGTAGTTATATGGGAAATTATGGTTAGGGTAGTTGAAATTTTGAGGATAGTCATTATAAAAAGGGTTTGAGTTATACATTTAAGCTCAAAGGACTTATCCTAAAATTGTTTGTTATTATTATCTATATTTTTTTTTTTCGATTTTTAAAATTAAAACGCCTTAGTCTCTACGGTGTAACGACGGAGTTACGATATTGACTAAATTGGTCCCCGGCAACGGCGCCAAAAACTTGATCAACGATTTGTGTATCAAAAATATTTTATTGACCGCAAGTGCACAATCTCGTCGTTGAGTTTTAAAAGATATCGAATCCACAGGGACCAACAATCGACCTACCGTATTTCTGTCGTCACGGTGTAAATCTAAGGCTAATATTTTTATTGGTTTTTAGAATTGTTTAGAAATTAAATGAAATTAAATTAAAGACTTAAATTAATTAAAAGCGGGATATCGGTATGTAACTAATTAACCTTCGGGGATCCGGTAAATTAACGGCGAGCGGGAAAAGTATTTATTTTTCTGAAGAACTATCTTGATTTAAAAGTCTAAACCTCACACTCTCGTTTTATTGATAAAGACCATACTTTCTAGACTAGGAGTTTTACTGTCACTTTTCTACCACCTTAGTTTCGAAAGTATATTTTGAAAACCAATGAATCCTAATTAATTCTAACGTGGCTCTCGCTCGTTCAAAAATTAATATCAAGTTTCTACTATCTAGTTAAAACCTCAAACTCTCGCTCTATTGATTTTAACCTTAATCGCTTTATTTTACTTTCGTTCAAAAGCTTAGGAGTTTTAAAATTAGAAATTTGAATCAGAAAAATAGTTCAATATGTGGCGCGCCGAATCATCACTAAATCCCCTATGGTGAATTAAAATCACATACCGACATCAAGGAATTTAGCCGGACATGGAAAAGTAAATAAATAAATTAAAACAGAAAATTAAACAAAGCATATTAAATAAGCAATAAATAAAGCGCATAAAAAACCTGGTAAATTACTGAATGAAATTGACTTGAATTAATTGCTGAATAAACCGGTACAAAATTCTGAATTAAAGAATGAAATTTAAACTGCCTAAAACTATGTACAAGGCATGGAAAAGAGAGAGAGTCACTGATGAAGAAGTCGCTCTTATTTATAGTTGATTGCTATTGGATAAGACTCCTCCGTTTCCATAATTTTAGGAGATGATAAGCTCTGAATTTTGGGCTGAATTTAAGAGATAAAATAGGATCTGTTTGTTGTCGCGTGGATAAACACTAGTAAGCTCCTACGATCCATAAAAATAGGAAGTGATAAGATTTCAACTTTGCTTCATGAAGACCATGTGATTAGGAGACAAAATAGGAATGGACAGTTGTGATTCCACGTGATGAGGAAAAATCAGTTTTGCTGGATTTGGACTCTGTGGCGGGCGCCACAGAGTTGGTGGCGGGCGCCACCAGGCTGATTTATGGGCTCACTTGTGGGCTGCATGAAATTTGTGCTTTGCACCCCCTTTTTGCTCCATTTTTGACACTTTTTGCTCAATTCTCTTCTCCGTCCTATTTTATTCAACAATACTGAAAAGGAAACAAATACCGGCATAAAAAGAGACAAATGAATTAAAAACATATGAAATGCAACTAAAAGTTCATGTAAATTAAGCTAAAAATACGATATGATTTCGTGTCATCAAATACCCCCACACTTGAACCATTGCTTGTCCTCAAGCATAAAAGAATAGTGAATTGCATAGCACAAGTAAAAACACATGACACGATCATCCTACTCATACGTGGTTGCCGGCTAAACCATGAAAATCAAATAACAGTACACATAACAAAAACACCGTAATGACACAAGAGACTCCCATTATATGAAAACAGACCTGAAGCATTTCCTTTTGACTCTACCTTTCACCTAAGTTTCACTCACCCTTTTCATTCTAGCGCAATCACATTAAGCACGTTATCTTGTACACGCCCATGGTAGGAAACCTGTTAGTGATTATGATCATCATATAGCGAGGGGTGCTGATAACATAAGTTTGGTAACCCCTATTTGCTTTACCCACTTCGCAGTTGCGGGGGATCGGATCGTAACCCGCCCTACCAAGTTCAGAATCAGACACCTTTGAACCAACTACTAATGAAATCAATACCATTTTAACACCCTAGATTCCCAGAAATGTGTAAAATTGATTTGAGTACCAGTTTTGATAAAGTCTCGAACTTGAGTTTTAATGAACCCTTAGTAGTTTATTTAGCAGTCAGCACCATCTCAAGGCACAAACTAAGTGGGAAACCGAAGAATATAAGTGAATGATTTGAATATAAATGTTTATGAATACTATTGGTTGATTCTTAGAATGATTGATGAAAATTCAACAAATGTTGAAACTTGCGAAAGAAAAAAATACCATAGTATAGAAAAACTCATTAGATGTTGGTTTAGAGGTGTCTGATTCTGAACTTGGTATCCGATCCCACACCATAGTATAGAAAAACTCATTAGTAGTTGGTTCAAAGGTGTCTGATTTTGAACTTGGTAGGGCGAGTTACGATCCGATCCCCCGCAACTGCGAAGTGGGTAAAGCAAATAGGGGTTACCAAACTTATGTTATCAGCACCCCTCTATATATGATGATCATAATCACTAACAGGTTTCCTACCATGGGCGTGTACGAGATAACAGGCTTAATGTGATTGCGCTAGAATGAAAAGGGTAAATGAAACTTAGGTGAAAGGTAAAGTCAAAAGGAAATGCTTCAGGTCTGTTTTCATATAATGGGAGTCTCTTGTGTCATTACGGTGTTTTTGTTATGTGTACTGTTATTTGATTTTCATGGTTTCGCCGGCAACCACGTATGAGTAGGATGATCGTGTCATGTGTTTTTACTTGTGCTATGCAATTCACTATTCTTTTATGCTTGAGGACAAGCAATGGTTCAAGTGTGGGGGTATTTGATGACACGAAATCATATCGTATTTTTAGCTTAATTTACATGAACTTTAGTTGCATTTTCATATGTTTTTATTTCATTTGTCTCTTTTTATGCCAGTATTTGTTTCCTTTTCAGTTTTGTTGAATAAAATAGGTCGGAGAAGAGAATTGAGCAAAAAGCACTCAAAATGAAGCAAAAAGGGGGGTGCAAAGCCCAAATTCACGCAGCCCAGCAAAGAGGGGCATTTGCCCTCATAAGTCCATGGCGCCCGCCATGAGTTCTATGGCGCCCGCCACAGATTCTGCAACAAAAGAATTCCAATTTTTTTGTTTCTAATTAGCGTGACCTCAAAATACAAACTGTCTGATCCTATTTTTCAGTTCCAGCGAAGCTTATCATGTGGCTCTTGTTTCCTTTCCTAAAAGATAGCTAATATCCCTATCTATTCCTATTTTTGTGGGACGTAGGAAGCATATCAGTATAACATATTTTTCTATAAATAGGACAGATTTGAGTTGTGTTCGGTCTCTCTCTTTTCCATGCCTTGTACATAGTTTTAGGCATTTTAAATTCCAGTTTTTAATTCACAATTTTGTACCGGTTTATTTCAAGCAGTTTAATTCAAGTATTCAGTTCAGTTTCTTTTCCAGGTTTTTACGCATTTAATTTTCTGTTTATTTATTATGTTTAATTTAATTTTCTGTTTTGATTTATTTATTTACTTTTCCATGTCCGGCTAAATTCCTTGATATCGGTATGTAATCCTAATTCACTGTAGGGGATTTAGTAATGATTCGGCGCGTAATTTTATAAACTATTTTTCTAATTCGGGTTTCTAATTTTAAAACTCCTAAGCTTTTGAACGAAAGTAAAATAAAGCGATTAAGGTTAAAATCAATAGAGCGACAGTTTGAGGTTTTAACTAGATAGTAGAAACTTGATACTAATTTTTGAACGAGCGAGAGCCACGTTAGAATTAATAAGGAGTCATTGGTTTTCAAAATATACTTTCGAAACTAAAGTGGTATAAAAGTGACAGTAAAACTCCTAGTCTAGAAAGTATGGTCTTTATCAATAAAACGAGAGTGTGAGGTTTAGACTTTTAAATCAAGATAGTTCTTCAGAAAAATAAATACTTTTCCCGCTCGCCGTTAATTTACCGGATCCCCGAAGGTTAATTAGTTACATACCGATATCCCGCTTTTAATTAATTTAAGTCTTTAATTTAATTTCATTTAATTTCTAAACAATTCTAAAAACCAATAAAAATATTAGCCTTAGATTTACACCGTGACGACAGAAATACGGTAGGTCGATTGTTGGTCCCTGTGGATTCGATATCTTTTAAAACTCAACGACGAGACTGTGCACTTGCGCTCAATAAAATATTTTTGATACACAAATCGTCGATCAAGTTTTTTGCGCCGTTGCCGGGGACCAATTTAGTCGATATCGTAACTCCGTTGTTACACCGTAGAGATTTGTTTTAAATTTGTTTTAAATTTCGGAAAAAAAAATCAGAACTTTTAACTTTCAAAAAAAAAATTTAAAAATTGAAAGAACTTTCGCTTAACTTGATGTATAACCCAAATTACCTTTATAATGACTATCCCCAAAATACTCGGTACCCTAACCCAAATTTTCTCCATAATTACCAACCTCAAACCTCCCCGTATTATGAAGGACGGCACTTTAATTCTCCATTCAACTTTCACTCTCAGCATTTCGAGGAACCGGAAGAATCCGTGAGTCCAAGCCTTTTAGCGGTATTTGATGAATTTATGGAAACCTCCGCTAATGCTAGGCTAGAGCAACCATTCAGAAGATTTATGGAAACACAAACATTTGTAAACGAGAAAATTAATGAAAACCTAAGGAAATTGAATGATATGGTCGACTCTGCTGCGACCCACTCTGAATTGCTGGAGACTCAAATCTCCCAGCTCGCACAATCAGCCTTAGGACTCTCCCAAGAGAGACATGTAGATGTTGTAGCAAACATCAGTGAAACTGAGATTGAAATTCCTAAGAAGAACGAGAACGAGGTCGTCGAGGATTTAGGTGAGGAAAAAGTTGAGATTGAGAAAACTTTACCGAAACCACTGCAAAGAAAGGTTGTCAAAGAGGTAGAAAAGGAACCACTTTGTGTTTTTCCTTCTACCTATAACCCACCGATCCTTATTCCCCAAGGGTTAGTAGAGCCTAAAGCAGACCCAAAACCCCAAACATGTGAGGAGGTAGAAGATATAAAAATCAATACACATGTGGTTGAGGGCGCGATAAAAAAGAGAAAATTCGAGGAGAACGAATATATGGAAGTCATTAATGCTAAAAATTAATGATCTATTCTGAGCGGAGTTTTCACAAATCACCAAATGGGATGTTCATCCCACTGGTCCATGCTACTAATCTATATGTGACTTCAATGTTTCTCAAACTCGGGTGGAGAGTTTTACTTGACATAAATTCAACCCCCACAATAAATAAATAATAAAAAAAAAATTGTGGAGAAATAAAATACAAATACAAATAAAAATAAAAATAGTAATAACAATAAAACATGTAAAAAAGTTGTCTCTTACATGAAAGGGGGAAATTTAGGTTTTTTATTATTATGCTTGACAAGATGTCTGTTGCTCCTACGTATCCTCCGGTGAGATGAGGAATTCAAAGCTACGTATTTCTGGGTATGGTGTTGGTTGGTGTTTTTTATGAAAAAAAGTTTTGTTTTTACCTCTTAAATTGATTTTTAAGAATGACCCGAAGGCGAAAAATTAGATTTGATTGGTTGATGTTTTTTAATGTTCTTTTTATGAGTTTAGGTGGAAGACAAATTATTGGTAAACTAAGTGTACACAAAGCCACCTATAATTTTAGAGAAAAACGGAAGTGCATCCGTCCTCTCGTTTTTAATCCACAATATCTTAGAATATTTTTAACTTACATGAAAATATGTTACATTTAGATTAAATAATTGCATCAGAATTAATTAAAATAAATTAAATACATTTAATGATGGTGCATCTGCTGGAAATCCTAGAATCTCATCTTGTGGTGGTATTTTTAGAAACTCTGAAGCTTTGTTTAAAGGTGCTTTTGCTCTTAACCTGGGAATTCAGTCTTCTCTTTTTGGTGAACTCATGGGCGCTATGATTTCCATTGAAATTGCCCATCATAATGGATGGAAGCAATTATCGCTCGAAACTGATTCAATGTTGGTCCTATTGGCTTTTAAATCTCCAAAGACGGTGCCTTGCATCTTAAGTAACAGATGGGAAAACTGCATCTATCTTACAACCTCTATGAATTTCTTTGTTACTCACATTTATAGAGCGGGAAATAATTGTACTGATACGATGGCAAATATTGGGCTATCCTTGCCCCATTCTTCTACTTTCTCACGATGGTCTTCTTTGCCCCAACGGATAAGGATAGATTTTGCTAGGAATAGACTTGGGTTACCTAGTTATAGATTTTGTTAGTTTTCTTTGAGGGTTTGGTTCATGTCCCCCCTCATTTTTGTATTTTCGTTTTATTAATACTCTCATTTGGGGCTTGTTTTCTTAACAAGCTTCCTTTGTTTAAAAAAAATTAAAATAAATTAGATGAATTAAATTAATTATATACATTAAATAAAAATTACATAAGGTGTAAACAGTAAGGACAGGGGTGCAAACAACAAAGAGAGTGAGGAAAAACAGCAAGGGCATGAGGCCTAACTCACAGGGCTGCGCGCTAGCAGAGGCTGCCTGACCTTGATCAAACAGAGGGGGACATGATAGGTACAGTGTGCACGCGTATTGAATCATGGGGGTTTATATATACCAAAAAATCAGAAAATTTCTCATTTCACACAAAAATTTCTTTCTCTTCCCTCCCTCTAGTCTCCGGTCTCTCTCCCTAGTTGTTCTTGATGTTCTTCATTTGTGAAGAACTTCCGGTTGAGCTTCAACCTGTCCGGCCGCGCGTGCCCAGCTTCCGGCGGCTGCGCAGCCGCCCGCCACCGTACCGCCGCCGCTAAACTATGAATATGATGAGTTTTCCGGTTGAGTTTCAACCGGAAAACTCATACCTTCAACCTCAAATTTCCAGATTTTCCAGAAAACTTTCCCCACCCCCAAATCGAACCAAAACTTGTTTTTTAACGTTTTTTAACACGATTAATCCGTTCCTAAACACGAATTAACCCTCAAAAAACACAGAATCAAGCTTAATTTTTTTAGTCCGAAAATTTTAATTTAAGTTCTGTCTTTTGTTTTTATTTCCTTTCTTTTTTTCGGTTCTGATTTTGTTTCCTTTAACCTCTAAATTTAAATCTCCAACCACCAAATAAACCCCAAAGACAGAATTAAAAAACCCCCAAAAATTTTATACAAATTTTTCGATCTATTTTTTTTATTTTTTTTATTCTGCTTTTTTTGTTACTATGTACTGGTGTATTTGTCTCAAATTAACAACATAATCATGATCACCATAACAAGGCAGAGAGAACGCAACATCACAGCAAGTATATACAAACATGAAGCAAGCAATATTCTACATGACTAAGGGATCGAGTAACCTACCTGGTGTGCCAAGAACTCCCCGCTGCATAAGTACCGTATCCTTTTTTGTTTCTGCCTTCTATTTCGTTTCTGCGAGATACTCCCGCTTCTGATTCTGACTGTTCCCTTTTTGTTTCTGCGAGGTACTGCTACTGGCGTTTGAAGCCTGTATCAGTGTTAATTTTTCTACAATGTGTAGAAAAATTAACTTTAGGGAGTGAGGGTAGTGTGCGTGAGTTTTGTGTTCAGGGGGTTTGTGAATTTTTTCTGTATTCAGTGTGTCTTTTTAGTGTGAAATTGGTGGTCTATTTATAGCTTCAGAATTAGGGTTGTAAAATTGGTGAGAATCTCTGAAGATTTGTTTTGTAAATTAATCTGAGAAAATTTCTATGATTTTAATGTTGATTTGCTGTATAATTAAGTTTCTTGCGTTTTTGGTTTGGCTTGCTGGCTAAGAATAGAAATTCAGTTCAGAAATATATCCCACTGGGCTTTTTGTTTACTTTGTGCACATGGTTGAAGACCTTATTCACTAATATGTTTATATTCCTTTTTCGTATATTCTTGGTCACAAAATAAAAACACAAAATTTAATTTGTATTATTTATTTTTCGGACAAAAATAGTGAAGAAAATAAAACAAAAAAACAAGTGAAAAAAAAGGGGTAAAAGAGTTGTCCAGCAAAAAAACATAAAATTGGTCAAGGCTAAGGGTCGAACCCCTGACCTTGTATACAACCTGCCCACGCGCGCCCCATCCATTACCAATTCAACTACACACATTTTTCTGATAATATAATGAACTAAAAAGAATATATTCATCAAATGAAGGGTAAAATTTGGGGTATGACAGAATGGCAACCAATCATATTATCATCAGCGTGACGCTTAGCAGTTTATTTATTATATTTTATTTGCATGAATTAATTTGTAATATTATGACAATATTTTATTTGCTTTGGATTGTAATATTATTACAATTATGACAATGATCTATTATTAAAGGTTTAATTATTATAATTATACATTGTTAATATATTTTAGAAACAATTTAATTTAAATTTAAATTATATATTCAAAATTAATTTGTTTCAAAAAAAATAAAATATTTTTTATAATTTTAAAAATATTAAAACGTTAAGAAATTTTTTAAAAATTAAGTTTAATTTTGAGAAGGTGTAAGCCATATAGAAATTATATCACATGAAACATTTTGAGACGGCCTAGACCGTCCTGAAATGTTTACCATTTTGACTTTCATTTTGAGATGGCTTAAACCCTCCCAGAATTTCACATGTTGGTCATCACTTTTAGATGGTTAGGCCGTGTCAATATTAGTCTCTAACAAGTCCAGAATTTACGGACGGCTCAGGCCGTCTCAACATGTTTCACATTGGTGTTCTTCTTCAACGCTCGTGATCGTCTTGTTCGTGATTCAAGGTTTCTACTCTATAAGAGGTAATAACCCTAAAACACATGATCATGCTCATTCGTAAATCTTAAGGAAAATTTTTGAATTCTGCAGCTTAAACTCTTACTATTTTCCTTCACAAAAATGGGTCGAATAGCTGACTTTTTAGTAGACTACAAATGCCAATTCAACCAATTCCTCAAGTGCAGGTAAATAGGTCTTTGCTTGAACAAGTTATTGAAAATATGGTAGACATGACCCAAAGGCAACAACCAATGCTTCAAATTATCGAACAAATTGTACAAAGGAATTGAAATTCTGGCAACCAGACAGACAAATACTGTGCACAATGTTAGCACTAGTGTCCGAGCATTTGTCTCACAATAATAAAATAACTTAGCGTAGCAAAGTAAAATAAGCGTGACTGAAAAGTAAAGAACACAATGAGTTTTTTAACCCAGTTCGGCGCAACTGCCCTAGTCTTGGGGATACCAATCCAGGAATGAACCCACTATAATAGTTCTAGTGAAATACACCAACGTAGCCTCACTACTTGGTTATGCACCTAGACCCTATCCCGTGCTGCTCTACCTAGGAACTCCTAGATATGAGACCCCGTCTCAATTCCTACCAAACAGTACAACCAGCACTGTTATCAATTTGTTCTTTACGTTTGTTTGTTTCAAGAGTCACACTCTAAAGACACAACTAACTCCGTACTTCACAGCTTAGGAGCAGTACATAATTACAACTCAAAAACACAGAGTACTTGGCATGAATCAACAGATACACGCAAGACTCACAGCTAACAAGAAAACTTTAAACTCACGCTTTAGTACACACACGGTTTTCAACACACACCCAACTTAGGGTTTGTCTACATACATATATAGTACTCAGCAAGCACGGGTTTGGGCTTCAAAAACATAGCTTGGACGTTGTCAGGTCCAGCTAACAATTCTTCAAGTGCAATAATATTGTTTCCAAAAATATATCAAAGTTAATTATGGAAATACACCAAGGCGACAGCCTTTTACACTTCATCAGCCAAGCGCGTCTTGATCAGCAAGCTAGGTTAAATATAAAACTTCATAGAATCTCCAGAAGATCTTGCACATAAATATAGCGCGTGTTGGCGCGCAACAATCAGGTCACACAATGCTGTTCCACATGCTACAACATTTGTCTCAGCATTTGGCTAGTAGTTGTTTTTTAAAAATGTAGCCAACATTCAAAAACCCAACAGGAATGTTTAACCAGAAGTTGTCTTAATCAATTGAAACCAAAATGCTGATGAGGTTTTGAGAAACGTTTAACAAAATAACTTTGGGCAAAATAACTTGGCTAATCTAGTCGAAATAATATTTGCCAAGAATGGTTTAAATGTTAGACTACATAGACCAAATTTTGTGTCACCACTGTCTGAATATGTTTTGCAAATAGAAATACCAAGGGGTTGGAAGACCCTAAAATTTATTAAGTTTGCTGATGATACAACAGAGTCAATAGTAGAGCACATAGACATACAGATATATGACTGAGGCTAGGGAAATAGCAATAATCAGAATTTAAAGATAAAATATTTTTGCAATTCTCTAACCAATAATGCATTCACTTGGTTTACAACATTGCCCCCACATTCCATCTTTACTTGGACCCAATTAGAAAGGCTTTTCCATGAACAATTTTACATGGGTCAGGTGAAGGAAAATCGACATAGTAAAACAGCGGAATTTCAAAATTTTCCTTAATAGATCCTTACGAATGAGCATGATCATGTGTTTCAGGTTTACGTCTTGTAGAGAAGAAACCTTTGATTCACGAACAAGATACGATCACGAGCGTTGATGACGAAGAACAACGCCTCTAGCTAGTCCACACGAACAACTACCTTCAAGAGAGTGCTAGCTCCTATCTATGAAGCCTTATATGAATAGAGAGGGAGGAATATAATTTTAGGGTTTGCAACTCTTGCAACTCTAAAATTCTCAAGAGATTCTTTCTTGTGTAACTCTCGTATATTTCTAATGTTTCTTGTTTTTTTCATGTTGTCTACTAGTATATTAAACTCTAGTACAAAAGTTCTATTTATAAAACCCTTTGTCTTGTGCACCAAGACAAACACTTGTCTTGCTAAATAAGAAAAACAAAAACCCATTAAACAAACCCTAGGGCGCGCGCGCCCCACATGAGTGCATGCTCATGTGCGCGCACGCCCACCATACGTTACGTTGTTATTGCTTGTTTAATTACCGTGATACCCTTATCACATTCCATATTCCTCTTGGGTACACCGTACCTTACGGTGTTCATTAATTATCTCAATCTCATATTAGACTGTCCTTATGTTTGTGACCCTGTAGGTTTCCGTAACGTTGGCAATTATATTAAATCACATATTTAACATAATAAGCATTGAGCTGTATCTAGCAAAACATCAATGCTACCCAAGTCACGAGAAAATACATGTGATCCAAACATAACCTTTGTGATAATATATGCGTGTATAATTACCCCTTTGCCCCTCTATCTAATTTGAACACAAGGCATAGTTAGTGTCATCCTTGCCAGTTTAATATTGGTACCAAGACATTTATCCTGTTATGCAGGATTGGCAAATTCCATCTAGGACACTACTGTCCTTCAGCATGCTTTGTGAAGTACCCATCAACTGCCTTTATGATTATTGTAGTACCCCAATTTTGGACCTACAAATCCAGTTTACATTTTAATGCATAAAAATATACAAAAATATTTTATTCTTTTTTTCATGCATTTTTCACAATTTTTATCATATTTTATCTTTTTTCTTAAATTTCCTTTTATTTCTAAATATTTCATCTTTTATTTCGTTTATTTTAAATAGTTTGCATTTTAGCGTAAAAATCCAAAAATATCAAACAAAATAGTCTTTTCTTATTTTTACGCACATTTTAGATTTTATTACCATATATTTCAAGATATCAAAAAGATTTACATTTTGTCATATTTTATTTCAACTTATTTCATCTTTACCCTTTTATCTCAAAGTTTACCAAAAATAGTAAAAATCATATCATTTAAGATCACCTTTTTTTATTTCATTTTCATTTACCATTTATTTTATTTACCCTTTCACACAATATTACACAAATACTATTTACCCTAATTTTCTCCTATAAATACAAACCTCACATCACTCAACCATTAACAATCAATTTCTACACAATTCCCAAAAAAATTCAGAGAGAATAATCACAACTTGGTCAGAAATCCGTTTCGTCAGTAACGCCGCCAAACTCGCCAGAAAATACCAAATCCGTCACCACCCTCCACCGGAAAACTCAAAATCACAAATCTCAACCAAACTCAAAATCAAATACATCAATAAGCTTCTAAACAACCTCCTGAGCACGATTCCGTCGTTATTTTTCTCAAAACCGGTCTAGAAACGAGCAGATCGGAGATTCCCCTTTTAAGAAATTTCAAGTTTCAGTTTCGCTTGATTTAGACGCAAAACAAGGTTGATTCGTGTTGATTATCACTTCTGGAACTCATTAGAACGTATTCCAATTGCATATTTCGTTCGAATCCGCTTGAATCGCCGTCGTGAGGTTTTTTGGTCCGGTGATGTTTTGATTTGTTTTCGTATTTTTAAGCTTCCAATGCAAAATATAAAGCTAGATTCGGACTTAGAGCGAGATTTCGAGTGGAATGGACATTTGAATCGCATGATTTAGTGTTGAATTGAAGGTTCTGTTTTGTTTCCATGGCCGCCGGAGATGTGAGCTCGCCGGAGAAGATGACCGGAGAAGAAGACTGGTGAAGGAAGCGACTGGCCACGTGTCACACGCTTGTTGGCTGAATCGATTTCTCGCGCGCCCCCGTTTTGTCTTAACGCGCCCCCCAGCCGGTTTGTTGGACCGGGTACAGGTCTGTTTCTGGTTCGGTTCGGGTTGTCCATTTCATTTGTTGGTTTTTTTTTGGGCTGGGCTGTTTGTTTATGTGACTTGCTGGATCTGCTGTTTGCTGCGCGTTTTTCTGGATTGCACCCTTCCTGGCTGCATCTCAATTAGGCCTTGGGCCTCTACAGTTTCTTTCTCTTATTATTATATGCACCTCCAATTTCAGGTTTGCATCTCTTTTAATCTCTTAATTCATTTGCATGCATTTATTATCATCATGTTTTTTTTTTTAGCTTATTTAAGCTTATTGAGTCCAAATTTAACATAAATATTTTAGGGAGCTTTTTTGAGACTTATTTTATTTTAATTTTTGTTAATTGCCTATTTTGCTTATGTGTTAGTACTAGCTTATTCAATAAGTGTTTGTTTGGGACAATAGTTTATTTTATGCTTATTGAGCTTAAACTCTTACACTAATATTTTAGCTTATTTCTAAGTTCTAATTGTTTTGTTCTTGCATATGTTTGATTATCTTTTTATTTGCTCTGTCATGATATATGTCTCATATACACATTTTTGCATCATACTTTACATAACATTTTCATGTTACTTTACACCACATTTTACATCATATCATATGCTACATTTTTACATTACACTACATCATATTTTTTCATGACATTTAACACTACAATTTCACATTACATGTTTCACTACACACATTTTACATGCATACATGCATTTGCATTTAGATTAGGACAATGCACCATTTAAAAATGCATGTTAGAGACAATATTTTACATTATAAAATTATTGAGCTCTAGCACTAGCATTAATAGTTAATTACCATCTCTTGGCCTAAATTTATTTCTTTCATGTTTGTTGATTGATTTTATTTTTCCTTGCTAGTTTTAAGAGTGTGTGCTCATATTCGACGATTTTTTTTTATATGACTTTGTTCTCTTTGCATTTTTTCACTCTTTGTCACATTCACATTCTATTTCACATTGCATTTTCACACTTCACACTTCACATCAATATTTGATATTTTGTTCTTCGTAAGTGCATTTCATACTCATGTTTGTTTCTCCGCTTGCATTTTTATCGCCTTTTATTATTTTTTCATTTGATTCGATATGGTTGTAATAATTATTCGATTTGGTTGTAATAGCGTAGGACTTTATTGCTTTTTGACACTTCACACACAACGCTAAAAAACCAAGAAAAAACAAACTTTCATTTCCAAATAGACCCGATTAGTAAATTCTCTAGGAAAAAATAGAAAACAAATAAACAACTTCTTCTCTCTCAAATAAAAATTCTTTAGTCCAAAATCAAATTAGTCGCACGATTAGTTTAGGTTTACATCTTCTCCCTCCATTTCTTACAACTTCTCTCTCATTTTCTTAAGCACATTAAAAGAAATGAAAAGTAATAAATTAGAGGTTACCATAGAGTACTATGGGCGTTTAGGATGCTAATACCTTCCCTAGGCGTAACTAACCCCCGTACCTTAGAATCTCTCTTTTTAGACGGTTTTCGACACTTTCCCCTCTTTGGAAATGAAAGGTCAATGTAGTGGTGGAAATCCCAAAATCCCCGCAACAGAAAAATGGCGACTTCACTGGGGATTCTCTCCTTAAGAGGGTTGAACCTATCTAGTTTATTCTTCTTTATTGCTTTCCTATGTGCTTACTTACATGCTTTATATATATTGTGGGGGGGTATTTGAGTTGAGACAAGCTTGACCCGAGCTTGACTGCACCATAAGATAGTTGTGGTATGATCATAGTGAATGGGCGAATGTTCAGTCTCGCACATAATCACAAGTGATGAAACCACGCACAATGGAGGGGTCATGTTGTAGTGTTCTTTTCGACGTGAGGCTCACGTAGATATTGCTATGATGTGTATTCCAAGGATGTTGTGGACCTTTAGACACCCTTAACCCATCTTAGCCTTTTTTAGGGTGTGGTGTGATGGCTAAGCCGAGAGGTTCTTGGATTAGTTGTTTCGCGATACCACGCTCAATCGAGACTTTCTCTTGGATATTTCATTTGGCCGTGAGTTCAGTTATGGACATTGGTATTCAATAAGGAAAGTTGATGACGTTGGGAACTTTGTAGAACCCGTGTTACGAAAGGAAGAAAGCCAATAGTTCATACATTGTGGGTGGTTTACCTTTTGACTCCAACTTTGTGATATATCAACCAACCATGTTTGCTTATATTTGTGCTTGTTGCATCATCACATCTCATTCATCCATGCATCCAAGAAAATCTCTTTCCATTGGTTTTCAAAGGGCTTAGGGGAATTTCTTAATAAATCTCACAATCATCATGGACCTTGAAAAAAAAAGAAGGAGATTGCTTTGAAAAAAATTCTTTTAATCATTTACAAACAAAAATGAGGCCCTTTATGATTCATATCCTAAAGTCCTTTGAAAATCAAAGTCAAAACAAAACTTTCTTTACATGCATCATTCTACATTCATGGCCCTATGTCCAAAAGTTTGATCTCACCCCTTGTTCAGTCAAATATCAAGTTGTCTTGTTTGAAAGTGGTTTGACGCTCTTGCCAAAAGTCAACTCTCCAGTACAACACTTGTGCCAACAAAAGAAAGGAATGGAAGTATTATGCAAGAGAACACTCAGCTGTGTGAAGAAGTCATTGCACTTTGGGCAGAGTTGGAAAAGAAAAATGCCCTGATCACTTCATTAATGGTGGCACAAAATAACCACCATCTCACTCCTTGAGCAACTGTTTTTGCCTTTCCAATCTCAACAAAGGCATCAGATTCAACAACAGTCTCGATCAATGTTGGTGTTTTTGTATGTTGGCTATAATTTTGCAAAAACCCATTTTGTCACATGCTCTAGGAAATGCTGAAGCATCTGAGTATGTTGTGATCGGAAGCTTCTAGGCGCGTGCGCGGTTTTTGTTTCTGTTTGTTATTTCTAAAAGATATCTTTCAGAAGATTTGTTTTAGAAATTATATTTGTTTAAGGCGGAGCTGGCACAGCATGTGCGCCTTGTGTCACAAGTAATCTCTTGTGTGAAGATTTAATTCTAAAATATATCTTATATATTTTAGAAATTATTTGTTTGGTGTTGAAGACTTATTGGATATATTATTTAATTCTAAAATATATCTCATATATTTTATGAATTATTTGTTTGGTGCTGAAGATTTATTGGATATATTTTTGAAGACTCCAATTCTTTAGAAACAAGTCAAGCCCAACATGAAGACTCTATATATACATGTGTAAGACCTAAAGTCAGTAGCGAAGCCATTATACACAAAAAGGTGTCTTTAGGGTTTTAGGGTTTCGTGGTTAAAGCCTTGTACTTTAACGTGTGCACTCCTAAGCTTTTAAGTATGGAGTTGTTTGTGTACCACTCTTAAACTATGAAGTACGAAGTTGGTTGTTCTTGTGTACCACTCTTAAACTATGAAGTACGGAGTTGGTTGTTCTTGTGTTCACTAAAGCGTGTGTTGGTTATATGTTAAAGTAGTGAACTTGTGAGCTTTCCCTGTATCACGTTGATACATGATAAGGACATAGGCTGTGTGTTTTGTTTATTGTGAGATTTCTTCTAAGCCGTTAGGTACGGAGTTTATTTCTATGTTTGAGAGTGTTCTTGTTTAAGTGTTTATGTATTGAACTTAATGCCAGTGCGAAGATCAGTGAACCAGAGGTTGTTTGCGTGGAAGTCTTCAAACTGAGAGGGAGTGAGTAGAGGTTCTCATATCTAGGAGTTCCTAGGTAGAAGTCTATACGGGTAATTAGGAAGTGAGAAGTGCAAACGAGGAGTTTGACTTTGAATTCGTTTTACTTAGTGTATTTCCTTCCTGGATTGGTATCCCCCAGACTAGGGCTATTTGCGCCGAACTGGGTTAACAAACACTTGTGTTATTTATGTTTATGTCTTTTAATGTTTTTATGTTATATGTTATGTGCGTAGATGCTGTAGCAATTGCTAAAGCATCTTGCTACTGACTGCCAGAAATTTCAATCAAAATCTCCATAAAAGTCAACAACAAGGAGCACCTGGCCGCAGTATTGAATATTGTATGACTTTGAAGGGTGAAGTCCAAAGGTTGATTGAGGCTAGCAAGTTTTCTTTCGAGGGAATAGACCCAACTCTGTTATGCATGGATATGGTTTGATACCAATGGGTTGTTGTTGATGTTACCTCTGCTACTCTCTTATCCAGTTGAAGTCAGTGATACAAGGAAGCTCGTCCATATGATCGCTAGGCTTTTATTTCTTTCTTGTCAAGCATTTGTTTGATTTTAAAACTCTGTCTTTTATCAAGTACTTTCAATACAATAAACATAGAGCATGTTTTTTAATCAGTCCATTCGTATTCACTCTTTTCTTACTTTATTACTTACAAACTTAGAGCGAGGATGATGAAAATAAATAACTGATTTTTGCTGATATATGCTCTCACTGTTGAAAAACCTAGTTGATGATGTAAGGCCTTGTTTCACTTTCTTTCACTATTTCATGCAAAATAAAAAACTCAAAAAATTTTAATCATGTAAATTAAGCCACTCTTGCATATGTTTTCGTTGTTATCTTATTCTCCCGGTTTCTTGAGATATTTCTTTTTTTTTTTTAAAAAAAAAAAAAAACAATTTTGGTTTGACACTTGACATGACACTTTAAGAGTATATAGGTTGTTTTTGCACTTTTAGGCTACATTTTGAAGGTTTAGCAATGATTTCAATAAAATCGGTACTGTCTTAACACCTTAGATTCTCAGAAGTATGCAAGATTAATTTGAGCACTAATTTTGACAAAGTCTTGAATTTAAGTTTTAAGGTAACCCTTAGTAGTTTATCTTAGCAGTCAGCACCATCTTGAACACAAACTAAGTGGGAAGTCGATGAACATAAGTGAATGATCAAAAACTAAAAGTTTGCACACTTTGGTTGTTTTCATAAATAGTAATGCACTTATTAAGTTAGTTGACCCTCACCCGGTTGTTTAATCCAACAGTTGTTGAACATACAAAGAAAAAACCATTGTAAGAACACCCATTAATGGTTGGTTCAAAGGAGTCTGATTCTGAACTTGGTAGGGCGGGTTACGATCCGATCCCCCACAACTGCATTTTGGGAAAGAGAAAAAGGGGTTTACCAAACTTATGTTATCAGCACCCCTCGGTATATGATCATAATCACTAATAGATTTCCTACCATGAGTGTGTACAAGATAACGGGCTTAATGTGATTGCACTTGAATGAAAAGGGTGATTAAAACTTAAACAAAAGTTAGAGTTACAACAAAATACTTGAGATTTATCTTTCATGTGATGGAAGTCTTTGACTGCAATGTGTGGTTTTGTGTTACTACAGTACCCTTGGTTTTGGTATTTATTACTTGATTTTCTTATATAGCCGGCAACCACATATGATTAGAGTTGTCGTGTCCTGTTTTCAAACTTGTGCCAAAAAGAGTTACTATTTTTGTGCTCAAGGACAAGCAAGTATTCAAAGATGGAGGAATTTGATAACACAAACGTATATCCTTTCTTGGCTTGATTTACATGAATTATTTTTGCATACTATAATACTCAAAAGACCTAATTTAAGCTAGGTTCACTGTGAAGGCATGCTCAGCAAGTTTATTGTTACGCTGACTCCTCCTGTTTGATTAATCAGTAATTATCTTTTGTATATATCATATGTGTTTCAATTCAAAAATACAAAAACAAAAACAAAAAATTTACATGTGCATTTTGTCAAAAAAAAATACTTTTCAAAAGAAATAATTTTACTTGCAACTTAATACTTGACATCAAAGAAGTTTGAGCTATAGTGTGATCAAAGCCAAAGCTGACTTGAGACGCTCCAAGCTAGGGGCAAGTTATTTGAGGATTCTGCCAATCAGGGGCAATCAAGTTGAATATCCTGCTAATCAAGGTTGAATTAGTTCCAAGTTTGGTTACACTGCAAACATCAGTTGGTCAGGGGCATACCCTTCAAGGTTTCAAACACTTAGGGCATACTATGTCAAGATCATATTTTCTTGAATAGTTACATGTTGTGGAATAATGGCAGAACCTTGGTTGTCAATACCATGGACCGAAAAGAGTTTTCACTTTCATTGCACGTTGTTGCAGTCAACAAATACATCGCCTAAGTGTAAAAAGTCAACCAGTCACGCTCTTCGAGCCTTTTCTTTCAAAGATTTATCATACTGATTCAAGCGAGGGGCAAGTCGTCTCCATTTTCTCAAGTTCTTTATCAACAGGAAACATGTTTTCTCCAAAAAGGTGTCAACAGTTGTCTCAAGACAGTTTCCTATATACCAGTGGAATCTCATGACTGGTATCTCCAACAGAGTTTGGATTCAGTTTTTTGATTGATATGGGGTTTTCACCCAGAAATGGACACATCCTCAGTGAGGTCCATACAGTCATTCTACCTTCAACAGAGTTTTGATTTATGTTGTTGACTGATATAAGGTTCTCAGCTCAAGAAGAGGGTACATCCCCGATGACAGTTGATCAAGGTTGTTTTGAATACAATCAAGTTTCTGTACAGATCATTCGGTTTAAAACGATCATTTTACAGAGAAGTTGTTCCTTCCCCAAGAGGAGTTCTTTTGCTTAATCTACAGCAGCATATACACTTTGTTGAGATGCCTTGAGTTGTTATGCGACGTTGGTTTGTCTCCTAACTCATTCGTCTTGTCTGTTTTGTCAGCAAGATATTCACTACATTTATACATTCGTACATATATTCATACATTCAAACATAGCATTCACATGTGCTATAAACATTTACATCATTCATACACTGTTACATCATATCTAGATTTCTTTCTCTTTTGTCTTGTCTGTGTCTTTAAAATAGAGTCGGGATGGGCATGTTGTTCTCTCCAATTAGAGTGTCAGCTTAGGCAGATAAGTGTACACCTCTTGTTTCAAAAATTCCCCACTAGACTCTTCTCTTGTGGATGATGGTTGTTTCAGTTTTTCCTACAACAAAAGGAAGATTCCTAGTTGAATTTATTCTTCAATTGGACACAGAGTCTTGTTTTACAGTTTCCGTCCGGTTTGTTCCCGGATTGGATGTCTTTTCTAAAACAACAAGTGACAAGTTTCCACACAAGAAGCTTGTATTTTACCATGTACACTTTACAATTCCTCAGGTGGTTTTATCCCCAATGAACCTTATCAAGAAATATTACACAGAAGATCATACAAATCTTTTTCTCTACAGACATATACATTTTTACAATCTAACCTACCCGCGTCTCTTTTGAGTATTACCTTTCATACACTATCATCATACGGTAGTTGGTAATATATGTCATTGTCTTTTATACACCGTCACTCTGTTGGATGGTAGGCAGTGTCTCTCATCTTTGCATATTACCTTTTATACACTATCATTATACGATAGTTGGTAATATTGGTCATTGTCTTTTATACACTATCACTTCATTTGATCGTAGATGATGTCTTACCTTTTCATATTACCTTTTATACACTATCATTATACGATAGTTGGTAATATTGGTCATTGTCTTTTATACACTATCACTTCATTGGATAGTAGATGATGTCTTATCTTTTCATATTACCTTTTATACACTATCATTATACGGTAGTTGGTAATATCCGACCTTTGTCTTTTATACACCATCTCTTTGTTGGATGGTAGCCAAGCTCTCATATTTTCATGTTACCTTTTATACACTATCATTATACGGTAGTTGGTAATATCTGGTCATTGTCTTTTATACACCGTCACTCTGTTGGATGGTAGGCAGTGTCTCTCATCTTTTTATATTACCTTTTATACACTATCATCATACGGTAGTTGGTAATATCTGGTCATTGTCTTTTATACACCGTCAGTCTGCTGGATGGTAGACAGTGTCTTTCATATTTTCATATTACCTTTTATACACTATCATCATACGGTAGTTGGTAATATATGTCATTGTCTTTTATACACCATCACTCCGCTGGATGGTAGACAGTGTTTTTCATCTTTTCATATTACCTTTTATTCACTATCATTATACGGTAGTTGGTAATATCTAGCCATTGTCTTGACTTGCTATCACTTTGTTAGATAGTAGATAATGTCTATCTTTTCAGATTGCCTTGGCACACTGCCGTTCGCATGGTTTGAGGTAATTCCCTTGTTTCATTATCTTGACTTGTTGTCACTTGGTTGGACAATAGATAATGTCTCATCTTTGCATATTACTTTGACACACTATCGTTTGCATGATAGTAAGTAATATTTGGTCATTGTCTTGACTTGCTATCACTTGTTGGATAGTAGACGATGTCTATCTTTTTGGAATGCCTTGGCACACTGCCATTCACATGGTAGGAGGTATTTCCTTAGTTTCATTATCTTGGCTTGTTGTCACTTTTTTGTACAATAGATAATGTCTCTTCCTTTCATATTGCTCTTTAAGCTATCATTTGTTTGGTAGTCGGTAATATCTGATCATTATCCTTTAAGCTGCCTGTTATGTGGCAGTAGATGATGTATCATCTTGTCGTTGTCCTTTAAGCTGTCGATGTTCGATAGTAGATAACGTTATCTCTTTTCATATTGCCCTTTAAGCTGTCGGTCAGGCGATAGTCGGTAATATCTGATCATTATCTTTTAAGTTACCATTTGTGTGTGGTAGTAGATAATGTATCATCTTTTCACATTATCCTTTAAGTTGTCGGTGTTCGATAGTAGATAATGTCATCTTTTCATGTTACCCTTTAAGTTGTCGGTCAGGCGATAGTCGGTAATATTTAGTCATTGCCCTTTAAGCTATCATTTGTTTGGTAGTAGGTAATATTTGATCACTGTCCTTTAAGTTGTCTATTATGAGGTAGTAAATGATGTATCATCTTGTCGTTGTCCTTTAAGCTGTCGGTGTTCGATAGTAGATAACGTCATCTCTTTTCATATTGCCCTTTAAGCTATCATTTATTTGGTAGTAGGTAATATTTGATCATTGTCCTTTAAGCTACCTTTTGTGTGGTAGTAGATGATGTATCATCTTTTCATTATCCTTTAAGCTATCTTTGTTCGATAGTAAATAATGTGGTACCTTTTATATTACCTTCCTTTAAGCTATCATTTGTTTGGTAGTCGGTAATATCTGGACGTTGTCTTTTTTCTACAATCCGTGGACAATGTTCTTGTTCTCGTGTAGGCTTTGTCTTATTTCTACAATCCGTCTCTTTGTAAGGCGGTGGACAACGGTCTTGCGTTTTTTCCCCAGTGTTTTACTCTGTTCCCCAGTGGAGTTCGTTCTCCCAATGGACTCGGGATACTTTCTTGTCTTTTTTCCAGTCGGACCATGTTTTGTGCTTCCCCTGTGGAGTTTTCTTTATCATTTTTCCATAGTTTGTCTCCCCTAACATTTCATACAAAAATTCAAAAAAAACATTTGCATTTTGCATTCACATTTGCATCATAAGCATTATTAGAGAATTTTAGGTCCAAAAATGGTGCACGTTTTATATTTAAGTCTCTTCAATCCCGTCTAAACAAAGATTTCAATCTTCATTTCTCTGATTGAGGAAACTTAAATAGGGGCAGCTGTAGTACCCCAATTTTGGACCTACAAATCCAGTTTACATTTTAATGCATAAAAATATACAAAAATATTTTATTCTTTTTTTCATGCATTTTTCATAATTTTTATCATATTTTATCTTTTTTCTTAAATTTCCTTCTATTTCTAAATATTTCATCTTTTATTTAGTTTCTTTTAAATAGTTTGCATTTTAGCGTAAAAATTCAAAAATATTTCAAAATATCAAAAAGATTTACATTTTATCATATTTTATTTCAACTTATTTCATCTTTACCCTTTTATCTCAAAGTTTACCAAAAATAGTAAAAATCATATCATTTCACATCACCTTTTTTTATTTCATTTTCATTTACCATTTATTTTATTTACCCTTTCACACAATATTACACAAATACCATTTACCCTAATTTTCTCCTATAAATACAAACCTCACATCACTCAACCATTAACAATCAATTTCTACACAATTCCCAAAAAAAATTCAGAGAGAATAATCACAACTTGGTCAGAAATCCGTTTCGTCAAAAACGCCGCCAAACTCGCCGAAAAACACCAAATCCGTCACCACCCTCCACCGGAAAACTCAAAATCACAAATCTCAACCAAACTCAAAATCAAATACATCAATAAGCTTCTAAACAACCTCCTGAGCACGATTCCGTCGTTATTTTTCTCAAAACCGGTCTAGAAACGAGCAGATCGGAGATTCCCTTTTTAAGAAATTTCAAGTTTCGGTTTCGCTCAATTTAGACGCGAAACAAGGTTGATTCGTGTTGATTATCACTTCTGGAACTCATTGGAACGTATTCCAATTGCCAATTTCGTTCGAATCCGCTTGAATCGCCGTCGTGAGGTTTTTTGGTCCGGTGATGTTTTGATTTGTTTTCGTATTTTTAAGCTTCCAATGCAAAATATAAGGCTAGATTCGGACTCAGAGCGAGATTTCGAGTGGAATGGACATTTGAATCGCATGATTTGGTGTTGAATTGAAGGTTCTGTTTTGTTTCCATGGCCGTCGGAGATGTGAGCTCGCCGGAGAAGATGACCGGAGAAGAAGACTGGTGAAGGAAGCGACTGGCCACGTGTCACACGCTTGTTGGCTGAATCGATTTCTCGCGCGCCCCCCTTTTGTCTTAACGCGCCCCCCAGCCTGTTTGTTGGACCGGGTACAGGTCTGTTTCTGGTTCGGTTCGGGTTGTCCGGTTCATTTGTTGGTTTTTTTTTGGGCTGGGCTGTTTGTTTATGTGACTTGCTGGATCTGCTGTTTGCTGCGCGTTTTTCTGGATTGCACCCCTCTTGGCTGCATCTCAATTGGGCCTTGGGCCTCTACAGTTTCTTTCTCTTATTATTATATGCACCTCCAATTTCAGGTTTGCATCTCTTTTAATCTCTTAATTCATTTGCATGCATTTATTATCATCATGTTTTTTTTTTAGCTTATTTGAATAAGTGATTTTGGGACAATAGCTTATTTAAGCTTATTGAGTCCAAATTTAACATAAATATTTTAGGGAGCTTTTTTGAGACTTATTTTATTTTAATTTTTGTTAGTTGCCTATTTTGCTTATGTGTTAGTACTAGCTTATTCAATAAGTGTTTGTTTGGGACAATAGTTTATTTTAAGCTTATTGAGCTTAAACTCTTACACTAATATTTTAGCTTATTTCTAAGTTCTCATTGTTTTGTTCTTGCATATGTTTGATTATCTTTTTATTTGCTCTGTCATGATATATGTCTCATATACACATTTTTGCATCATACTTTACATAACATTTTCATGTCACTTTACACCACATTTTACATCATATAATATGCTACATTTTTACATTACACTACATCATATTTTTTCATGACATTTGACACTACAATTTCACATTACATGTTTCACTACACACATTTTACATGCATACATGCATTTGCATTTAGATTAGGACAATGCACCATTTAAAAATGCATGTTAGAGACAATATTTTACATTATAAAATTATTGAGCTCTAGCACTAGCATTAATAGTTAATGACCATCTCTTGGCCTAAATTTATTTCTTTCATGTTTGTTGATTGATTTTATTTTTCCTTGCTAGTTTTAAGAGTGTGTGCTCATACACGACGATTTTTTTTTATATGACTTTGTTATCTTTGCATTTTTTCACTCTTTGTCACATTCACATTCTATTTCACATTGCATTTTCACACTTCACACTTCACATCAATATTTGATATTTTGTTCTTCGTAAGTGCATTTCATACTCATGTTTATTTCTCCGCTTGCATTTTTATCGCCTTTTATTATTTTTTCATTTGATTCGATATGGTTGTAATAATTATTCGATTTGGTTGTAATAGCGTAGGACTTTATTGCTTTTTGACACTTCACACACAATGTTAAAAAACCAAGAAAAAACAAACTTTCATTTCCAAATAGACCCGATTAGTAAATTCTCTAGGAAAAAATAGAAAACAAATAAACAACTTCTTCTCTCTCAAATAAAAATTCTTTAGTCCAAAATCAAATTAGTACGATTAGTTTAGGTTTAAACTAAATTTTCTTTTTATGTCATAACCTTCTTTTCTCAATCCAATCTCCACTTACACACACATAATTCTTTCTATACATCTTCTCCCTCCATTTCTTACAACTTCTCTCTCATTTTCTTAAGCACATTAAAATAAATGAAAAGTAATAAATTAGAGGTTACCATAAAGTACTATGGGCGTTTAGGATGCTAATACCTTCCCTAGGCGTAACTAACCCCCGTACCTTAGAATCTCTCTTTTTAAACGGTTTTCGACACTTTCCCCTCTTTGGAAATGAAAGGTCAATGTAGTGGTGGAAATCCCAAAATCCCCGCAACAATTATCCTGTTACAGATAACGTTAGATCAGCAACAAAGTACTTGACTCTACATCTAGGGTACAAAGTGGTTTCAGGTCTAAGGGCGGTTTACATCATTATCACCATGAGAGTAACTTATGACACTTTGCATAACTTTGCATGTAGTACTCTCATAGCGGGTCAATCTGGTATAAATATTACTCCTAATATTTTATATACCTATGTCAAGACTTGATAACTCCTTATCCTATGATCCATGAGATGCGATCATCATTCTATCTTCATAATAGTCTTTATGCTTTAAGATTATCCCTTTTCAGCTTAAAGCTTGACTATGGATACTTTAAGAATAGTGTCCTTATGTTTAATTTAGTCTCATGATTAAGTCACACTTAATATTAAACGGACTATCTATTCTAGGGACTTTATTATTTTGGACTCTTACAAACATAATAAAGAAATGTCATATTTATATTTAAACTCCTAAAGCAAATACTATGAAAATAGATTGGCTCTTAGGGCTTACTCCAACAATCTCCCACTAGCACTAAGGCCAATTTGGTATTACTTTAATACCAATAGACTTAGTATGCCCATCACGCTTTAATTGCGCAAAAGGCTTTGTTAGTGGATAAGGAACCATTTCCTATGTTGGTATCTTACGTATCTTCCAACGTTCTATTTCGATCTCCATCGAAAAGTAGAAGTATCTAAGTATATATGAATCGTCGGTGAGATCTATTCTCCATTGTTTTGCAAGATTTAAACCATTACCATCACTAATGTGATTAATGCTACTTGCAACATCAGAAACATAGCTTTAGCTCAATCATGAGCCAAACAATTCAATCTTAAGTACTTAACTTCTATAATTGAAATAAACATACTATGAAGCTTATCTTATAGCTTTCAATGTTTATATTCTAGCATGATATACAATACATTGGTATGAAAACTAGCTATCATGATAACTTCCTTATAATGATCATTTCCACTCCTACCTAGAGTTAGTCCTTAGTTCTTTGAAGGTCCTTAGGAATATTCTTGACGGTAATTTAGTGTCAAACACTAATTTCAATTTCGGTACTTATTGATTGTGTCATAATCACATGGTGTATCTGATTTTGTACATATTCAGATGTGCATGATTAATCCTATCTTCCAAAGCATATGGATTATTTTCACATGTCTCTTTCTCATCCAATGAGATATGATATTGTCCTTTCGACAAAATCAATCATATGACACGTAATAATTTCACACGTTAAGTGTCTCAACACTTCATTAATAAATGTACATAGCTATTCCTAACTCTTTAGGAATTCCTGCCTAAGTATTCCATCAAGAGTTATTTCTTTAATCATGTCTCACATGTATAAATAAAATACTTTTGATGATTAATATGTCTTCCACATATTACACCAAATTTAATATTATTGCTCCCACTAAATCCTTGTGTGCACAAGATATATTTATATATTTGTCCTTTATCAATTTGTTTTAAATAAAACTTCCAAAAAGGAACACATATTTAAACTTATTCAATCTAATCAAAATTAGATAGGTTTGTCCTTATTAATTTGTTTTCTCAAAACTTCATAATAGGAACAAAGAATAATTAAATTTCTGAGAACTCTATCTAATCAATATTAGATACCTACAAGTTGTATACCTTTTAACATCCTTTGGATCAACAAAATCCTACATATAAGTCTAGTACATATATATGAGGTCATTCCGCTTAAGGAATGGAACTTTGTTATCCATCTACCAAAACTACAACATTTAGTAAAAGAAATCAAACAGATTTTAAGCTTTATGATTAAGTACATTTAGGGTTTCTTAATACCATCCATATCAGTATTCAATAATAATACTCACTTTCATCGTACGAGTCTTACTCATCTTGATGACATAACCATTATCTACATAAGGTTAGTGTATATGGATTATTTATAAGATTTCCTGGCATTTAGCCACTTCTCATAATTTAGACTGTCTAGCGACCTTTTAGAAAGTCAGAGTTTCATCTATCATGAAAACCATATCACCTTATTGAGTCATGATCCAATCATACTCTAACTACATGTGATTTGTTAGACTTATCTTAGATTTGTGCAACTTAAACCGATGGTCCTTTCAACAACCTTGAGAAACCGGTTTATGTTCCCTTTCCAATAAATATGTCTTGTAGTACTTGAATAATTTTTCAAGTTCTATATCACTCCCACTGTCTCTTTTAAAGACACACTCCCACTAGAGGAATGCTTCAAGTCTAGCAACAAAATAAGTCCTTTAGAGTGATGTAAGACTAGTATCCTTTAGAATACTTCCACATATTTATTCATTCAATTTGGATTTAAATTTATCTAATAAATTCAATTTGGTGTTTTTACCTCCATATCATATATGGTGTCTTTATGATCATCTTAAAAGGGAAACAACTTGTGGGTGAAGACTAACTATAAGTAAAAATATTTAAGAGTCAATAATGTATATAATTAAACTACTTTAAATCATGTCAAACATGATATGATAAAATTGTTATTACAAAAAAATTAAGTATTTACTGATATGACTCATTCATATGGCTTAAATACTTTATCGAGTTCTATTTACTTCATTGTTTCAACTCTTTGACAAACTCAAAGATTTTCTAATTTGTGTCACACACATATCAACATCTAATGATTTTAATCATCAATGTTAATGAAGTAAAATAAACTCAATATATCAAATATGTTTAGTGGTCGACATACATCTCATGTATATTGTCCAAATAGTTCATGTCATTTTATTGACACATCGAATATTTGTACTAAACAACAATGCTATATACATTTAATGTCCAAATCTTATTTGGCTTTTATCATAACTGTTATAGATGATCCCATCAAGATCATGGAACCTTAGTCCATTACTTGACTTGGAGCAATAGTATAGAAGACTTTTCTTAAATGATATGACAATTGCTTGTCTTATTATTTAAAGCTACAACTCATATCTTGTCAATACAAGATATATTTAATATTTCTATTACTAAATGAATTTCAACAACAATTATTATGTTTCATCTTTAAACTTGATTTTAAGTCATGGTATAAACTCTTATTGTCAATGATTTTCATTCTAGACATGGGTTGACTTAAAGTTATAGTCAATGTTCTAATCTTTAAGCATCTCTATTTTCGAAAAATTGAGATTCAACATCTTTGTATCATATACCTTTGATGTACAAATTGAAGTCTTACTTCATCCTTTTAGTTTGACTCTTCCAAGAACTATTTACGGCATTCTTATTTTAATCAATGGTCTAACCATTAAAATAGTCGTTCTCATTTGGCAACCATTATTGCTCTATTCAATTATGAGAGGAATATAAATCTTATTTATATTATATCTCAACTCTTTGATAGTGCAAATTTATGCTCATTCAATTCAACAATTTCCGGTAGACAAAATTTGTCTATATCTATCCATTATAATTTGTTTGATTGAACCTTTGACCAACTCCTTGATCTATTGAAAATTCTATCATACTTTGAAGTTCTTTCAAAAAGATCTTGCTTGAGTTTAAATGATCACATCATTTATTCTTTTAAAAGTATGATGTATACTATATCTAGATATCAACTTGATACTTCCGACAAGTATCCTTTTCCAATCTAGTTATAGTAGGTGCTTTAGAGTATAGTTCAAGATCTTATAATTTTTCTTGTATTTGAGAACTATTCTCATTTGTGTACCAATTCAGAAACTGTTTTCTGAGCTCCTTGTCCTTCATAAGAACAATATATTTTGTATTGTATTTTAATTTCAAAGATATGTAAAATATTTGTATTATGATTAAATCTCTTAATAAGGACTTTTATTAAAAGAGTTCCACTATTTTACTCAAAACAAATGACCCTCATCATTTGATTCGGAAAATCCCGTTGGAAGATTTTCTAGTGGATCGAGATCCATATTTCACTTTTCTCTAAGTCCGCGGTGGGCGGATTACACAAAACTCAGTTATTTAGGTAGGAACTCCTTCCAATTGCATCTAATACAATTCTCAAATATCTCCGTTGGGTGAATAACTCCTTATTCTAATTCATCATATGAATCATTCTCAACTCTTGCTTCTAAACTCATATAATCTTTATTATATTCGTTTAGTTAAGTTTGACCCAATTTTAGAAGTTGGATATTACAATTATCCCAACGCATCATACCTATATAGAAAATGTACTTCGCGGTAGGCGAACCCACATTCATCCATACCAGTCTTGATGAGTGTAGTACCCGGCGCAAAAAAAATATACAGATATGCAATGATGAAATGCAATGCACAAATGTAAACAATGAAGCCGCCACCATATTTTATTTATCCCGTGAGGGGAAAGGAAAATAATGATAAAACCTTAAAAGTTCGGGTTCGGGAGTTGGTTATATGAGGGGAAGACGTTAACACCCCCTCATATCCGTTGTACTCAACGGGAACCATTTGAGGAATTTTGGTTTGCATAAACAGAGATAACCGCATAAAAAGAAAAGAATACCGCATATTGAACATAAAAGGGAAAGAAAAGAGTTTTTTATTATTTGGCTTGACGAGAGAGGTTCTCGCTCCTACGTATCCCCCAAGTACAATGAGGAAGTCAAAGCTCACGTAGTTCTTCCTGAAAAGAAAGATTTGTGTGTTGGTTGTTTTTAGTGAACAATGCTTAGGTCGCATTCCACTGATACAACATTATGCTTGTATGCTCGCTTCGGAGGCTTAAGCGTTTGTCTGTAGCAGGGGAATGGATAAAGCGTCATCCGTTTAAGAAAACAAGTTAAAAAAAAGGTTTGAAAGTTGAAAAAGAGTTGACTGCACAAGGGCAGGAAAAACAGTTGAGTGGGTTGAGTGTCTTTTAGGAATTTTCAAGATTGTTTAGTGAATGAGGATAAGTCACAAACACAAGCAGTGCAGCAAGGACTGAACTATCCAGAGAAGCAGGTCACTCACCGTACATCCCCTTTTCATTCAAATAAATTAGTTAAACTTTATTAATTAAAGTGAGATGAATCAGAGACAAGCCGTTCGGCAGACACTTCCTCATTCTCTTTAATTAACAAAGTTCCGGTTTAAACGGGATGAGAATAATTCACAGACACAAGTTGTACGTCAGGGACTGGATTTATCCTCATTCTTCTTGTAACAGAAAAGAGTTTCACATATTCAGATCAGAACCAAAAGAAAAGAAAAAGAAAGGTAGAAGAGAGATATGCATATGTGAATGCACATGAATGATATGATAACAGTGATGATGTTAAACAGTTAAATGCACATAATACATATGAGCAGATAATAATTAAGTTCAAGAATAGGTAAAAAATAAAAGATGGAACATCACATAGCAATTAAATATGAACTTCGTTAATTAAAAGGAATTAAGTCGGAGATAAGCCGTCCGGCAGACACTTCCTTAATCCTTTTCAATTAACAAGTTTCCCTCCGATTGATACGAACATAACTCACAGACGCAAACCGTTCGGCAGGGACCCGTTTATGCTCATTTCAATCGAAACTTTTTCAATGATATCACAGTTCAGACAAATTAAATAGCGCATACAGTCAAATAAGCTATAATAATTAATTGAACATCAGATGAAATACTTTCACAACTTTAAAAATAAAAAATTGAGTCGGAGACAAGCCGTGCGGCAGACACTTTCTCGTATTCTTATTTTAATTAATAAGCTTCTTTTTTAGTCTTTTGAAATAAAAAATAAATCTCGGACGCAAGCTGTACTGCAGGGACCCGTTTATTTTTTATATCGTTTTTATAAAGAAGTTTCACATTGAATCAAATTACTATTTAAAGCGTCTAAAAATAATTAAATCAACAAAGGGTGCAAGAGCAAATATGTGTGTGCAAACAGTAAAATGCACAAAACTAGCAGAAAATTAATTGGGCTGAAGGCCCATTTTATAGAGTTTCAGAGAGGGGTATGAAAAGCATAAAAAGGGGCTCAGGCAGCAACATCACAAAGGAAGCAGAATCACCAAAACTGGGCTTAAGGCCCAATCTAATAAACTTCAACAGGGGTGCGAAAAGCAACCCAAGGGGTGTAAAAGAAAATCTCACAAAACCACTAAATCAGGCTTGAAATGGATCAAGCCCAAAACTCTTCTAACAAACCGGATCGGGTCAAATGGTCCAACCCGACCCGGTTTCGGTAACTGACCCAGGGGAACAACAAATCAAACAAAATCGTGTCAGCCAATCGCAGGCTGACACGTGTACGTCTTCAACCTGCCTTAACTCCACCGAGTCACCAACTCAGTGACTCGGTGAGAACTCCATGAAAACACAGCAAGCTTTATACCGGAATCAAATAAACGCAAATCAAAACCAAATCGCGCGATTAAATACTTGAATCAAAGGATTTTCAGACGTTAATCACGATTTTGTCATTAGTTTTTACGGTTCGAGTATAATAAACGTAAAAATCAAACAAAACCAACGGAGAGAAAATTAGATCTAAACATTTTCATCAATCAAAACACACAAATCATAACCAAAAACAGTTTATAATACATAGAACAAGCACAAATCAAAAGGATAGAAGGAGAGATTGTCCGAAATCACGCGATTCAACCTTCTTTTTCGGACAGTTTTTGGATTTCGGATTGAGGTGATTAGAAGCCTTTTTTGCCGGAATCGATCGATTGAAGATGAATATGAACAGGAGAACGTGATTAGAAGCTTTTGATCTATACGAAATTCAAGTTTTAATTATGATTTTGAGTGAATTTGGATGAAGAAATTTTTAGGGTTTTGGTGAATTGGTGAGGCGCGGCGCAGAAAGGAAGAGAGAAAGAATTTTTCTGAAAAAAAAAAAAAGAAAACGTGAACAGTGCCTCTGATTAGGGTTTGTAGTAAATGGGGGTATTTATACTCTCAGCTAAAAATGGGGCCTTTTTTGTGATTTTTGATTTTTGTGGGGAAAAGAGGTAAGCTGAAACAAAAATGGAATTTCTTATTTATTTTAAAAATGTGAAATGGGGATAAAATTGAAGGAAATGAGGTGTCATTGTAGGATTGGTTCAAAAAAGAAAGAAATGATCATAAAAAGAAGAAAATGGAAATAAAATAGAAAAAAAAGCCAGAAAAAAAATACCAATAAACTATAGAAAAATACAGAAATAAAATATAAACTCAAATACAAAAATAAAAACTATGTTTGAATATTTTTACTATTTTTCTCCTAAAAAGATAAATTGCGACACATTAAAAGAAATAAAGAAAAATGAATAAATTGTAAAACAAAATTATCGAAAAAACTATTTTTTGGTATTTCTCATAAAAATAAAAAATAATTTTTAAATAAAATATTTATTTTAAAAAGCTCAAAATTAGGGTATTACAGCTGCCCCTATTTAATTGTCTTATACTCGAATGCGTAAATGACTTGCGCCTTTATGCGTTCGAAGTAAAAGATAATTAAATACAAATGCCCTAATTTTGTGGTGTGAATGTAATGTAATGATAATGAATGCATATGGAAGATGAAGGTGGAAACATACCTGGAATAACTAGTAACTGAATACCTGAGAAAGAAATGATCATTACTCCACCGAGTCACCAACTCAGTGACTCGGTGAGAACTCCATGAAAACACAGCAAGCTTTATACCGGAATCAAATAAACGCAAATCAAAACCAAATCGCGCGATTAAATACTTGAATCAAAGGATTGATCAACGATTTGTGTATCAATAGATTTGATTGACCGCAAGTGCACAGTCTCGTCGTGTAGTTTTAAAAGATATCGAATCCACAGGGACCAATAATCGAACTACCGTATTTCTACCGTTACTTTGTAAATCTAAGGCTATTGAATATTTAGGGTTGTTTAGAATGTTTAGAAATCAAATTAAAATTAAGAATTGAATTAATTAAATAAAAGCGGGATATCGGTATGTAACTTAATTAACCATCGGGAATTTAATGAATTAATAGCGCGCGTGGAAAGGGTTTATTTTTCAGAAGAACTTTCTCGATTTAAAGGTCTAAACCTCACACTCTCGTTTTGTTGATAAAAAACATACAATCTAGACTAGGGGTTTTGCTGTCACTTTTATACCACCTCAGTTTCGAAAGTATATTTTGAAAATCAATTAGTTCTAATTAATCCTAACGTGGCTCTCGCTCGTTCAAAGATTAATATCAAATTCCTACTATCTAGTTAAAACCTCAAACTCTCGCTCTATTGATTTTAACCTTAGTTGCTTTGTTTTTCTCACTCAAAGCATAGGAGTTTTAAAATTAGGAATTCGAATAAGAAAAATAGTTTAAGTGCGCGCGCTAAATCATCATTAAACTCCCTTCGGAGAATTAGTTTACATACCGATATCTAGGAGATTTAGCTAGACATAATTAAGAAATTAAATAAACAAAAACAGAAAATTAAATTGAACATAAATAAATAATTAAATAAAAACATTAAATAAAAACCTGGAGAGAATTGCTGAATAAACTTGGTTGAATTAAAGAAGGTAAAATTCTTGACAGGGAATTGAAAACGGAATTAAAATCGGACTTCCGATGTGGAAGAACCGAGACAGTTTACAATGCGGGGAATTTAAACTGACTGAAATAAAAGAAAATAAAGCGTAGTCTGATCTGAGAATCAAGCTTCTATTTATAGAGGATTTTTAACTTCTACGATCCATGAAAATAGGAAGGGATAAGCTCATATTTGATATCATCCAATTGCCAAACGATAGGAACAGAAAACGGATCAGACGAATGCCACTTCCCCACGTCTCGCAAAAATCTGTTTCAATTGGTTTGGGCTTGGTGGCGCCCGCCACCACTTCTGTGGCGCGCGCCACAAGGTTTCTGGGGGCATTTGCCCCTTTCTGCTGGGCTCCTTTGGTGGGCTGCGCGGATTTGGGCTTTGCACCCCCTTTTTCTGCGTTTTTGGCCCTTTTTGCTCAATTCTCTTCTCCGACCTATTTTATTAGACAAAACTAAAAACAAAACAAATACCCGCATAAAAAGACATAAATGAATTAAAAACATATGCAAATGCAACTAAAGTTCACCTAAACTAAGCTAAAAATACGATATGATTTCGTGTCATCAAATTCCCCCACAGTTGAACCATTGCTTGTCCTCAAGCATGAAAGAATAGTGAATTGCATAGCACAAGTAAAAACACATGAAACGATCATCCTACTCATACGTGGTTGCCGGCTAATCTATGAAAATCAAATAAAAGTGCAAATAACAAAAACACCGCAATGACACAAAAGACTCTCATTACATGAAAACAGACCTGAAGCATTTCCTTTTGACTCTACCTCTCTCCTAAATTTCATTTCCCCTTTTCATTCTAGCGCAATCACATTAAGCCCGTTATCTTGTACACGCCCATGGTAGGAAACCTGTTAGTGATTATGATCATCATATAGCGCGGGGTGCTGATAACATAAGTTTGGTAACCCCTATTTGCTTTACCCACTTCGCAGTTGCGGGGGATCGGATCGTAACCCGCCCTACCAAGTTCAGAATCAGACACCTCTGAACCAACTACTAATGAGTTTCTATACTATGGTATTTTTTTCCTTCTCATGTTTCAACATTTGCTGAATTTTCATTAATTATTTCAAGGAATCAACCAATAGTATTCATAACATTTATAATCGAAATCATTCACTTATATTCTTCGGTTTCCCACTTAGTTTGTGCCTTGAGATGGTGCCGACTGCTTAGATAAACTACTGAGGGTTCATTAAAACTCAAGTTCAAGGTATTATCAAAACTAGTACTCAAATCAATTTTACACATTTCTGGGAATCTCGGGTGTTAAAACGGTATTGATTTTATCTAACCGTTACCCAACTTTCACAAAATAGCCTAGATAGTGCAAACAACCTATATACTTTCAGACAATCAACATCAAGCATCAGAACTCAATACTTTTGCTTTTCACAAGAAAATTTTTGGTATGGCTCAAGAAATGAGAAAATCGGACAAAACAAAACCAACACGCAAAAACTACTCAATCTAAGTGAACTATCCTAAGGTTTTTATTATGCATGCTAAAATAAATGACTGAAAAGTAAAGGAAAGCGATAAAGCTTCCTCCCCCACACTTAAATCGAGCATTGTCCTCAATGCAACGACTAAAGGTAGGAGAGAAAATGAAAACCTGTGAGACCAAGATACTGGCGGCCTGGGCCGCGCCTCCTCGTGCGCCTCTCATGCTGTGGAGGAACTGCACCCAACTAGTGAAAATAGTCATCGAACTCGTCCATGCGTAAAGTCATGTCCGCCATGCCATCAATCAAACCACGCTGGTCAACCTGGAACTGCTGCATCATCACCATCATCTCTGTCTGGATATCCTGAACATGCTGGTCTCTCTGGGAATCAAGTATAGAGCGCTGCCTCATTTCATCCAAAATAGTATCAAGGGTGGCAGACCCGCTTTCATGACCAGCTCCAGAAGAAGTACCTGTAAAATAGCCAGAAGAAGTGTGTGTGGTGTGTGCGTTAACGCTCGGACCCTCGCGCTCCTCCTCCTCGTGCTCGTCACTCTCCCCCTCATCAACAGGTGCGTTTGGCACCATCCATTGGGGAACAGCAGGGTCGGGGAGGAAACGGTAATTGTCTCTGGTGCGCACATTTATGCGTGCGGGGTCAGGGAGGATGACATCGGGGCAGGCTCTGTTATCAATCATCAGAATAAATTTCCCATCACCCCTTGTTTTCACTAGTTTCATATTGCGTACCATATCTAGATTAATGGTACGGGACTCAAGTGGGGTGAGGGTAGAAAGTTGTGCCCCATGGTTTAGCAAGCGTGCTAAGGTTGTGACAAGACCACCAAAAACAATTGCCCCTTTTGACTTAACCATTGAAAACATGTGATACATCATAAGTCGGGCAATATTGACCTTTTCTCTTGAAACGCTGTGAGTGAATAACAAAAATAGCTCTTTTTCATTGACCTTGTTAGAACTATAACGACCAAAGACGGTGCAGGCTAGTAATTGGCGAAAGTATCGGATAGCGGGGTTTTGGATTAGGGACGCTCTATTTCCTTCAAAACTATTTGTCTCCTTACCGGTTAAACCCCACCAAAGTGCTCTCGCGGCTTCTAACCACCCCACTTGTGTTGGTAACTCATCTAGTACTCCCTCGCCGTGTGGTAGGTGCAACAACCCGGCTAACTCATCAAAGCTAAAGTTGTAATCAACATTAAACAAACGGAACTTCACACGGTCGGGGGTAGGGTTAAGTTCTAGAGAACTAAGGAACTCCGCGGTAAGTTGGACATAAACTGGGTCCTTAAAAGAAAACAAAAAGTCTAGTCTGAATGATCGTATCAAGTATTGCACGCTATCTGATAATCCTAAAGTTTCGAGGCAAAGATCATCGGCATACCTCGTGGGTTCGTACTCCTTTTGGAGGAGGAGTCGGTAGAGCCTAGCTTGCCCTCCATTTTGGAAGTTGATTGCATACTCCTCTTGTTGTGCCATGACCTTTACTTACCTTAGCTTGAAAGACTCTTAGTAAAAATGAAAGGAAGAAACTCTTGTAACACGCTTCTTTCTGCACAAAATTTGCCAAAATCATGTATTTTCATTCTGTGGCGCGCGCCACCAGTTTCATGGCGGCCGCCACAAGGCCAATTTTTGTGAATCTTGGCCATTTTCGTCCTGTAGCGTGTTGTTGTTCAATTGAATCAATACCTATACCTGTCTAAAAGAAATAGCACAGCTCTGCACACAGTTGAATTTAGTTCTAACAGGCTAAAATTTGCACAATATTAAATTTCTATCACAGAGCAATTATTCACAAGAAAAATTCACAGGAGCACACAAGATCATAAGACAAACGGTCTCTCATCAGGAGTTTTTATTAACGAACTAAATGAAAGTAAATATAGTTATTGCTAATTTCTGAAATTCAAGTTAAAGTACTAGTAAAGAAAATTTCCTAGGATTTATTATTCTAAAGCAAAGAAAAGTAAATGAAAATCCTAGGAATGCGGTAAAATACGCCGAGACGGTCCTAGCCACTACGACGATGTTCGACTTCGTTCACAACAAAGCCCAACTCATCCCAAATATTCTCCACTTGCGCAGCGGCGGTATCCAAGAAAGCATAAAACTCCGCGCGCAACTTAGTCAGCTCGGCTTCCATTGCATTAGTTTTCGCTTGCAATGCTTCGAACATAGCAACGGTCACGGTCGGCGGCCCAACTGGGGCATCAGCAGCAGGAGTAGGAGTAGAGAAAGCAGGATCAGAATCAGGAGACTCACTTGGATCAGCATCAGAGAGATCTGTGTCAGGGTTTTCATAGGCTTGGGGTGAAGAAGGAGGTGTCAAGGGTGTATACTGAGGTTCCAAATCATAGAGCCAATTCCTTCTGTCATGGACACTGGTTTTAGGGCTAGGCAAGGTAAAGTGGGGCACGACTTGGCGATTGATAAGGAGGTCAAATCTGTCGGGTCCTAAGCTCCCTATAATGCCACGGTTAAAGCAAAAGTTTATGTCCATGCATCGGATTCCTCCCAAGGGTTGAAGTCGATTAAGTTGAACTCTCAGGCCTAGGGCATCTGCAATCATTGTTACCAACCCACCAACTAGTATGGGTCCCAAGCAGTCGAGGGCTATGTTGTACATGTTGGTCATCATAAAGGTGGCCCCATTGACAGGGCGGGACTGTGAAGCACATAACATGATAAAAAGCTCCTCACGGGACACAGAGGTGTTGTTCTCTTCCTTTCCAAAAAGGGTGTGGGCTAGGATTTTGTGAAAGTAGCGGAAGGCTGGGTTGTGTATGTTTTCAGAATACATGTTTCCAAAGTCAGCATGTCCTTCTCTCGAGATTTTACCCCAGAAATAGTCTAGCTCACGGAAAGGGAAAGTGCTCTCCTCAACTGATGTGAAAGTCTGTGGATCACTCGGGAAACCTAGGAGGTTGGCCATTTCTAGGTTACTGAGGGTGTAGTCAATGCCAAACATCCTAAAGTTTATCAGGCCTCTTCTGAATCCTTTTCCGATCTCAGGGTGATAGGAGAATGAGCTTAGGAACTCGAGGGTTAGGCTTCGGTATGAGCTAAATCTTCTCCCCACAGCAAAGCCGGACCATCCGACTTCATTAAGCAAGAACATCACGCTTTCGCGGATCCCTAGCTTGTCCATAGTAGCGCTGTCAGGGTAGATGGATAGGTGCATATCTCTCTGAGCTAGAATCTCATAGCCCTTGATCTGTCCTACTCCTCTGAACTTGATATCATGATTCTCATCTCGATTCATCGTGAAAGAAAGAAAGGTATCTAAAAGAAATAGATTTGAAAATACATACCAAAAAAAATATGAGTGAGAAATAAGATATATAATAATACCGCTTAATTTTAAAAACATAATAATTCAGAAAAACAAGCAACAACTAGAAAAAAAATAAATAAAAAAAACTTAAACCTACATGTGGGTTGCCTCCCACCGAGCGCTTTGTTTAGTGTCGGTGAGCTCGACAGTTTAGAGTTTTACCTCTCTTGCGGTGGCCTAATCGGGAACGATTTCCATGGCCACTTATCAAGTATTCTCACATACCCCTCACTCTTTCTCTTTTTTCTCCTATAGGGCAGTTCAGCTTCCCTGCCCTCTTCTATTGTCTTACGTTTTGAGAGAAAAAAGGATTTACTGATTTTAGGTGGGGGTTTTGGTTCAATCTCAGGTGTCCTTCTCTCTTTTGTTTTAGGGCTTTTATTTGCCTTCCCAAATGTTACCCTCATCCTCTTTGCACTAACGTTATCCTCAAATTTTCTTTCCCCTAATTTACTCTTTCTATTTGCGCCCTTATCCTTATGTGCATTGATTTTTACATTCTTTTTCTTTTCACATGTTTTGGGAATTGGGTCTACTTTAGCCTCTACTATCTCTTGAGGAACAAGGATTGGTGGATTGTAGGGAGCAGGGGAAACATGTGGTGTTTCCTTCTCTACCTCTTCGACTACCTCACTAGGGAGGATTATCGGTGATGCTTCTTCGATCTCCACTCTTTCCTCGCTGAAACTCTCAACATCATTACCGTCCTCACTAGGCCTCTCAATCTCGCTTTCATTAACATTTGCTACGACGTCTACTTGTCTCTCGTAAGAGGGTTCTATGGTTGTTTTGGTGAACTGGGTGATCAGTGTCTCCAGCGACTCTTGGGAAGTCGCTGTTGAGGCAACCATGGCGTCGAGCAGCCTTTGGGTTTCGAGACTGTTTTGTCTAATCTGTTCATTTATAAGCTCGTGTTCCCTCATTATTTCTCTAAGTCGGCGCTCTTGACTAGCCTTAGCGGACTTTTCCATAAATTCATTATATGCTGCTAATAGGCTAGGACTGACAAATTCTTGAGGGTTTGAATATGGAGGATAGTAACTGTACTGAGAGTTAAGGTATTGTCCCTCGGAGTATAGGGACGGCTGAGGCTGGTAGTTATATGGGCAATTTTGATTAGGGTAGTTGAAATTTTGAGGATAGTCATTATAAAAAGGGTTTGAGTTGTACATTTAAGCTCAAAGGACTATCCTAGAATTGTTTATTATACTTTATTTTATTTTTTTTCGATTTTTAAATTTAAAATGCCTTAGTCTCTACGGTGTAACGACGGAGTTACGATATCGACTAAATTGGTCCCCGGCAACGGCGCCAAAAACTTGATCGACGATTTGTGTATCAATAGATTTGATTGACCGCAAGTGCACAGTCTCGTCGTGTAGTTTTAAAAGATATCGAATCCACAGGGACCAATAATCGAACTACCGTATTTCTACCATTACTTTGTAAATCTAAGGCTATTGAATATTTAGGGTTGTTTAGAATGTTTAGAAATCAAATTAAAATTAAGAATTGAATTAATTAAATAAAAGCGGGATATCGGTATGTAACTTAATTAACCATCGGGAATTTAATGAATTAATAGCGCGCGTGGAAAGGGTTTATTTTTCAGAAGAACTTTCTCGATTTAAAGGTCTAAACCTCACACTCTCGTTTTGTTGATAAAAACCATACAATCTAGACTAGGGGTTTTGCTGTCACTTTTATACCACCTCAGTTTCGAAAGTATATTTTGAAAATCAATTAGTTCTAATTAATCCTAACGTGGCTCTCGCTCGTTCAAAGATTAATATCAAATTCCTACTATCTAGTTAAAACCTCAAACTCTCGCTCTATTGATTTTAACCTTAGTTGCTTTGTTTTTCTCACTCAAAGCATAGGAGTTTTAAAATTAGGAATTCGAATAAGAAAAATAGTTTAAGTGCGCGCGCTAAATCATCTTTAAACTCCCTTCGGAGAATTAGTTTACATACCGATATCTAGGAGATTTAGCTAGACATAATTAAGAAATTAAATAAACAAAAACAGAAAATTAAATTGAACATAAATAAATAATTAAATAAAAACATTAAATAAAAACCTGGAGAGAATTGCTGAATAAACTTGCTTGAATTAAAGAAGGTAAAATTCTTGACAGGGAATTGAAAACGGAATTAAAATCGGACTTCCGATGTGGAAGAACCGAGACAGTTTACAATGCGGGGAATTTAAACTGACTGAAATAAAAGAAAATAAAGCGTAGTCTGATCTGAAAATCAAGCTTCTATTTATAGAGGATTTTTAACTTCTACGATCCATGAAAATAGGAAGGGATAAGCTCATATTTGATATCATCCAATTGCCACACGATAGGAACAGAAAACGGATCAGACGAATGCCACTTCCCCATGTCTCGCAAAAATCTGTTTCAATTGGTTTGGGCTTGGTGGCGCCCGCCACCACTTCTGTGGCGCCCGCCACAAGGTTTTTGGGGGCATTTGCCCCTTTCTGCTGGGCTCCTTTGGTGGGCTGCGCGGATTTGGGCTTTGCACCCCCTTTTTGCTGCGTTTTTGGCCCTTTTTGCTCAATTCTCTTCTCCGACCTATTTTATTAGACAAAACTAAAAACAAAACAAATACCCGCATAAAAAGACATAAATGAATTAAAAACATATGCAAATGCAACTAAAGTTCACCTAAACTAAGCTAAAAATACGATATGATTTCGTGTCATCAAGGATTTTCAGACGTTAATCACGATTTTGTCATTAGTTTTTACGGTTCGAGTATAATAAACGTAAAAATCAAACAAAACCAACGGAGAGAAAATTAGATCTAAACATTTTCATCAATCAAAACACACAAATCATAACCAAAAACAGTTTATAATACATAGAACAAGCACAAATCAAAAGGATAGAAGGAGAGATTGTCCGAAATCACGCGATTCAACCTTCTTTTTCGGACAGTTTTTGGATTTCGGATTGAGGTGATTAGAAGCCTTTTTTGCCGGAATCGATCGATTGAAGATGAATATGAACAGGAGAACGTGATTAGAAGCTTTTGATCTATACGAAATTCAAGTTTTAATTATGATTTTGAGTGAATTTGGATGAAGAAATTTTTAGGGTTTTGGTGCATTGGTGAGGCGCGGCGCAGAAAGGAAGAGAGAAAGAATTTTTCTGAAAAAAAAAAAACAAAAACGTGAACAGTGCCTCTGATTAGGGTTTGTAGTAAATGGGGGTATTTATACCCTCAGCTAAAAATGGGGCCTTTTTTGTGATTTTTGATTTTTGTGGGGAAAAGAGGTAAGCTGAAACAAAAATGGAATTTCTTATTTATTTTAAAAATGTGAAATGGGGATAAAATTGAAGGAAATGAGGTGTCATTGTAGGATTGGTTCAAAAAAGAAAGAAATGATCATAAAAAGAAGAAAATGGAAATAAAATAGAAAAAAAAGCCAGAAAAAAAATACCAATAAACTATAGAAAAATACAGAAATAAAATATAAACTCAAATACAAAAATAAAAACTATGTTTGAATATTTTTACTATTTTTCTCCTAAAAAGATAAATTGCGACACATTAAAAGAAATAAAGAAAAATGAATAAATTGTAAAACAAAATTATCGAAAAAACTATTTTTTGGTATTTCTCATAAAAATAAAAAATAATTTTTAAATAAAATATTTATTTTAAAAAGCTCAAAATTAGGGTATTACAGCTGCCACTATTTAATTGTCTTATACTCGAATGCGTAAATGACTTGCGCCTTTATGCGTTCGAAGTAAAAGATAATTAAATACAAATGCCCTAATTTTGTGGTGTGAATGTAATGTAATGATAATGAATGCATATGGAAGATGAAGGTGGAAACATACCTGGAATAACTAGTAACTGAATACCTGAGAAAGAAATGATCATTACTCGCCCTATGAGTGTATAGACTATAAAAACTGAGTCGCCTCCCCTCAGGGTGCATTATTTCCAAAAATGATCATTACTCGCCCTATGAGTGTATAGACCATAAAAACTGAGTCGCCTCCCCTCAGGGTGCATTATCTCCAAAAATGATCATTACTCGCCCTATGAGTGTATAGACCATAAAAAGCTGAGTCGCATCCCCTTAGGGTGCGTTATCTCCAAAACTGATCATTACTCTCCCTATGAGTGTATAGACCATAAAAAGCTGAGTTGTCACCCCCCTATAGGCGCGTTACTCAAAAACTGATCATTACTCGCCCTATGAGTGTATAGATCATAAAAAACTGAGTCGTCGCCCCCCCTATGGGCGTATTACTCAAAAACTGATCATTACTCGCCCTATGAGTGTATAGATCATAAAAACTGAGTTGTCGCCCCCCTATGGGCGTATTACTCAAAATTTGATCATTACTCGCCCTATGAGTGTAGATCGAATATTCTGCCATTATCTTTGACAAAATTCACAAGACAACTGCTTGACAACTGTTTTCCTGAAGAACTTAATCCATCAAACATTTGGAGATAACCATCTCAACCAAATCACTGGAGAAAGGATCTGTTTTAACTCTTCTGACCGAGAAAGTTGTATGTAGACCAATCTGCTGTATATAACCATTACGGAATTATTCACTGGGGAAAGGATCATCAACCCTTTCTGGTAGGTGTAGAGTGAGGATCCGTCTGACAAGGATGAATCTCTGTTGACCAACTTGCTGAATATCAGTGATTAGAACCAAATAAGTTCATTAGGAAGATTCAAGATTCACCAATCTTTCTTGTTAAGAAAATATGATTCATCAACCTTCTTTCTGAAAATGCGATGTTCCAATCGACTTACTGGGATGAACAAATATCAACTGCCTCACCGGGGAAAGAAACGACCCCTCAACCTTTCTCATTGAGAATATGATGCACTGACTGGTCTGCTTGGGGATGACACTTTGTTGACCAATTCATTGGGGAAAAGATTGATCAACCCTTATTGTTGAGAAGTTACGATTCAATAACTGTCTTATTGGAGAATTAGGTCCGCAGACCTTTATTACTGAACAAAAGATCCAAGTCTGCAACCTGTTAAGACAATCATTTTAAACATGTACTTCATGGATGCATGATTGTGCACCTCTAATGCCTAAATGCAGAACTAATGCAGATGAAATATCTGATTATATGTAGGATTTTGTGTGATTCTTTTTTATGCATGAGCCTATATGCGTGAATGCATGAATTTGTATGCATGAATTTCTGAGTTTGTTTTAAGGAAAGTTTGAATTTCCCGGCACCGAGAATTTGAGTAACCCCATTGAGGTGAAATCTTGAGATGTCGACTATCGTTGCGGGACGAACATTCAGTCAAGCTTCCAAATAGGATAGCAACTTTCTTCATGAGATGGAATCGAGAGATTGCCATGATTATCTGTATTGGATTGGGGCAGTTTACTGTATGCAACAGGTTTCCCTTCAGATGTTTTAAAAATCAAAACAGTTTGTAATCTTTTCAAATGCTTTTATTTTTCACAATGTTTAAAGGCTTTATTTATTAACAAAATGAATAGCACAAACATATGCAATCAGAATATAAAAGCAAGCAGACACAATACGATTGAAAATGAAAATTTTATTCACTGTACAAAAATGCGGAAAATTTTCACAACTGGATGCTAATCCCTCAATGAGGTGATTGCAAATTGAAACTAAGATAATGGCAATGAAAATAAATGAATTCTACTAAATCATAACGATGTCATCCTTCTTCACAATCTCGAGTTTAAAAGGCCTTGCTTTGGTGAAAGGAGACTGAGTCAATCCTTTCTGTCTAAGAGTTTCATCTTCATGTAGAGAGTGGAAACTGTTCACCATCCATGATATTAACAACCAAAGTTCTGCCATATCTCACCACATGTGACTTTTCAGGAGGATATAATCTTGACACAGTATGCCCCAAGCATTGGAATCTATGACGGATATGCCCCTGACCAACTGGTATTTGCAGTGTAACCAATTCTTGAACCAATTCACTCTTGATAAGCAGGGTATTCAACTTGTTTGCCCCTGGTTGGCAGAATCCATAGATAGCTTGCCCCTAGCTAAGAGCGTTTCAAATCAGCTTTGCCTATGGTCAGATCACAACTCAGATCTCTTTGATGTCAAGTATTAATTTGCAAGCCAAATCATTTCGTTTTGAAAAGGTGTTTTGGATATAATGCACATGCAAGTTTTTTTTGAAACACACATGATTTGTATAAAAGAGAAAAAATTATTAGTTATTCAACAAACTGGAGGAGTCAGTTTAACAATACATTTGCCGAATGCTTTCAAAGTGAACCTAGCTTCATTTAGGTCTTTTGAGTATTATAGCATGCAACTAAAATTCATGTAAATCAAGCCAAAAGAAGATATAAATTGTGTTATCAAATTCCCCATACTTGAACCTTTCCTTGTCATTAAGCACATAAATAGTAACTCTTTTTTAGCACTTGTTTGAAAAAAAGACATGATAACTCTAATCGTACGTGGTTGCCGGCTAGAGAAGAAAATCAAGTAATAAACATCAATACCAAGGGTACTGTAATAACACAAAACCACACATTGCAGTCAAAGACTCTCATCATATGCAGACAAATCTGAAGCATTTTATTGTGACTCTAACTTTTGCTTAAATTTTATTCACCCTTTTCATTCAGGTGCAATCACATTAAGCCTGTTATCTTGTACACGCTCATGGTAGGAAAATCTGTTAGTGATTATGATCATAAATCGAGGGGAGCTGGTAAAATCAGTTTGGTAAACCCCTATTTCTCTTCCAAATGCAGTTGTGGGGGATCGGGCAACAACCCGCCCTACCAAGTTCAGAACCAGACTCCTCTGAACCAACTACCAAATGGGTACATTTACTATGATTTTTCAACAACTGCTGAGTTAAACAACCGAGTGAGGGTCATCTAACTCAATAAGTGCATTAACCAAAAGTATGCAAATTTTCATTTCTGGATCATTCACTTATGTTCATCGATTTCCTACTTACTTTGTGTACAAGATGGTGCCGACTGCTAAGATAAACTACTGAGAGTTACTTAAAAACTTATGTTCAGGTCTTCGTCAAAATCAATACTCAAATTGATCTTACATACTTGTAAGAGTCTAAGATGTTAAGATAGTACCGATTTTATTGAATCATTTCTGAATTTTCATAATATAGCCTAAAGTGCAAAACAACCTATATACTCTTAAAGTGTCAGGTCAAGCATCAAACCAACATTGCTTATTTTCTTAAAAAAAGATATATCTCTAGAAACTAGAGAATCAGATAACAACAAAACATATGCAAGAATGGCTCAATTCAATCTCAATTTTGATGAAATAATGCCTTTCATCATCAGCTAGGTTTTTTCACAATTGAAAGCATACATCAGCAAAAATCAGTTATTCGTTTTCATCATCCTTGCTCCAAATTTGCAAGTAATAAGAAAAAGAAGTGAATACAGATCGATTGATTACAAAACATGCATGTGCATTACATAATCTTAAATGCAAACAAATACTTGACAAGAGATAAAATGTCTGAACAACTTTCTCTTTCATATCCTGTTATGGGGAGGCGCCCAATTTAACCTCTTTCTTTGTTAGTTCCCGGATCGATCACGTCCACTGGTTACCGATGAAGTTTAAACATCCTTGTTCTTGATCCAACAATCACATTAACTCTTAAACGAAGCTTGCAACCCAAAACCATGAAGAATTACGGCAAAATTATTATTCAATAGATTCACTTCTGAATGACGATTATTTATTTTTTTTTGAATTTTTTGAATTTGATCGAATGCAAAAGTGTTTTATGAATGCAAGAAGTTATTGCCATTTTTAATTATCTTTTTGAAACTGTAAAAGACAGAATAACCAAGACGGAAATTGCACAAGAAGTATTTTTTCATTAATTGCAAATCGAACACTAAAACAAAGTGGCCCTACAAGCACAACCATTTGTTCAGGGCTGAACAAAGGTGTTTCGAAAAGAAAACAAATTGCTTTGAAATAAAAATAACTTATGGGATTCCAACAGCCTTCCAATTTGTGTGCACAGTCTTTGGAGAACACTGGCGCACCTAATCCTAATTCTTTCCATCAGCATCCTTGTCATCAATCATAGCAATGTAACCATCAACGCGATAGCCAGCACTGCTAAAAACATCCTCAATCTTTGGAATCTTGTCGTGTATCTTCTTCGGAGTTGTTATCCCCTCGGATGACTAATATTCCAAACCAAAGCGATCCTTTTTCTCAGGCAAGACCAACATCTGTCCCAAACCAGTAGGACGTCCTTCCTCTAAGGCTACTTTCAAGCTTTTCAAAGATGTAACGGATCCTTTTTCTTTCCGACCGTCACTTTCAAGCTTTGCACATTCATTCTGATCAACAGTGGCAACCAAAGTTTCCCTTTTGGCATATCCCACTCGCACTAAACCTTGATCCATCAGTTGTTGCAAACATTCCTTCAGCTTTGAACAGTGGTTTGGATCCTTTTGACAATCATCACAATCATAGTGTAATTTCTCAAACTCTTCATAACTCAGCAACATCTCTCGGACAGATGACAAAGGTGTTTTGATCAGAGAAACATCCCTTATCAAATTTCCGCCAGTTTCAACACAACTTACATTACCCGTTGGATGCTTAGGCAATGGATCACTGGTCACATTAGGTCCGCTTTCTTTGAAACTCAACTCATTTTCATCAATCAAATCTTGTACTTTGTGCTTAAAAGCTTTACAAATATCAGTAGCGTGACCCACAATAACAGCATGGTAGTCGCATTTAGCATTAGCGTCATACCAGTTAGGGAATGGTGGAAGCAAAGGTCTTATTTGCTTAGGCGTCACTTTATCACTATGAATCAAGTAAGGGAGCAACTGACTGTACGGCATAGGGATAGGATCAAAAACCCTACGAGCTTGTGGAGGATTCCGTTTTGGTGGTGCCTGTAGATGATGTTGAGGCACTGGATTTTGATACTGTTAATTTGGAAACTGTTGGTGCTGAGCAGCAGCCAAGTATGGAAAGGGAAAGTAGGGAAACTGAACAGGTGCTATTGGCTGCGCCTAATTGCCCCTTGAGGATATAGCATTAGTTTCACCTTCCTTGTTTCTATTAAAGCCACCACCGGGCTTCCTTGTGTTATTGCTTTGTGAACTAGAAGCAGCTGAAATCTTCCCATTCTTGATCCCCATTTCAACCCTTTCACCAACTCGGACCAGATCAGCAAAGTCGGAGGAGGCAGTACTAACCAACCTTTTAAAGTAAGTCCCTTGCAGAGTATTGGTAAACATGTCCACAAGTTCCGTCTCCAAGAGCGGAGGACGTACTTGGGAAGCTAAGGCTCTCCATCTTTGAGCATAGACCTTGAAAGATTCACCCTCCTTCATAGTGGTATTTTGGAGCTGAGTGCGGCTTGGAGCAATATCCATATTATACTAGTAATGTTTGATAAAAGCATTAGCCAAATCCCTCCACGAAAGGATGTTACCTTTTTCAAGTTGCATGTACCAGTTGAGAGGCACATCAGCCAGACTGTCTTGGAAACAGTGTATCATCAGCTTGTCATCGTGAGAATAAGAGGCCATTTTTCTGATATACATAACCAGATGATTCTTCGGGCAGCTTAAACCCTTATATTTCTCAAAATCAGGCATTTTGAACTTTTGGTGGAAGCACAAAATCAGAAACCAAGTACATCTTCGAGAAATCCAACGGATCATTACCTGTTTCTACCAGATTTAACCTCTCTTCTAGAGCTTGGAATTTCTGCTTTGTTTCTTCCATCTGAGGAGCAAAATCAATCTTCGGTTCATTAACCGGAAGCACGGGTCCTTGGTAAGCAAACCTAGGCCCACGCAATTCGGGACCCTGGTACGCATCTCTAGGATCCTCAAATGCGTCTTGATCCAAATCCATTACTTGTTGCACAGATGTAACCCTGGCAGGGACTTCCACAATTGAAGTAGAAGTTGCTGGCACATATACTGGTGGAACATAACCCTTAGGCAGACCAAAAGTAGGCCAATCATAGCCAACAGAGGCATTTTCTTGAGCAACCATAACTGCAGGTGCAGGAGCCTCAACCACCTTTGGTTGCACATTCACATTAGCTAACATCTCAAGAATCTGATCTAGCTTCCCACCCAACAAGGTCATTCTTCCACCCAACTGGGTTACCTGTCCACTCAACTGAGTTACTTGTCCACCCATCTGGGTTACCTCAGTCTGTAACGCATCGTGTTTCTCTTGCCAGTTGTCCATAATATGATGAGCAACTCTTCTTGTCCAATAACGGTGCCGGGAAGGTAGCTGTTGGAATGAATGAATGAATGAAAATGAGATTTTTAATCGATAAAATGCATGATTTCTTTTTGAATGAATGGAAACGCATGATAATTTTTCATGCAAAAACTTTTCTCATATATTATTATTATTTATTGAAAATGTATGCGAGATGAACATGCACGATTATTTTCATGAATGCATGGATGTCATGAATGCAAAATGCATGGATATGATCACAGTAACATTATATCATCTGGCGAACTTGATCTCAAAGTCATAAATCTTCCATATTCATAACAACAGGGTTCTTTTCAAAATGGAATCTCTGAGGTCAAAAGTTTAAAGTTACCTGTAACCCATCCCTCTCACATGTTGTTCTAAGTTGACACAGATTCCCAAAATCCTCGATTACTTTTCCCAAAAGCAACCTCATCTGGTTGAGATTATAACGCCAACTGGATGAGTCGACATTACAACCTCGACGCGGGTTCTAAAACAGTGGTCCCTAGACAAGAGTTTCGGATACCTAGACTGGATAAAAAGGTCTCCAAAGTCCTCGACCCAACAAGAAACACTGATACAGACAAGACGTCAGTCAGGGAGTACCAACATTCCAAGTGAATCTACTCTGAGCGGAATTTTCTATACCGGAGCACGCAAGTCGTACGTCAGGGAGCCCGATACAAAAAATCCCTCAACTAGTCCTAAGTTTCTCTCGGGCCCGGTGATGGAACAAGCACACAGTAACAAAGAACCAAGCCATAAAGGCAAAAAGAAAAAAAAAAGTAGAAGAGCAGACAAAGCCAGCAAATCCAGACAGTTCAATATTTTGCGATAAAGTAAAAGATAGGACAGATACGGCTAACCTGGTATAAGCAAACCAAAAGCCTCAAACTAGGCTTAACTCTCTACACAAGTGTCCCCAGTGAAGTCGCCAGCTGTAGTACCCGGCGCAAAAAAAATATACAGATATGCAATGATGAAATGCAATGCACAAATGTAAACAATGAAGCCGCCACCATATTTTATTTATCCCGTGAGGGGAAAGGAAAATAATGATAAAACCTTAAAAGATCGGGTTCGGGAGTTGGTTATATGAGGGGAAGACGTTAACACCCCCTCATATCCGTTGTACTCAACGGGAACCATTTGAGGAATTTTGGTTTGCATAAACAGAGATAACCGCATAAAAAGAAAAGAATACCGCATATTGAACATAAAAGGGAAAGAAAAGAGTTTTTTATTATTTGGCTTGACGAGAGAGGTTATCGCTCCTACGTATCCCCCAAGTACAATGAGGAAGTCAAAGCTCACGTAGTTCTTCCTGAAAAGAAAGATTTGTGTGTTGGTTGTTTTTAGTGAACAATGCTTAGGTCGCATTCCACTGATACAACAGTATGCTTGTATGCTCGCTTCGGAGGCTTAAGCGTTTGTCTGTAGCAGGGGAATGGATAAAGCGTCATCCGTTTAAGAAAATAAGTTAAAAAAAAGGTTTGAAAGTTGAAAAAGAGTTGACTGCACAAGGGCAGGAAAAACAGTTGAGTGGGTTGAGTGTCTTTTAGGAATTTTCAAGATTGTTTAGTGAATGAGGATAAGTCACAAACACAAGCAGTGCAGCAGGGACTGAACTATCCAGAGAAGCAGGTCACTCACCGTACATCCCCTTTTCATTCAAATAAATTAGTTAAACTTTATTAATTAAAGTGAGATGAATCAGAGACAAGCCGTTCGGCAGACACTTCCTCATTCTCTTTAATTAACAAAGTTCCGGTTTAAACGGGATGAGAATAATTCACAGACACAAGTTGTACGTCAGGGATTGGATTTATCCTCATTCTTCTTGTAACAGAAAAGAGTTTCACATATTCAGATCAGAACCAAAAGAAAAGAAAAAGAAAGGTAGAAGAGAGATATGCATATGTGAATGCACATGAATGATATGATAACAGTGATGATGTTAAACAGTTAAATGCACATAATACATATGAGCAGATAATAATTAAGTTCAAGAATAGGTAAAAAATAAAAGATCGAACATCACATAGCAATTAAATATGAACTTCGTTAATTAAAAGGAATTAAGTCGGAGATAAGCCGTCCGGCAGACACTTCCTTAATCCTTTTCAATTAACAAGTTTCCCTCCGATTGATACGAACATAACTCACAGACGCAAGCCGTTCGGCAGGGACCCGTTTATGCTCATTTCAATCGAAACTTTTTCAATGATATCACAGTTCAGACAAATTAAATAGCGCATACAGTCAAATAAGCTATAATAATTAATTGAACATCAGATGAAATACTTTCACAACTTTAAAAATAAAAAATTGAGTCGGAGACAAGCCGTGCGGCAGACACTTTCTCGTATTCTTATTTTAATTAATAAGCTTCTTTTTTAGTCGTTTGAAATAAAAAATAAATCTCGGACGCAAGCTGTACTGCAGGGACCCGTTTATTTTTTATATCGTTTTTATAAAGAAGTTTCACATTGAATCAAATTACTATTTAAAGCGTCTAAAAATAATTAAATCAACAAAGGGTGCAAGAGCAAATATGTGTGTGCAAACAGTAAAATGCACAAAACTAGCAGAAAATTAATTGGGCTGAAGGCCCATTTTATAGAGTTTCAGAGAGGGGTATGAAAAGCATAAAAAGGGGCTCAGGCAGCAACATCACAAAGGAAGCAGAATCACCAAAACTGGGCTTAAGGCCCAATCTAATAAACTTCAACAGGGGTGCGAAAAGCAACCCAAGGGGTGTAAAAGAAAATCTCACAAAACCACTAAATCAGGCTTGAAATGGATCAAGCCCAAAACTCTTCTAACAAACCGGATCGGGTCAAATGGTCCAACCCGACCCGGTTTCGGTAACTGACCCAGGGGAACAACAAATCAAACAAAACCGTGTCAGCCAATCGCAGGCTGACACGTGTACGTCTTCAACCTGCCTTAACTCCACCGAGTCACCAACTCAGTGACTCGGTGAGAACTCCATGAAAACACAGCAAGCTTTATACCGGAATCAAATAAACGCAAATCAAAACCAAATCGCGCGATTAAATACTTGAATCAAAGGATTTTCAGACGTTAATCACGATTTTGTCATTAGTTTTTACGGTTCGAGTATAATAAACGTAAAAATCAAACAAAACCAACGGAGAGAAAATTAGATCTAAACATTTTCATCAATCAAAACACACAAATCATAACCAAAAACAGTTTATAATACATAGAACAAGCACAAATCAAAAGGATAGAAGGAGAGATTGTCCGAAATCACGCGATTCAACCTTCTTTTTCGGACAGTTTTTGGATTTCGGATTGAGGTGATTAGAAGCCTTTTTTGCCGGAATCGATCGATTGAAGATGAATATGAACAGGAGAACGTGATTAGAAGCTTTTGATCTATACGAAATTCAAGTTTTAATTATGATTTTGAGTGAATTTGGATGAAGAAATTTTTAGGGTTTTGGTGAATTGGTGAGGCGCGGCGCAGAAAGGAAGAGAGAAAGAATTTTTCTGAAAAAAAAAAAAAAGAAAACGTGAACAGTGCCTCTGATTAGGGTTTGTAGTAAATGGGGGTATTTATACCCTCAGCTAAAAATGGGGCCTTTTTTGTGATTTTTGATTTTTGTGGGGAAAAGAGGTAAGCTGAAACAAAAATGGAATTTCTTATTTATTTTAAAAATGTGAAATGGGGATAAAATTGAAGGAAATGAGGTGTCATTGTAGGATTGGTTCAAAAAAGAAAGAAATGATCATAAAAAGAAGAAAATGGAAATAAAATAGAAAAAAAAGCCAGAAAAAAAATACCAATAAACTATAGAAAAATACAGAAATAAAATATAAACTCAAATACAAAAATAAAAACTATGTTTGAATATTTTTACTATTTTTCTCCTAAAAAGATAAATTGCGACACATTAAAAGAAATAAAGAAAAATGAATAAATTGTAAAACAAAATTATCGAAAAAACTATTTTTTGGTATTTCTCATAAAAATAAAAAATAATTTTTAAATAAAATATTTATTTTAAAAAGCTCAAAATTAGGGTATTACAGCTGCCCCTATTTAATTGTCTTATACTCGAATGCGTAAATGACTTGCGCCTTTATGCGTTCGAAGTAAAAGATAATTAAATACAAATGCCCTAATTTTGTGGTGTGAATGTAATGTAATGATAATGAATGCATATGGAAGATGAAGGTGGAAACATACCTGGAATAACTAGTAACTGAATACCTGAGAAAGAAATGATCATTACTCGCCCTATGAGTGTATAGACTATAAAAACTGAGTCGCCTCCCCTCAGGGTGCATTATCTCCAAAAATGATCATTACTCGCCCTATGAGTGTATAGACCATAAAAACTGAGTCGCCTCCCCTCAGGGTGCATTATCTCCAAAAATGATCATTACTCGCCCTATGAGTGTATAGACCATAAAAAGCTGAGTCGCATCCCCTTAGGGTGCGTTAAACTGATCATTACTCGCCCTATGAGTGTATAGACCATAAAAAACTGAGTTGTCACCCCCCTATAGGCGCGTTACTCAAAAACTGATCATTACTCGCCCTATGAGTGTATAGATCATAAAAAACTGAGTCGTCGCCCCCCCTATGGGCGTATTACTCAAAAACTGATCATTACTCGCCCTATGAGTGTATAGATCATAAAAACTGAGTTGTCGCCCCCCTATGGGCGTATTACTCAAAATCTGATCATTACTCGCCCTATGAGTGTAGATCGAATATTCTGCCATTATCTTTGACAAAATTCACAAGACAACTGCTTGACAACTGTTTTGCTGAAGAACTTAATCCATCAAACATTTGGAGATAACCATCTCAACCAAATCACTGGAGAAAGGATCTGTTTTAACTCTTCTGACCGAGAAAGTTGTATGTAGACCAATCTGCTGTATATAACCATTACGGAATTATTCGCTGGGGAAAGGATCATCAACCCTTTCTGGTAGGTGTAGAGTGAGGATTCGTCTGACAAGGATGAAACTCTGTTGACCAACTTGCTGAATATCAGTGATTAGAACCAAAAAAGTTCACTAGGAAGATTCAAGATTCACCAATCTTTCTTGTTAAGAAAATACGATTCATCAACCATCTTTCTGAAAATGCGATGTTCCAATCGACTTACTGGGATGAACAAATATCAACTGCCTCACCGGGGAAAGAAACGACCCCTCAACCTTTCTCATTGAGAATATGATGCACTGACTGATTTGCTTGGGGATGACACTTTGTTGACCAATTCATTGGGGAAAAGATTCATCAACCCTTATTGTTGAGAAGTTACGATTCAATAACTGTCTTATTGGAGAATTAGGTCCGCAGACCTTTATTACTGAACAAAAGATCCAAGTCTGCAACCTGTTAAGACAATCATTTTAAACATGTACTTCATGGATGCATGATAGTGCACCTCTAATGCGTAAATGCAGAACTAATGCAGATGAAATATCTGATTATATGTAGGATTTTGTGTGATTCTTTTTTATGCATGAGCCTATATGCGTGAATGCATGAATTTGTATGCATGAATGCATGAATTTCTGAGTTTGTTTTGAGGAGAGTTTGAATTTCCCGGCACCGAGAATTTGAGTAACCCCATTGAGGTGAAATCTTGAGATGTCGACTATCGTTGCAGGACGAACATTCAGTCCAGCTTCCAAAAAGGATAGCAACTTTCTTCATGAGATGGAATCGAGAGATTGCCATGATTATCTGTATTGGATTGGGGCAGTTTACTGTATGCAACAGGTTTCCCTTCAGAATTTTTAAAAATCAAAACAGTTTGTAATCTTTTCAAATGCTTTTATTTTTCACAATGTTTAAAGGCTTTATTTATTAACAAAATGAATAGCACAAACATATGCAATCAGAATATAAAAGCAAGCAGACACAATACGATTGAAAATGAAAATTTTATTCACTGTGCAAAAATGCGGAAAATTTTCACAACTGGATGCTAATCCCTCAATGAGGTGATTGCAAATTGAAACTAAGATAATGGCAATGAAAATAAATGAATTCTACTGAATCATAACGATGTCATCCTTCTTCACAATCTCGAGTTTAAAAGGCCTTGCTTTGGTGAAAGGAGACTGAGTCAATCCTTTCTGTCTGAGAGTTTCATCTTCATGTAGAGAGTGGAAACTGTTCACCATCCATGATATTAACAACCAAAGTTCTGCCATATCTCACCACATGTGACTTTTCAGGAGGATATAATCTTGACACAGTATGCCCCAAGCATTGGAATCTATGACGGATATGCCCCTGACCAACTGGTATTTGCAGTGTAACCAATTCTTGAACCAATTCACTCTTGATAAGCAGGGTATTCAACTTGTTTGCCCCTGGTTGGCAGAATCCATAGATAGCTTGCCCCTAGCTAAGAGCGTTTCAAATCAGCTTTGCCTATGATCAGATCACAACTCAGATCTCTTTGATGTCAAGTATTAATTTGCAAGCCAAATCATTTCGTTTTGAAAAGGTGTTTTGGATATAATGCACATGCAAGTTTTTTTTGAAACACACATGATGTGTATAAAAGAGAAATAATTATTAGTTATTCAACAAACTAGAGGAGTCAGTTTAACAATACATTTGCCGAATGCTTTCAAAGTGAACCTAGCTTCATTTAGGTCTTTTGAGTATTATAGCATGCAACTAAAATTCATGTAAATCAAGCCAAAAGAAGATATAAATTGTGTTATCAAATTCCCTATACTTGAACCTTTGCTTGTCATTAAGCACATAAATAGTAACTCTTTTTTAGCACTTGTTTGAAAAAAAGACATGATAACTCTAATCGTACGTGGTTGCCGGCTAGAGAAGAAAATCAAGTAATAAACATCAATACCAAGGGTACTGTAATAACACAAAACCACACATTGCAGTCAAAGACTCTCATCATATGCAGACAAATCTGAAGCATTTTATTGTGACTCTAACTTTTGCTTAAATTTTATTCACCCTTTTCATTCAGGTTCAATCACATTAAGCCCGTTATCTTGTACACGCTCATGGTAGGAAAATCTGTTAGTGATTATGATCATAAATCGAGGGGAGCTGGTAAAATCAGTTTGGTAAACCCCTATTTCTCTTCCAAATGCAGTTGTGGGGGATCGGGCAGCAACCCGCCCTACCAAGTTCAGAACCAGACTCCTCTGAACCAACTACCAAATGGGTACATTTACTATGATTTTTCAACAACTGCTGAGTTAAACAACCGAGTGAGGGTCATCTAACTCAATAAGTGCATTAACCAAAAGTATGCAAATTTTCATTTCTGGATCATTCACTTATGTTCATCGATTTCCTACTTACTTTGTGTACAAGATGGTGCCGACTGCTAAGATAAACTACTGAGAGTTACTTAAAAACTTATGTTCAGGTCTTCGTCAAAATTAGTACTCAAATTGATCTTACATACTTGTAAGAGTCTAAGATGTTAAGACAGTATCGATTTTATTTAATCATTTCTGAATTTTCATAATATAGCCTAAAGTGCAAAACAACCTATATACTCTTAAAGTGTCAGGTCAAGCATCAAACCAACATTGCTTATTTTCTTAAAAAAAGATATATCTCAAGAAACTGGAGAATCAGATAACAACAAAACATATGCAAGAATGGCTCAATTCAATCTCAATTTTTATGAAATAATGTCTTTCATCATCAGCTAGGTTTTTTCACAATTGAAAGCATACATCAGCAAAAATCAGTTATTCGTTTTTATCATCCTCGCTCCAAATTTGCAAGTAATAAGAAAAAGAAGTGAATACATATGGATTGATTACAAAACATGCATGTGCATTACATAATCTTAAATGCAAACAAATACTTGACAAGAGATAAAATGTCTGATCAACTTTCTCTTTCATATCCTGTTATGGGGAGGCGCCCAATTTAACCTCTTTCTTCGTTAGTTCCCGGATCGATCACGTCCACTGGTTACCGATGAAGTTTAAACATCCTTGTTCTTGATCCAACAATCACATTAACTCTTCAACGAAGCTTGCAACCCAAAACCATGAAGAATTACGGCAAAATTATTATTCAATAGATTCACTTCTGAATGACGATTATTTTTATTTTTTTGAATTTTTTGAATTTGATCGAATGCAAAAGTGTTTTATGAATGCAAGAAGTTATTGCCATTTTTAATTATCTTTTTGAAACTGTAAAAGACAGAATAACCAAGACGGAAATTGCACAAGAAGTACTTTTTCATTAATTGCAAATCGAACACTAAAACAAAGTGGCCCTACAAGCACAACCATTTGTTCAGGGCTGAACAAAGGTGTTTCGAAAAGAAAACAAATTGCTTTGAAATAAAAATAACTTATGGGATTCCAACAGCCTTCCAATTTGTGTGCACAGTCTTTGGAGAACACTGGCGCACCTAATCCTAATTCTTTCCATCAGCATCCTTGTCATCAATCATAGCAATGTAACCATCAACGCGATAGCCAGCACTGCTAAAAACATCCTCAATCTTTGGAATCTTGTCGTGTATCTTCTTCGGAGTTGTTATCCCCTCGGATGACTGATAACCCAAACCGAAGCGATCCTTTTTCTCAGGCAAGACCAACATCTGTCCCAAACCAGTTGGACGTCCTTCCTCTAAGGCTACTTTCAAGCTTTTCAAAGATGTAACGGATCCTTTTTCTTTCCGACCGTCACTTTCAAGCTTTGCACATTCATTCTGATCAACAGTGGCAACCAAAGTTTCCCTTTTGGCATATCCCACTCGCACTAAACCTTGATCCATCAGTTGTTGCAAACATTCCTTCAGCTTTGAACAGTGGTTTGGATCCTTTTGACAATCATCACAATCATAGTGTAATTTCTCAAACTCTTCATAACTCAGCAACATCTCTCGGACAGATGACAAAGGTGTTTTGATCAGAGAAACATCCCTTATCAAATTTCCGCCAGTTTCAACACAACTTACATTACCCGTTGGATGCTTAGGCAATGGATCACTGGTCACATTGGGTCCGCTTTCTTTGAAACTCAACTCATTTTCATCAATCAGATCTTGTACTTTGTGCTTAAAAGCTTTACAATTATCAGTAGCGTGACCCATAATACCAGCATGGTAGTCGCATTTAGCATTAGCGTCATACCAGTTAGGGAATGGTGGAAGCAAAGGTCTTATTTGCTTAGGCGTCACTTTACCACTATGAATCAAGTAAGGGAGCAACTGACTGTACGGCATAGGGATAGGATCAAAAAACCTACGAGCTTGTGGAGGATTCCGTTTTGGTGGTGCCTGTTGATGATGTTGAGGCACTGGATTTTGATACTGTTAATTTGGAAACTGTTGGTGCTGAGCAGCAGCCAAGTCTGAAAAGGGAAAGTAGGGAAACTGAACAGGTGCTATTGGCTGCGCCTGATTGCCCCTTAAGGATATAGCATTAGTTTCACCTTCCTTGTTTCTATTAAAGCCACCACCGGGCTTCCTTGTGTTATTGCTTTGTGAACTAAAAGCAGCTGAAATCTTCCCATTCTTGATCCCCATTTCAACCCTTTCACCAACTCGGACCAGATCAGCAAAGTCGGAGGAGGCAGTACTAACCAACCTTTTAAAGTAAGTCCCTTGCAGAGTATTGGTAAACATGTCCACAAGTTCCGTCTCCAAGAGCGGAAGACGTACTTGGGAAGCTAAGGCTCTCCATCTTTGAGCATAGACCTTGAAAGATTCACCCTCCTTCATAGTGGTATTTTGGAGCTGAATGCGGCTTGGAGCAATATCCATATTATACTAGTAATGTTTGATAAAAGCATTAGCCAAATCCCTCAACGAAAGGATGTTAGCTTTTTCAAGTTGCATGTACCAGTTGAGAGGCACATCAGCCAGACTGTCTTGGAAACAGTGTATCATCAGCTTGTCATCGTGAGAATAAGAGGCCATTTTTCTGATATACATAACCAGATGATTCTTCGGGCAGTTTAAACCCTTATATTTCTCAAAATCAGGCATTTTGAACTTTTGGTGGAAGCACAAAATCAGAAACCAAGTACATCTTCGAGAAATCCAACGGATCATTACTTGTTTCTACCAGATTTAACCTCTCTTCTAGAGCTTGGAATTTCTGCTTTGTTTCTTCCATCTGAGGAGCAAAATCAATCTTCGGTTCATTAACCGGAAGCACGGGTCCTTGGTAAGCAAACCTAGGCCCACGCAATTCGGGACCCTGGTACGCATATCTAGGATCCTCAAATGCGTCTTGATCCAAATCCATTACTTGTTGCACAGATGTAACCCTGGCAGGGACTTCCACAATTGAAGTAGAAGTTGCTGGCACATATACTGGTGGAACATAACCCTTAGGCAGACCAAAAGTAGGCCAATCATAGCCAACAGAGGCATTTTCTTATGCAACCATAACTGCAGGTGCAGGAGCCTCAACCACCTTTGGTTGCACATTCACATTAGCTAACATCTCAAGAATCTGATCTAGCTTCCCACCCAACAAGGTCATTCTTCCACCCAACCGGGTTACCTGTCCACTCAACTGAGTTACTTGTCCACCCATCTGGGTTACCTCAGTCTGTAACGCATCGTGTTTCTCTTGCCAGTTATCCATAATATGATGAGCAACTCTTCTTGTCCAATAACGGTGCCGGGAAGGTAGCTGTTGGAATGAATGAATGAAAATGAGATTTTTAATCGATAAAATGCATGATTTCTTTTTGAATGAATGGAAACGCATGATAATTTTTCATGCAAAAACTTTTCTCATATATTATTATTATTTATTGAAAATGTATGCGAGATGAATATGCACGATTATTTTCATGAATGCATGGATGTCATGAATGCAAAATGCATGGATATGATCACAGTAACATTGTATCATCTGGCGAACTTGATCTCAAAGTCATAAATCTTCCATATTCATAACAACAGGGTTCTTTTCAAAATGGAATCTCTGAGGTCAAAAGTTTAAAGTTACCTGTAACCCATCCCTCTCACATGTTGTTCTAAGTTGACACAGATTCCCAAAATCCTCGATTACTTTTCCCAAAAGCAACCTCATCTGGTTGAGATTATAACGCCAACTGGATGAGTCGACATTACAACCTCGACGCGGGTTATAAAACAGTGGTCCCTAGACAAGAGTTTCGGATACCTAGACTGGATAAAAAGGTCCCCAAAGTCCTCGACCCAACAAGAAACACTGATACACACAAGACGTCAGTCAGGGAGTACCAACATTACAAGTGAATCTACTCTGAGAGGAATTTTCTATACCGGAGCACGCAAGCCGTACGTCAGGGAGCCCGATACAAAAAATCCCTCAACTAGTCCTAAGTTTCTCTCGGGCCCGGTGATGGAACAAGCACACAGTAACAGAGAACCAAGCCATAAAGGCAAAAAGAAAAAAAAAAGTAGAAGAGAAGACAAAGCCAGCAAATCCAGACAGTTCAATATTTTGCGGTAAAGTAAAAGATAGGACAGATACGGCTAACCTGGTATAAGCAAACCAAAAGCCTCAAACTAGGCTTAACTCTCTACACAAGTGTCCCCAGTGAAGTCGCCAGCTGTAGTACCCGGCGCAAAAAAAATATACAGATATGCAATGATGAAATGCAATGCACAAATGTAAACAATGAAGCCGCCACCATATTTTATTTATCCCGTGAGGGGAAAGGAAAATAATGATAAAACCTTAAAAGATCGGGTTCGGGAGTTGGTTATATGAGGGGAAGACGTTAACACCCCCTCATATCCGTTGTACTCAACGGGAACCATTTGAGGAATTTTGGTTTGCATAAACAGAGATAACCGCATAAAAAGAAAAGAATACCGCATATTGAACATAAAAGGGAAAGAAAAGAGCTTTTTATTATTTGGCTTGACGAGAGAGGTTCTCGCTCCTACGTATCCCCCAAGTACAATGAGGAAGTCAAAGCTCACGTAGTTCTTCCTAAAAAGAAAGATTTGTGTGTTGGTTGTTTTTAGTGAACAATGCTTAGGTCGCATTCCACTGATACAACAGTATGCTTGTATGCTCGCTTCGGAGGCTTAAGCATTTGTCTGTAGCAGGGGAATGGATAAAGCGTCATCCGTTTAAGAAAACAAGTTAAAAAAAAGGTTTGAAAGTTGAAAAAGAGTTGACTGCACAAGGGCAGGAAAAACAGTTGAGTGGGTTAAGTGTCTTTTAGGAATTTACAAGATTGTTTAGTGAATGAGGATAAGTCACAGACACAAGCAGTGCAGCAGGGACTGAACTATCCAGAGAAGCAGGTCACTCACCGTACATCCCCTTTTCATTCAAATAAATTAGTTAAACTTTATTAATTAAAGTGAGATGAATAAGAGACAAGCCGTTCGGCAGACACTTCCTCATTCTCTTTAATTAACAAAGTTCCGGTTTAAACGGGATGAGAATAATTCACAGACACAAGCTGTACGTCAGAGACTGGATTTATCCTCATTCTTCTTGTAACAGAAAAGAGTTTCACATATTCAGATCAGAACCAAAAGAAAAGAAAAAGAAAGGTAGAAGAGAGATATGCATATGTGAATGCACATGAATGATATGATAACAGTGATGATGCTAAACAGTTAAATGCACATAATACATATGAGCAGATAATAATTAAGTTCAAGAATAGGTGCAAAATAAAAGATCGAACATCACATAGCAATTAAATATGAACTTCGTTAATTAAAAGGAATTTAGTCGGAGATAAGCCGTCCGGCAGACACTTCCTTAATCCTTTTCAATTAACAAGTTTCCCTCCGATTGATACGAACATAACTCACAGACGCAAGCCGTTCGGCAGGGACCCGTTTATGCTCATTTCAATCGAAACTTTTTCAATGATATCATAGTTCAGACAAATTAAATAGCGCATACAGTCAAATAAGCTATAATAATTAATTGAACATCAGATGAAATACTTTCACAACTTTAAAAATAAAAAATTGAGTCGGAGACAAGCCGTGCGGCAGACACTTTCTCGTATTCTTATTTTAATTAATAAGCTTCTTTTTTAGTCGTTTGAAATAAAAAATAAATCTCGGACGCAAGCTGTACTGCAGGGACCGTTTATTTTTTATATCGTTTTTATAAAGAAGTTTTCACATTGAATCAAATTACTATTTAAAGCGTCTAAAAATAATTAAATCAACAAAGGGTGCAAGAGAAAATATGTGTGTGCAAACAGTAAAATGCGCAAAACTAGCAGAAAATTAATTGGGCTGAAGGCCCATTTTATAGAGTTTCAGAGAGGGGTATGAAAAGCATAAAAAGGGGCTCAGGCAGCAACATCACAAAGCAAGCAGAATCACCAAAAATGGGCTTAAGGCCCAATCTAATAAACTTCAACAGGGGTGCGAAAAGCAACCCAAGGGGTGTAAAAGAAAATCTCACAAAACCACTAAATCAGGCTTGAAATGGATCAAGCCCAAAACTCTTCTAACAAACCGGATCGGGTCAAATGGTCCAACCCGACCCGATTTCGATAACTGACCCAGGGGAACAACAAATCAAACAAAATCGTGTCAGCCAATCGCAGGCTGACACGTGTCCGTCTTCAACCTGCCTTAACTCGACCGAGTCACCAACTCAGTGACTCGGTGAGAACTCCATGAAAACACAGCAAGCTTTATACCGGAATCAAATAAACGCAAATCAAAACCAAATCGCGCGATTAAATACTTGAATCAAAGGGTTTTCAAACGTTAATCACGATTTGGTCATTAGTTTTTACGGTTCGAGTATAATAAACGTAAAAATCAAACAAAACCAACGGAGAGAAAATTAGATCTAAACATTTTCATCAATCAAAACACACAAATCATAACCAAAAACAGTTTATAATACATAGAACAAGCACAAATCAAAAGGATAGAAGGAGAGATTGTCCGAAATCACGCGATTCAACCTTCTTTTTCGGACAGTTTTTGGATTTCGGATTGAGGTGATTAGAAGCCTTTTTTGCCGGAATCGATCGATTAAAGATGAATATGAATAGGAGAACGTGATTAGAAGCTTTTGATCTATACGAAATTCAAGTTTTAATTATGATTTTGAGTGAATTTGGAGGAAGAAATTTTTAGGGTTTTGGTGAATTGGTGAGGGGCGGCGCAGAAAGGAAGAGAGAAAGAATTTTTCTGATAAAAAAAAAAAAAAAAAAGTGAGCAGTGCCTCTGATTAGGGTTTGTAGTAAATGGGGGTATTTATACCCTCAGCTAAAAATGGGGCCTTTTTTGTGATTTTTGATTTTTGTGGGGAAAAGAGGTAAGCTGAAACAAAAATGGAATTTCCTATTTATTTTAAAAATGTGAAATGGGGATAAAAAGTGAAGGAAATGAGGTGTCATTGTAGGATTGGTTCAAAAAAGAAAGAAATGATCATAAAAAGAAGAAAATGGAAATAAAATAGAAAGAAAAGCCAGAAAAAAAATACCAATAAACTATAGAAAAATACAGAAATAAAATATAAACTCAAATACAAAAATAAAAACTATGTTTGAATATATTTACTATTTTTCTCTTAAAAAGATAAATTGCAACACATTAAAAGAAATAAAGAAAAATTAATAAATTGTAAAACAAAATTATCGAAAAAACTATTTTTTGGTATTTCTCATAAAAATAAGAAATAATTTTTAAATAAAATATTTATTTTAAAAAGCTCAAAATTAGGGTATTACAGGTGCCCCTATTTAATTGTCTTATACTCGAATGCGTAAATGACTTGCGCCTTTATGCGTTCGAAGTAAAAGATAATTAAATACAAATGCCCTAATTTTGTGGTGTGAATGTTATGTAATGATAATGAATGCATATGGAAGATGAAGGTGGAAACTTACCTAGAATAACTAGTAACTGAATACCTGAGAAAGAAATGATCATTACTCGCCCAATGAGTGTATAGACCATAAAAACTGAGTCGCCTCCCCTCAGGGTGCATTATCTCCAAAAATGATCATTACTCGCCCTATGAGTGTATAGACCATAAAAACTGAGTCGCCTCCCCTCAGGGTGCGTTATCTCCAAAAATGATCATTACTCGCCCTATGAGTGTATAGACCACAAAAAGCTGAGTCGCATCCCCTTAGGGTATGGGCGTATTACTCAAAAACTGATCATTACTCGCCCTATGAGTGTATAGATCATAAAAACTGAGTCGTCGCCCCCCCCTATGGGCGTATTACTCAAAAACTGATAATTACTCGCCCTATGAGTGTAGATCGAATATTCTGCCATTATCTTTGACAAAATTCACAAGACAACTGCTTGACAACTGTTTTGCTGAAGAACTTAATCCATCAAACATCTGGAGATAACCATCTCAACCAAATCACTGGAGAAAGGATCTGTTTTAACTCTTCTGACCGAGAAAGTTGTATGTAGACCAATCTGCTGTATATAACCATTACGGAATTATTCACTGGGGAAAGGATCATCAACCCTTTCTGGTAGGTGTAGAGTGAGGATCCGTCTGACAAGGATGAATCTCTGTTGACCAACTTGCTGAATATCAGTGATTAGAACCAAATAAGTTCATTAGGAAGATTCAAGATTCACCAATCTTTCTTGTTAAGAAAATATGATTCATCAACCTTCTTTCTGAAAATGCGATGTTCCAATCGACTTACTGGGATGAACAAATATCAACTGCCTCACCGGGGAAAGAAACGACCCCTCAACCTTTCTCATTGAGAATATGATGCACTGACTGGTCTGCTTGGGGATGACACTTTGTTGACCAATTCATTGGGGAAAAGATTCATCAACCCTTATTGTTGAGAAGTTACGATTCAATAACTGTCTTATTGGAGAATTAGGTCCGCAGACCTTTATTACTGAACAAAAGATCCAAGTCTGGAACCTGTTAAGACAATCATTTTAAACATGTACTTCATGGATGCATGATTGTGCACCTCTAATGCCTAAATGCAGAACTAATGCAGATGAAATATCTGATTATATGTAGGATTTTGTGTGATTCTTTTTTATGCATGAGCCTATATGCGTGAATGCATGAATTTGTATGCATGAATTTCTGAGTTTGTTTTAAGAAAAGTTTGAATTTCCCGGCACCGAGAATTTGAGTAACCCCATTGAGGTGAAATCTTGAGATGTCGACTATCGTTGCGGGATGAACATTCATTCAAGCTTCCAAAAAGGATAGCAACTTTCTTCATGAGATGGAATCGAGAGATTGCCATGATTATCTGTATTGGATTGGGGCAGTTTACTGTATGCCACAGGTTTCCCTGCAGATGTTTTAAAAATCAAAACAGTTTGTAATCTTTTCAAATGCTTTTATTTTTCACAATGTTTAAATGCTTTATTTATTAACAAAATGAATAGCACAAACATATGCAATCAGAATATAAAAGCAAGCAGACACAATACGATTGAAAATGAAAATTTTATTCACTGTGCAAAAATGCGTAAAATTTTCACAACTGGATGCTAATCCCTCAATGAGGTGATTGCAAATTGAAACTAAGATAACAGCAATGAAAATAAATGAATTCTACTGAATCATAACGATGTCATCCTTCTTCACAATCTCGAGTTTACAAGGCCTTGCTTTGGTGAAAGGAGACTGAGTCAATCCTTTCTGTCTGAGAGTTTCATCTTCATGTAGAGAGTGGAAACTGTTCACCATCCATGATATTAACAACCAAAGTTCTGCCATATCTCACCACATGTGACTTTTCAGGAGGATATAATCTTGACACAGTATGCCCCAAGCATTGGAATCTATGACGGATATGCCCCTGACCAACTGGTATTTGCAGTGTAACAAATTCTTGAACCAATTCACTCTTGATAAGCAGGGTATTCAACTTGTTTGCCCCTGGTTGGCAGAATCCATAGATAGCTTGCCCCTAGCTAAGAGCGTTTCAAATCAGCTTTGCCTATGGTCAGATCACAACTCAGATCTCTTTGATGTCAAGTATTAATTTGCAAGCAAAATCATTTCTTTTTGAAAAGGTGTTTTGGATATAATGCACATGCAAGTTTTTTTTGAAACACACATGATGTGTATAAAAGAGAAATAATTATTAGTTATTCAACAAACTGGAGGAGTCAGTTTAACAATACATTTGCCGAATGCTTTCAAAGTGAACCTAGCTTCATTTAGGTCTTTTGAGTATTATAGCATGCAACTAAAATTCATGTAAATCAAGCCAAAAGAAGATATAAATTGTGTTATCAAATTCCCCATACGTGAACCTTTGCTTGTCATTAAGCACATAAATAGTAACTCTTTTTTAGCACTTGTTTGAAAAAAAGACATGATAACTCTAATCGTACGTGGTTGCCGGCTAGAGAAAAAAATCAAGTAATAAACATCAATACCAAGGGTACTGTAATAACACAAAACCACACATTGCAGTCAAAGACTCTCATCATATGCAGACAAATCTGAAGCATTTTATTGTGACTCTAACTTTTGCTTAAATTTTATTCACCCTTTTCATTCAGGTGCAATCACATTAAGCCCGTTATCTTGTACACGCTCATGGTAGGAAAATCTGTTAGTGATTATGATCATAAATCGAGGGGAGCTGGTAAAATCAGTTTGGTAAACCCCTATTTCTCTTCCAAATGTAGTTGTGGGGGATCGGGCAGCAACCCGCCCTACCAAGTTCAGAACCAGACTCCTCTGAACCAACTACCAAATGGGTACATTTACTACGATTTTTCAACAACTGCTGAGTTAAACAACCGAGTGAGGGTCATCTAACTCAATAAGTGCATTAACCAAAAGTATGCAAATTTTCATTTCTGGATCATTCACTTATGTTCATCGATTTCCTACTTACTTTGTGTACAAGATGGTGCCGACTGCTAAGATAAACTACTGACAGTTACTTAAAAACTTATGTTCAGGTCTTCGTCAAAATCAGTACTCAAATTGATCTTACATACTTGTAAGAGTCTAAGATGTTAAGACAGTACCGATTTTATTTAATCATTTCTGAATTTTCATAATATAGCCTAAAGTGCAAAACAACCTATATACTCTTAAAATGTCAGGTCAAGCATCAAACCAACATTGCTTATTTTCTTAAAAAAAGATATATCTCAAGAAACTGGAGAATCAGATAACAACAAAACATATGCAAGAATGGCTCAATTCAATCTCAATTTTTATGAAATAATGCCTTTCATCATCAGCTAGGTTTTTTCCCAATTGAAAGCATACATCAGCAAAAATCAGTTATTCGTTTTCATCATCATCGCTCCAAATTTGCAAGTAATAAGAAAAAGAAGTGAATACAGATGGGTTGATTACAAAACATGCATGTGCATTACATAATCTTAAATGCAAACAAATACTTGACAAGAGATAAAATGTCTGATCAACTTTCTCTTTCATATCCTGTTATGGGGAGGCGCCCAATTAAACCTCTTTCTTCGTTAGTTCCCGGATCGATCACGTCCACTGGTTACCGATGAAGTTTAAACATCCTTGTTCTTGATCCAACAATCACATTAACTCTTCAACGAAGCTTGCAACCCAAAACCATGAAGAATTACGGCACAATTATGATTCAATAGATTCACTTCTGAATGATGATTCTTTTTTTTTTTTTTGAATTTTTTGAATTTGATCGAATGCAAAAGTGTTTTATGAATGCAAGAAGTTATTGCCATTTTTAATTATCTTTTTGAAACTGTAAAAGACAGAATAACCAAGACGGAAATTGCACAAGAAGTACTTTTTCATTAATTGCAAATCGAACATTAAAACAAAGTGGCCCTACAAGCACAACCATTTGTTCAGGGCTGAACAAAGGTGTTTCGATTAGAAAACAAATTGCTTTGAAATAAAAATAACTTATGGGATTCCAACAGCCTTCCAATTTGTATGCACAGTCTTTGGAGAACACTGGCGCACCTAATCCTGATTCTTTCCATCAGCGTCCTTGTCATCAATCATATCAATGTAACCATCAACACAATAGCCAGCACTGCTAAAAACATCCTCAATCTTTGGAATATTGTCTTGTATCTTCTTCGGAGTTGTTATCCCCTCGGATGACTGATAACCCAAACCGAAGCGATCCTTTTTCTCAGGCAAGACCAACATCTGTCCCAAACCAGTAGGACGTCCTTCCTCTAAGGCTACTTTCAAACTTTTCAAAGATGTAACGGATCCCTTTTCTTTCCGACCGTCACTTTCAAGCTTTGCACATTCATTCTGATCAACAGTGGCAACCAAAGTTTCCCTTTTGGCATATCCCACTCGCACTAAACCTTGATCCATCAGTTGTTGCAAACATTCCTTCAGCTTTGAACAGTGGTTTGGATCCTTTTGACAATCATCACAATCATAGTGTAATTTCTCAAACTCTTCATAACTCAGCAACATCTCTCGGACAGATGACAAAGGTGTTTTGATCAGAGAAACATCCCTTATCAAATTTCCGCCAGTTTCAACACAACTTACATTACCCGTTGGATGCTTAGGCAATGGATCACTGGTCACATTGGGTCCGCTTTCTTTGAAACTCAACTCATTTTCATCAATCAGATCTTGTACTTTGTGCTTAAAAGCTTTACAATTATCAGTAGCGTGACCCACAATACTAGCATGGTAATCGCATTTAGCATTAGCGTCATACCAGTTAGGGAATGGTGGAAGCAAAGGTCTTATTTGCTTAGGCGTCACTTTACCACTATGAATCAAGTAAGGGAGCAACTGACTGTACGGCATAGGGATAGGATCAAAAACCCTACGAGCTTGTGGAGGATTCCGTTTTGGTGGTGCCTGTTGATGATGTTGAGGCACTGGATTTTGATACTGTTAATTTGGAAACTGTTGGTGCTGAGCAGCAGCCAAGTATGGAAAGGGAAAGTAGGGAAACTGAACAGGTGCTATTGGCTGCGCCTGATTGCCCCTTGAGGATATAGCATTAGTTTCACCTTCCTTGTTTCTATTAAAGCCACCACCGGGCTTCCTTGTGTTATTGCTTTGTGAACTAGAAGCAGCTGAAATCTTCCCATTCTTGATCCCCATTTCAACCCATTCACCAACTCGGACCAGATCAGCAAAGTCAGAGGAGGCAGTACTAACCAACCTTTTAAAGTAAGTCCCTTGCAGAGTATTGGTAAACATGTCCACAAGTTCCGTCTCCAAGAGCGGAGGACGTACTTGGGAAGCTAAGGCTCTCCATCTTTGAGCATAAACCTTGAAAGATTCACCCTCCTTCATAGTGGTATTTTGGAGCTGAGTGCGGCTTGGAGCAATATCCATATTATACTAGTAATGTTTGATAAAAGCATTAGCCAAATCCCTCAACGAAAGGATGTTACCTTTTTCAAGTTGCATGTACCAGTTGAGAGGCACATCAGCCAGATTGTCTTGGAAACAGTGTATCATCAGCTTGTCATCGTGAGAATAAGAGGCCATTTTTCTGATATACATAACCAGATGATTCTTCAGGCAGCTTAAACCCTTATATTTCTCAAAATCAGGCATTTTGAACTTTTGGTGGAAGCACAAAATCAGAAACCAAGTACATCTTTGAGAAATCCAACGAATCATTACCTGTTTCTACCAGATTTAACCTCTCTTCTAGAACTTGGAATTTCTGCTTTGTTTCTTCCATCTGAGGAGCAAAATCAATCTTCGGTTCATTAACCGGAAGCACGGGTCCTTGGTAAGCAAACCTAGGCCCACGCAATTCGGGACCCTGGTACGCATCTCTATGATCCTCAAATGCGTCTTGATCCAAATCCATTACTTGTTGCACAGATGTAACCCTAGCAGGGACTTCCACAATTGAAGTAGAAGTTGCTAGCACATATACTGGTGGAACATAACCCTTAGGCAGACCAAAAGTAGGCCAATCATAGCCAACAGAGGCATTTTCTTGAGCAACCATAACTGCAGGTGCAGGAGCCTCAACCACCTTTGGTTGCACATTCACATTAGCTAACATCTCAAGAATCTGATCTAGCTTCCCACCCAACAAGGTCATTCTTCCACCCAACTGGGTTACCTGTCCACTCAACTGAGTTACTTGTCCACCCATCTGGGTTACCTCAGTCTGTAACGCATCGTGTTTCTCTTGCCAGTTATCCATAATATGATGAGCAACTCTTCTTGTCCAATAACGGTGCCGGGAAGGTAGCTGTTGGAATGAATGAATGAAAATGAGATTTTTAATCGATAAAATGCATGATTTCTTTTTGAATGAATGGAAACGCATGATAATTTTTCATGCAAAAACTTTTCTCATATATTATTATTATTTATTGAAAATGTATGCGAGATGAATATGCACGATTATTTTCATGAATGCATGGATGTCATGAATGCAAAATACATGGATATGATCACAGTAACATTGTATCATCTGGCGAACTTGATCTCGAAGTCATAAATCTTCCATATTCATAACAACAGGGTTCTTTTCAAAATGGAATCTCTGAGGTCAAAAGTTTAAAGTTACCTGTAACCCATCCCTGTCACATGTTGTTCTAAGTTGATACAGATTCCCAAAATCCTCGATTACTTTTCCCAAAAGCAACCTCATCTGGTTGAGATTATAACGCCAACTGGATGAGTCGACATTACAACCTCGACACGGGTTCTAAAACAGTGGTCCCTAGACAAGAGTTTCGGATACCTTGACTGGATAAAAAGGTCCCCAAAGTCCTCGACCCAACAAGAAACACTGATACACACAAGACGTCAATCAGGGAGTACCAACATTCCAAGTGAATCTACTCTGAGCGGAATTTTCTATACCGGAGCACGCAAGCCGTACGTCAGGGAGCCCGATACAAAAAATCCCTCAACTAGTCCTAAGTTTCTCTCGGGCCCGGTGATGGAACAAGCACACAGTAACGGAGAACCAAGCCATAAAGGCAAAAAGAAAAAAAAAAGTAGAAGAGAAGACAAAGCCAGCAAATCCAGACAGTTCAATATTTTGTGGTAAAGTAAAAGATAGGACAGATACGGCTAACCTGGTATAAGCAAACCAAAAGCCTCAAACTAGGCTTAACTCTCTACACAAGTGTCCCCAGTGAAGTCACCAGCTGTAGTACCCGGCGCAAAAAAAATATACAGATATGCAATGATGAAATGCAATGCACAAATGTAAACAATGAAGCTGCCACCATATTTTATTTATCCCGTGAGGGGAAAGGAAAATAATGATAAAACCTTAAAAGATCGGGTTCGGGAGTTGGTTATATGAGGGGAAGACGTTAAAACCCCCTCATATCCGTTGTACTCAACGGGAACCATTTGAGGAATTTTGGTTTGCATAAACAGAGATAACCGCATAAAAAGAAAAGAATACCGCATATTGAACATAAAAGGGAAAGAAAAGAGCTTTTTATTATTTGGCTTGACGAGAGAGGTTCTCGCTCCTACGTATCCCCCAAGTACAATGAGGAAGTCAAAGCTCACGTAGTTCTTCCTAAAAAGAAAGATTTGTGTGTTGGTTGTTTTTAGTGAACAATGCTTAGGTCGCATTCCACTGATACAACAGTATGCTTGTATGCTCGCTTCGGAGGCTTAAGCATTTGTCTGTAGCAGGGGAATGGATAAAGCGTCATCCGTTTAAGAAAACAAGTTAAAAAAAAGGTTTGAAAGTTGAAAAAGAGTTGACTGCACAAGGGCAGGAAAAACAGTTGAGTGGGTTAAGTGTCTTTTAGGAATTTACAAGATTGTTTAGTGAATGAGGATAAGTCACAGACACAAGCAGTGCAGCAGGGACTGAACTATCCAGAGAAGCAGGTCACTCACCGTACATCCCCTTTTCATTCAAATAAATTAGTTAAACTTTATTAATTAAAGTGAGATGAATCAGAGACAAGCCGTTCGGCAGACACTTCCTCATTCTCTTTAATTAACAAAGTTCCGGTTTAAACGGGATGAGAATAATTCACAGACACAAGCTGTACGTCAGAGACTGGATTTATCCTCATTCTTCTTGTAACAGAAAAGAGTTTCACATATTCAGATCAGAACCAAAAGAAAAGAAAAAGAAAGGTAGAAGAGAGATATGCATATGTGAATGCACATGAATGATATGATAACAGTGATGATGCTAAACAGTTAAATGCACATAATACATATGAGCAGATAATAATTAAGTTCAAGAATAGGTGCAAAATAAAAGATCGAACATCACATAGCAATTAAATATGAACTTCGTTAATTAAAAGGAATTTAGTCGGAGATAAGCCGTCCGGCAGACACTTCCTTAATCCTTTTCAATTAACAAGTTTCCCTCCGATTGATACGAACATAACTCACAGACGCAAGCCGTTCGGCAGGGACCCGTTTATGCTCATTTCAATCGAAACTTTTTCAATGATATCATAGTTCAGACAAATTAAATAGCGCATACAGTCAAATAAGCTATAATAATTAATTGAACATCAGATGAAATACTTTCACAACTTTAAAAATAAAAAATTGAGTCGGAGACAAGCCGTGCGGCAGACACTTTCTCGTATTCTTATTTTAATTAATAAGCTTCTTTTTTAGTCGTTTGAAATAAAAAATAAATCTCGGACGCAAGCTGTACTGCAGGGACCGTTTATTTTTTATATCGTTTTTATAAAGAAGTTTTCACATTGAATCAAATTACTATTTAAAGCGTCTAAAAATAATTAAATCAACAAAGGGTGCAAGAGAAAATATGTGTGTGCAAACAGTAAAATGCGCAAAACTAGCAGAAAATTAATTGGGCTGAAGGCCCATTTTATAGAGTTTCAGAGAGGGGTATGAAAAGCATAAAAAGGGGCTCAGGCAGCAACATCACAAAGCAAGCAGAATCACCAAAAATGGGCTTAAGGCCCAATCTAATAAACTTCAACAGGGGTGCGAAAAGCAACCCAAGGGGTGTAAAAGAAAATCTCACAAAACCACTAAATCAGGCTTGAAATGGATCAAGCCCAAAACTCTTCTAACAAACCGGATCGGGTCAAATGGTCCAACCCGACCCGATTTCGATAACTGACCCAGGGGAACAACAAATCAAACAAAATCGTGTCAGCCAATCGCAGGCTGACACGTGTCCGTCTTCAACCTGCCTTAACTCGACCGAGTCACCAACTCAGTGACTCGGTGAGAACTCCATGAAAACACAGCAAGCTTTATACCGGAATCAAATAAACGCAAATCAAAACCAAATCGCGCGATTAAATACTTGAATCAAAGGGTTTTCAAACGTTAATCACGATTTGGTCATTAGTTTTTACGGTTCGAGTATAATAAACGTAAAAATCAAACAAAACCAACGGAGAGAAAATTAGATCTAAACATTTTCATCAATCAAAACACACAAATCATAACCAAAAACAGTTTATAATACATAGAACAAGCACAAATCAAAAGGATAGAAGGAGAGATTGTCCGAAATCACGCGATTCAACCTTCTTTTTCGGACAGTTTTTGGATTTCGGATTGAGGTGATTAGAAGCCTTTTTTGCCGGAATCAATCGATTAAAGATGAATATGAATAGGAGAACGTGATTAGAAGCTTTTGATCTATACGAAATTCAAGTTTTAATTATGATTTTGAGTGAATTTGGAGGAAGAAATTTTTAGGGTTTTGGTGAATTGGTGAGGGGCGGCGCAGAAAGGAAGAGAGAAAGAATTTTTCTGATAAAAAAAAAAGTGAGCAGTGCCTCTGATTAGGGTTTGTAGTAAATGGGGGTATTTATACCCTCAGCTAAAAATGGGGCCTTTTTTGTGATTTTTGATTTTTGTGGGGAAAAGAGGTAAGCTGAAACAAAAATGGAATTTCCTATTTATTTTAAAAATGTGAAATGGGGATAAAAAGTGAAGGAAATGAGGTGTCATTGTAGGATTGGTTCAAAAAAGAAAGAAATGATCATAAAAAGAAGAAAATGGAAATAAAATAGAAAGAAAAGCCAGAAAAAAAATACCAATAAACTATAGAAAAATACAGAAATAAAATATAAACTCAAATACAAAAATAAAAACTATGTTTGAATATATTTACTATTTTTCTCTTAAAAAGATAAATTGCAACACATTAAAAGAAATAAAGAAAAATTAATAAATTGTAAAACAAAATTATCGAAAAAACTATTTTTTGGTATTTCTCATAAAAATAAGAAATAATTTTTAAATAAAATATTTATTTTAAAAAGCTCAAAATTAGGGTATTACAGGTGCCCCTATTTAATTGTCTTATACTCGAATGCGTAAATGACTTGCGCCTTTATGCGTTCGAAGTAAAAGATAATTAAATACAAATGCCCTAATTTTGTGGTGTGAATGTTATGTAATGATAATGAATGCATATGGAAGATGAAGGTGGAAACTTACCTAGAATAACTAGTAACTGAATACCTGAGAAAGAAATGATCATTACTCGCCCAATGAGTGTATAGACCATAAAAACTGAGTCGCCTCCCCTCAGGGTGCATTATCTCCAAAAATGATCATTACTCGCCCTATGAGTGTATAGACCATAAAAACTGAGTCGCCTCCCCTCAGGGTGCGTTATCTCCAAAAATGATCATTACTCGCCCTATGAGTGTATAGACCACAAAAAGCTGAGTCGCATCCCCTTAAGGTATGGGCGTATTACTCAAAAACTGATCATTACTCGCCCTATGAGTGTATAGATCATAAAAACTGAGTCGTCGCCCCCCCCTATGGGCGTATTACTCAAAAATTGATAATTACTCGCCCTATGAGTGTAGATCGAATATTCTGCCATTATCTTTGACAAAATTCACAAGACAACTGCTTGACAACTGTTTTGCTGAAGAACTTAATCCATCAAACATCTGGAGATAACCATCTCAACCAAATCACTGGAGAAAGGATCTGTTTTAACTCTTCTGACCGAGAAAGTTGTATGTAGACCAATCTGCTGTATATAACCATTACGGAATTATTCACTGGGGAAAGGATCATCAACCCTTTCTGGTAGGTGTAGAGTGAGGATCCGTCTGACAAGGATGAATCTCTGTTGACCAACTTGCTGAATATCAGTGATTAGAACCAAATAAGTTCATTAGGAAGATTCAAGATTCACCAATCTTTCTTGTTAAGAAAATATGATTCATCAACCTTCTTTCTGAAAATGCGATGTTCCAATCGACTTACTGGGATGAACAAATATCAACTGCCTCACCGGGGAAAGAAACGACCTCTCAACCTTTCTCATTGAGAATATGATGCACTGACTGGTCTGCTTGGGGATGACACTTTGTTGACCAATTCATTGGGGAAAAGATTCATCAACCCTTATTGTTGAGAAGTTACGATTCAATAACTGTCTTATTGGAGAATTAGGTCCGCAGACCTTTATTACTGAACAAAAGATCCAAGTCTGCAACCTGTTAAGACAATCATTTTAAACATGTACTTCATGGATGCATGATTGTGCACCTCTAATGCCTAAATGCAGAACTAATGCAGATGAAATATCTGATTATATGTAGGATTTTGTGTGATTCTTTTTTATGCATGAGCCTATATGCGTGAATGCATGAATTTGTATGCATGAATTTCTGAGTTTGTTTTAAGAAAAGTTTGAATTTCCCGGCACCGAGAATTTGAGTAACCCCATTGAGGTGAAATCTTGAGATGTCGACTATCGTTGCGGGATGAACATTCATTCAAGCTTCCAAAAAGGATAGCAACTTTCTTCATGAGATGGAATCGAGAGATTGCCATGATTATCTGTATTGGATTGGGGCAGTTTACTGTATGCCACAGGTTTCCCTGCAGATGTTTTAAAAATCAAAACAGTTTGTAATCTTTTCAAATGCTTTTATTTTTCACAATGTTTAAATGCTTTATTTATTAACAAAATGAATAGCACAAACATATGCAATCAGAATATAAAAGCAAGCAGACACAATACGATTGAAAATGAAAATTTTATTCACTGTGCAAAAATGCGTAAAATTTTCACAACTGGATGCTAATCCCTCAATGAGGTGATTGCAAATTGAAACTAAGATAACAGCAATGAAAATAAATGAATTCTACTGAATCATAACGATGTCATCCTTCATCACAATCTCGAGTTTACAAGGCCTTGCTTTGGTGAAAGGAGACTGAGTCAATCCTTTCTGTCTGAGAGTTTCATCTTCATGTAGAGAGTGGAAACTGTTCACCATCCATGATATTAACAACCAAAGTTCTGCCATATCTCACCACATGTGACTTTTCAGGAGGATATAATCTTGACACAGTATGCCCCAAGCATTGGAATCTATGACGGATATGCCCCTGACCAACTGGTATTTGCAGTGTAACAAATTCTTGAACCAATTCACTCTTGATAAGCAGGGTATTCAACTTGTTTGCCCCTGGTTGGCAGAATCCATAGATAGCTTGCCCCTAGCTAAGAGCGTTTCAAATCAGCTTTGCCTATGGTCAGATCACAACTCAGATCTCTTTGATGTCAAGTATTAATTTGCAAGCAAAATCATTTCTTTTTCAAAAGGTGTTTTGGATATAATGCACATGCAAGTTTTTTTTGAAACACACATGATGTGTATAAAAGAGAAATAATTATTAGTTATTCAACAAACTGGAGGAGTCAGTTTAACAATACATTTGCCGAATGCTTTCAAAGTGAACCTAGCTTCATTTAGGTCTTTTGAGTATTATAGCATGCAACTAAAATTCATGTAAATCAAGCCAAAAGAAGATATAAATTGTGTTATCGAATTCCCCATACGTGAACCTTTGCTTGTCATTAAGCACATAAATAGTAACTCTTTTTTAGCACTTGTTTGAAAAAAAGACATGATAACTCTAATCGTACGTGGTTGCCGGCTAGAGAAAAAAATCAAGTAATAAACATCAATACCAAGGGTACTGTAATAACACAAAACCACACATTGCAGTCAAAGACTCTCATCATATGCAGACAAATCTGAAGCATTTTATTGTGACTCTAACTTTTGCTTAAATTTTATTCACCCTTTTCATTCAGGTGCAATCACATTAAGCCCGTTATCTTGTACACGCTCATGGTAGGAAAATCTGTTAGTGATTATGATCATAAATCGAGGGGAGCTGGTAAAATCAGTTTGGTAAACCCCTATTTCTCTTCCAAATGTAGTTGTGGGGGATCGGGCAGCAACCCGCCCTACCAAGTTCAGAACCAGACTCCTCTGAACCAACTACCAAATGGGTACATTTACTACGATTTTTCAACAACTGCTGAGTTAAACAACCGAGTGAGGGTCATCTAACTCAATAAGTGCATTAACCAAAAGTATGCAAATTTTCATTTCTGGATCATTCACTTATGTTCATCGATTTCCTACTTACTTTGTGTACAAGATGGTGCCGACTGCTAAGATAAACTACTGACAGTTACTTAAAAACTTATGTTCAGGTCTTCGTCAAAATCAGTACTCAAATTGATCTTACATACTTGTAAGAGTCTAAGATGTTAAGACAGTACCGATTTTATTTAATCATTTCTGAATTTTCATAATATAGCCTAAAGTGCAAAACAACCTATATACTCTTAAAATGTCAGGTCAAGCATCAAACCAACATTGCTTATTTTCTTAAAAAAAGATATATCTCAAGAAACTGGAGAATCAGATAACAACAAAACATATGCAAGAATGGCTCAATTCAATCTCAATTTTTATGAAATAATGCCTTTCATCATCAGCTAGGTTTTTTCCCAATTGAAAGCATACATCAGCAAAAATCAGTTATTCGTTTTCATCATCATCGCTCCAAATTTGCAAGTAATAAGAAAAAGAAGTGAATACAGATGGGTTGATTACAAAACATGCATGTGCATTACATAATCTTAAATGCAAACAAATACTTGACAAGAGATAAAATGTCTGATCAACTTTCTCTTTCATATCCTGTTATGGGGAGGCGCCCAATTAAACCTCTTTCTTCGTTAGTTCCCGGATCGATCACGTCCACTGGTTACCGATGAAGTTTAAACATCCTTGTTCTTGATCCAACAATCACATTAACTCTTCAACGAAGCTTGCAACCCAAAACCATGAAGAATTACGGCACAATTATGATTCAATAGATTCACTTCTGAATGATGATTCTTTTTTTTTTTTTTGAATTTTTTGAATTTGATCGAATGCAAAAGTGTTTTATGAATGCAAGAAGTTATTGCCATTTTTAATTATCTTTTTGAAACTGTAAAAGACAGAATAACCAAGACGGAAATTGCACAAGAAGTACTTTTTCATTAATTGCAAATCGAACATTAAAACAAAGTGGCCCTACAAGCACAACCATTTGTTCAGGGCTGAACAAAGGTGTTTCGATTAGAAAACAAATTGCTTTGAAATAAAAATAACTTATGGGATTCCAACAGCCTTCCAATTTGTATGCACAGTCTTTGGAGAACACTGGCGCACCTAATCCTGATTCTTTCCATCAGCGTCCTTGTCATCAATCATATCAATGTAACCATCAACACAATAGCCAGCACTGCTAAAAACATCCTCAATCTTTGGAATATTGTCTTGTATCTTCTTCGGAGTTGTTATCCCCTCGGATGACTGATAACCCAAACCGAAGCGATCCTTTTTCTCAGGCAAGACCAACATTTGTCCCAAACCAGTAGGACGTCCTTCCTCTAAGGCTACTTTCAAGCTTTTCAAAGATGTAACGGATCCCTTTTCTTTCCGACCGTCACTTTCAAGCTTTGCACATTCATTCTGATCAACAGTGGCAACCAAAGTTTCCCTTTTGGCATATCCCACTCGCACTAAACCTTGATCCATCAGTTGTTGCAAACATTCCTTTAGCTTTGAACAGTGGTTTGGATCCTTTTGACAATCATCACAATCATAGTGTAATTTCTCAAACTCTTCATAACTCAGCAACATCTCTCGGACAGATGACAAAGGTGTTTTGATCAGAGAAACATCCCTTATCAAATTTCCGCCAATTTCAACACAACTTACATTACCCGTTGGATGCTTAGGCAATGGATCACTGGTCACATTGGGTCCGCTTTCTTTGAAACTCAACTCATTTTCATCAATCAGATCTTGTACTTTGTGCTTAAAAGCTTTACAATTATCAGTAGCGTGACCCACAATACTAGCATGGTAATCGCATTTAGCATTAGCGTCATACCAGTTAGGGAATGGTGGAAGCAAAGGTCTTATTTGCTTAGGCGTCACTTTACCACTATGAATCAAGTAAGGGAGCAACTGACTGTACGGCATAGGGATAGGATCAAAAACCCTACGAGCTTGTGGAGGATTCCGTTTTGGTGGTGCCTGTTGATGATGTTGAGGCACTGGATTTTGATACTGTTAATTTGGAAACTGTTGGTGCTGAGCAGCAGCCAAGTATGGAAAGGGAAAGTAGGGAAACTGAACAGGTGCTATTGGCTGCGCCTGATTGCCCCTTGAGGATATAGCATTAGTTTCACCTTCCTTGTTTCTATTAAAGCCACCACCGGGCTTCCTTGTGTTATTTCTTTGTGAACTAGAAGCAGCTGAAATCTTCCCATTCTTGATCCCCATTTCAACCCTTTCACCAACTCGGACCAGATCAGCAAAGTCGGAGGAGGCAGTACTAACCAACCTTTTAAAGTAAGTCCCTTGCAGAGTATTGGTAAACATGTCCACAAGTTCCGTCTCCAAGAGCGGAGGACGTACTTGGGAAGCTAAGGCTCTCCATCTTTGAGCATAAACCTTGAAAGATTCACCCTCCTTCATAGTGGTATTTTGGAGCTGAGTGCGGCTTGGAGCAATATCCATATTATACTAGTAATGTTTGATAAAAGCATTAGCCAAATCCCTCAACGAAAGGATGTTACCTTTTTCAAGTTGCATGTACCAGTTGAGAGGCACATCAGCCAGATTGTCTTGGAAACAGTGTATCATCAGCTTGTCATCGTGAGAATAAGAGGCCATTTTTCTGATATACATAACTAGATGATTCTTCGGGCAGCTTAAACCCTTATATTTCTCAAAATCAGGCATTTTGAACTTTTGGTGGAAGCACAAAATCAGAAACCAAGTACATCTTTGAGAAATCCAACGGATCATTACCTGTTTCTACCAGATTTAACCTCTCTTCTAGAACTTGGAATTTCTGCTTTGTTTCTTCCATCTGAGGAGCAAAATCAATCTTCGGTTCATTAACCGGAAGCACGGGTCCTTGGTAAGCAAACCTAGGCCCACGCAATTCGGGACCCTGGTACGCATCTCTATGATCCTCAAATGCGTCTTGATCCAAATCCATTACTTGTTGCACAGATGTAACCCTAGTAGGGACTTCCACAATTGAAGTAGAAGTTGCTGGCACATATACTGGTGGAACATAACCCTTAGGCAGACCAAAAGTAGGCCAATCATAGCCAACAGAGGCATTTTCTTGAGCAACCATAACTGCAGGTGCAGGAGCCTCAACCACCTTTGGTTGCACATTCACATTAGCTAACATCTCAAGAATCTGATCTAGCTTCCCACCCAACAAGGTCATTCTTCCACCCAACTGGGTTACCTGTCCACTCAACTGAGTTACTTGTCCACCCATCTGGGTTACCTCAGTCTGTAACGCATCGTGTTTCTCTTGCCAGTTATCCATAATATGATGAGCAACTCTTCTTGTCCAATAACGGTGCCGGGAAGGTAGCTGTTGGAATGAATGAATGAAAATGAGATTTTTAATCGATAAAATGCATGATTTCTTTTTGAATGAATGGAAACGCATGATAATTTTTCATGCAAAAACTTTTCTCATATATTATTATTATTTATTGAAAATGTATGCGAGATGAATATGCACGATTATTTTCATGAATGCATGGATGTCATGAATGCAAAATACATGGATATGATCACAGTAACATTGTATCATCTGGCGAACTTGATCTCGAAGTCATAAATCTTCCATATTCATAACAACAGGGTTCTTTTCAAAATGGAATCTCTGAGGTCAAAAGTTTAAAGTTACCTGTAACCCATCCCTGTCACATGTTGTTCTAAGTTGACACAGATTCCCAAAATCCTCGATTACTTTTCCCAAAAGCAACCTCATCTGGTTGAGATTATAACGCCAACTGGATGAGTCGACATTACAACCTCGACGCGGGTTCTAAAACAGTGGTCCCTAGACAAGAGTTTCGGATACCTTGACTGGATAAAAAGGTCCCCAAAGTCCTCGACCCAACAAGAAACACTGATACACACAAGACGTCAATCAGGGAGTACCAACATTCCAAGTGAATCTACTCTGAGCGGAATTTTCTATACCGGAGCACGCAAGCCGTACGTCAGGGAGCCCGATACAAAAAATCCCTCAACTAGTCCTAAGTTTCTCTCGGGCCCGGTGATGGAACAAGCACACAGTAACGGAGAACCAAGCCATAAAGGCAAAAAGAAAAAAAAAAGTAGAAGAGAAGACAAAGCCAGCAAATCCAGACAGTTCAATATTTTGTGGTAAAGTAAAAGATAGGACAGATACGGCTAACCTGGTATAAGCAAACCAAAAGCCTCAAACTAGGCTTAACTCTCTACACAAGTGTCCCCAGTGAAGTCGCCAGCTGTAGTACCCGGCGCAAAAAAAATATACAGATATGCAATGATGAAATGCAATGCACAAATGTAAACAATGAAGCTGCCACCATATTTTATTTATCCCGTGAGGGGAAAGGAAAATAATGATAAAACCTTAAAAGATCGGGTTCGGGAGTTGGTTATATGAGGGGAAGACGTTAAAACCCCCTCATATCCGTTGTACTCAACGGGAACCATTTGAGGAATTTTGGTTTGCATAAACAGAGATAACCGCATAAAAAGAAAAGAATACCGCATATTGAACATAAAAGGGAAAGAAAAGAGTTTTTTATTATTTGGCTTGACGAGAGAGGTTCTCGCTCCTACGTATCCCCCAAGTACAATGAGGAAGTCAAAGCTCACGTAGTTCTTCCTGAAACGAAAGATTTGTGTGTTGGTTGTTTTTAGTGAACAATGCTTAGGTCGCATTTCACTGATACAACAGTATGCTTGTATGCTCGCTTCGGAGGCTTAAGCGTTTGTCTGTAGCAGGGGAATGGATAAAGCGTCATCCGTTTAAGAAAACAAGTTAAAAAAAAGGTTTGAAAGTTGAAAAAGAGTTGACTGCACAAGGGCAGGAAAAACAGTTGAGTGGGTTGAGTGTCTTTTAGGAATTTTCAAGATTGTTTAGTGAATGAGGATAAGTCACAGACACAAGCAGTGCAGCAGGGACTGAACTATCCAGAGAAGCAGGTCACTCACCGTACATCCCCTTTTCATTCAAATAAATTAGTTAAACTTTATTAATTAAAGTGAGATGAATCAGAGACAAGCCGTTCGGCAGACACTTCCTCATTCTCTTTAATTAACAAAGTTCCGGTTTAAACGGGATGAGAATAATTCACAGACACAAGTTGTACGTCAGGGATTGGATTTATCCTCATTCTTCTTGTAACAGAAAAGAGTTTCACATATTCAGATCAGAACCAAAAGAAAAGAAAAAGAAAGGTAGAAGAGAGATATGCATATGTGAATGCACATGAATGATATGATAACAGTGATGATATTAAACAGTTAAATGCACATAATACATATGAGCAGATAATAATTAAGTTCAAGAATAGGTAAAAAATAAAAGATCGAACATCACATAGCAATTAAATATGAACTTCGTTAATTAAAAGGAATTAAGTCGGAGATAAGCCGTCCGGCAGACACTTCCTTAATCCTTTTCAATTAACAAGTTTCCCTCCGATTGATACGAACATAACTCACAGACGCAAGCCGTTCGGCAGGGACCCGTTTATGCTCATTTCAATCGAAACTTTTTCAATGATATCACAGTTCAGACAAATTAAATAGCGCATACAGTCAAATAAGCTATGATAATTAATTGAACATCAGATGAAATACTTTCACAACTTTAAAAATAAAAAATTGAGTCGGAGACAAGCCGTGCGGCAGACACTTTCTCGTATTCTTATTTTAATTAATAAGCTTCTTTTTTAGTCGTTTGAAATAAAAAAATAAATCTCGGACGCAAGCTGTACTGCAGGGACCCGTTTATTTTTTATATCGTTTTTATAAAGAAGTTTTCACATTGAATCAAATTACTATTTAAAGCGTCTAAAAATAATTAAATCAACAAAGGGTGCAAGAGCAAATATGTGTGTGCAAACAGTAAAATGCACAAAACTAGCAGAAAATTAATTGGGCTGAAGGCCCATTTTACAGAGTTTCAGAGAGGGGTATGAAAAGCATAAAAAGGGGCTCAGGCAGCAACATCACAAAGCAAGCAGAATCACCAAAAATGGGCTTAAGGCCCAATCTAATAAACTTCAACAGGGGTGCGAAAAGCAACCCAAGGGGTGTAAAAGAAAATCTCACAAAACCACTAAATCAGGCCTGAAATGGATCAAGCCCAAAACTCTTCTAACAAACCGGATCGGGTCAAATGGTCCAACCCGACCCGGTTTCGGTAACTGACCCAGGGGAACAAAAAATCAAACAAAACTGTGTCAGCCAATCGCAGGCTGACACGTGTCCGTCTTCAACCTGCCTTAACTCGACCGAGTCACCAACTCAGTGACTCGGTGAGAACTCCATGAAAACACAGCAAGCTTTATACCGGAATCAAATAAACGCAAATCAAAACCAAATCGCGCGATTAAATACTTGAATCAAAGGGTTTTCAAACGTTAATCACGATTTGGTCATTAGTTTTTACGGTTCGAGTATAATAAACGTAAAAATCAAACAAAACCAACGGAGAGAAAATTAGATCTAAACATTTTCATCAATCAAAACACACAAATCATAACCAAAAACAGTTTATAATACATAGAACAAGCACAAATCAAAAGGATAGAAGGAGAGATTGTCCGAAATCACGCGATTCAACCTTCTTTTTCGGACAGTTTTTGGATTTCGGATTGAGGTGATTAGAAGCCTTTTTTCCGGAATCGATCGATTGAAGATGAATATGAACATGAGAACGTGATTAGAAGCTTTTGATCTATACGAAATTCAAGTTTTAATTATGATTTTGAGTGAATTTGGATGAAGAATTTTTTAGGGTTTTGGTGAATTGGTGAGGCGCGGCGCAGAAAGGAAGAGAGAAAGAATTTTTCTGAAGAAAAAAAAAAAACGTGAACAGTTAGGGTTTGTAGTAAATGGGGGTATTTATACCCTCAGCTAAAAATGGGGCCTTTTTTGTGATTTTTGATTTTTGTGGGGAAAAGAGGTAAGCTGAAACAAAAATGGAATTTCCTATTTATTTTAAAAATGTGAAATGGGGATAAAAAGTGAAGGAAATGAGGTGTCATTGTAGGATTGGTTCAAAAAAGAAAGAAATGGTCATAAAAAGAAGAAAATGGAAATAAAATAGAAAAAAAAGCCAGAAAAAAAATTCCAATAAACTATAGAAAAATACAGAAATAAAATATAAACTCAAATACAAAAATAAAAACTATGTTTGAATATTTTTACTATTTTCTCCTAAAAAGATAAATTGCGACACATTAAAAGAAATAAAGAAAAATGAATAAGTTGTAAAACAAAATTATCGAAAAAACTATTTTTTGGTATTTCTCATAAAAATAAGAAATAATTTTTAAATAAAATATTTATTTTAAAAAGCTCAAAATTAGGGTATTACAATGAGTTCTAAAATTTGGAAAGCAAAACTTAATATTCACATATTTTACTAGTATAGAAAAATGCACCTCGCGTTAGGCGAAACCTACATCTTCTTTATTAGTCTATTATGTGTCTCTTGAGGGATTTTAATAAAGTTTGATCTCACCGGATTGTTTAACATGCAAAACGCTCTCACATGTATCAACATACATTCAATAATAATTAAACAAAATTTATCATTATCATTGGTTTGAATCTTGTTAATTAAAATTAAATTTATGTAATTGATCATGCCTAAATCGTGTCATGATTTCATAAAACGTGTCACAATTCAGCAAAAACAGAATCTGCCTAAAACAGAGCCATCGTGCCACGCTGGTGCAGTTTTTGCCACTTGCTGTCCAGGCCATCGTGCCACGATGACTCTCATTGTGAACGATCATCGGTTCATGAATTCAATGAATGAAAGTTAGTATATCAAATATACTCTATTTGCATCATCTTCCTTTGTATCATATACAAGTCTTGATCAATTAAAATTTAATTCCTCAATTTTATCTTGTTAGGTATTTTTAATCGAATTAAAACATAAAGAACAAGATATAACAAAAATCATAACCATGGTTTCGTAAGTGGCTCTGATACCACTGAAGGAAAATCGACATAGTAAAGCAGCGGAATATCAAAATTTTCCTTAATAGATCCTTACGAATGAGCATGATCACGTGTTTAAGGTTTACCTCTTGTAGAGAAGAAACATTTGATTCACGAACAAGATACGATCACGAGCGTTGATGACGAAGAACAACGCCTCTAGCCAGTCCACACGAACAGCTACCTTCAAGAGAGTGCTAGCTCCTATGTATGAAGGCTTATATGAATAGAGAGGGAGGAATATAATGTTAGGGTTTGCAACTCTTGCAACTCTAAAATTTTCAAGAGATTCTTTCTTGTGTAACTCTTGTATATTTCTAATGTTTCTTGTTTTTCTCATGTTGTCTACTAGTATATTTAACTCTAGTACAAGGGTTCTATTTATAAAACTCGTTGTCTTGTGCACCAAGACAAACACTTGTCTTGGTCAATAAGAAAAACAAAAACCCATTAAACAAACCCTAGGGCGCGCGCTCCCCACATGAGTGCATGCTCATGTGCGCGCACGCCCACCATATTCCTCTTGGGTACACCGTACCTTACGGTGTTCCTTAATTATCTCAATCTCATATTAGACTGTCCTTATGTGTGTGACCCTGTAGAATATAGCGGTATCTAGCAAAACATCAATGCTACCCAAGTCACGAGAAATTACATGTGATCCAAACATAACTTTTGTGATAATATATGCATGTATAATTACCCCTTTGCCCCTATATCTATATTGAACACAAGGCATACTTAGTGTCATCCTTGTCCAGTTCAATATTGGTACCAAGACATTTATCCTGTTATGCAGGATTGGCAAATTCCATCTAGGACACTATTGTCCTTCAGCATACTTTGTGAAGTACCCATCAACTGCCTTTATGATTATCCTGTTAAGGATAACGTTAGATCAGCAACAAAGTACTTGACTCTACATCTAGGGTACAAAGTGGTTTCAGGTCTAAGGGCGGTTTACACCATTATCACCATGAGAGTAACTTATGACACTTTGCATAACTTTGCATGTAGTACTCTCATAGCGGGTCAATCCGGTATAAATATTACTCCTAATATTTTATATACCTATGTCAAGACTTGATAACTCATTATCCTATGATCCATGAGATGCGATCATCAGTCTATCTTCATAATAGTCTTTATGCTTTAAGGTTATCCCTTTTCACCTTAAAGCTTGACTACGAATACTTTAAGAATAGTATCCTTATGTTTAATTTAGTCTCATGATTAAGTCACACTTAATATTAAACGGACTATCTATTCTAGAGACTTTATTATTTTGGACTCTTACAAACATAATAAAGAAATGCCATATTTATATTTAAACTCCTAAAGCAAATACTATGAAAATAGATTGGCTCTAAGGGCTTACTCCAACATCAGGTCCTCCATACACTTGTAAATTGTTAAAACCTTCGAATGGAAAGAATTCAGTAGAACCCAAAAAAGATAAATATGTTGCACAAACCTAAACGTTTGATCTTACCAAATGTGATCAAAATTTTCGATTTACTGGTTGCTGATAGCCAAATAATTGTTCAAAAAGGTTTAAAAATGCCTACTCTCGAACAAAAAAAGAAAAGAGGTTATTGCAACTTTCATAATTATTTGGGTCATAAAACTACTCAATGTGTTCTTTTCAGGAACTTAGTGCAAAAAGCACTAAATGAAGGAAGGCTAAAATTTGATGAAAAAGCCAAACCACCTATGAAAGTTGATTTTGATCCTTTAAAAGTGGCTGAAACATTATATGTCGAGCCTTTCGAGTGTCTGATGATTGATGCAATGGAGGTATCTCTAGTGCAATCTGTACCTGAGAAGGAGTATGCTGAAAAAATCAAAGTGGTATATCCTCGAGCTGAAGAAGAATTGATTGATTTTCTCAACAGGTGCAAACTGAGTAACAAGGAAGTAATGATGTGTACACGATGCAGTGTTGTGTGTGACAAGGAGACTACTGCAGGCTTTAGAAAGTCATTCTTTTTGTTGATAACAAAAATAAATGGCCAAATAAAAGGCCAAACAAAGGGAAGGCTATAATGCAAAGACCTTCAATTCAAGAAAGACTTGGAAGTAAATAAACCTTTGCTCCTTCGAATCGAATTCCCATAAACCAATGGTCTTCGGGCCAACATGCTGCTTTCAACAAAAAAGTAATAGAAGTTGGTAGTTCGAGCAAATCTGCTTCGAATAATTCTGTCGAGGCAAAGAAGTATTCTTATAGCAACAAAGAGTAAAAATCCTATGACAAGGACTCAGTGGTGTAGGTTCCAACGTCAGAAGAAATTAGCTAAACAAAATGCCTTAGCTGGGGGCAAGAGTGTTGATGTTAGGAATAATATATAAACAAGTTGTTCTAATCAAAGCTGACAAATTCATTCAACATTATTTTTAATTCATTATTTAAATCATTTCTAAAAATTTCAAATTTTAGGCCTACTTTTTAAACCAATATAAATTTTTTAAAACAATTTAAATTTTTTTGCCGTACTTTTTTTTTACATATGCGAGGAAGTTTCCTCGCAAATGTTTCCTGCCAATTTGGGGCACAATTTTTTTCTTCTTACATTTACGAGTAAATTTCCTCGCAAAATTCAAATTTTTTTCATAAATTTGAATTTCATTTTTTTCAGAAAACTTTTTGCCGCCAAATTCGAATTTTCACCAAAAACCGTTTAAATTTTAATTTGAGGTTGAATTGTTTTTTATTTTTTAAAAATTAATTTCAAACATTTGCGAGGAAATTTTCTCACAAATGTATTGCCAGACAGAGACAGGTCACATCACTATCTCTTCCATTGTTTGCGTTGACTGTCAGGCCATGACATTTGCGAGGAAATTAATTGCAAGGAAATTTCCTCGCAAATGTTCAAGGAAACAGTCTGACAACATTTGCCAGGACATTTCTTCGCAAATGTCATGGAAACAGGCATCTTTTTTCTTATGAAGCGTTTCCGCGCGAATTTCCTCGCAAATGTACATTTGTGACGAATTTTGGTCATTTTGTGAGGAAAAATTTCATGGAAAATGCATGGTTTTCTAGTAGTGTAAGTTTACCACAATTCATTTACTTCATAGCGTTATCAGGGTCGTTAGTGGCAGGAAATTCATTAACAAACCAAGTTGGACCTACCTTTCGATCAACAAAAGGAGCGTCTACGTTGAGGAAGAAATCGATTCAAGTTCAAGAAAATCTTCATGTATCTCATGAAGAGTTTTTAAGGGTCCTGTTCAAAAGGATTTGGAACTAATCAATTTATTGTTGTCCTTCGAGTGTATGGTTATTGACTTCATCCATAAAGTCTTTAGGGATAAATAATTCCATCTCTTTGGAGAAAGTGGCATTAAGCCACAACTGCAGCAACCACAATGGTCCTGGCAGAGGAAATGGGGATCCCTCTTTTGATTTCTTAAAACCATCACTTATCTCCCACAAATAAACTAATATAATTTCATTTCTTTGGTAAAAATACATAAATATTTCAATAAAATGTTATACATTGAACCATATTATTTTATTTAATATTTATAAAATATAGTATTACTAAGAGGTTCGGTACAATTCATCGATTTATCAGTTTTGAAAATTGAAATATAAAATCTTAACCAAACTAATTTGGTTTTCTCTATTCGATTTGATTTAATTAATTTATTTAATCGGTTTTTTCTAAACCGCTTACGCTCCCTTATATATTAGATCAAGAACGTGTAAAAGAGGCTTTGAAATTTTTCCATTTCCTTAGAAGGAAGAGCCACTATAATATTTACCCCATCGTCAGCATCTTCACCTGATCCATGAAAAGGAGGAAATAATAGTATGATATTTTTACTATGATACACCACTGGACAAAAATACTTAGGCTTTCCCCATGGATACTCCACCTCTTCAAACCCCAACCTCCACCATGAAGACACCAGAATCTCCCCATTTGGAAAGCCATTATACAGCTCTCCCCAATCAATAATAGACCTTGCATACTCATCACTCATTCTTCTTGAACCCTCCCACACCATCTCAACCAACCTTGAGAATTCACCTTCCTCCAATTCCCGGCACTTTGTCATAGCGTACGCAGTTAAAACTGCATTCCCAACATACATTTTTGACAATGGAGGATTCAATCTTGAACGAATGTCAACAGCATATAGTATAGTTGATGACTTATTAGGATCGTATGGTCCACATAACGCCTTACATCTCCATAGATGTGCGGTAATAACATTAAAACGGGTGACACAAACGTTGTTATTACCCTTTGCTTTTTCCTTAAGGTTGATGATATTTTTAGAGGTTAGTTTAAAAACTTTACATTCAAGTTCTTTTTTTGATGAGGCTCTAAAGATACCAGATTCCATGCCTAAAGGTAGACCATCGAGTGTGATCAATTCGGGGTGGGGGAAGTCGACACGTGGAGGGGATCGTGCGGCTAGGAGTTGTCTATCATGGAAGGGTGTCATAGTCAATGACTTGCTAGCAGCTAATAAAGCAAGGTTGTCTAAGAATGTTTTGAAGCTAAGCCCATCAAAGGCTACATGACTCCTTGTGATGCCAATTGCGAAACCACCACACTTGAAGGATGTTAGCTGTCAACCAAATTAAGACATTAGTTAGTTTCTAAGTAAACATAATTTGATCAATAAATTTGTTTTGACAGAATTGATCAATAAATTTTTGAAATAATAAATCGTATAAATTTTAATTTCAGTCAAACAATTAAATACTCTCTCTGTCCCTAAATATAATATTTCGTTTGACCACTGCACGTATGCCAATATATAATTTTGATCACAAATATCTTTAATTATCTAGTAGTAAAAATTATAAAATTGATATTTTAAAAGTACTCATCAAAACAAATCAAACAAGATCTTATATTCTTTTACATCTATGTATTATTAAAAAAATACTGTTAAAATATAATATATAAATAGCGCAACTTTGTCAAACGGGGTCTTATAAAAAAGGATGGAGGGAGTAATTATCTATAATATAGTAATATAAAAACATATAATTAAAGGCGATAGACTCAATTTGGAACCTTACAATTTCAAAACGAACAAATTTAGTTCCTCACAAAACAAATGAAAAAATAATATTCAAATTAATCTCTTATTATTATTATATGCAAGAGAAATATTTCCCTTTCATAATTTTAACTTGGTTTTTTTTATATAGATAAGATGTTATAGTTGTTAGTGTATTGTCAATTTTATTCTCTTCTATCAGGATTCAAACTCTAGACCTCCAACAACTCCTTAATTCAACTGGCTAGCTTAACCAATTAAGTTATTCATCCTCCTATAATTTTAACTTAGTTGATTGATGATGAGTCAGATTAAAGCTATGACGTGTCAGTCACTATTGCCAAATTAGTCCTCCACTACATAATTTTTTTTTTGGTACAACTACACTATATATTTCTACTAGTATGTTAACATGTGTCGTGCACGGGATTATTTTCTTTTTAATATTATTTATTAATTTATTTTAAATTATTATTTTAAATTTATTTTAATATTAAATAGTGAATTTGAGATATTTTTTTGATAAACCAAAGGTATTTTCCGCACGCAACTGCAAAGATAAATCCACTCGAGATAACTGGAATCCATTTAAGGAGTTTTGTTTTGAACGACAAATATTATATTAATAAGACCATATCTATGCACAAGACAAACATAGAACGGCAAAATAGAAGTTACTAAACAATGGCGCCCCGTATATAAGCAGAACGCCATAAAAAACCAAAACCTACACTACCTAAAAGAGATATACTTCTAATCTCATTCTTAGAAGCTACTCTTCTGCTTTCATACCACCAGAGATCCCTCAACCCGACCTAAAGAGTTGCCAAAAGACACTAACTTCTGAACTCGAATCAAAAGTGCTCAGCCCACCAGATCCAAAGAACAACTTCTTGAATCGAAATAAGGGGACAACGGTACAAAATAGTTGCTTATAAATAATATGTTTTTGCACACAATATATTATGTATCAATATATTATCTGATACATGTGTAAAATAGTTTTATACCAAAAGTATATATAAATTAATAAATTAAATTCATAATATAATGGATATATAGTTAGGTGCGGGCCACACGGAAAATGAACGGTATGATCACAATTTTTTGTGGATACCTCACATAAATGATAAATCAATGCAATTATGACATATAGTATCCATGATATTTTGTGATAAATTGTGTTTCCAAAATTGGCAATGTGTCTGTGCTTGGCATCACTTTTTTCCCATTGTTTTTGCATATTAAATATTTTTTTTTGAAAGTGCACATTAAATATTATTATAATCAAATATATACAATATTTCTTTGTATAAGTAATGTGAATATATTGTGGTTTGATATATGGTATGAATATTTAGAAAATATAGTTAAATTGTTTAAATAATTATACATATATTTAATAATGTATCAAAAACATATATCACATAATTATTCTCACAATTTATCTTTTTACGGTTAAATATGTTTTTGATCCCTATAAATATTCCAAATTTTGGTTTTAGTCCCTCTAAAAAATTTCTTCGACTTTTTGTCCCTATAAAATTTTCAATCACCACTTTTAGTCCCTATTTTTAATTCAACTCATGTGTAACTTTGTATTTTTTTAATAAAATTATGCAGAAATCTGTACAATATTATGAAAATCTCACTATAAAAGAATTGGAATTTTTTAAAAAAACATAAATTAATTATGAATTTTTAACCACAAAAAATGTCAAAAATCATATTAAATTCATATTTTGTTAAAAAATTCTAATTTTTTTTAGAGAGATTAATATAATTTTATAAACTTTTCTGCAAAATTTTATTTAAAAATATGAATCATACATATGAGTTTACTTAGAAGAAGGGACCAAAAGTGAAAATAGAAAATTTTAGAGGGACTAAAAACAAAACTTAGTATATTTATAGGGAGCAAAAACATATTTTACCCAAAAAAAATCATAGAGAAGCTCTAATTGATTGACACATAAGCAAATTTGCTTGAGAATGCACGAGAGAGCTCCGTGGAACTGTCGTATTGTATATAATAATAGAGATAAGAACCTCTCCCACAAAAATTTAGAATTTTTTAACCTAAGATGAATTATTTATAAATTTTTAAACGCAAAAAACTAAAAAATTCATATTAAATTAATGTATTGGTAAAAAAAAATCATCTTTTGTAATAGAGATCCCCATAATGTACTAAACAGCGGGAAAAAATTTAAAATTTTGAATGATATACTCGAGTTAAATGATAAATAAGGACCAAAAATCATGATAGGAAATATTTGAGGGACCATAAGTTGTTGAAAATTTTTTTAGGGGCTAAAAATAAAATTTTGTATATTTATAAGGACTGCAAACGTATTTATTCCCAAAAAAAAAATCTAAAAAAAAGACTGCAAACGTATTTATTCCCAAAAAAAAAATCTAAACAGCGGAAAAAATTTAAAATTTTTGAATGATATACTCGAGTTAAATGATAAATAAGGACCAAAAATCATGATAGGAAATATTTGAGGGACCATAACATGTTAAAAAAAATTTTTAGGGACTAAAAATAAAATTTTGTATATTTATAGGGACTGCAAACGTATTTATTCCCAAAAAAAAAATCTAAAAAAAGACTGCAAAGGTATTTATTCTCAAAAAAAAAATCTAAAAAAAATATGCTAAGAATGCAACTTAATTACGCTACAAAAAATATCTAAAAAAAATATAAAAAACAATGTTAGAGAAGCTCTAATTGAATGACACGTAAGCAAATTTTCTTGAGAATGCACGAGAGAGCTCCGTGGAATTATCTCTATCTCTATATAATAATATAATTACGGATGTCTCTCTCCCGATCATTATCCAACGTGGCAAGCAACCAAGTATTCATATGTCTATGTGGCAACATTTCAAGGCTTCAAGTTTTAAGCAATTAGACAAGCTAAATATACTCCCTTCGATTCCCTCCGGCAACACTTTTCTAATTTTATATTATTTTACTTAGATTTAGTTAAGAGCTTTAGTAAAAGTAACATGGTTCGATTCTCACCAGCAACAAAAAATCTATTTTTATGATATATATTTGTACTTATACTATGTTGATTTAATTAGGAGTTGTAGCAAAAGGAACATGGTTCAATTCTCACCTACAACAAAAAAATCTATTTTTATGATGTAATTTTTTACTTAATTGTTACTAACCATAATTTTTAAAAAGTACTAATTTCTATAATCTCTATCTCTATAATATATATTTACGGATGTCTCTCTCATGAACAAAATTTCACAGGATAGTCTATAATGAACCAAAGTTTATGTGTTTCATATATGTCTCTCTCACGAACAAAATTTAGTATGAGATACACGTTTTAATTTTTTTTGTTGAGACCGGGGTATCCACCGCCGAACGCAGTGACTAATCCCTCGCCAGATTGGAGGCACCTCAAAGGGTGGGATAACTGTCTCGAAAATTTAAAGTTGCTCAATACCACACGGCTCGATTTCCACAAACAACTAAAATTATATTTTTATGATTATTTTTTAGGCAATTTTATGATATTTTATTTTATTGCTTATGAAAAATATTTACACTTATATTAGTATACTTGATTTTTTTTGTTAATTTATACGGGATCAATATTTATACTAATATATATTAATACAAGTGTCTTCTTTTTTTTTTTTAATTTACACAAGACTTATATTTATATTCATATATCAATACATGGTCATCTATATATTTTTTTTATAATTTCTACGAAGACGGGAGAGAAAATATTATATTATTGAGAACGGAAAGTGGGAGATCACACCCTCTAGAGTATTTTATCCTTTTAAATCTTTACATTATTTGTATTATTTTTCATATTTGAATAAAATCAATATTAAATGAACATCTTCGTAATATAAAAATAAAAACCATATACTAATACGAAGACTTTTTTATAATTTCACGAGAACGTATATTGCTATCAGGATCTAGATTTGTATCCATATATTAATACGATGACTATATATATTTTTTTATAATTTTTATAGGAGCTATATTTATACTCATGTACAGGTTTTTTTTGTCGTAATTTTTACAGAATTATATTTTTTTTACGATGTTTTAATACGAGACGAAATACCTTTTTTATAGGAATTTAAATATTTATGCACATATTAATACGGAAAACCCATTTTTTATAGTACGACATATATTTACACTCATATTAATATGAATGTTTTTTTTATTTTATAATTTACACGATGATCAATATTTATACTCATATATTAATACACGACCTATCTTTTTTGTAATTTCAATGGGGACTAGAAATGAAATATGATATTGTTCAAAACGGGGAGCAGAAGATCACTCTCCATCCTATTTTATCTCTTTAAAATCCTTAAATATATATTATTTTTATATTTAAATAATAGAAATATAAAATTAATTTCACAAGTAATTGGAAAAATAAAATTATTTGACAAAAATTACATTAATTAACTTAAATTTAAAAAAAAACTTAAATTAAAAAAATTAATATCTCAACTAATTTATTTTAATTTTAATAATATATACTATAAATTTAAATATTAACTCGTGCATTGCACGGGTAAGTTATACTAGTGGTAATGTATATAATAATAATAAATAATAAATAATAGAGATATACAGCTGTAAAATTCATTTCGGTACTTCATCTTCTCTTGTTTTTTTGACGTAGGTACTTCATTTTTTTTTTGTTACGTAGGTACTTCATCTTTTATATTTAGTATCTTTTGAATTAAAAATGTATGTGCTATACTTTTGAATTAGCTTATGTTAATGTTAATTTTGATTTCAATATTTTATTCTATAATCACAGAGAAAAGTTTAACGTATGACTATTTGGATGTCTTGGATGATTTACTAATATAATATAAAAGAGAATAAAAATAAGAAAAGAATTGTAAAACAAATTAAATATACTTTTATACTATTTGTATTTGACACTTTAGTTTTCTAGCACTAAAGACCGTAGATCTTTTAAATAGAGTTCAAAAAGTCATGCATAGCAACATTGTTTCTTCTAAGTTTATAAATGTAATTTAAAAAAAATGAGTTTTGTAATCTAAAAAGGATAGCAACGCAGCTTGTGTCCAATTACTTTCTATTCATTCATATGTAATTAAATTATATATAATATATATCCCAATTAAACAGGGTCTAATTTGCCCCAAATTAATTAGTGAGGGACGAATTTAGAGCTAAATATAGTGGAGTGACTAATTTAGCCTAAAATTTTTTTTACACATCAACCATATTTGTTTAAGTTGGCATATAGTGACTGACACATTATAGTTTTAACTAGGGTAGAAATAGGTCAGGCCGAGTTAAGTTTTGTCAAGTTTGAGGCTGATTTGTCAAAAATTTAAAGGTTTAGGTTTGGCTTGTAGTTTATTATAGGCTTGATTTTTAGGTTGTGGTCTGGCGTTCGAAAAGTATGGTCTGACCTATTAGCCTATTTAAAAGCTTATTTCGTATGAATTTTTTAAACAATTAATCATATTTACATTTAAATAGACTAATCAACTAATTCACCAATGAGATTAAAATTTCTTTTGATATTTCACATAATACTTTAGAGAATTTAACTATATAAACATCATATTTCAATTCTAATTTATAGTAATATATTTATATATGTAAAAAATAAATTCATTGTAAAATTCGTGGAATTAAAATTTAGTTTAAAATTAAATATTTAATATTAAATAATTAAAATATTATAAATATTTATCTAAATAGGCCGGCCTACTAAGCTTATGAGGCTTTTCCAATGGCCTCTAGCCTGACCTATTTAACTAAATATGCTTATAAAAAAGTTTTGGTATGCACTATTTTAAAAAACGGCCCCGGCCTAGCCCGAACCTATATAGGTTAGACCATAAACTCCTGTAGGCCAGTCTGACCTATTCCCATCTCTAGCTCTAACCTCACACTTCATCGATTAACTAAGTAAAAGTAAGTCAAAATTATGAGACGGATTAATTTATCCCTTCATATAATTGCAAGGGATTAAGTTATGTATTATTTTTTTGTGAGACTAAACGACGTTTGAAAATTATGAGTGACTGAAATGAATCTATTGTCTTTTTTTTTTTTTGACGAAAAATGAATCTATTGTCTGTAATTAAATTAATTGTTACTAAAGTAACTCAAATAATGTAGCTAGGACAAATACAGAAAAGACCAACAAAATGTGATCGACAGGTTCCTTTGAAGGTGTCTATCCTTGCTTGGCGACTTCTTCGGGATAGACTACCGACGAGGGATAACCTGTCCAGACGAGGCATTCTGTCACAGGCGGATCAGCATTGTGTGTCAGGCTGTGGAGGACTTGAGACGACTCAGCATCTTTTCTTCACGTGCGGGGTTTTTGGTTCCTTGTGGACGTTGGTCAGGTCTTGGATTGGTTTCGCTTTGGTGGTTCCTTCGACTTCGACTCCATCTACACACTTTTCTCAGTTTACTTTAGCAGCAGGTGGCAGTCGGGCGCGGCGATCTTTCATGCAGCTCATCTGGCTCGTTTGTGTGTGGATTATTTGGACGGAGCGCAATCAGCGACTCTTCCAAGATTCGGCGCAAACAGTTTCTCATTTATTGGATCTGATCAAGCGACATTCTTTTTGGTGGTTGCGGAGTCAGTATCCCAGTTTGGGGGTTAACCTACATAGTTGGTGGGTGAACCCGTTGTTATGTGTGGGCATTTGATGTATCATTATCCTTTGTTCTGGATTTGGATTTGGATTGTTGATGTACTTCATTGTTGACCTTTTCTAGCATATCTTGTGCTGGGGGTTGACTTTCGTTTCGGTATACATATATATATATATATATATATATATAGTTCATTTTGGCTTGTTCAAAAAAAAAAAAAAAAAGGTGAGCAAATTTTGTTTTATCCCTGTATATTTATTTTTAATTACCCATGTAATGATTATTTGTTTTGATAATCATTACCCTTTTAATGATAATATTTCATCATCTATCCTCCGCTCTATTGACTTTTTACTGAAATGACAGATAAAATGTTAACTTTTTGTTGTCATAACAATTGACTTTTATTCGTCATATCAGTAAAAAGTCAACAAATAAGTTAAATTATGAAATTTTCGATAATAACAAAAATTGCTTAGAGGTAAATCAAAATTTGGCCACATAATTGTAAGAGTAAAAAACTATTATAAGAGTAAATTTTGAATATTTTCTATAAGTTGAGATTTGGACACAAGTAAGGAAGACAAATATATTGGTAAATATATATTTTGTACCTGAAAAACACACAGCGGTATATCACCTATCTTATGAAAATCTTTAGTCTTATGAATAAATTGTGTAAAAGCTTGATTAGGATAAGCCAAATCACCAATTTGATCCAATTTATATTCACTAGATGCCACAACAAAACCAACACCTTCTCCGTTGCAAACTATCTCCAACCTATTGGTTTCAGAGTTCATCTTTATTCTTCCAGCAAGGAAGTCATAAGCCACTAGAGAATCTTCTAGAGCTTTTTTTAACTTCTCAGTCACTATTTGAGGAGGAAAATCTTTGTTTGCTTCGAAGAATTGAACCATTTTCACGTCGAAATTAAGGACTTTGTCTATGTTTGATAAATACAATGATTTGTTCTCGGTTTGTTTTGATGGAAAAACCATTGATGTTTTATGGATTGTCACCTTCATGTCTTCAAGAAGAGGTGAAGTTTCTTGGCTAGTGGTTTCCATCACTTGTTAAAAATAGATAGTGAGTGTTTGTTTGTGAGTTGTGACCCGTATATATAGAGAGGGGTGAGATATGAGCTAAACATGTGTTGTGTGTGATTTTTTTTTTTATAAGTAAGGTTGGAATTATAAGGAATATAAGGGGTACTTAATCCTTACAATTCAAGTCGGATATTATGATACATCAATCCAAAGGATTGTTACACCAATCAACAAAATGGGTTGTGTGTGGGGTTGTTAATTTACATCCACCCAAAAACATGAAGGTGTGTGGACCCTTTTTGTCAAATTAAATGACATTATTATACACATTTTAAAGAAAAAATTTAAATAAACTAAATTAGTGTACCTAAACTGACACCGGAAATATTCGAACCTGAGACCTCGAGTAGGAGTACGTATATTTCCAAGTTTAAAGTCAATACTACCGGACCAACCAAAGTTAGTTAATTTTAAACAATAATAAATGTGGGTGTAATTTTTTACCATTCAAACCCATTACATTTAAATTTATCATATGATTTTCTCTCATATTAAATGGTAAGAGATCGCACTTTTTAAAAATTTCATTTGTAATTAAGGATATGAAAATCGGACCGGTTGGTTAAACCAGTTGAACCGAGAACCAGACCAATATCCGATCCGGTCACTTTTAAAACCGGTCTGCAAGTGAACCAGATTAAAAACAGTAAAACCGGCTCAAAACCGGAAAAGCGGCTGTCCAACCGATTTAGCAGGTTTGGACGATTTTTTGATTTTTAGTGAAAAAATAAAAACAATGCATTTGGGCCATGCTTATCACTTGAAAAAGTGTTAAACAAAAGTAGCCTCAAGGTAATAATAACAATGCACACTCCATGTGTTAGTTGAAATTCCAATATATGCTTATTTATAATGTGCTCTGGATATCTAAACTTTTTTTGACACAATCTAAACAACTCTTTTTGACACAATCTAAACTTTTTGAGGTAGACACAATCTAAACTTGTATTGTATATGTTCAACAAATAGAAAGAAGCTTATTGATAATCGGGAGTGGTACGATATAGATCCTGTATTCCTGTATATATTTCATTTCTTTTTGTATTTATTACTATTTTCTTTTTGGTACTATCTTTTTGTATTCATTATTCTGCTAGAGGATTGATGCATCATATAATTAGGTGGGTAGTTTATTTATAATATGTTCAACCAATTCGTGCAATATGTTCAACCAATTGTGAAGTAGTGAATATAGAGTAGTGAGATTTTATATTTTTAATAGTGTGAAGTAGTGAATTTAGAGTTATTTTTTATTCCTACTATATTATTTAAAAATATATATTCAATTAATAACGGTCTGATCCGGTTGAACCCCAATTCTACCAATTAAACCTTGAATCAATAAGCTCACCGGTTTAATGACCGGTCCGGTTCTGATTACCTTGCTTGAAATAATCCATTCCCAAGAATATCATTAGCATGCGGAGTTTTCGATGGAAGCTTATAGTACTAGATTAAATTCCTAGTACTTTATTTGGTTGAAGACATTATGAACTGTTGAGATTTGTGTGCTTTCACTAGGTTCATTCATAGGGAGATGTTGAAATTGCATGCTGTCTTTAATGGCGGAAGGCATATGAATGTATAGGCATAGCATGGGGGCTGGGGAGACATGAAATGCTACCTAGTAAGCCTAATTACTTGCATTTTCGGTGTTGATTGATTGATATAAGTATAACATTGATATTCATTGTATTATAGTCTAATTGATAGAGTTTCATTTTATAAAATAAACTTTGTGATAGAATTCCAAAAGGTTATGAAAATCCGCAAGAAGCTACCTGCCGGATTGTAAGTATTAATTGTCATTTAGCTAATAAACCGGTAGATATTGAGATTCCACAAGCAGTACTTCCCAATACTATATTAATGTATTTGTCAGAAAGAAAAAAAAAACCTATTAACCCAAATTTCAATTATAAAATTACAACTGTATTGAAATAGAACAAATGTTGGTTGAGAAGATGAACATTAAAGTTGATTAGAAAGAGAAGAGTGAGGTTGAAGATGAAATTGATTTTGGGATTAAATAGAAAAACCATAACTCAAAACTACCGTTGCACACGGCATGAAATTTTGGAAAGTGAAAGAAGAAAGAAAAGTGCATGTGCCCTCATTGTACGATTTTTTATAAGTTACTTAAGTAACTTGCCACGTGTCTGTTGACTTGGTCAAATTTGAAATTTTGCAACAGAGACTTAGAGGCCAAAAATGCTATTATGAAAGTTAGGAGGTCAAAACCGCAAATTTGTAAAAATTAGAGGGTCAAAAATACAATCCGACCATTAGAGGCTAAAAAAATAAAACTGTAATTCCTGACTGACCCACAAGAGGGGTGATCGACACTTTGCCCGGCGGATCTTCTGGTGTATGGATGGGTAGGAGGGAAACATGCTTGTGTAGATTTGACTGGGGTTTCCCCACTTGTGGGACTAGGAGTTAGTGATTTTACTGTGGGACGGGCAGCACTCAAAGCTGTTTCAAGCAAAATGACCAAACATGAACAAGCGTGTTGTGCCAATCAACATGTTTTTATACCTTTGGCATTTGACACTTTTGGTTTTCTAGCACTATAGGCTGTAGATCTTTTGAAAAGAGTCCAAAGAGTCATGCATAGTAATGTTGTGTCACCAAGGTCTATGAATATAGTTTTTCAAAAATTAGATTTTGCTATACATAAAGGTTTAGCGGCGCAGCTTGTTGCCCGTCTACCATTTATTCATACGTAATTATCTATTCATTTTCATTGTATTTAACCTAATTAAAACTATGAGCTGAATCTAATCCTTGCCAATTGTATATGTACAAAATATAAAAACCATGAGCTGAATTTAATGGAAGATGAAACATAAGTAATTAGTTACCAACTTCAAATTTGTTCTGCAATAAAAGTTATAAACCACATTTTCATCCTTATATATATTGACATAGTTACTAATTTATGTTATTTAATCTCAAATCAACTGTCATGATCGTTTATTATTAATTTACTAACTAACAAGGTTATGGACTAAATTACCATCAAGAAATGAATATAGAGAACCTTGACAAGATTTTAATTCATGCTAATAACATTCTAGACAGCTACAACACCAAATTATTATTAACGTGGTCGAGGTACAACATTTTTATCATTAGAGTTATCACTATCAACAATGCTCTTAGCCAACTCGATTTGAAAATTATCTATGGGATTAGAATTTTGTGTTTCAGTTAGGGTTCTAGTTGTCGAAGATTCATCATCTCCGTTTTCAGAAGCTGTGCTAGCAGCGTCGTCCATCTCCTTCCCCGGACATTCAATTTGGACACACTCAGCAACATCATTATTATAACTATCATAATCAAGACTTCTACTTGAAGTTGTCAAATCTTCTTTCTTGACAACATTAAACACAATTCCATTAAGGATTCTTTCGGGCTGCAAAAGATCACCTTCAGTTACCCTTATGCTAGATCCATTCATGACAACTCTGTTGCCATTTTCTCTCTGATCAGATTCGGAGTTATCAGAGTTTATATCCGATGTTTGGAATCTAGGACTATGGTACTGAAAATCGCGAGGGCTAAAATTAGTTCCCATTCCTCTATTTACTTCAGTACCAACTTCTAAGTTTTGGACAAAGTCGATAAACATATCTGCCGAAGTAGTTCTCATCAAAGGACCACCAGATCTCGTCCAAGTATTCAAGTCAGCACTTTCAGATTCACTGTCACTTACATCATGCGAGTTGCGGTGGTACTTGGAATTTTTACTAGTGGCTCCATTGGAACTATTAACTCCATGATTAAATTGAGCAGCAGTGTCTGCAAGAAAATCTTCAAGAGATCCCGAAGAATTCTCTCGCGCAATGACATTCCATGATGGAATTCTTTTTGAAGCATTGAATTTCATAGTGTTGGGAAGACCGTGTGAAGCAGAAGCAGCTCTCTCAGCACTTCTTTTGTGCCTTCTCATACGATTGAGAATTGCAACACACTCGTCGAGAGCAAGCTCAATTCCACAATTAGCTTTAATGGCTGAAAGCTTCTCCCAAGTGCATCTTCTCCCTTGGTTAGCTGCCTTTTGAAGCTCCACATAAGAAGGGTTCTGGATAATTTTTGAGTACTGATACATGATATAGGCAACATACATAAGTTAACCATTATTTCCGTTAATTTTCCATAACAACACAAGCAATTCCTTAATCTTTTCAAAAATGTAAGGGACTCTTCAATTTGAGAGTAAGTGTTCTATTTTTATCTTTCATTTTCATTTGCCTATTGTTTTCAACTTTATTACATGCTTTCAAAGATTTGTATAAGAAACATAAAAACAAGAAAACCAAAAAAAGTGTACTCAGTATTGTCTGTACAAATCTTTGAAAATCGGAAACAAGTTGAAAACATAGGGAAATTTTGCAATTAATAGTAACAACAAATATTTTCCCAAACCAAACAAGATATAAAAAGTGTCATATTTTTCACAAGAATATAATAAAAAATTAAAATGACCGGTAAAACTTTTTTTCTTACATTAATATCAAGTTGAAGCTATTTCTTTTATCCTCAAATAAATATCTTGTTTGTTTAATTGTTCATATGACTGATACCTGAGCAAGAGTAGCGGGCATAACAACTGTTACATCACCCTCCCAGTCTTGAGCAAACAGCTTGGCAAGCCCGCCTAATGGAAAACCGAGTTCCAATATTTGATTGCATCGATGTTTCACTTCCATCTCTACCAGATGAGCAAGCTACAAAATAAAAAATCACAAGTGTTATTATAGTTTCATATTTTCTTTATTGCAGCAGCAGAACCAATGGCTAACATGTATGATGCCTTATTGTGATAAATATTGAGAGATAGATACCATTATTTTCAAAACCAAGTTGGGAAATAGAGAATATAAAAGTTTCACAACAAGGTTTAAACTTCTTTATGTGCATTCAATATATGTTCAAGATTGGAAGTCATGTGTGTAAAGTCTAGGAACAAATGGTAATATATTGATCGTACCTTGGCTGCAAAATTACCTCCAGAAGCTCGTACAAATTCTTTCAATCTTAATAATGGTGCAATATGAGGATTAGCCTGACTAACAATAAAATGGTTGACATTGAACAACTCTTTCAACTGCATCATAGGTAGATCAATCTCCAAGCTACCATCCCTCCAACGGCGCACTTGTGAAGAACCCTCTTCCGGGCCCAAATTAAACGGAGGATGATAAGGAACAATCTCTCCACTTCTATCCTTTGCCATCAATTCCTGAGCCTCAAAAAGGCCAGGAAAGGCGCAAGAAGCTGTGACTGCACTCCATATAACAACATGAGGTGAAGTCAAGTAGTTAAGACATCTAGGTGGTTCATGCTTTCTCGGGGAGCAAACTGTAATCCCAAGAACTCGTCCTGTCATGTCGTAAGCTTCTTGAAAAGTAAGATTGCTTGTTAAATGCCTCAACATAATCTGCAACTGTCTAATCTCATGAACAGCACCAAATGTTGTGACCCTCTTCACGATAGTAAAAATCCCACCCATTTGATCGAAAAATTGCAACGAGTGCAACGAATCCTCAAAAAAGCTTTGAAGCTCAGGCCAAGACCTAGTAGCAACAACCGAGCACATAATAGAACCTACACTAGAACCCGAAATTATCCTCGGCATAAGCTTATGTTCTACAAGCGTCTTAACTACACCCACATGAAAAGCTCCAAGAGAAGCACCCCCACTTAACAACAAAGCAGTCCTCCCAAATGCATGTCTAGTTTCAAGCATAAAAGCAAGTTTTTCCTCCGAAGCAAGCTCCTCGGAATCCGATTGACAAACAATTCTCAGTTGAGTCGATACCTCGTCAATATACTCCTTAATCTGTCTAGGAACATGAAGCCTACCTTTATGAAGCTCAGGATTACACATATTACCTAAATTTCTAACAAGATCAGCTCTCATACAAAATATAATATCTCTAAGACACCCCTCTTGTCTACGATGTCGTAATTCTTCGAGTTTATTTCTAACCAATTCAACATCATAAAATTCTGATTCATTCATCTTTGGTGTATCTTTATCAAGCATTGTAGCTGCATGAGCCCATTCTTCATACGTCAATGCAGTTCTCATCATATTTCTCCAAAACTTTCTCCTATATGCTAATTCAGCTCTAACTTTAACATTACTATAACGTTTTAAAAAAAATGCAAGAATTGTCATCATTGCTAATATTCCTTGAGGATTTCTTGGATGTAACCATGATATAATTGGTCCAAAGAATTTTCTAATTTTACGAAAAACATCGAATAAACCGATGAAAATATGATACCTTAAATGTGAAATTGATTTACAGAAAAGAACTCTGAATGCAATTGTTCTACCAAGAATTCCTACGGGGCCGATTGGGAAAAGTTCAACGGTGGCTTCATTGCTTATATGATCCATTTCTATAACAAACGATAAAAGTAAATTGTTATCTTCTAAATGCAGGACGATGGGATCAAAGAAAAATTGAAATATGCATCATCATAATCACAATCAGAATTAATCATATATATTGGATGGATGATCTTGGATGAAAATGAAAAGAAAAAAGGGTAAAACGAAATATGAGAAACTTAGAGAGAAGAAATGAAGGTATGGGGGACATTGGGATTTGGGAGGTTGGTTGGTTGGGAAAAAGTGAACCATGTGGTGATGCGGAGGCAAGGCACAAACATTGCTCTTTTTCTTTTTGGTCAGAAAAACATTGCTCTTTTTATCTTTGAATTTAATTAATATTTTTGGTTTGAACCGGGTATACTCCCTCCGGTCTCAAAATATAAGAAACAAAAAAAAATACACACACCTTTTAAAAAAGTGGATAAATGATGAGAGAAAATATTGTGTTTTCAAATTTACCCTTAATTTTTGTTTTTAATTAAATTATTAAGGCTGTCTCGGTATGCGTGTAGTACTAGTAATAGTAAGCCTTGGAAACATGAAAAGTTTAATTTGAAAAGTTTAATGAAAGATAAAATTGGAATAATGATAATAAATGTAATAATTATAATAGCTTTTTCTTATATTTGAGACCAACAATTTTTGTTTTGTTTCTAGTATTTGAGACCGAAGGGAGTATCTCTTAGTGCAACTTTAGAGATTAACTCTCGAGTATAGGGTTGGTTTTGATGTCATATTCTCTGGTTAAGTTAGAAGAGATCTCTTACCATCTCATTCAAATGCTCTTGAGTTTTTGAATTTAATTAATATATGTGTACTCTGTCGATGTTAATAAATATAAAAATACATAACTTGTCATATTCATTAATTGATATCCATACCAAAATATTCATTAATTGATATGGCAATATATTATTCCCTTCGTCCCTAACTATAAGTCACTTTACAAATTAATATTTGTATTTAATATTATTTTCGTCTCTAATTATAAAACTCTATTGTCTTAGGGTGCGTTTGATTCACAAAATAGTAAGTACTGGACAGAACAGTACATGGCATAACAAGATAGTACAAGACAAAATAAGACAGTATACAATAAGATAAAATTGTATCGAAGAGAGATAGGGAGATGATTTTTTTTATATTTGAAAATAAAAAGGATATATTTTGGTATTTTTTATAGTTGTTGTGCAGACAAAAAGTTGTCATGTGGTTTAGTGAAGGACAAAAATTCTTGATTTTGTCATGCTTTACTTTGTCCATCCCTATAACCAATTTTTAAATCAAACACGGTACACCAAAAGTTGTTCTGTTTAGTCCTCTATCTTTTAGCAGATCAAATGCACCCTAAATTGCAAAAATTAAAGAAAGTGGAAAATAGCAATAAATTTATTGATAATATATGTTGCTTTTACAAGAGAGAGGATTTATTTATGTTTTATCGTAGTATTTATTATAAAGTGTAGAAAATGAGGTAAAATTTATAAAGGTATGTATTTAAAAAAATAATAAACGTTTTCATGTTGATAAGGGTTTTGTAGTTAGAGATGGAGTTAGTATTTTTTTTCTTACACACATCTTTAATTATTACTTTAACATGTGACGACATGATGTGACATGTACAATATAATATAGCCTTCTTTCGGTCGTGCCGTCATGTTATCGTGCTATATAATATAGCACTACTCTGATTGTATAAAATTTATCATTGGATTGAAATTTTAAGAAGTGATGCATATAATGGTATAAGATTTTTTGATATAGATTTCACATATAAATTATTAATGTGAAATTTAATACAAATCTAAAAACATTTGATATACTATCATTTCAAGAAAGATTACCTTGAGTTGAAGGGCAATTATAATGTTGTATGAGAATAATGATGATATGGGTGTGTTAGTGGTTTCAAGTTGGAAATCCAAGGAAAGTTAGGTCATGGACTATAGGATATGGGATCCATTCAACTTATGAAGTTTGATAATTTTGAGTTAATTTTGCATGATGTGAGTTGTGTTCCCCAACTTAAGCGAAATTTTGTAATCAAAGATAATAGGTTATGACACGAAAATTGAACATGTGATAAAGAATTAGATTTCACATAATATAAAGATAAATAGGTAGAAGTACATGTGATTTATATGTTAATTGTTCTACTATTATTAATCATGCATCTATTGTTAGTCAAGTCTCGCATGGTATTGTTGAGCTATGAGATTTTGAAATGTTGCAAAATGACTAAAGTAAAAATGTTGAAAACTGAAAATAGTTTGAAATTAAACGCATACAAGTGTAAAATCTCGACATCGTACTCGGTTCATGGTGTCTGACCTAACAATTTTAGCGTTTTATCAGTTGAGCTATGACTTCTAGACATAGTTTGAAGTTTATTTTATAAAACAGTTTATTGCATTGAAATTTGGTAGGTTACAAGAAAAAAAGTCATAATCAATGTATTTAAGTAAAATTAGTTAATTATCTTTGTATAAAAAACAGTAAAATTAGTTATCAATTGATAGAATTCAAGACAAAAGACATAATTATACTCAAAAAATACAAGGCAATAATTAATTTATCCTTCGAAACACTTCAAATAAAATTAGTTGTCAAATTAAAGAACTATTGTGTTTAAATATGTCTCAAACAATGAGACTCAAATGATTTATTAAATTCTCCTACGAACAAATTGCTCAAAAAATCCTGAGTTTGATGTCTAAATAAAATAATTTTAAATTAAATTTTGTTTACTTCGGAATCCTCCTGACAGTCAAATACCCTACTCTTTAAAATTGATTTTTTTTTTTTAAGTTTTCACCCTTTGATTCTTAGAGAAATAAGATTTTAATAGTTTAGAGTTCCGGACGAATTATAACATCAAATAATTTCAATTTTCTCTCAAACGTAGTTGCGGGAATTGAAATATAAATCTCTCTATCAAGTTTAGCGTCAATTGAACTAACTAATATTCGGTTAAAAATTCAAATTTTAAAGCAAACAAAAAAAATGTCTCAATCAATAATTTCAACATAACCACCCTCTTGAATGCATTTGGATAAGCACCAACAAAAATGATGCTATAATTCCCGAGTGAAATACCAAAAGCCCTCCTGAAATTTCAACTTTCGTCAATTACACCCTTGAAATTTATAAATAGGCAAATACCCCTCTGAAATTTAAAAACGTTAGCATATACCCCCCTGGTCCGTTAACTCCGTCAATGACAATTTTAGTAGTCAAATACCCCGTTGAAATTTACAACTTATTGTCAAATACCCCCAAAAATTTATAACTTCAATGCGAAATCCCCCTTAAATTCGAAAAAATAAGCCAAAATGATCTTTCTGAAGTGTATAATTTTCACTTATAATGGAATCAAAGCATTATCTATTCTTAAACACAACGTAGAAATATAAGTATTTTTCAACCGTCATAACTATAATATATGCAATTGTGGATGTTGAAAACAAAGTGAGTTGGAATTTTTTTTAACATTGTTGCATGAAGACTTAGGTGATTACCCACAACATGGTTGAAACTTCATCTGAGATTTACAAAACGTAAACTTGAATGGTCACTTATGTTCATGAAAATGAATTCATTAGTTTCATTTGGTTTAAATACATGCTACAACTGTTCATATCTACAAATTATGCGCTTTAGTAACGATTGAATAACACTTACATTACTACGTTGTGTTTAAGTATAGATAATGCTTTGATTCTATTATAAGTGAAAATTATGCGCTTTAGAAAGGGCATTTTGGCTTCTTTTTTTTTCGAATTTTAGGGGGGATTTTGCATCGAAGTTATAAATTTCAGGGGTGTACTTGACAATAAGTTGTAAATTTCAAGGGGGTATTTGACTATTAAAATTGTCATTGACGGAGTTAACGGACGAGGGGGGTATTTGCTAACGTTTTTCAATTTTAGGGGGATATTTGCCTATTTCCAAATTTCAATGGTATATTTGACGAAAAGTGAAATTTCAAGGGGGCTTTTGGTATTTCACTCTATAATTCCCTGTTACAGAACATGACAACTTTTGAGAGATATTTTCTCTCAACTTTTTTCTTTTCGTCTACGTAATACAAAAATAGGCTTTTTACTCATTATTGGGAAAGTCAAACTTCATCCTCCATAGAAAGGTGGAAACAACCAATGCTAACTAAAGTGGATGATTCAACTCCAAACCGGCATTGTCTATTCTACAGATTGCGGTTCGATTATTTGAGTGTTTTGATCGTGATTTCATTTTGATATTTAGATTGGCAACGACATCGACATAATTGTTGTAAGCCACCGTGATTTTAACAAAAATAACACTTTCGAATTTCAACAAAATCACGATGAGCTTTTACCAAACATAGTGCCAATCTATAGAGAACTTTTTTTTGGTACGTAGACAAATGGCAAACTATTGAAAACTCATAGACACAAAGTCGAGGACCGGAGTTCGAACCTCAGTCATGAACATCCGACTTAGCAATTTCGGCATTTGCTTTCAGTTGAGCTAGGATTTAAGCTATCATGTTATATTTAGCTATCATTAAAATTGGACTTTCAGATGTAACCATTAAATTTTGCTATAGTTAATCCTATAAAAAATTACTCAAAACAATAGCAAAATATGAATCCATGGTTACACCAGAGTAAAGCTGCAAATGAAGTCAAACTTAAAACACAATTTCCTCAGACAAACATATTCTTCCCAAGGTACACAAGGTACTGCAGCTACAGCAACAAATCCATATCCAAGTTATCACTTAGCAACATAGTAGTAATCCTTAAAGAGCGCATAAATTTTATTAAGCAAAACAAAAACATAATGTAAATAAATAATCATGAAATTTTGACATCAAAAGTGCATATGTTCTTTCTGTTTTAAACTGATATAACAACTTTGATGCAACTGAATACATTCTTATGACAGAACAAAATATTTACAAGCTTGTCACCTCAATCCATTTCAACAAAATGCTCCATTCTAGCTCCATCTTTTCATTGCGAAACAAATTCCGAAAATTCATCTTGTTGCTTTGTTTCCCTTCCCATACACATTGGCTTCCTCTACTACACTAATTCTGCGCTATACGGCGAGACAACACAAACGAAAACATTAGAACCAAATCGTTGTGCCCGTTAGTTTATACCCTCTGATGAATACAATTTGATTGGAGAATCCATTATGATTCAGCTACGCAACAACTTCAATCACCATTTCTTGCTTGGTCTATAGAACATATCTTCCAAAAGTTCCTTCCTCAACTTCAGAGCGGAGCCTTCCCGATTGATGCTGCGCACGGAAAAACAAATACAATATACTTTCATTAATCTCAAATTCTTAAACTCTAACAATGAGGCATAACATGCTCGCGAATTGAAGAATCGTATGCATTATGCTACACAATAGAGATCATCAATTCATCATCAACCATTAAGATACAGAAAGAGCAAGAAGCACTAAAATCATTTGATTCAAGTATTCAACAGAATGCAAGAAACTGATGAAGAACTATCATTCCTAACAGACTACAAAACAGGATTCAAATTTAAGCCACAAATGCATTCCATTAATCCAATCAATTTATCATAAATCAAAAGGATAACCATAACCATCTAAGCATGACAATAAATATAGAGGCAAAAATAGATAAAAACATGATAAAAAACATTTCAATCCATCATTCCATTTTCCATGTGCATAAATAAGCTTATAACTTAAAAGTTAAAATGGAATGATTGGTATGAACAAGAACTACATGACCATACACCAAAGTAAAGCCCCTCCATTAAAGTTATCCAATAAAACCTTCTTTTTCATCTCATGCATCAAAATATCAACATTGTGCAGAAGAAGAAAAAAAGCATTCCTATATATCAAAAGCTAACAATTACTTGTTACTTGTTAGCATGACAACACAGAGAAAAAGATACATACTTTTCTTTTTCTATAAAAATTTAAAACTTTTCAAATATCAAATGAAGCAGGACATTCCTTGGATTAGAAGTATCCCGATGTCGGACATAAGTCGGTGTCCGACACTCGACATGACACCGATACTTTGAATTATGTCATTTTTTCAAATTTTTATCAGTGTCGACGTATCTATGTCATGTTTGTTTCCGTCTTCATAGAGTTCTTAATAAGAACATGACCATCCACCAAACAAAATCACAATCACAACAAATGAAATTGACAATGATAAATATCACCATCAACCCATTTCCCAATTCTACCTCTACAACACTCACAACACAACATAACACAAACCAATCATAAATCAAACACAAAACCAAAAAAACAAGGAAAATGAAACAAAACCTCGAAATCATCGGAACCAACAACGACACAATCAGGAGGAGTTTCAAAAAGTGACAAAGAGAAATGCTTATAAGCAGCACCAACATCAAAGTAAATCAAACCAGATGTAGGAACATCAACATGAATACTCATAACAGGAAACCAAAGGAAAAGATCTTGAGCTTTCAAACCGGTCAAACCATCAATCTTTCCATAAATCAAAGACCCAGATACATTTCTTTCATAATGTAATTCATTCTCAAACTTAGCATTACAAGCTTGATCTAAATGTACCCAAAATTTACCATCTTCATCAACATTGAATTCTTTAACACCTTTTGGGAAAATACCCATTGGAAGACCATGGTCACGAAGAACATCATAGATTGTGGTTGTTGCATTGGAGGTTGTTATTGAAGTTGAAAATAAACGAGAAGAAGATGAAGATAAAGAAATGGTTGAAATTAAAAGAATAAGACAAAATTGAATTGGTATAATGAACATGTTTTTGTTTTTGTTTTGGTTTAGGTTTTCAGAGGTTTAAGGTTTAGGTTTTGGTTTAGGTTTTGAGAGTTTTAAGGTTTTGGTTTTGTTTAGAAGATTTGATTGAAGAGAAGAGAAGAAGGAGAAGGAAAAGGAAGAGGGGTGACAGGTAAAATACAGAAGGGATTGATTAGGCAAAGAATGATCAATTATTGGTTTTTGGTTGTAACCGGTGGTGTTTGTGTGAGACTTTATTATTTTTTTTAATAAAATAGTAAAAAATTTGGATACTTTGTTTTTAGGTAAATTTTAGATGGAAACATTTTTAAATAAGATCTCAAATAAGATTGTTCAAGTCAAGTGTAGACGTGTAGTTATCTTCCAAACAATATCTCAAATATTTAATTATAAAAAATGACTCAATAATTGTGTAAAATATTTCATTAAAATGAAAATAGAGGGATGAATGTATATAACTAAAAAACGGTAGGGAGATACGAATATTTTTGTAATTTTAGTTTTATCATATTATTTATAATAGATATTTTATCATTGTATGCTATTAACTTAGATGTTGTGAGTTTGTTTGCAGATTCATCTTTAATATTTTTAACGATATTAAATATGTGGTTGTATTTGATCTATTCTATCAATTTAAATGAATAAATATCATTTTTTGTCAAAAAAAAACAAAAAAAAAATAGTCGCCTTAACTTTGGACTATTAGGGTCCATTCCCTTAGAAAGCATAGGGTGAAAACCAAAAAAATAAAAATAGGAAGATGAATGTAAAAGGTAACTTCTTATTTTCTTTGATACGTAAACAAAATAACAAATTATTATAAATTCACACACATACAAAGTGGAGGATCGGGTTTCAAATCCGATCATAAATGTCCGATTTAGAAATTTTAATATTTTTTTTCTTAGTTCAACTAGGACTTCTCGACGACCGTATATCTTATTTACCCACGTCTATAATAGTATAATAAAAATCGTACACTTGAATACTAATTTTTTTCACTTGATCAAATTTTGAGATTATGGTTTATAATTTATGATTGAATTAAATAATCAACTGGTCTCTATAAATTCGCGTGTTTTTTTATTTTAGTCTTTGTATGTTTATATTATTTTTTGAATCAATCCATCAATGTTAAAATAATATTGTTTTGACTTAAATACACTTTTGATCCCCCTATTTTAAAAATCATGAACTCTTAATCCCCTACTTTTAAAACCAACTTTTTAGTCCCCTTAACTTCTTTATTTTTTTTGGGAATTATAGTCCTCCACCTCATTTTAGTAAAATTTTTGCTTACATGTCATACTAATTAATGAAGTGGCATTATTTACATGAACAAAACATAATCCATGCCATTAATCTATAATTTTATACAAATAATATATTATAAAAATATTAAAATAATTAAATTAAATAATAAAGAGTAAATTAAATTGAATAAAATTAAGAACCCTAAATCACAATCGGACTTCGTTCTATCTTCTTCCAATCAAATTGCACGACAAGTGATGGTTACAAATTATATTAGCCATCATAATAATTGAATCCTGCCTATCCCAACAGTTATAATAATACAGTTATAATAATATGATGGCTAAGAATTATTCTTTAGAAAAATATATATGATGGTTCAATTGAACCTGCCTATCCCGACACCTTATATGTTGCTCCTCTTTGTTCTACTTTCTTAGCTTAATTGATCCTCTTCTTGTTCGTTTGAGATTAATGTCAAATAATTGGCATATGCAGTCAATTGATTTTATGAGTTGGAATTTAATTGGTTAGTGTGAATAAAACCATTTGGTGAATTAACAAAACCAATGAATTGGAATTAACAAGAACTTCGATTAATTCTATGTGAATTGTTTCATGATTTGAGAATTTAGGGTTCTATTGCTTTCTAATTCTATTTCAATTAATATTTTTTATTATACTTTTGATTTTCTTTTGCTGTTACTAATTACTAATTATTTAATTTAATTATTTTAATATTTTCATAATATATTATTTGTATAAAATATAGATTAATGACATGGATTATGTTTTGTCCATGTGAATAATGCCACTTCATTAATTAGTAAGACATGTAAGCAAAAAATTTACTAAAATGGGGTAGAGGATTATAATTCCCAAAAAAATAAAGAAGGGGACTAAAAAGTTGGCTTTAAAAGAAGGGAGATTAAAAGTTCATGTTTTTTAAAATAGAGGGATCAAAAGTGCATTTAAATCTATTGTGTTTAGTCTCGAAAGTTAAAATCCGCTAGAAACTTGCGAATTTTTCTCCGGATTATGTTTCCAACAGATTTTCATTAGAATTTTCCTGCGGATTTTAGTTTTAGATACTAAAACCAAAATTATTTTAACATTTTAGGATTAATTTCGATAAAATAAACACACATGGATCAAAACTTAAAACACGCTAATTTAAAAGGACCAATTAATTATTTAAGCTTTTATAATCTATAAGTTTATTTTGAAACAATTTGGTTATTTTTTTTTTTTGACTAAAAAAACAATTTGGTTCTTGCTTCTTTTTTATATTGGTATATTATTATATTAGTTGAACTAGTTTATAAATAGATAAAATTATATTAATGGTCTTTTATCTTATCTATTAGTAACATTTTGGTCTTTTAATTGGTCATTTATCTTATCTTTTTTATTATTTTTTGTCAGGTAGTTTAGTGGATAAAAATTCATCCTTTAAAAGTGAAATAAGTGGATGTACCCGGGTTCGAACCAGGATCCCGACAATTTCGTACAATATGTCCAACCAATTGAGCAAAACTCATGAGACATCTTATCTTTTTTATAACACTTTCTTTTTTTATCTTTGTTTTATATCAAATTATTCGTAACACTTTAATCCATTTCTTTTAATTTGTTGAGAAATTCTATGGTACAATAGATAAATTCTATTGTACCGGTACAATAGGTTTTAAATAATAAAAAAATTAGTATATTTTGAAAAAAAAAACATTTTTGTCTTTTAAAATATTAGAATAACTAAATATCATTCATTAAAATTGTCGAAAAAATAAATTTTGATTTTTTTAATTTTTTCAAAATTTTACTATTCATAATAGTAAATATTGAATTTTTTAATAAAAAAATATAAAAAAATTAGTATAATATTTATTAGAAATATGAAATTGTGATTTTTCTTATGAAATTATATTCTCTAAAATATAATATTTAATAAATAACTTTTTAATTTATAAAAATAATAATTTTTTTTATTAATTTAAAAATCAAACGTACCGATTGTTAGCCAATATTTTGGCTAAATCAGAATGAAGTTGAATATTCTTTCTGAATATATTTAATACATATTTAATCATGGGAATTTATATTTTCAATGGTTAATTAATTATGAAGGTCAAAATTAAATATATTTTTAAAAAAAAATATGAAGTCAAGTGAAAGAATATTCATAACCCTGCAAAGAGCAAAAATGTTCAAATCTCAGGATATTTTTCTAACTCGAATAAATCTTATTCGAGTATCACCAAGGGTTGCCTCGAACTCGAGAGACAGTTTATAACTTAGCAAATGGATAAAGTGGTCAGAAAGTTCAAATTCAAATTTCAAACCATTGCAACGCTTCATTCAAGATTGATGGCTTGTGACGTTCAAGATAAGGATGAAGTGGCTGTACACATGTCAAATGGGCAATCTATGGGCGTTATTAGAACGTTATAGGATTTAGCTATAAATACTAGTTCATTTGATGTAATTAGGATCACAAATTTACATACTAAAAATCCTTACAAGTTCTGAGTACCCAAGCGTTCGAGTGAAAGGAATACAAAAGGAAATAATGTATGATCTTGTGATCACTTTCTTTTGATTCAATGCAATTTATATTCTTATGCAATTTACATGTTTTCATTTACATTTCTTGCATTTTAATTCATTGAAACATTTACTTTCCTTTGTCAAATACGTACTCATTTTTGAGTATTTTTACTTTTCTTGTCAAGCACGTTATCTTTTTGTCATTTACTTTACTTTAAACAAACAAACTTGTTCATTTGCATTAATGAACATTGCTATTTTCAAACTTGAACAATAAATGCACAAACATGTCCCGAGATTCTCTAGTTGGTCTCTCAAGCATTGCAAACTAGCGGTTGTTTACCAAAAATCAGTGTAAACAAATTGGCACGCCCAGTGGGACGGGTTTTGTGCGTTTTTATTTTCAAAGTTTTCTTAAAAAAAATTCTGAAAATTTTCTTCTTTGTTGTTTTGGAAAGTTGTGTGTGTTGTTTTCAAAAAATTACATTGTTTAGTGCATGCAATTGAGAAGTGGTAGGATAAAACCAGAGATGGTGAGACCTAGAGGCACTAACGCTAGTACAAGCAACAACAACAACAATGGTAATGACAATAATAATGTCAATAACCAAAACAATCAGGATCTTGATGATGTTAACCCATTATTTGGGCATGTAGATGCTTCGAGCGCTCTGACAACATCAGCCACAGATGCAACATCTGTGGGGGCAACACAGGCAATTCCTGTGTCTTCTTCTATGCCCTCATTAACATCTAATGCTGCAACCACAATGGCTGAAAACACATCGAGCATGCCTTTACAAAATATTGGTGGGGTTCCTCCCCCATTCTCAGGATCTTCATTTGACTTTCGAAGTCAATCAGGGGGTTTGTATCAGTCCCAAAGATCTTATCCATATGGAATGCCTACAGCCATGATGCAGAATGTGTATTCACACCCTGCATTACACTCTGATAGGATAACAGTGAGGTCTCCCTTTCCACAAGGGCAAAATTCTAATAATGCTAGAGTTCGAGTGAACCAACCAGCCCTCACTACAGATTCACTTTTATCTATGAGGGAACAAATGGATGAGAGTAATTATGACATGGTGAATTTACTCACTGAACAAATGGGTACAATAATCAACCCATTAATTCGAGATACAAATCAGACTTACCAAACCCTGGCTACCCAAATGGGTAGAATTGCTGATTTCTTTGGAGGGGCACAAGTGCCCATCCAACAACCACTTCAACCATTGCAGGCCCCTAGACCAAGGCCTGGACAAGTTGCTGACAATCGAATCGAAGAGGCTCGAGGCCAGCAACAAGAACCACAGGTTTGCTGATTTCTTTGGAGGGGCACAAGTGCCCATCCAACAACCACTTCAACCATTGCAGGCCCCTAGACCAAGGCCTGGACAAGTTGCTGACAATCGAATCGAAGAGGCTCGAGGCCAGCAACAAGAACCACAGGTTGTTAACCAACCTGTACAAAGAAATGTTGAACCTGAAGTGGTGCTTGTTCATCGTAACCAAAATGCTGATGAAGTTTTGAGAAACGTTCAACATAATGATTTTGGGCAAAATAACTTAGCCAATTTGGTAGAAACCATCCTTGCCCAAAATGGTCTAAATGTAGGTTTACATAGACCCAATTTTGTGTCACCTCTATCTGAATTTGTTTTGCAAACAGAAATTCCAAGGGGTTGGAAAACCCCAAAATTTACCAAGTTTGCTGGTGATACAACAGAGTCCACAATCGAGCACATTGCTAGGTATTTGACTGAGGCTGGGGACATAGCAAATAATGAGAATTTGAGGATGAAGTATTTTCCCAATTCTTTAACCAAAAATGCTTTCACTTGGTTCACAACCTTACCCCCACATTCTGTATTTACTTGGACCCAACTCGAAAGGCTTTTTCATGAGCAATTCTACATGGGTCAAACAAAAATAAACCTCAAAGAGTTAGCAAGTGTTAGACGTAAAACACCAGAATCTATTGATGACTATCTCAATAGGTTTAGGCTTCTTAAAGCTAGATGTTTCACTCAGGTTCCTGAACATGAATTGGTAGAAATTGCTGCTGGTGGCCTAGACTACTCGATTCGAAAGAAATTAGATACACAACATCTCAATTGGCTGATAGGGTTAGACAAGTTGAAAGACTTAGAAATGAAAAAGCCAGAAATAATAAGTTCCATAAGAAAGAGAAAATAGCCTATGTTGGGAACTATGAGAGTGATGATGAGTATGAGTTAGAGACTGGTGAGGTTGATCCAAATGAAATAGACTTGGCTGAATTAAAACCAGGACCTCCTTATACTTGTAAATTATTAAAGCCCTCGAATGGAAAAAACCCTAGTGAACCCAAAAGTGAAAAGTATGTTGCTAAAACCTACACATTTGATGTCACCAAATGTGATGAAAATTTTGATTTATTGGTCCTTGATGGCCAAATAATTGTTCAAAAAGGGTTAAAAGTTCCTGCTTTAGAACAAAGAAAGAAAAGAGGTTATTGCAAATTTCATAACTTTTTGGGTCATAAAACTTCTCACTGTGTTGTTTTCAGGGACTTAGTGCAAAAAGCATTGGATGAGGGGAGATTGAAGTTCGATGAAAAAGCTAAGCAGCCCATGAAGGTAGATACTGACCCTCTCCAAGTGGCTGAGACTTCCTATGTGGAGCCATTCGAGTGCTTAATGATAGATGCTATGGAAGCCTCCCCGGTTCGAGCTGTTACTGAGGGAGAATATGCTGAGAAAATCAAAGTGGTGTATCCTCGAGCGGAAGAGGAACTCATTGATTTTCTGAATAGATGCAAGCTAAGCAACAAGGAAATAATGTTGTGTCCTCGTTGCAGTGCTGTATGTGACAAGGAGGCTACTGCAGGCCTCAAGAATGTTATGTCATATGTGGATAACAAGAACAAGTGGTCTACTGAGAGACCAAACAAGGGTAAGGCCACAAATCAAGGCCCTACTATCCATGACAGGCTGGGAAGGAGGCAAACATATGTGCCTTCAAATAGAATTCCTGTCAACCAGTGGTCATCAGGCCAACACCAGGTCTATCAAAAGAGAAGGATGGACTTAGGTGGTTCGAGTCAAGTTGCTTCGAGCAACAATGCTGAAAATAGGAAGTACTCTTATAACAATAACTACAAGGGGAAAAATCCTATGACTCGAACCCAGAGGCGTAGGTATCAACGCCTTAAGAAATTGGAAAGAGAGAATGCCCAAGCTGGGGGCAACTCGAATTCAAATGCCCATACTGGGGGCAAATCTCATTCAAATGCCCATGCTGGGGGCAATTCCAATTCAAGTGCCCATGCTGGGGGCACTAACAAAGTTGCCCATGCTGGGGGCAATACCAAGGTTGCATATACTGAACGCAACCACAGTGATGCAAGGAATAAGAAGGAGTTTGTTCCTAAAAAGGCTGAAAAAGCCTTAGTAATCGAGGAGGTGTCCTCTTCAAAGAGGCCAGCCAAAGAAAGACTATCATTCCAAGAGGATAACATGGAGGATGATATTCCAGATGAAGACCTGCTCGAATTTGGCTCTGAACCAGACTTCGATGTGTTGGTCAATGTGGTGTCTATTCTGCCACGAGAGTATGTTCAAAGGTCCACTTCAGACCCTGATGAAGAGTTTGAAGAGCCTGAGCTAGATGATTACACCCTTGTATGCTACTTTGTTATGAATAATGGGTGTATTGAGCAACAGAAGGCTACATTCGAGTGGCCTCATGAAGGTATGAAGAACCACCTAAAGCCTTTATACATTAAGGCTAAAGTTGGTGGTGTGGGTGAAATAAAGTCCTTGTGGATGGGGGTGCTGCAGTTAACTTAATGCCCCATTTCATGTTAAGGAAGTTGGGAATGTATGATACTGATATGCATTCTCACAATATAGTTTTCTCTAATTATGAGGGAAAAAGTGGCAAATCACTTGGTGCCATTCAAATGGATGTTGCTGTGGGCAGCACTATTAGGCCAACTTTATTCATAGTTGTGCCCTCAAAGGCTAGTTTCAACTTGCTTCTAGGAAGGGAATGGATTCATGGAGTGGGTGCAGTACCCTCCACCCTTCACCAAAGGTTAATACTTTGGAGGGAAGACAAGATTTTGGAAAACATTGAGGCTGACCAAAGTTTCTATAGGTGTGATGAAAATAATGTCAAGTTATTGCCAAATGAGCAAAGGTTGGATTGCATTTATGATGACGAGCCCTTAGGTTTTGAAAAAGACCCATCCAGTTCGAATCCTAAAATGCAAGCACAAGATCCTTTGCAAGAAATTGATATTGGAGATGGCCCCATAAAAAGGCCAACATATATTAGTACCAATGTTGATTTCGAGTTGAAGCAGAAGCTGGTTAATCTAGTCAAAGAATTTAAAGATTGCTTTGTCTGGGACTATAATGAAATGCCAGGATTGAGTAGAGAATTGGTGGAACATAAACTGCCACTCAAGCCAGGAAAGAAGCCTATCAAACAATTACCAAGGAGATTCAATCCTGAGCTCGTCTCAAAGATCAAAAGTGAGATCGAAAGACTACTAAAAAGCAAGTTCATTCGAACTGCCAGGTATGTTGAATGGTTAGCAAATATTGTGCCTATTATTAAGAAAAATGGTAGTCTTAGGGTATGCATAGATTTTAGAGACTTAAATAATGCAACACCTAAGGATGAATATCGAATGCCAGTAGCAGAAATGTTAGTTGATTCAGCAGCAGGGTTCGAATACTTGAGTATGTTAGATGGCTATTGTGGCTATAATCAAATCTTCATTACTGAAGAGGATGTGGCTAAAACAGCATTTCGATGCCCTGGCGCATTAGGGACTTATGAATGGGTTGTTATGCCATTTGGTCTGAAAAATGCTGGAGCCACATACCAAAGAGCAATGAATCTCATTTTTCATGATTTCATTGATGCCTTTATGCAAGTTTATATTGATGATATTGTTGTGAAATCCTCATCTAGTGATGATCATTTGAATCATCTTAGAAAATCATTCGAGAGAATGAGAAAATGTGGATTAAAAATGAATCCACTAAAATGTGCTTTTGGTGTGCATGCAGGGGATTTCCTTGGTTTTGTGGTGCATAAAAAAGGCATAGAGATAAATCAAAACAAAACGAAGGCTATTATGGAAACTCAGCCTCCAAGAACAAAGAAACAACTTCAGTCCCTATTGGGAAAGATCAACTTTTTGAGAAGGTTCATTTCAAATCTAAGTGGAAAAGCTCATCCTTTCTCTCCACTACTTAGGAAGCAAAAAGGGGATCAATTTCATTGGGGGCAAGATCAACAAAAAGCGTTTGAAGACATCAAAGCTTATTTGGCTCATCCACCAATGCTAATGCCTCCTATTCGAAACAAAGCAATGAAGTTGTACATTTCAGCATCTGATTCAACTATTGGTAGCATGCTTGCCCAAGAAGATGAAAATGGTGTTGAAAAAGCTATATATTATTTAAGTAGAGTATTAAATGATGCTGAAACTAGATATAGTGCTATAGAAAAATTATGTTTATGTTTATATTTCTCTTGTATCAAACTTAAGCATTATATAAAGCCTATTGAAGTTTATGTCTATTCTCATTTCGATGTTATTAAACATATGCTTTTGAAACCTATTTTACATAGTAGAATTGGTAAATGGGCTCTGGCTCTGACAGAATACTCACTAACATATAAACCTTTAAGAGATAAAAAAGGTCAAATAGTGGCAGATTTTCTTGTTGATCATTCAGTGATTGAAATGCCACTAAGTTATGTGGAAACACAGCCATGGATTTTGTATTTCGATGGTTCCAAACATAAACATGGGACTGGAATTGGGATTTTGATAATCTCCCCAATACAAATTCCTACTAAGTTTAAATACAAAATAAATGGGTTTTGCTCCAATAATGAGGCAGAATATGAAGCCTTAATAGCAGGTCTTGCACTGTTAATAGACTTGGGGGCAAAAAACATTATCATTCGAGGTGATTCAGAATTGGTAATTAAGCAATTAACAAAAGAGTACAAATGTATTAAAGAACATTTGGCTAAGTATTTTGTAATTGCAAGTACCTTGCTGGATCGATTCGAGTCTGTGGAATTTGAACATATTCCTAGACTACAAAATCAAGAAGCCAATGATTTGGCTCAAATAGCCTCTGGTTATTAAGTTACTCCAGAGAACTTAAATAAATTAATAGAGATTAAAGAAAAATTGGTTTTCCATGAGCCATTAGCTTCAGAATTATCAATGGCAAAACATGTGGGGGCAACTTCACCAATAAATGTTGATAGCTACTCGAATATAGAAGAATATGAGAGTGCTGACATTTTTACCATTGATAACTTGGTAGATGGTGATTGGAGAAAACCAATAGTAGAATATTTACAAAACCCTGTAGGTCAAGTTGATAGAAAAATTAAATACAGGGCTTTGAGTTATGTAATCATTGGAAATGAGTTGTTTAAAAAGACAACTGAAGGTGTGTTGCTAAAATGTCTTAGTGAATCTGAAGCCTTCATTTCGATTTCTGATGTACATAGTGGAGTTTGTGGTGCTCACCAAGCAGGCCACAAAATGAAGTGGTTATTGTTTAGACAAGGTCTATATTGGCCTTCTATGCTGAAAAATTGCATAGAATTTGCTAAAGGTTGTCAAGAATGCCAAGTACATGCAGGAATTCAACATGTCCCTGCAAGTGAACTACATTCTATAATCAAGCCATGGCCATTTCGAGGATGGGCTTTGGATTTAATTGGTGAAATTAAACCTGCTTCATCAAAAAACCAACGTTATATTTTAGTTGGTATAGATTATTTTACAAAGTGGATTGAAGCAATACCCTTGCCTAATGTAGATCAAGAGGCAGTAATTAATTTCATCCAAAATTATATTATTTATAGATATGGCATTCCAGAGACAATTACCACTGATCAAGGTTCAGTTTTCACTGGAAGAAAAATGCAAGAGTTTGCTAGTGAAACTGGATTCAAATTGCTTACTTCAACACCATATTATGCTCAAGCAAATGGTCAAGTTGAAGCAGCAAACAAGATTATCATTAATTTGATTAAAAAACACATTGCTCAGAGGCCAAGAAATTGGCATAAAACTTTGGATCAGGTGTTATGGGCATGTAGAAATTCTCCTAGAGAATCAACTAATACTACACCATTTCGATTAACATATGGTCATGATGCAGTTTTACCTGTTGAAATCAATATGCAGTCATTTTGAATACAAAGACAAATGGAAATACCACATGACCAATATTGGGAAATGATGTTAGATGAGTTAGTCGATTTAGATGAAGAAAGGTTACAAGCTTTAGAGTATATGACTAGGCAAAAAGATAGCGTTGCTAAAGCCTATAATAAAAAGCTCAAGTCAAAAGCTTTTAACTTAGGAGATTTAGTTTGGAAAGTTATCCTGCCTATGGATAAAAAAGATAGAGTTTTAGGCAAATGGTCACCTCATTGGGAAGGCCCATTTAAAATTGTTCAAGTTTTTTCAAATGGTGCTTATGAAATCGAAGAGCTAAGTCCTGAAAAACATGTGTTGGGAATAAATGGTAAATATTTGAAAAAATATAAACCAGCATTGCTCGAATTAAACATAAGTGCAGAATAAAACTTAGAACGAATAGAGATATGGCAAATAAAAAAAAAATTTGCCACAGAAGGGCATTGTCAATTACAAACCAAAATAGGATAAACATTTGTCTCGAGCGGATAATAAAAAATTAAATTACAAAGTACTGGCTACTTCTTGATACAAGACTTTAATAGAAATTTTCTCAGTCTCAATCACTTGTTGGGCGTCTTCGAGCTCCTGTACTTCAGCAGCAATGACTGCAGAATCGTCAAAGGCTCGAATCCCTTCTCTCCCTTTGGCATCAATGTCAGCTTGAAAGGATTGAGAAATTTCGTCTTCTATAGCCGCTTGGGCAGATTTTTCTGCAGAAATTTTGGCTTGATATTCCTCGATTTGGCGTTGAAGTTCAGCTACAGTAGCCTCCCAAGCAGCAATGTTATTTCTGCTAGGGGTGTGCAAAATATCTGGTTTTAAGGTCCAAACCATAACCAGATCCAAGACCACTTTTAAATATCTGGTTTTTAGTATATGGTTACTAACCAAACCGTTTTTTTTTTGTCGGTTATCCACCCAAATTGAATTTTTGGATTTGGTTTAAATTGGTTAATAAACCAAATCAGTAAAATCTCAAAATAAGGATTAAATTATAATGGATATATTACGTCAAAAAAAAAATCTAAAGGATATATAACAAAAAAAAACTATTGAGTAGAAAACCTAAATTTTTTTTGTTGTCAAAAAAATAAAACCTAAATTTTTAATATTCCAACAAGGATAATTTAGGATTTTAATAAAAAAAATGTGGTAATTTTGTCAACATAATAAATTATCTTTTTTCTCACTCCACCTCCTTAAAAATTCCTCCCCTCACCTCCCCCTCAGTTGAACCAAATAGGGCCTAAGTATCTCCTTTAAAACAATCATTCACGAAAATTCCGCTATATAACCGAACCGCATCTTCAGTGATTACTGTTTCCACCATCTGTTTTCATCTCGAGTTTTAATTGACCCTCTTCAGTGATTTCTTTCTTATCCTCCACCGCTTCAGGTTCAACATGATTCATGTTGTTTGTATAGCTATCATAATTGTCATCGTCATTTTGACTTGGAATCTTATGGACTGAATTTTTTTTTGTCATATTATGGATTGAATTTAACTAGTTTTTAAATGAGAAATTTGGTATTTTTTTTTAAAAAAAAAGAAGAAAAAAAAAGAGAAATTTGGTCTTAAAAACTGGTTTATAAAAATAACCAGTTTAAAACTGGATTTTAAAAAATAATCTCTTTTAAACCAGTTTTATAATAACAACCGGTTATATATCCGTATCCATATTTATAACTAGTTATATAACCGGTTTATAAAAAAATATGGTTATAGTTATGTATCCAAATCCATATAAGTGGTTTTGGTTTGGATATGGTTTGGTTTGTCAAAAAAACCGACCATGCACACCCCTAATTTCTGCAAGTAATGAGCCTTGGGGTTTGAACTTCAGCAGCTTTCTGTCGAATTCTAGCAACCTCGAGGTGTGCCTCTTTAGCCTTGGCCAATAAAGCAGCATGAGCGTGCTTTTGGCTATTCAACTTGGCCAAGTTACCTCTTTCCCTTTGTACCACCTTTGCATACTGATCAATCATGTTCTTTATTTGTATAACTTTGCAAAGGGTCAAAGGATCAGTATGAGGGTTATGAAATAAATGAAGAAATGCTAAGTGGCTAAAAGCATTCGAGGGATTCTCTTCGAGATCTGCCAACACATTCTGCAAGCCATATTCAACTTTGAGCTTGGTTAACAAGGAATCTTGCTTAACATTGGCCTTTGCAGTAGCGCTAGAGGGATAAGTAGAGCTGTCTTTGTCACTTGAAGAGCAGGATTTTGAGGATTGGATCAGAAGGTCTAAGGCAGCAGCTGGGTTGGTCTTGTGCATGTTAGTAAACTCCACTTCTGGGACGCCAGCGCTAGTTGAGAGCCTCGAAGTTGAAGAGACTGATAATATTTCTGGACCACCAGCTTTTGCTTCCTTGATAATGCTATCATCTTCATCCTCGTCAATATCTTCACCCTCTTCAATGGACTCTTTTTCTCCCTCTTTAGCAGAATCACTCGAAGCTGTACTTGGGATAGGAGTTGGCAACTTTGTCTCGTCCTGGTTAGTCCAATCGAATGGTCCTGTTTCTCTGTCGAATATAATGTTGGCTTCAGTTTGAGTCATATACACAGGGGGACCAATGTCGGGTTAAAGATCAGGTTGAACACTCGAATTGACCTGGAAGTAGAAATACTTATACAATTAAACAGGACCAAGATCAAAATGCTAAATATATTGGCAACGATTTAAAAAATGGTTACCTGGCCATACTTAGCTCCAATATACTTCTCCATTGGGGAAGGACTCCTATTCTTCCCAGCAGAAGGCTCACTAGCAGCTTTATTCTAAACAAAAAAAAATATATATAATGTGTAAAGATTGAGAAATTGGTTAACATGTTCATTCGAGCATATGAACCAAGAAATGACTTACCTTGTCATTTTCATCCTTGGTTAAATTTTCTGTTTCCTCGAGAGCAGGAGTTGGAGAAATTTGCTCTAACACTGGAGAAAGTGGAGGATTGCCTTGATCAGTTGCATCATTATTGATTACTCTTGCAGCGTGGTCCTCATCCTCCACAGTGAGGTCATGATCCACTCGAGTAGTGCTGGTGGTATCAGACTTAGAAGATCTAGAAGGTTTAGAATGTCCTTTATTCTTCTTCTTCTTCTTCATTTCTCTCACCACTGTAGAGTCTTCTGATGCTTTCTCAGCGCCCTTCTCCTCCTCCTGTCCCTTGCTCGATGGTGATTTGTGAATGTGATACGCAAGTATACGCAGTCAATCATAGCAAGTAATAAGTGAAAAGAGTGTCGAACCCACAGGGAATAGTCTAAGGGTTATACATTCCAAGTTCAAATAAAGTGTTTAGTCTATTGTAATGGTAACAAAACATATTTGGTTTTTAACACAATAAATAAAATAACAGTTATATAAAGTGATGGTTGAAAACAAGAATAAAAGGGTAGCTGAGATTAAGATCCATTTAATACATGAACGAAGCATAGTGAATGATAACTACTGTCGTGCCATCTGTGAGCAATCTTGCCTTGTGGTGTATGTCTACAACGTTAGATATTAAAATGGGGTATAATGAACTGGCTCAGTCGAGGTTACTATTAATCCCATTAGAGTTCAGAAAAGAACGTGCTTGATCCCACTAAGGCCCTTAACTTATCCATAAGAAAAGGTAGGGATTACATGTCTGCTCCCACTTAACCTTATTAACTTTATTATTTCCATTAACATGCTAGATGTCTCTACACATGCAACTTGTATTTAAATCTAAGTTGACCAGTCAAAGAAATAAATGTATTTTCATAAAAACATAAAGTTAAAGATGACACAAGAACAATCATTCATTCACATAAATACTTCATTCATTATATTAAACTTCACATAATCTCAACTACAAAGAGTTTAGCTCAGAATGAGCATAGAAACAACAACAATAATAACAAGTAAAGTAGTGATACCCATTACAATGCAATAGATACTCCTACAGACACCGTCGTGCCTCTCGTTATCACCGGTCGCCTCCTGCGACGGAATAGCTCTTCAAACGGCGCAACGACTCTTCTTCTTCTCAGATCTATTCTCTAAGTTTCAAGCATGCATTTTTAGGTTTAGGGACGTGTATTTATAGGACAATCCTTCTTGGATCGGGTGCAACCTTAATTGTGACTACTAGGCCCAAGGAATAAAGGATATTCCATTTGCAAGGACCACTAATCATTATACAATCATTTGTGATGTTGACAGCTGGCGAGCCACCCAATTCATCCTTATCCTCCAAAGATGCCTTTCACAATGTTCTAGTACATTCCCAGATTTGTCTTCTAGCAGCGCTTGACTTGTTGACTTGTACGGAACTCAATGTCTTGACAGTCATTATCAGTAGATGCCTTTTGATGACGATCCAGAACCAAATAACATGCCTTGACATAAGTTGCCTCTAAACTAACTCTTTTTCATCAAAATTACATAATTATTCCTAATACATAATTCTAGACTCAAAACTAAATAAACTAATGAAATTGCATTAAAACATGGTTTGATCACCATATTGGCAGGAAATAACTCATGAATAAAGGCCTAAATAACACACAAATAATGTGTCATCACACCCCCAAACTTGAATCATTGCCTGTCCTCAGGTAATGCGTAGAAAGCAAAAACTGTGTTCAACTACTCATAATCTTGACATGTAAACAACACATTTAAGTAATAAGACTCAGACCCTAAGACTGTTTTCAAAAATTGGCACAATTCTCATAAAATTCACTATCAATGATGACCATGCGTGTGTGTGTGAACTGTTTAGCACTGTCAACCAGATTAATGACTACATCCCACTCTTAAACTACTCATTCTAAAGGCTAAGCTATCCTCTTTTTCCTATAATTTTGAACTTACTTAGAGTTTCAGTAAAGGAGGGACTATTTCTTTTCAAGAGTAACCAAAGCATTTTGATTATAGCCAAGGAGAACTGATTGGTAGCTTTTTCATTATCAATTATATATTAGCTTTGGGAATACTCCATCTTTTCACTGACTAGATCCTACTTGTAATAGGTCTAACCTGCTAATAAGAGTAAAGCACCCTACTCACTTGTCTCACAGAGACTTATTCATTTATTCATTCATTTCATTTTTTTTTTAGCTAACCAACAGCCTCCTATTAGGAATTATAGTAGCAATGATCACCAATTCAATACTCTAGTCCTTTCCCCCAAACTTAGTTCTAACCATATTCTCCATTATATTCATTTTTAGAAAACTTAGAGTAGAGAATGTGTATTAAAAAGAGTTATCTAGCCACTCTTAAGTTTGACAGTATTCAACAGTGTGCATTAAAGTGCAGAGATCATCAAATCAAGCATCAAACATAAGAATTTCCAAAAATTTCCAAACAAACCTATGGTCATGCATCTAAAACTCTAACCTCTGTTTTGGCATGTCAATAAAATGCTTACAAGAACACATTAAAAGCAATCTATTTCAAAACATTTCCAAAAGTTTTTATTTGATGTTACCTCTCCCCCAAACTTAAACTAAACAGTGACCTCACTGTTGACACATGGGAAGGGCAACGACTGACTTATCAAAAAGTTTTCAAAAACAGAACAGAAAATAAAAACCTAAGCTAGACTCGATCCTAAAGGCAAAGTGTGTCAAGACATACCATCAGGCCTTGAACCTCTTGTTTCTCCTCAGAGCAGAGTCAGCTTCTTTCTTTGATCTCTTTTCTTCCTCTCTTGCTCTTTCTTCTTCATCAGTCTCCTCTTCTGATGGTTGATTTGGCTCAGGAACAACTTCCTCAGGCTTATCAACAGTTGCCTGTGGTGCATCTTTCTTCTTTGATGTTCTCTTTCTTTTTGTAGTAGGAGTGGTCAAGATCTGATCCATCTCCTCAGATGCAGCCTTATCCGTCATAGCCAAATTAACCTGTGGAGGTACATTATCAGGCTCATGCACAGTCTCCACTCCCAGAGTACCCTCCTGCAAAGGGGTATGCTTTGTAGCATCTGCACCCTTCAAAGGCGTGCCAGTACTTTCCTCTGGGTTTGGGTCTTGTCTGTCTGACCCAATCTCTTCCTCTTCACTCTTCTTCTCCTCTGACCGGTTGATTTCTTTCTCATGGGCATCAGAATTGCCATCCCCCTCAATGTAGTCACTGTCAGCCCTCTCATAGTACTCATCTTCCTCATCTTCCAAAGCTACATCCTGGTTCTCACCAATTTGTGGTGAGGCAAGAGTTTTCTCCATTGGTTCAGCATGGGCTTCCTTATCTTCCACTACCACCTCAGCTGATAGCTTCTTCTTCTTGTGACTCTTCTTCTTTTTCTTCTTTTCTTTCTTCTTCTCTTCTTCCTTCTCTTCTTCCGCATCTTCTTCTTCCACAATAACCTCTTCAATAGTTGCCTTCTTCAATTTCTTCTTTTTCTTCTTCTGCTGCTTGCTGGAGCTCTCAGGCACGTCAGTGGTTTCCTTTTCTTTAGGCAAGTCCGGATTGAACTCACCTAAGATCTCCACTGGGAATGCAGGTGCTCTCATATAGTCAAAGTTTGGAAAATGGAGGGACAAGTTGCTGATGTACCAGGCATGGGTATCAGCACTCCACAACCAAAACCTCTGCATATCCCTTCTCAATTCGGATAGCAGGTCTTTTTCTCTAGAAGCACTAGCGCCATGTGCACTAGGCTTAACAGCAGGCAACTCCTGACTTGCCTTTCTTCCAGTGTTTCCCTTGATCAGCTTTCTAATAGCCTTGGCATTAAACCCAGCCACAGGCTTCTTCACTTCATCTCCCATCCTATGGGGAACTACTTGCTTCTTGCACAGAGCAGTAATGAGACAGGGGAAGTATAGCATACCTTCCCTAGTTGAACACTTCTGGATTTCATCAGATATGATCCTCCCAACGTTGATAGGCTGCTTCTCAATGATGCAGTGCAGCAGGATTAGTCTTGCTTTACTCACAGTGTCGTTGTGAGTTGTTGGGATGATGCTGTGCTTCAAAAATTGGTACCAAACCTTTGGTACAGGCTTCAGGTTCATCCTCTGAACAGTCTTCTCATTCTCACCTACTCCTAGATTCCATTCAGTTCCAGGAATAGTGAGCTTCAGCATTATCTCCTCCAGTTGTTCTTCATCCATGGAGTCAAGGAAAGCAGAATAGGCATCCTCTGATACGTCAATGCCATAGAACCAGTTAATGTTTGCCTCTGAATAGAGGATTGCTTTTCCTCGCACCATAACTTCTCTTCTCTTCTAGTGAATGTTGGTAAGGTTGGAATAGAACTCCTTCACCAGTTGGGTGTTGTAACTTGAGGGGTGTGCAACAAACTTCTGCCACTTGAGAGAATGGATGATCATCTCAAGGTCTTCTCTGATTTCCAAACGCTCAAAGTCAGCGTTGAATATGAATCCACGTTCAGTATGGATTTGCTTGGAGTTGAAAACTTCATAGCGTTCAGCAGCATCGCTATTAACAAACACATCATAATCTTCTTCTTCTTCAGACATGGCAGCAGTTATCACTTGCCTCTTTCCAGTTGACATGATTGCGTGATAAGGTTTGATGAAACGGTGGGTGTTTTGAAAGGTAAGGGTTTGTAGAATTTGTTTGCAGAAAGTAGAGAGAGTAGTAGGTTTAGAAAGTTTGTTTGTTTGTAAAGGGGTTTTATGAGTGATAAGGGTTGGTTTATATAGAAGGTAATGGGTGGTTATATTTTTGGTACGGATATTGATGGAAAAGATATGGAAAAATTTTATGGACGTTGGGATAATGATGAATGATGGCGGATGATGTGGGTACAACCGTTGGAAAACCGGTTTACACGCTAAATCAATGCAACGGCTAGTTCAGCGCGTGATATCACTTTATCTGCCAAATGCCACGTGGTAACGTCTGATAACCACTGACTCATCATTCCAGCTTCCTGTTGATAACCTCTGGCATGCCTCTTCCTTTGGACTTAGTTAAGTCCACATTTACTTCAATCTCCCTTCATTGGTTCACTGGTTGGCATAGAGCTTAAGAATGGTGCCAGTCACCGTATCTGTCATCACTCAGCCAACTAGACAAAGGCAACTAGAGATAACTAGTGCCTTGCCTCCCAACAGCAATCTATTTTCACACATTACCTGAAATTAACACAACTAAAAACAACAAAATTTATTAGAATGCTGGGTTGCCTCCCAGCAAGCGCTTGGTTTCAAAAAGTCCTCAGCCTGACTTTCAAAACCATGATTAAGAATCATCAAGGGTGGTGGTGACTCTCTTCCTTGAGTCATCACCCCAATAGCTTTTCACTCTCTGACCATTTACTTTAAATTCTTTACCACTTGTTTCATCAAGAAGGTCAACAACACCATAGGGATAAATTTTCAAAAGCTTGAATGGTCCTGACCATCTTGATTTTAGTTTACCAGGAAACAACTTAAGCCTAGAGTTGTAGAGCAACACATACTGTGTTGGTGTTAAGCCCTAGAGGCCAAGACTTTTAGTATTTGTATTGAATTAATTATTAAATATATAAAGTTCTATTTATTAATAATATATAAGGCATTTCTTTCATTGTGTTTGTAAGAGTTCAAAGTAATGAAATCCCTAGAATAGATAGTCCGTTTAATATTAAGTATGACTTAATCATGAGACTAAATTAAACATAAGGACGCTATTCTTAAAGTATCTGTAGTCAAGCTTTAAGGTGAAATAGGGATAACCTTAAAGCATAAAGACTATTATGAAGATAGATTGATGATCGCATCTCATGGATCATAGGATAAGGAGTTATCAAGTCTTGACATAAGTATACAATATTAAGAGTAATATTTATACTGGATTGACCCGCCATAAGAGTGCTACATGCTAAGTTATGCAAAGTGTCATAAGTCACTCTTATAATGATAAAGGTGTAAACCGCCCTTAGACCTGAAACCACCCTTGTACCCTAGATGTGGAGTTGAGTACTTTGTTGCTGATCTAACGTTGTCCGTAACAGGATAACCATAAAGGCAGTTAATGGGTACTTCACAAAACATGCTATGGGGCAGCGGTGTCCTAGATGGAATTTGCCAATCCTGCATAACAGGATAAATGTCATGGGCCTAATATTGAACTGGACAAAGATGACATCAAGTATGCTTTGTGTTCAATATAGACATAAGGGGCAAAGGGGTAATTATACACACATATCATAGTTAAGGTTATGTTTAGATCACATGTAATTTCTCATGACTTGGGTAGCAATGATGTGTTGCTAGATACCGCTCATTGTTTATTATATTGAAAGGAAATTTAATATAATTGCCAACGTCATGGAAACCTACAGGGTCACACACATAAGGACAGTCTAATATTGAGATAATTAAGGGACACCGTAAGGTACGGTAGGTATGCAAAGTGATAAGGGTATCACGGTAATTAAACAAACGAGACACACCGTAGCATACGGTGGGCGCGCGCGCACATGAGCATGTACACTCATGTGGGGCGCGCGCGCCCTAGGATATCTCTTAGGAGATTTTTTGTTTGTTTGTTTTATTTTTGTCCAAGATAAAAGATTTGTATTGTTACACAAGACAAATATATCTATATATAGAGAACTCTTGGAAAAAGGAAAAATACACAAAAGCATTAAGAAATATTTTAGAGTTGGAAACCCTAAAATAATTCCTCTCTCAATATTCTTGAAAGCCTCCATAAATAAGGGCTAGCACTCTTTTGAACGTGACCGTTCGTGTGGACTGAGTAGAGGCGTTGTTCTTCGTCATCAACGCTCGTGATCGAATCTTGTTCGTGGCTTTAAGGGTTCTACTCTACTAGAGGTAACAAACCCTAAACACATAACATGCTCATTCGTAAGGATCAAACAAAGGAAAATTTTGAAATTCCGCTGCTTTACCGTAACTATTTTCCTTCATACTGACCCTCTACCAACTCTCTTTTCTGAATCTTTTTGTCATGCCAGGCTTTAGTTCTTTCCTTGTACAATTCAGCACTCTCATAAGAAAACAATCTATGTTCCTCCAATTCAGATAGTTGCAAAAGTCTCGCCTTACCAGAAGCTTTAAAATCAAAATTAAGTTTCTTAGTAGCCCAAAAGGCTTTGCATTGAAGCTCTATAGGTAAGTGGCAAGCCTTTCCAAAAACTAATCTGAATGGGGACATTCCCAAAGGTGTTTTGAAAGCAGTTTTGTAGGCCCACAGAGCATCATCTAACAGTTTTGACCAATCTTTTCTTGATGGATTAACCATCTTTTCTAAAATCCTTTTAATTTCTCTGTTAGACAACTCTGCCTGCCCACTTGACTGTGGATGATAAGCAGTGGCAATCCTATGTCTCACACCATATTTGGCCAGCAACTCCTCAAAAATTTTGTTACAAAAATGTGAGCCTTCATCACTGATGATTGCTCTTGGAGTGCCAAATCTAGTGAAGATGTTTTTCTTTAAAAATTTAGTCACCACTCTTGCATCATTAGTGGGGCTTGCAATTGCCTCCACCCACTTGGACACATAGTCCACAACAACTAATATATATAGATTACCAAAAGATTGAGGAAATGGTCCCATGAAATCAATACCCCAAACATCAAATAATTCAATTTCTAAAATGTTTGTAAGAGGCATTTCTTGTCTTTTGGACACATTTCCACTTCTTTGGCATCTATCATAGTGCTTCACAAAATTATATGAATCTTTGAACAAAGATGGCCAATAATAGCCACATTGAAGCACCTTGGCAGCAGTCCTTTCACTTGCATAATGTCCACCATAAGGTGAAGCATGGCAATGTGATAAGATCTGTCTTGCCTCTTCCTCAACCACACATCTTCTCATTATCTGATCAGCACACTTTTTGTATAAGAAGGGTTCATCCCAAAAATAATGTTTCATTTGAGACAAAAATCTTTTCTTTTGTTGAAAATTAAAATCAGGGGATAAGTGCTTTCCAACCAGATAATTTACAATGTCAGCATACCAAGGTGTCTTATCAGTAGTTATCATTAGGAGTTGTTCATCAGGAAATTGTTCTTTAATTACATACCTGTCATGGCTTTGCACTTCTTCAGGTAGTCTAGACAAATGATCAGCAACCTGATTTTCAACACCTTTCTTGTCTCTAATCTCTAGATCAAATTCTTGCAACAACAAAACCCATCTGATAAGTCTTGGTTTAGCATCCTTCTTTGTAAGTAGATATTTGATAGCTGAATGATCTGTGTACACCACCACTTTTGTACCAACTAGATATGCTCTGAATTTGTCAAAGGCATACACAACTGCCAATAACTCCTTTTCTGTAGTAGTGTAGTTCAGCTGAGTCTCTGTCAATGTTCTGTTGGCATAGTAGATAGAATGGAAAGCTTTGTCATGCGTCTCACCCAACACAGCTCCAATGGCAAAGTCACTAGCATCACACATCAATTCAAATGGTTTTGTCCAGTCAGGAGCTACAATCACAGGTGTTGTGATCAGAGCAATTTTCAATGTTTCAAAGGCCTTGTGACATTCCTCAGAAAATTGAAATGGCACATCATGCTGTAGCAGTTGACATAAAGGCTTTGTGATCTTGGAAAAATCTTTGATAAACCTTCTATAGAATCCAGCATGTCCTAAAAAACTTCTAACTCCTTTGACATTTGTTGGTGGAGGCAACTTCTCAATCACTTCCACTTTAGCTTTATCCACTTCTAATCCCTTCTTAGAAATCCTATGACCCAATACAATTCCTTCTTTTACCATGATGTGACATTTCTCCCAGTTCAGCACCAGATTACTCTCTTCACACCTTGTCAAAACCAATTCCAAGTTATCCAAGCATCCTTGAAATGACTCTCCAAAGACAGAAAAATCATCCATGAATACTTCCATAGCAGATTCAATCAAATCAGAGAATAATGCCATCATACATCTCTTAAAAGTAGCAGGGGCATTACATAATCCAAATGGCATCCTCCTACAGGCAAAGGTACCATAGGGACATGTGAAAGTAGTCTTCTCTTGATCTTCAGGAGCTATAGCTATCTGATTATAACCAGAATATCCATCAAGGAAGCAATAGAATTCCTTGACTGCCAATCTATCCAACATCTGATCAATGAATGGCAGAGGAAAATGATCTTTCCTTGTGGCCTTGTTAAGCTTTCTATAGTCCATACATATCCTCCACCCTGTTACAGCTCTGGTGGGGATTAACTCATTCTTCTCATTGGCAACTACTGTCATGCCTCCCTTCTTAGGAACACATTGTACAGGACTAACCCACACACTATCAGAGATAGGATAAACAATACCAGCATCTAACCATTGGATTATCTCCTTCTTCACTACCTCTTTCATAATGGGGTTCAACCTTCTTTGACATTCCACACTATTCTTGGAATTTTCTTCAAGCAAGATTCTGTGCATACAAACAGTGGGACTTATACCCTTGATATCAGCCATTTGTCAAGCTATGGCTCTCTTGTATCTTCTCAGCAACAATATTAGGCTCTCCTCTTGTTTACCAGTCAAATCAGCAGAAATGATAACAGGCAACTGCTGACTTGTCTCCAGAAATGCATACTTCAAATGTGAAGGTAACTGTTTCAATTCTAAAGCAGGTGGCTTCAAAACTGAAGGAATGTTATCCTTATTAGCATCAGGTGGTATTTCCAATTCTTCATATCTTCCAGCCCATTTGATAGTGGACTTTTCCTTTGTAACTTTTTCATCTACCAATTCCTTGTCTTCATGAGGAAAGGGAATCTTCTTTAAATGATCAGAATCTTTCATGAATTGCTTGTGCACCAGAGAATCCAAACTTTGCAGTTGTTGTAACGCTCTAAATTTCTACAACGATATTCTAATTAATTATCTCAAGTTTTATAGTAAGAAAATGTTAAACATTTAAATCAATGATATAACATAAAATATGCTTCATATATATATAGATATTTTTCGAACTTTGTTACATAGTCATTTCAAGGTTAACTGTGGCACAGCCACGCTGATTAAAACAAAATAAAAATACATAGGCTAACACACCAAAAAGCTGACGACGATAGACTAACCCAAAAAGACGGACACTATACTGGCTGTACAAACAAAATGCTCCATGTCCGTAATAGTCGCCATTCCACCTCCATCAAAACAAGTATCTAAGGATCAGATGGATTATAAGATGAAGTAACAGAACCCTCAGTCGAGGCATGCTGATCCCTATACACCTGTCTCACTCCACGTCCATGACCTCGACCACGGTGAACCTGGCCAAACAGACGACGGTAGTTGCGGGCATTTCCAACTACACGTCTTCTGCCCAAGTTTTCCGGAGGAGGCTCATGGAAGCGGCGATGGCTATCCCAAATACGGTGGAAGGGCACCCGATGTGTGATCTGGACTGGGGCCGTGAAAAAGGCGTCATACATCCCAGGACTTCTATATATATAAGTCACTGAGCCGGTAAATATCAGAGTATTAGTAGTGCCGTCAATACTCCAGTCATCCTCATCGTCGTCATGATACTGAATCTCAAGAGTGCTCCAAAGACCGTGCCCTTGAGGCACCCTGAGATGAGTCGGGATATGAGCTGCCATCTGTAAGAATGTACCACGAGTACCAAACATAGAGAATATAGGGCTAAGATATATGTACAAGTATAGAAAGTGGGGATGGGGTGTAAAACAGAAATATATATGTCAAACACAAGTAGTCAATCAAGCGTAGTATCTTCTCTTATTTATTTCTAATTAAAGTCTATCTAGAGTGATGCATTCCTGAACTATATGTTGACACAGGCCACTAAACGCTGTCAAGGACATCCTCCCATTTACCAAGACAGATGCCACAAGACCACATGCCACCAACGTCCTCCCAATTACCAAGAGCAACGCCACTTGACTTCACATGGAGTCTAAGTGTTATAAGTCGATCGCCCCTAAGAAAACAGGCCAAGATCTCATATCTTGCCAAGCGCGCAGAAATAATCCTCGTCAGGATTTCAGGCAGCTGATCAACCTCGTGCGTCCCATACCGCACGGCAGTGGACTTACACTTTCCTGAATGCAAATCTATATGCACTCTTATTCATTTCCATCCTCTATCGTTTATCATATCAATTACTCCTCATATAATGATTATCTTAGTTAAGTCCCATATACTATTACTATCCTGAAAGTATTTTTTTTTATTATAATTCTTTCTTCACACTTTCCTTGGTTCTAAACAGTAAGTTTAGTTCATATAGTAAATAGTGTATGGTTGACTTCCCAGGAAAGAGAGGTGACCGTAAGAGACATAGTCCACCAAGTCTTTCCTAGCCAGAACCCAACCGAATACAACTATTCAAAATATTCACTTCCCTCCTGTTATTGGGGATCTTACACTTCATATCTAACGATATTCTTATTTCTCATCTAAAAGAGTAGTGTATTCTCTTCTTATTCTAACAATCACAATCAATCACATATCAACAAATAAACATTTAGACAAATAATCAAATAAGGCAAGCACAATACAACCTAACATTACTATAAATTATTTTAATGATAAATAATTAAGGCCGGCGTAACCTCGTCTAGCGATTCGTTAAAATCACTAAAAGAGAATAAGCTCTCCTTATTTATTTATTATTTGTAGTGGCTGTGGACACCACTACACATATATATTAAACTATTTTACGCTAACCGTCCCAACGTGTACAAAATCTTGCCCCACCTTAGCTTTTGTTAAAAGTCTTGAATAACGGCACCTCCGACGATATTCCTGATAACAATGTAATCGCTAATAATTTTCTAGTATTTAAAATATAAAATTATTTAGTCTAAAATAACCTCATGAAATTATACTGACCATATATATATATATATATATATTAAAAGTTTGGATTTCAAAATTAGCACACGCCTACTAACAGTGTGACAATATTTATCATAAAACTATTATAAGTGTTTTAATATAATTGAAGAAAATGAGTTCATGTGGCATAATCTCAACATTCTAATAAAAAGATAATATTTAAAAATAAGAGGAAAATACCTTGGTAATTTTCTTGCTCTAAAGAATTACCAAATTGGAACCAAAGCAACAAGACTTCACCAAATTTTCTCACAAGTGAACTCACGGCAACTCAATGAAAGCACTTTGTTTTGGTGTTGAAGAAATGAAAAATGAGTTCACCTATTTATACTATAAATTTTTCTTGCTAACCAAGTATATGTTATAATTACTCACCTATGTATAGATATACAACACACCATTTTTTTAGCATAGATTTATGAGTTGGAAAGTATGAACTATGTAGAACTATAAGAGGTGGCCTTGTCTTATGTATGATTTGTACAAATGTGGAAGAAATAATTCTGCTTATACACATAATGTATGTACGGTTTAGCAAAACAAATATGTAAAAAATGATTTTAGAATAATGATTCATATAAGTTACAAGTGTGTTTAATTTTAATTGGTCCAACATAAAAGAATATAGGGTAGTAGACCTATTACTCATACTCTCTATTATTTCTTTACATAATTAATTAATATTTGTGTTCATGTTTTAGTTATACACACATCAATTAGAATGTATCGTACATATATGACTAAGTTATACCAATTCAATATTACATGTATATGCATAGTACCGTATATGTATATATATGAGTTTAAATGTGTCCCGTGAGTTTAGCTCAGGTGGTCGGACATTTATACGAAAAAATATAGGGATTGAGTTTCGAACTCTAGTACACCCACTTATTCACTTTTAAAGGTGAAATTCTAACTATTAGACTATCTACTAGCCGCTAGGCTACCTGACTATAAATACGCAATTTTATATCTTACTATATATATTTGATGACTAACAACAAAAGACTACTAGATATAACTACGTAGCCTTATTATATAGTATTCTAGTTAAAATATTTCTTAAATTTACTTTTTATAAAACAAATAAAATAGTGCAAATATATAAATAATTATTCTTTTTCAAATAAGTTAAAATTTATAAAACGACGAAAATCGGGTTGTTACAGTTGTGATACAACCTCCAACTTCTCAGTAGGAAACTTCATAGCATTGAGAATGTTGAACTTGACTTCTTGATTGTTAACTCTCATGGTCACTTCTCCTTTCTCAACATCAATCAATGTTCTTCCAGTAGCAAGGAATGGTCTTCCCAAAAGTATGGGAGTATCTTCATCAGCAGTGAAGTCCATAATTATAAAATCAGCAGGGAAGACAAATTTGTCAACCCTAACCAGAACGTCTTCAATCTTTCCTTGTGGGTAACATATGCTTCTGTCAGCTAGTTGAAGAGTAATGGTTGTTGGTCTAGCAGCACCAATACCCAACTTGTTGAAAACAGATAAGGGCATTAGGTTAATGCTTGCTCCTAGGTCACATAGAGCTTGACCTACATGTACATCTCCAATGGTGCAGGGTATTGTAAAGATACCAGGATCTTTCAACTTTGGTGGTAACTTACCCTAAACCATTTGGCTACACTCTTGTGTAAGTGCCACAATTTCGAACTCACCAATCCTCTTCCTCTTTGTTAGCACATCCTTCATGAACTTTGAGTAATTAGGCATCTGTTGAATTGCCTCTATGAGTGGTATGTTGATATGCAGTTGCTTCATCATCTCAATGAACTTGTTGTACTGTTGCTCTTCTTTAGCTTTTCTCAGCCTTTGAGGGAATGGAGGAGGCGGTCTCTCATTCATTAGCTTCTGAACATCAATAGGACAAGGATCTGGAGGTAATGTCATATCAATGTCAGCCATAGTCTTGTCAGGTCTCTCCTTCTTCTGTGGTGCTTTAGTCTTCTGTTTGGTTGTAACTTCAGGAGGTAACTTCTGGCTTGCCTGTTGAATATCGTCATTCACAGGTGCAGAGGCAACTTGTGTATTGCCTTCTGTAGCCAGTTCAGGCATCTTGGGGCCTTCATACTCTGTTCCACTTCTCAATGAAATAGCTTTGCAATGTTCTTTTCCTTTATCTTGGAAAGTAGAAGCAGGGGTCTCAGTGGCACTCGGTAGTGAACCACTAGCTCTTGAAGTTAAGGCAGTAGCAATCTGCCCCATTTGAGTCTCTAAATTCTTGATACTAACCCCTTGGGCAGTAATCTGATTCTTTGTCTCAGCAGCAAAATTCTTAGTCTCTTGCATGAAAGCTTTGAGAATACCTTCCAGTTGATTAGTGTTGGCAACTGGAGGCGTCGCCTTTTGTTGATTATTAGACCAAGAGAAATTTGGATGGTTCTTCCAATTGGGATTGTAAGTGTTGCTATATGGGCTGTTGTTCCTAGCCACATAGTTTACACTTGCAGGATTTGCAGGACAATCCTCAAACAAATGAGCATTAGCACAATACACACATGAAACTTCAGTTGCACTTGTCAATGCCTTAGCAGTCTTAGCAGCTGGCTTCTCTGGAGTAAGCAGATTCTTCAACATGTTATGCATAGAAGCTATCTGAGCAGCTAGTGCAGTCGTTTCACTGACTTCATGCATTCCAGCAGCCTTCTTGGTAGGTTGAGGGTTAGCCCTCACAGTTGGCCACTGATAAGTGTTAGCAGTTATGCTCTCTATCAGCTCAAAACCATCAGTATAAGACTTTGACAATAGGGATCCTCCAGCAGATGCATCTAGCATATTCCTTGAAGCAGGTACCAACCCATTATAGAATGTCTCAAGTTGGATACACACAGGAATACCATGCTGTGGACATTGTCTCAGCATCTCTTTGAATCTCTCCCATGCATCAAACAAAGTCTCATCTTCTCCTTGTCTGAATGAAGTGATTTCATTCCTCATCTTTGCATTCTTGACAGGAGGAAAGTATTTGGCTAAAAACTTCTCAGCTAGAGTATTCCAAGTAGTAATGGAATTAGGCTCTAGAGAGTTAAGCCAAATCTTTGCTCTATCCCTTAATGAATAAGGAAAGAGTCTCAGCTTGAAAGCATCATCAGTAATTCCAGGAATTTTAAAGTTACTTGCCACCTCCAAGAATTGTCTCAGGTGCAAGTGAGGATCATCAGTAGCAACTCCACTAAACTGTCCAATAGTCTGCAACATTTGGAACATCATAGGCTTGAACTCGAACGCAGCAGTGGTAATCTCCTCTCTAACTATGCCAGTGTTCATAGAATTACGGTCAAACACTGCATAATCCCTTATGCTTCTCCCTCTATCATTGGCAATGCTAATAATGTCAAGATTCTGAGGTTCAATAGGAGGGTTCTGCCCTCCAATAGCTGGTTGTACTTCAGGATCAACCATGGTTACTTCTTCTTCTGAACTAGAGCCAGAAGCTTGTACACTTGTTTCTTCAAAAACCAGACTAGTACCAGAGTCTTGCCTCTGATTGCCTCTTGTGTTCCTCTTACGAATTCTGAATGTTCTTTCTATCTCAGGATCTGGTCTGTACTCAGGTGTAAGCAATCTACGCATGCAATGTCAGAGCACACCTGTAGATAAACCACTTGACAGAAAAGATCAAATAACAACAATAAACTAAAACTACAATAAATGAAAATGGAACTTAAAACCGCGCTATTCCCCAGCAACGGCGCCAAAAACTTGGTGATTTGTGAATGTGATACGCAAGTATACGCAATCAATCATAGCAAGTAATAAGTGAAAAGAGTGTCGATCCCACAGGGAATAGTCTAAGGGTTATACATTCCAAGTTCAAATAAAGTGTTTAGTCTATTGTAATGGTAACAAAACATATTTGGTTTTTAACACAATAAATAAAATAACAGTTATATAAAGTGATGGTTGAAAACAAGAATAAAAGGGTAGCTGAGATTAAGATCCATTTAATACATGAACGAAGCATAGTGAATGATAACTACTGTCATGCCATCTGTGAGCAAGCTTGCCTTGTGGTGTATGTCTACAACGTTAGATATTAAAATGGGGTATAATGAACTGGCTCTGTCGCGGTTACTATTAATCCCATTAAAGTTCAGAAAAGAACGTGTTTGATCCCACTAAGGCCCTTAACTTATCCATAAGAAAAGGTAGGGATTACATGTCTGCTCCCACTTAACCTTATTAACTTTATTATTTCCATTAACATGCTAGATGTCTCTACACATGCAACTTGTATTTAAATCTAAGTTGATCAGTCAAAGAAATAAATGTATTTTCATAAAAACATAAAGTTAAAGATGACACAAGAACAATCATTCATTCACATAAATACTTCATTCATTATATTAAACTTCACATAATCTCAACTACAAAGAGTTTAGCTCAGAATGAGCATAGAAACAACAACAATAATAACAAGTAAAGTAGTGATACCCATTACAATGCAATAAATACTCCTACAGACACTGTCGTGCCTCTCGTTATCACCGGTCGCCTCCTGCGACGGAATAGCTCTTCAAATGGCGCAACGACTCCTCTTCTTCTCAGATCTATTCTCTAAGTTTCAAGCATGCATTTTTAGGTTTAGGGACGTGTATTTATAGGACAATCCTTCTTGGATCGGGTGCAACCTTAATTGTGACTACTAGGCCCAATGAATAAAGGATATTCCATTTGCAAGGACCACTAATCATAGTACAATCATTTGTGATGTTGACAGCTGGAGAGCCAGCCAATTCATCCTTATCCTCCAAAGATGCCTTTCACAATGTTCTAGTACATTCCCAGATTTGTCTTCTAGCAGCGCTTGACTTGTTGACTTGTACGGAACTCAATGTCTTGACAGTCATTATCAGTAGATGCCTTTTGATGACGATCCAGAACCAAATAACATGCCTTGACATAAGTTGCCTCTAAACTAACTCTTTTTCATCAAAATTACATAATTATTCCTAATACATAATTCTAGACTCAAAACTAAATAAACTAATGAAATTGCATTAAAACATGGTTTGATCACCATATTGGCAGGAAATAACTCATGAATAAAGGCCTAAATAACACACAAATAATGTGTCATCACTCGACTCAACATTCGAGGAGCTAGTCTTCTTACTATTATGACTCTTGTGTTTTTTGGATTGTTGGGGTGCAGGATCTGTTGCAACTGTGTTGCTTGGAGCACTATTACCCTCTGAGGTAATATGCTTATGTTTCCTTTTCAAGGGTCTTTCAGGTTCAGTTCCCTACAATAAGAGTAAAAAACATAAGAACAATAAAATATGGAAAAGAGGAAGCTTAGTAAAACAATAGGTCTTCGAGTGACTAACTTCATCTTCATGAACTATTATGTGTGGAAGTTGGTTTTCTTTAGAAGGCCTAACAATGCTAGCAGTATGTTTCTCTCTCATTATCTAGCATAAGCATAGAAGACAGAATATTTAGGCATGGCTCGAATCAAAGAAAGAGGTGAGAAATTTTACCTTGTCTGTTTTTGCTTTGGTTCTGGTCTCCTCCTTTCTTCTCTCTTCTTCATCAGCTTGTCTTATGTCTTCATCATCAGCCAGGTGAATGCCTCTATTACTTTTAGGCTTTACTGTTCGAGTAGTAGGCTGTGATGGTCCTCCAGTCACCTCTTTTCCTAAGAAAGAGGTAACAAATCAGAATTCGAATAACGGGAATGTAAGAAATAAACAATTCGAATAAGGGGAATGTAAGGTGAATGCCTCTATTGTTGAAACAACGTACCTTTATTCTTGTGCTGTGCTTGTATGTCATGGATTTGCTGCCTTATAAACCCACTGTTCAGCCTGATAATGTTCGATCGAACATCCCCAACAATGTATTTATTGTAATGATTGTCCCACCAGTTGTGGAATTTTTCAGTACAATAGTATGAATGGTTGAATTCGATGGGATTGACATTATAAGCAAAATTGCCCATCCTTTTGAGATATTTGGCAAACAGGTCTTTGGACACTTCATTGCCAATCACCATATTCTTCTCGCCTTCGAACAAACTCTTGGGATATACTTCAGATAACCCAAATTGTCTCGAGACTAAGTTTGGTTGGTACCCAACCAAAACTAAGTGATTTGATTTTGACCCAATCCTGCAACTAAGGACGGTTGGGTGTAGGTAATGTTGCCATAACTCATTCACATCATCAGCATTGTCTGGGTTATTGGCTGGGAACTCATCCTGTAGCCAAGCTGGTCCTACCTTTCTGCTGACAAATGGAGCATGGTGTGGTAGAAATTGGTTGAAATTGAGAAAAATCTTCATGTACTTGATGAAGAGTTCCTAAGGGTCAGTCTCATTCGAGCTGGAAGTTAGTACAGCCAACCTAACTCCCTCGATCGAACGGTTGTTCACATCATCCTTGAATTTTTTGGGGATCTTTAGTCCCATTTCCCTAGTAAATGTGGCATTCAGCCACAATTGCAGGAGCCAGAGTGGTCCTGAGACTGGGAAGGGTGCTCCATCTTTAGATTTCTTCAAGTTGTCACAGAATTCGCCCATTGACTCGTATAGAACACCCAAGAGCAGACGACTAAGTGAAAATCCATGACCCTCATGAATTTGTATTGCTAGAGGAATGTACATTTGAGTCACTTGAAGTGATCTCGAGCAGAAAACATATTGGCATAACCACAAGGTTAGGAAAGCCACATGTTCCTCAGCAGATACTTCGCCTTCATCCTGATGTTCCTCGATGAATTTGGAGAAAGCTGCAGCATTGAGTTTGAAGTAGACATTTTCACTCGATTTGGCTGGATCGAAAGTCTCACCTTTTGGTCTCAAGCCAGTAATTGCTGCTACATCGAGCAGAGTTGGTGTCATCATCCCACAAGGAAAATGGAAGGTATGGGTGCTCCTTTCATAGAACATCATGGCCGCCGTCAGCATTTCATAATGGTAAGCTGGGCCAAACTTTGACAATTGAATAATATCATAGATTCCTGAGCGTTGCCAAAGGGAACCCCGGTCTTTTTCGACTCGAGCGAGCCACTCGATGTAGGCTGAATTATTGCAATTTGGAGCTGACCTCCACATATTATGAGGCTTTCGAAGAAAAGTGAAGTTGAAAGGGTCAGTACTAAAAATTTTAGGTTCACATGTTTTACGCATGTGAAAAAATTCAGAAATTGAAGGTTTTAGGGTAGTTTCATCTGGAAATGGACCTCCAAACGCAAACACATCATCAGCAACTGAAAAGGGAATTATTAATTCATCTTCCCAACGCGTTTGTTCCTCTTTAGTTCCATGTGGTTCAGGAACCACTTCGATATCATGAGTTTTTCGAATCGTTTGATTCCACTTACCAGCAAAGGGAACAGGGATCAACTCTTGTTGTTGTTCAGCCATTAAAACGGTTCAAAGAAGATGAACAATTGAAAGAGGGTTAGGTTTTGCGATAGATCAGAACACATATCTAATGCAACGAATAGATCTGAGATTGGTGAAGATGATTAGACGATGAGACAGCGATTTGCTTAAAGTGAACAGGTTGTAAAATGAAATGACACAAGATCTAGAACGAAAGCTATGAAGATGCAAAAAAAATGTGGAGAACTGAGTTGAAATTCGCAGAAAAGTGTTAGAATGATGACTATTGGCTATTTATAGTGTTGGTTTCAGTAGAATAAAATAAATGGAAAAGAAATTCATCTTTTCTTTCAACTTCCGCACTCGCCACGTGTCCCCTGATGAGTGAAAAAGCGAAGTAGTGTCAGTAGTGGGAAAATGCGCTGACGGTTACAGTCATGATTACCATCACGTGCAATTAATGTGGAATAAAAAACGCCAACTTTTCCATTCGAATTACTCGATTCGAAATTGGCATTTTTTGGGGGCAATTTGTTAGCCAATATTTTGGCTAAATCAGAATGAAGTTGAATATTCTTTCTGAATATATTTAATACATATTTAATCATGGGAATTTATATTTTCAATGGTTAATTAATTATGAAGGTCAAAATTAAATATATTTTTAAAAAAAAATATGAAGTCAAGTGAAAGAATATTCATAACCCTGCAAAGAGCAAAAATGTTCAAGTCTCAGGATATTTTTCTAACTCGAATAAATCTTATTCGAGTATCACCAAGGGTTGCCTCGAACTCGAGAGACAGTTTATAACTTAGCAAATGGATAAAGTGGTCAGAAAGTTCAAATTCAAATTTCAAACCATTGCAACGCTTCATTCAAGATTGATGGCTTGTGACGTTCAAGATAAGGATGAAGTGGCTGTACACATGTCAAATGGGCAATCTATGGGCGTTATTAGAACGTTATAGGATTTAGCTATAAATACTAGTTCATTTGATGTAATTAGGATCACAAATTTACATACTAAAAATCCTTACAAGTTCTGAGTACCCAAGCGTTCGAGTGAAAGGAATACAAAAGGAAACAATGTATGATCTTGTGATCACTTTCTTTTGATTCAATGCAATTTATATTCTTATGCAATTTACATGTTTTCATTTACATTTCTTGCATTTTAATTCATTGAAACATTTACTTTCCTTTGTCAAATACGTACTCATTTTTTAGTATTTTTACTTTTCTTGTCAAGCAAGTTATCTTTTTGTCATTTACTTTACTTTAAACAAACAAACTTGTTCATTTGCATTAATGAACATTGCTATTTTCAAACTTGAACAATAAATGCACAAACATGTTCCGAGATTCTCTAGTTGGTCTCTCAAGCATTGCAAACTAGCGGTTGTTTGCCAAAAATTAGTGTAAACACCGATACAATAAAATTTGTCTATTATACCATAGAAACTCCCTTAATTGTTTTACTAATAAAATGAGTCAAAAAGAAAAACTAGTATAATAAATTATTTCAAAACCTTTCTTCTCCTCACGGCTCCTTAGTCCTTTCAGATCCATCTCACCCAGTTAGTGACTTTTGTGTACTTTGCTTTTAGATTTCCATGGTTGTACTGTAGTGGTGATTGAAACACCATGGCGTCTGAAGAAGAAAACAACGATGGAATCGACAGGTTGAGCACCCTACCAAATTACATACTCCATCACATTCTATCCTTCCTCCCAACCTTAACATCCGTCTCTACTATGACCCTCGTCTCTCGCAGATGGCGAAACCTATGGAAGAATCTCGAAGTCTTTGATTTCCGTGATAAATGGAGAGAGTACAGCTTCCATAGCCCAGATGACGAATACACCGAATTGTTCATGTCCTTCACCGTTTTCGTTAACGCTGTGCTCGCTCTTCGTAGGTCAAAAATCATTCGGAAGTTTAATCTCTCTTGTGATCACATTGAGGACGATCCCTTCTTTGCTTACTCAATTAATACATGGATGACTACCGCCATCGGTCCTCACCTCGAGGAATTTCATCTCACTCTCCTTACTGCCGGCTTCAACAATCTCCCTCTCACGCTGTTCTCTTGCTCTAACCTTGTCTCCCTCAGGTAGGCAACATTTCATTTTTACTCCCTCCTACCCATAATATAAGCACCTCTGACTTAATAGTATAATTATTATGTTTAGTTTTTGTGTATTTGATTTGACTTTTCGTATTTCGATGCAAGTTAATGTACTAATAATTAGGGGTATGCATAAGGAAAAAAAAGTAATAAATGCATCTAGTAATCTATAAAGGAACTTATATTTTAGGACTAGACTTTTTTCTAGAAAGGGTGCTTATAATCTGGGACGACGGAGGGAGTATCATTTTGTGTGTTAGTTAAGTATGTCTGTAAACTTACATTTGTTGTGTGTTTTGAAATTCGCACTGAAATAGCTTAGTGACTTTCAATGTCTCAAATTAGTTTCTGTCTCTGTTGACATCCTTTTTGTAACACCGATAAAAGCACGTTGTCAACGGTCAATTTAAAACAATGACTATTTGATAAAAAATTGGTAAAGATAGAGACTAATTTGATGGTAAGTTGAAAATATCACGGTCAGTTTGATAGAAAGTGCATGATGACAGGGAATTACTGACACTAAGTGAAACAAATGTTTACGGACAGACCAAATTGTGAAACCATTTGATAAAAACAGGGACTAAATTGAGATATTTACTAAGTGAGAGACTTATTTGAGACCGAGTTAGAAAGACAAGGACCAATTTAGTAGTTTACTCATTTTCTTTTCGGTATCTGCAAATTATGAAACAACTTGCTTTTAATTACCTTAATTTGATATAGCTATAGGCACTGTAGTATAGTATAAACATATTTAACCCTAAATTTTTTACTTGCATAGTTCAGCTATTTTTTTAATTAAATTTAAGTGAGATATGATACCATCATATGAATAACATAACATCCATGTATTTTTATGTACCTCAGTCTCAATGGCTATATCTTGTTGCAATTGCAAGACACTTCGGAAATTTGCTTACCTTCTTTGAAGGTGTTGCACTTACTAGACATGGGTCACTTGGATTTGAATTCCGTGAATATGCATCTCTCTGGTTGTCCCATTGTCGAAAATCTGGAAATTTCCTTTTGTCCCAAATCTTTGGGCAAACTTCGGGTCATGTCTTCTTTAAAGAGGTTGAAAGTCACAGTTGAGAATGAGGTTGGGACTTGCTTTGAAATAGACGCCCCTGGTCTCAAGTATCTTAGTCTCACCAAGGTCATATTGGGTGATGTTGGAAACTTGCACAATGTGGAAGAAGCATATCTTGATGTATTTTCCACTTCTGAAAGTGAATCTGTTGAAATCTTACGCAGTCTCTTCCGAGCTCTTTCCAGAATTAAACGTCTAGAGCTATATAGTTCAACAACAAAGGTGACTGAATTTTCCATTATTTGTATTATATGTTGTTTTGTATTAGTAATTATTAAATAATTAGTTAATAATTATATGTGCATTTGTCTTGTACACAGTGGCTATTTGCTGCCCCTGTTTTAGATTTTCCAGAATTTTGCCACTTGCTTCATCTAAATCTCTGGCTTCTCCCTTTCAACTCAAGTTTTCTAATTGACATGCTTCAGATATGTCTTATGCTACAAACTCTCATAACATTCAACCACAAGGTTTGTTTAGTTCAAATAAAGTTTTGTTGCATGCGTTTGTTTTTTGTTTGGATCTTATATGAGTTTTCCCTTGTTGCCAGATGGATCCATCGTATGATTCATCACCTCCATATCGATGGGAGACGAAACCTAAATGTGTTCCTAAGTGTCTTGTATCCCATTTGACCTCTATTAAATTTGAAGGGTGTCTAGGAAGTTTAAATGAGCTGGAATTTACTGGCTATGTTTTGTAAAATGGACTTGTTTTGAAGACAATGCTTATCGGTGGTTTTTGGCTAAAACAACTAGAGGAGTGGTTGAAAGAAATTTCTGATCTACCAGAGCATCTATCATGTGCCAATTTAAAATTTACTGAGCTGCATCACCTATAGGTGTGAACTCTCACCATCTTTATATGTGGCTTTTTGTATTGTATTTGTATCAAAGGTGATGTTATAAATCTGCACAATTAACTCTCTCTTGTTTTTACATGCATGCTGCCAAAAAAAATTTCAACTATATTGTTTGTTTTGGGATTCCATAAATTCATACCCCTAAAGTATCTAAATTTCTTTGAGCTAATTATTTTCTCATAACTAAATCTGAGGAGAGCTATGTTTAAAAGAAGGCTAGAAATACAATTATGTGAGGAAGAAGTTATATAATATTATTAGACAACATAAAATATGAGTAATTGATAGTACAATTTGGGAGGGAAAGGGGGTGCATTCCGTGAATTTGAGAATTGGTAGATTAGGAGAGACTAGACAGACTCTCGAGTACATTCGATGTGTTGTAGTCTCTGTTGCAAGAATTTCCTTATTAGTAGGAAAAAAAAAGCATTTATAGACAGCTAGTATCAGAAATTCAGAATTACCAGAGAGTGTGGAGTGAAATTTGAAATGACTATTGTATTGACATATGTAGTATAACAAACTTATATATTCTGAAATTACTAATTGATACCAAGATCTTGTACAAACATAAATAATAACAATGTCAATTTCCTTTGAATTTACTCAACTTGTTTTTAGATGTGTTTGTTCTGGTTGTTAATAAAAACCAATTTGGTATTGTGAGAATTCGGGGAACTGAATAAAAACGATAAAAAGTGCTCAATGTTAAGATAAAGCACAACATATCACAAACATGCTTGAAGTATGCTTGGGCTTGGTGTTGAGATAAGTATCAAATGTAAAAGATTTAGACTAGAAGATTTATACTAGAAGTTAATTTGCATAAAAAGCTAGTATTCGAATTGTGCAGCTGGTAAATAAGGGCATTAGAGGGCTATTGTTATCAGTTTGTTTTCAACTAAATTTGTTATTTATGTTGCTTCCATTCTTAATTGGATTATTTAGTTGAGCTTATTACATAACTTATCAGATTTAAAATAGTCACATAATGCTAAATGGTATGCTTTATAAGACACCTGATTATGTCTATGGTTTGGTAAATTTATGCAGTAGGGTAAAGTAGTGTAGATTAGGTTGGTATTTTTTAGACATCAAGTACATGAATAATAACTTTTTTCACTCTATGTTTTTTTTTTTTTTTTGACACATTTTTCACTCTATGCTAGGCAGTGCGTTTTTCTGGCTTCACTAAAAGGTGGCATATGGAGCATAACTTACAAATATATGGAGTTTTTAGTTCAGCAAGTCGACAAGTATCTAGAAGTGGCAAATACTATGTTTTTCTTTTGGTAGACTAATATCAGAACATGGTGAACAATCCAATATAGAAATGTGGTCTGTTGAAAGAGTTCTTAAAATTGTTTGATATATTTTTTTGGAACAATTTATTAGAATGACACAATGTAGCCATTCTTATTTATCACATTCAAATATGTAATTTCCGGAGTTAATTGATTCGAGTAAAATAATGCAGCCATGATTTTGCAGACAAATAAAATTATGACATTTAGTTTTGGAATGTGAATGTCCCTTCTTTTTGCATTCATGACATGTACTTTAATTTGCAGGTTTTCCTCTAACACTACTGTTAAGTGCTCAAACCTCAGAATCAGAGCTCTGATGCCGATTGAAGTGAATGAAATGGTTACAAGAAAGAGGGATTTGAATTGTGACCATTTTAAAATTAATTTTGTATTCTACAAAATTGATCTCAAATGAATACTTGGAGAAATGTTAGTGAATTAAAAAATATGTTTGTTCTAATAACATTCTGAGCTGTGTGAGAATTCAAAGTAAATGTAAATGAAGTGGTTTGTGTGATATGTTTGCAGAAAATTAAGAGTTAAAGGTAAGAGTAAAGAGAGATTCACACACAAATTCTATACTAGTTCACCTTAATCTTGGGTTAAGTCTAGTCCCCAGGCCTGTCAGTTTGTCCACTATTATCTTGAGATACTACCGATCTCAAATACAATTTTTCTACTACTTTGATCTAGACCAACAACAAAAACCTCAAAGCTTTACGATATTAATCTACCTTAGTCCTAAAGTAACACTCAATCAATAGTTTGTAATAGTATAGGGCTAAAAATGAGTCGAGTTTGTATGAGCTTGACTCGATAAGAATTGGTTCAACTCGAAACCCGGTTCTAATTCAACATGAACTCTATTTTTAGTTCGAGTTCGGCTCATTTAAAGATAGTGAACAATTTGGTTTGGCAAGTTAGGTTCAATTTATTTTTAGCTCGAAACTAAAGTTAGATTGACACTTTTTTTTTTAACTTGAACTCAACTACATTTAAGTTTACAAATATGTTAGTTTGGCTCGTTAGCTGAAACCACATAACTCAAAAGTAAAAATGATTTTTTTATCCTTAAATAAATTAGAATTGATAACAATTTTTAATGAGAAACCACATATAATTCAATAGTGTTTGTCTTAATTTTTTAAAGTATTAGATATATTCAATAAAATTGCAGACGAGCGTTTTAACCTTCATAGGAGTAAAAGAAACTTCACATTTTAACCTTCGAACGATGTTTTATTCAACAAAAAATCATGAAGGGTGAGAGAAGAGTGTGAGGGACAAAAAAATTGATTTTAGACAACGAAATGTTTTTTCAATTTAACACATTTGCTGCCTACACAACGAGGGATAAATTTAGAAACACAGGGAGAGCACAAGGATGCCGTGAAAGTAATTTTATTTATTTTATTTATGAGATTTTTATCGGGTTGGACCTTAAGCAGATAAAGCCCATAAAGACAAGCCCAAAATGGCCCCAAAAGGCACACCAAGAGAACAATATAAACTTCGCTGGTATTAAACCCTAATTTCTTCTCACCGTGCGCATGTTCTGAGCTTTCTGACCACTCTCCGAGAGACTCCGACGCGGCGGTTACTGAACAAGATTCCAATATGAAGGTTTTCTTCTACTGTAACCCTACCTCTCGTTTCTTTTCTTGTTTCCATTGCTTTGTGATTTCACATTTTGTTATGCGTTCGTAGCTAAGTTTCTGCATTTGATTTCAAGTTTTGTTTGTGTTCGTTGCTGAATTTTTGTTTGCAATTTTTTTTTCAGTTCAATGTTGCGAATCCCACCACTGGATGCCAGAAGAAGCTCGAGATCGATGATGACATGAAACTGTAAGCTCTTAACTCACTTTCAATGCATTTTAGTCAAAGTTTGTTGCAACTATTAGTGTAGGAGTTAAGGATGTGATTTTTTGAGAAAGTGAAATGAGAGAGTGTAGACAATTTAGAATGGTTAATTTTACTGATTAGCTAGTTTAATCTTTTTAACACATTGTGTAGTGAATTTGTTTTTGATGATATATTATATTGTTTATTATGTAATGTAATTATATCTCAAAACATATACTTTAATCTATTATTTGCATCTCAAAACATATCTCACACAAGTACACAGCCCAAGAGATTTAATGACTAAACATACAAATATAAATTAAAGGCCAAATGCATGTAGGGGTCCTTTAAGTTTTGACTTTGTACCATATAGGTCCTTGAAGTTTTTTATTTGTAACATATCGATCTTTTTAGTGTTTTTTTTTTATCATAATAGATATGTCCTTATAAGTGTTTGACTGGAAGGGTAACTATGCAACAATTTAAACACTTAAAGGACCTATCTGGTACATAAAAAACTTAAAAGGATCTATCTGATACAAACCCAAAACTTAAAGGACCCTTGGATATTTGCTTAAATTAAAATGAACAAAAGTTTTGTTTTGACAAAGTGGTTCCTTAGTACTTGAAAAGCCCATGAGAAGTAATGGCCTAACACACTATAAATTTACGAATTTTACAAGAAATTAGAATATTTTTCATATTTGTAGAATTTGTAAACTTTGAGGAAGCCATCTTTTGTATTGTATCATGCTCAGATTTATGATTAACTTAATATTCACGGAAATATGTAATTTGCCCTGAAGATATTAACTGGAGATGTGTCTGGTCTTTTTATCTTAACACTCCTAACTTTAAATTGCAGACGAGCATTTTGGGACAAGAGGATTTCCCAAGAAGTCAACGGAGATGCACTTGGTGAGGTATGTTCATTTGCTCAAACCTCAAATGTCTGCTGCAAAATTTCGCAGAATATATTAGTGGTATTTACCATTATATCGTTGCTGCTAACAGGAATTTAAAGGCTACGTCTTTAAAATTACTGGAGGCTGCGACAAGCAAGGCTTTCCAATGAAGCAGGGTGTGTTGACTCCTGGCCGTGTTCGTCTTCTGCTTCACAGAGGTAGGTTTTTTATGTAGCTTGCCAATATAAGACTTAGGTTTGATCGAAAGTTTACTTTTTATTGTTCACCATAAGTGTTTTGACTGCCTATTTGATCATAAATTACTATTATTTTATCTTTTGAATATGTTTCAATATTATAACCTACATCTTTTTTTATTAAAAAAAATTCCCAGTGTTATTCATATGCTGTATTTGTCTTATGTTAAGAGTCACCACATCTCAACAGATGTTAATTTGTTTTCATTGTTTATGAACAGGAACTCCTTGCTTTCGTGGATATGGTAGGCGTAATGGAGAGCGCAGAAGGAAGTCTGTTCGTGGGTGCATTGTTAGCCCTGACCTCTCTGTTCTTAACTTGGTAATTGTGAAGAAGGGTGAGAATGATTTACCTGGCCTGACCGATGTTGAGAAGCCAAGGATGAGAGGTCCTAAGAGAGCATCAAAAATCCGAAAACTGTTCAACCTGTCTAAGGATGATGATGTGAGGAAGTATGTCAACACCTACCGTAGGAAATTTACGACAAAAGCTGGTAAAATCTCCTATACTTGTAACTTTTCTGTCAGTTGTGTCATTGACTTCTTGCTTATTAAAATGTCTGACATGCATGAAGAAGACAGACATAATGAGAAAAAGGTTAACCTGTTCATAACTTATAACTTGTTGAGAACCCCATGTGTAACTTTCTATTTAACTACTATCAATCTCTGGATGCAGTATGATTCAGATACAGTTCACACGATTATAATTTAAATGAATGTGAACTGTTCGTTGTTGTACTTCATTCATTAGAAGACATTCTTTACTGTTAGAGTAGAGTGTGGGATTTTGCTCGTGTGGCCTACCCCACTTTAGATGTAAGGTGCCACTAAAAAGTTTGTGCTATATTTGTTGATTGACTTTAGTCCTTGGATAGTATTTATAGAGTCAATTTGGTGACACTTTTTAAATGGTGCACCCATTTGATTTAGAAGATACCGACCTGAAGCATGCCTGATAAGAAATTATATTCTGTATTTATGATATGATAAACTCCCGCTTGAATAAAAATTCAAATGCATTTTGTCCAGATTTCTTGTTAAATGCATTTGACTTTTTGGATAATTTTTGCTTATATTTCATTCGGACCATATAAATCATTTGGATTTTGGACTCATATAGTCTATTGTGATGTGTAGTCTAAATAGTACTTGTTATTTGGTTGCAGGGAAAGAGGTGAGCAAAGCTCCCAAGATACAAAGATTGGTTACTCCTCTTACACTCCAAAGAAAGCGAGCAAGAATTGCTGACAAGAAGAAGAGAATTGCTAAGGCAAAATCAGAGGCAGCTGAGTACCAGAAGCTTCTTGCTTCCAGGTTGAAGGAGCAGAGGGAGCGTCGCAGTGAGAGTTTAGCAAAAAAGAGATCCAGGATTTCCAGTGCTACTAAGGCAGCTGTCACTGCATAGGCTGTTGTCGGATACAAATATTTGGTGAAGTTCAATCATCACCGCAGTTTTTGGTACTGTTATTTTGTGATGTCGTTGACATGACAAATATGCATATGATTTTTGCTACTTTCCCGAACATTGAATTATTGAAGTGTCATTTGTTAAATTATTTTTGACCTGTTGAAATATGTATCCATTTCACTTCCCGCATTATCTCAGTTATATCCTGCCTTTCATAATCCATTTTTATGCATTGAGTTAATAGCTTGGTGACTCGTAACCATGACCATCGAGCTACGACCAGCCTTGAAATGAACAGTTTATCATTTTATTTGGTTGTATGGTATTTCTTTCGGGTGGTAACATCCTTCTAGTGTTGTTTCCTCTATTCACCAACTCTATTTTAGAAAACTTCTTGCATATATAAACTTTTGTTGAGTGGAGTTTTGAACTTGATACAGACTACAAAAAATCAAACTAATACGCAGTTTTCCATTGTTCAATGAACTTGGTATTTGACTTGTAAAATTAAGGGATTATTTGTGTGGAAATTATGTCATGGTAAATGAGTTTGATAATGATGTTTACTGCTGTTTTTACCTTCAATAAATTAGCCTCTTGTTAAGCACAATAAGCTAGTTAATAGCTTATAAATTATAAGTTCGTGTGATAGATAGTTATTTTTTCTAGCATGTTTATTACTTATTTTGATAAGCTACTTAGAGTTACTTATAACTTGTCATTTTTTTCCCCTCTCAATATTAATGATATTTTAATTTAAAATAACTAAATATTAGTTCGACAATTGTTGTATTATATATTTCATATTTTGGTTTTTCTGCACATGTTAAGAAATTTTAAATAGAAAATTTATATTGCAACTTGTACATTTTATATTAAATGCATAACATTTTAGTAAATAGTTATTGTTTTTAATAAAAAGTTACTACTTTTAGTTATCTTTTTTTTTTTCGACAAAAACTTTTACTTTTAGTTATCTTAACATGTGTAATATTGCGTATGTTACATGTTTTTAAGTTAGTTTAATTGTTAATTTTGTATTCAATCAATTATTTTATGCTAGTTATAGTTGTAAGTTAATTGGTTATAAGCTATATGTTATTTTTTATCAAATAGAGTTCATTTATTCAATTTTTTAAATAATTAAGTGTATAAAATATGACATGACATTACCCGGAAAAAATTGGAAGGTCTATCGGGTTTCTTTATTATATACATTATGATAATTCTACGGAACATTGGTGCATTGTCAAGAAAAACTACTTTGATGCCATTTAATTAGAGCTTCTCTAATATTGTTGTTTTGTAGAAATCTTTTTTAGGTTAAATTATGTTGTTCGAATCTCATTGACAACAATAATTCAGTTTTTATAACATTTTATAGAAATCTACTTTTTTTAGACTCCTTTTTTTGTAGAGATTTTTTTAGCATAAGAGTTTTTTTTATCAACCTGTAAATCTACCATTTTTAGAGAGAAAATGATTCTATTTTGTTTTCACTCGATCAAGATATTATATATTAGTTATAATAATATATTAGAAATGATAGACTATTTTAATTAATGTTTTAAATTATTAGTAAATTTGGCCTTCATAACACAAAAGTTTTAAGTTCGTCCCTGTCCTCGAGGTGATAAGTGAAATATCCGAAGTTCGAATTTTAACTTTTGCATATAAAAGGTGATATGTTCCTGTCAACTCAACTAAATTTACAAAATACTTTTTGTTCACTATCTTCATTTAAAATAATTAGAAATACTTTGCACCATGCAAACCCATAAGCGTTTGTTATTTAAATTTTGCATTTGTATGAAATATCAAACCGATAGAATTGATTCAAAAAAGAGTGTTTACTTTTTCTCTTTGTGGATTGGGTATGTTATTTGGTATGTTTTTTATGTTCTCTACCCCTCATTTACTTTTTGGGCCCCTATTTTTAGAGCCCTATGCATTAGCCCATGTAACGGATGATTGACTTTGCCTAGTTGAACAATCACAAACCCTAATCACAAAATCTCACATCGAACCTATAATTTCATCATATCACAAACTGAAAGAGCCAAACAAGTACAGCGGCAATCATAATAGAGAGTTATTCAATCACCCTGCACCTCTCACCCTTTAGACACCCATTTTCCCACCTCTCTAAATTGTAAACCAACCTTATAAATTCTTGTTCGTTCAATTAATTTATTGAACCATCACTTATAGAATCTAAATTTCACTCACAATACGCTCAAATATTTCACACTGAGCGCAATCTCTGTCTCGATCAGGTAAAAGAATCACAAAATCTGAAGTTATTCATTTTGAGGCTTTATTTGATAGAATTCTCTGCTATATTTCCTGTCTTTATTTGATTTGTTATATTTTACTCAAAACTGTGTTTTTTATTTGATGCATTTTGATATTCTGTTTGTGTGATATTTCAAATTTAAATTTGGTTATCATTTTTGTTTGATCAGTCAATTAGATTTGTGAAATAGTATTATATTCATTTTGATTAAATTTGTTCCACGTTTTTTTATTACAATTTGTTCCACTTTTCTACTTGTATCATTTTGTATTCTATTTGTTCTAATTTTACATTTATTTACTTTAGCAAGATTTGGTTGATTTGGATGGTTTTGTCTCTTGTGAAAGAAATTCAACATGTGAGAAGAGTTGCAACTCATTTTGTCAAAGGTATGTTTTGTGATTTATAATTAATTAATTTACAATGCTTTCATTTTAAGTTCTTTGTAAAAACATTCATGTTTATACTGCTTTCATGTTTATAAAAACATGCATGTTTATAAGTATTTAGAGGTCTTGTTCAAAAATAAAAAACAGGTCAATAATAAATAAGTGCAAAAAAAAAAAAAAAATTAAAAAAACCACATCTTTAATTTGAAATACAAATAACAGTAAAAAATTGTAACTAATATAAAAAGATTCACATTCTAATAATCAATAACAATATAATAGTTTTTGACTTACATAAAACGAGTCATTCTACACAGACAATTGTCATGTGAATAGTAAATAAAATTATATATACGATATCTATATTAAGAAAATAATTCATACCTTTAAAATGTTTTAATATATTAATAGGTCTCATATTTCTTTCAAGCAACACATTCTTTTTTTTGTGCAAAAGCAACGCATTCTTTAATAACCTTAATTAATACTATTTACTGATATTTTTTTACATTTTACAACCCTTGTATACTAATACTATATTACTATAACCTATAATTTTTTTTGTGGCACTCACTTTTAAGAGGCCTTGGGCCAAGCCCATGCTGCACATGCATGAGGCCCGACCCTAGTGCTAGTATTATAATTTAATTACAAATTATTGTTACACCACATAATTATAATATACTTCACATTGCATTGATATCATATCATATGAGACACAAAGGATCGTTTCACCACATACAATTAAGTTCACTTCCAACAAAATTTTAGTGTAAAAATTAATTTTATAGTAAAAAATTACAATTTATAACTTCAAGTATAACCAATTGAAATGCAGAATTAATTCTACTTCAAAGAAATCAAACATGTCTGAATCAATTCTACACGTTCAGAATCAATTTTAATCTCTCTAAAATTGAAACCAAACATATACTAAAATTGAAACAGGAAATGAAATTTTGCATTGATTTTCTCTTCTACTCATCCTAAATCCCCCAAGAAAGGTACTCTAAGATATTCCCCCAGTGGTTTAGGTTCAGTAATAACCAAAACATTTGTATTAGTCCCTACATAAGACACTGCATTATTACTACAAGCTGGAATAGCACTAGAAATATGAGATTTTGGTAACAAACAATTAGCAAGAAGTGCTTCTCCAGTAGAAATAAAGTGATTATTTTCCCAATAATTATAAGCTGGTAGAATGTAATTCACTGCCTCTAGATCAATTTCGAATAGATCCTCATCATCCTCTTCCATTCCAAAATCTTGAAAAACTCTAATGTTTTCCTCTGAAGTCATATATGGTTTGTTTTGTGGTATAAATAATAAACTAAAATATGTTAAAGTTGTTTACAAAGAATGTTAATGTATGTATGTACATTTATATAGTGAGAAGTGAGAATTAATTATTAGGATGTTAAGGTGGGTGGTGGCAAGTAGAACAATCTTCAACAAATATAAGTGGGAATTTCAGGGCAACTGCTACAACTTAATTCAAAACTTGTGTTGTTGACATTTATTTTAGTAACATATTTGATTCACTATCACCAAAATCATAACATGATGAAGTCAAACGTAGAGCTACCTACCCAACAAAAATAGAAAAATGTTGACATCATGCCATGAGTTAAATTACATATAAGATTAAGAGTGCATTTGTTTTTGTTTAAAAAAGGTAATTATTTTTTTTTATTTTAAAAAATAATTTTATGATAATTAAATTAAAATATTAAAATATATTTTGAATTAATCTTTTAATAAATTTAAAGAGTGATTTTTATATTTAATAACTTAAATATTCATGTTAGATCCTAACCAAATAAAATGTTAATGTTAGATATTTTAACTTAATAAAAAACACGATTTTTAAAAAAAGCTATATCTATAAAATAATTTTTACGAAAATAATTTAAAATACTTTTTTTGAAATTTTATGATATAAAAAAATTGTAACAAAATTATGAAATACTTTTTTTTTTGACGAAAAATTATGAAATACTTAAAACAAAATTTTAAGATAAGCAATATTTAAAGCCAATTATTTATTTGAAGCTTTTATAAAATATTCTTTATTAAAAACATTTTAACGCAAAATCAATACACTATAAAATCATTTTCAAAAAATCTAAACAAAGTACCCTAAATAATGAAAAAGTAATTAGCTATGAAAATAAAATGTTGGAAAATAATTTAAAATTTTCATTTATATGAAACATCAGTCGATATAATTAATCCAATAAAAATAAAAAGAATGAATCGATATAATTTTTTTATCAGGTAGTTTGGTAACTAGAATATCATCTTTTAAGATGGTTCAAACCCCACTCTCTACATATTACATACAATGTCCTTACCAACTAGACTAAGTTCATGGAAACTCAACCGATAAAATTTTAATTGCAATAAATGCTACTCTATCCGTTCCACAATATATGACTTAGTTGACCATTTCACATACTTTAAAAACTCATTTATGGGAATCTGCATTCCATAAAGTTTTATATAGACTTTGTTAAAAGATGCAAATATTTAAGGAATATCTAATTATGTGACAAGTGCCAACCATTTTTAAAAAAAATATTGGGAATTAAAAATTCATTTTTATATTCTCGTTTAATTTGTTTCTTGAAAATAAATTTTGATTCATTTGAAAAAGAAATATTTTTGTCTATAAGATTTATCTCAATGGAAAATGACGATATTTTTAAGCTGAATAATTTTACATGTTGTAGTTGTGTGAGTTACAATGTTGTTTATCATGGTATACAAATCCAAAAGAAAGAAATTTTTTTACTTAAATAAAAAATTCTTAAAAAATATAATTAATTTGGTCAATGATTCAAAAAATATATACAAATTCAGTCAAAAATGTATTCTAATATTTTTTAACCAGAAAAATATTTTGTAATTATTAATTAACATGTGTTAAAAAAATATATCAACATATTTTGGTCAAGAAAAATTTAATACAAATAATTCTACACCTAGTCTACATCCTTGAGTTTTTTGCATTTAAATTAAATAAATAACATATCATTAAAAACCCTTAAAAATCAAATCAGGTAAAAGTGATGACACATTCATACATTTAGCAATTTTCTTAAATCAATTTTTTTTTTCAACAAACTTCATAAACACAACACGACACAGTAGCAACAATATTTCTCTTCTTTACTTCATATCAATAAAAAAAAACAATTGTAAGAACAACAACATGGTTTAGTAAAAAAAAAAAAAGAACTACAACATGGATTCTCAAAATCCAAACCTAGCTTCCCTTTCATCTCCAGGTCAATTGAACCTAAGCAGCATGTCTCAAGAAGAACTCAGGATCATGAGCAACATTGATCAACATCAAATATCATCGTAACTTCACCTGTCAGATCAGCAGTGTTGTTTTGGACTCGTTGAAGCTCTTTGCTAAAATTTCTTCGAAAAGCTCAATGACACGGTTTAAATCACAGTACATTATTGTTGTAGTTGTAATAGATTTTGTTGATCAATGTTGCTCTTGATCAGGAGTTCTTCTTGAGACATGCTGCTCAGATCGAGTATTGGAAAACTACTTAGGTTCAGTTGAGGTGGTGATGAAGGCGAAAGAGTGTTTAGGTTTTGAGAGTCCATGTTATTGTTGTGTTTTATTTATTGATATGACGTGACGAAGAAAATATGTGAAGGCGTCGTATTTATACTGATGAAATACATGTTTGAAACATCGAATTTTAAGGGATATTTCATTGAAAATAGAAGGGAGATATTGTTGGTGTTGTGTCGTGTTGTGTTTATGAGGTTTGTAGAAAAAATATTTTGATTTAAGAAAATTGCTAAATGCATGGATGTATTATGTATCACTTTTACCTAATTTGGTTTTTAAGGTTTTTTCAATGATATGTTATTTATTTATTGTAAATGCAAAAAATGCAAGGATATGGATCAGGTGCATTGTTTGTATTAAAATTTTCTTGACCAAAATATGTTGATATATTTTTTTGACACATATGTTAATTAATAGTTATTAGAAAACATTTTTGATTGAATTGATATATATACTTTTTGAATCATTGACTAAATTAATTACATTTTTTAAGAATATTTTAATTAAGTAAAATTTTTTCTCTTTCTTTTGGATCTGTAGATAATGTGATAAATAATATTGTAAGTCACACACCTACAACATGTAAAAATATTCAGCTTATAAAAATATTCCCAAGAAACAAATTAACTGAGAATATAACAATGAAATTTTAATTTCAGATATTTTTTAAAATAGTTATCGGCCCATAATTAGATATTCTTTGAAAAATTTGCATCCTTTAACAAAGTCTATATAAAATTTCATGGGAATGCACCCTCCCATAAATAAATTCTCACCATTGAAAATAAAATTGTGAAAATAATAAGAGATCTTGATAATTGATCTCCATGTTGACTTTTTATTTAAGCAAATGCGTAGAAGGAAGACGTCTACAACATCCTAAATAAATAAAAATAAAAAAGAATACAAAATACTAAGAGGACAAAACCAACATCCAGTCAAACCACAAAATCAACTAAAATGAAGATTCAAAACAACTAAATACAACAAAAGTGGTCTAAAGAAATACAAAGCAAAGGCGCACACACACAAACACTTAAAAATTGTTGTGTGAACTCTCTCATGTCAAAATGGCGAATGAATCGAGACCTTGGGCAAAAAATGCTAATCTATATGTTAATAGATCGTAAATAATTTTTTTATTACAAGGGCTGCTAACTTCCTCCCATGTGAGAAATGGGGGTGGGGGGCGGGCGAGTAAAACATGTGGGAGGAGACTTGCTAACTTCCTCCTACATAGGAGAAAGTTAGCAATCCCCAATACATAGAGGGCATATTAAGTGAGAGGAACTTTTATTGTGAGAGATGAGAGGATTAACTCACAGCCCTTGGATAAAATCAAACGGTTCACATGCATATACACTTCTCTCTCTGTCATCGCAGATAATTATTTTCTTTGACTTTTGACTTTGAGTATCCTTTTTGTGTCTCCTCTCTCGCTGTTGCATTTTCACTCCTTCGCTTTCATCATAAATCATGAGCAAGGTCATTGTTAAATCATCAACTATATAATTTTCTTTTATAAAAAATTAGTTGGGTTACTTTGAAACAATCACTTTTAAAGTTGGTCATATTAGTTGTCCCATGCATGGTTCAAGTTATCAATTATATTCACAATTCTTCACGAGTTACAAAGACTCCCTTAATTGTATATTTAAAAGAGAAAAAAATAAAATATTTTGACAAAAGAAAGTGAAGAAATACTACAATTTGGTTTATTATGTAAAAATAATACTACATCACATAAATAAATAAATGTTGAAAGTTAAGAGATTAAACTGAAATGAAATTAAGAGTGTGATATATGATATGAAGATATATTTCATAATTATCCAAAAAAAAAACCTAAAATATATAATAAATGCAAATTATTTATAACGCCTTATATCGATTGACTAGTATATCGAATGAAACATACATAATTGAATCCAAATACATTTAAAATTACAGAAAAAATAGAACTCAATTACAATATACAACCATTACTTATTTCAAGCATTCTAAAATACACAGCGGAAATTTGAATTCATGTACAAAAAATTCATGAAATAACTAAATTGAACAATACAAGAAAATTATAACATCCAATATCTCATTCACTATAGCTCGATCAATAGCTCAATCCATTGCTTAACCTGTTATCTGAAGAAAAAAAATATAAAAGGATTTGGGTGAGTGATCGACGATTTGTGTATCAATAAATATTTTATAACTGCAAGTGCACAGTTTCGTCGTTGAGTTTTAAAATATATCGAACCACAGAGACCAACAGTCGAACTACCGTATTTCTGTCGTTGCGGTGTAAATCTAAGGCTAATAGATGTTTAGGGTTGATTGGAATTTTAAAAGAGAATTAAAATTAAGATTTAAATTAATTAAAGCGGGATATCGGTATGTAACTTAATTAACCTTCGGGAGCTTAATAAATTAATAGCGTGCTTGAAAATGGGTTTATCTTTCAGAAGAACTTTCTTAATTCAAAGGTTTAAACCTCACACTCTCGTTTTGTTGATAAAAACCATACTTTCTAAGCTAGGAGTTTTACTGTCACTTTTCTACCACCTTAGCTTCGAAAATATATTTTGAAAATCAATTAGTTCTAATTAATCCTAACGTGGCTCTCGCTCCTTCAAAGATTAATATAAAATTCCTACTATCTAGTTAAAACCTCAACCTCTCGCTCTATTAATTTTAACCTTAATCGCTTTATATTACTCTCGTTCAAAAGCTTAGGAGTTTTAAAATTAGGAATTCGAATCAGAAAAATAGTTTAGGAAGTGCGCGCTAAGTCATTACTAAACTCCCTTCGGAGAATTAATTTACATACCGATATCTAGGAAATTAGCCAGACATAAAGCAAGAAACAAATAAATAAAAGTTGTAAATTAAATAAAGCATAAATAAATAATTAAATAAAAGCATTAAAAAGAACCTGAAATAAAATTCTGAATAAACTTGAATTAAAATTGACGAAAATAACCAGTACAGAATTCTTGACAGGAAAGTGAAAACAGAACTGAAAACGGATTCCCGGTGTGGAAATACCGTTACAGTTACTGTAACTAGAAACCTAAACTGACAGAAAACTGAAGGAAATAATGCGTGACCAGATCTGATTTTTGAGCTACTATTTATAGGAGCATTTTTGAATTGCACGATCCTCTTTTTAGGGAGAGAAAACGGATCAGACGAGTGCCACTTCCCCACGTTACGCGAAAAGTTGTTTTGCTGAATTTGGGCTTCTGTGGCGAGCGCCACCAGGCCAAAATCTGGGCTTGGCTGATTTTGCTTGATTTGCACCCCTTTTCGCTCCATTTTTGACCCTTTTTGCTCAATTCTCTTCTCCGACCTATTTTATTCGACAAAACTGAAAACAAAACAAATACCAACATAAAAACAAACAAAAGAAATAAAAACATATGAAAATGCAACTAAAATTCACCTAAACTAAGCTAAAAACACGATATGATTTCGTGTCATCAAATTCCCCCACACTTGAACCATTACTTGTCCTCAAGCATAAAAGAATAGTGAACTGCATAGCACAAGTAAAGACACATGACACGATCATCCTAATCGTACGTGGTTGCCGGCTAAGCCATGAAAATCAAATAACAGTACAAATAACAAGAACACCGTGATGACACAAGAGACTCCCATTATATGAAAACAGATCTGAAATATTTCCTCTTGACTCTACCTCTCACCTAAGTTTCATTTACCCTTTTCATTCTAGCGCAATCACATTAAGCCCGTTATCTTGTACACGCCCATGGTAGGAAACCTGTTAGTGATTATGATCGTCATATAGCGAGGGGTGCTGATAACATAAGTTTGGTAACCCTTATTTGCTTTACCCACTTCGCAGTTGCGGGGGATCGGATCGTAACCCGCCCTACCAAGTTCAGAATCAGACATCTCTGAACCAACTACTAATGAGTTTCTATACTATGGTATTTTTTTCCTTCTCATGTTTCAACATTTGCTGAATTTTCATCAATTATTTCAAGGAATCAACCAATAGTATTCATAACATTTATAATAAAAATCATTCACTTATTTTCTTCGGTTTCCCACTTAGTTTGTGCCTTGAGATGGTGCCGACTGCTAGATAAACTACTAAGGGTTCATTAAAACTCACGTTCAAAGCTTTATCAAAACTAGTACTCAAATCAGTTCTACACAATTCAGGGAATCTAAGGTGTTAAAACGGTATTAATTTTATCTAACCGTTACCCAAATTCCACAAAATAGCCTAGATAGTGCAAACAACCTATATACTTTGAAACAATCAATATCAAGCATCAGAACTCAATACTTTTGCTTTTCACAAGAAAAATTTTGGTATGGCTCCAGAAATGGGAAAATCAGACAATAACAAGACCAACACGCAAAATCAACTCAATCTCTAAGTGAACTAACCTAAGGTTTTATTATGCATGCAAAACTAAATGATCGAAAAATAAAGGAAAGCGATAAAGCTTCCTCCCCCACACTTAAATCGAGCATTGTCCCCAATGCAACGACTAAAGGTGAGTTTGGAAGGGTACAACCTGAGTAGCTAAGCTTTCACAACTGTAGAGTCGTCGAGCGTGCTATCTCTTTATTACCTGCAAAATAAAATGAACTAAAAAGAAAAACATTAAATTCAAAATCAGCTGGTTGCCTCCCACCAAGCGCTTTGTTTAAAGTCGGTGAGCTCGACTTCAAAGAGGGTGACTTAATTCACGTTTTGGCGGACAGGGCAGATAGGTTAAAATTTGAAAGAGTAATGTCACTATCCTTAAGGTTGTAATGTTTCAACCGCTGTCCATTAATTGTGAACGTATCACCGGAGTCACTCTTTATCTCAATCGCCCCATGAGGATATGTCTTAGAGATTGTAAAGGGGCCTGACCACTTGGAGCGAAGTTTTCCAGGAAAAAGTTTAAGTCTCGAATTAAAAAGAAGTACTAGCTCTCCTACCTTAAACTCTCTCCTAGATAGACGCTTGTCATGCCATTTCTGTGTTCTTTCCTTATAGATTCTGACATTCTCATAAGCGTCCAACCTAAGCTCTTCTAACTCATGGATATCCAAGGTCCTTTTCCTACCGGCGGTGGTGTAATCAAAATTGAGGGCTTTGATAGCTCAATAAGCTTTGTGTTCTAGTTCCACCGGTAGATGGCATGGTTTGCCATAAACAAGCTTGAAGGGAGTGATCCCAATTGGGGTCTTATAGGCTGTCCTATATGCCCACAATGCCTCATTCAGTTTTAAAGACCAATCCTTCCTAGAGGTTGCAACTGTTTTTTCAAGAATTTGCTTGATCTCCCTATTGGAGACCTCCAATTGCCCACTTGTTTGTGGGTGATAGGGAGTTGCTATACGGTGTCGGACCCCATATTTAGATAACAATCTTTCAAAGATCCTAGAGATGAAATGGGAGCCACCATCGCTGATGACAAGTCTCGGCACACCGAACCTAGGGAAGATCTGGTTCTTAAACAGTCTAATCACTACTTGGGCGTCATTGGTTGGAGAGGCAACAGCCTCGATCCATTTGGACACGTAATCAACAGCCACAAGTATGTATTTATTACCAAAAGAAGTTGGGAATGGTCCCATGAAATCTATCCCCCATACATCAAATACTTCCACTTCAAGGATGCCATGTTGAGGCATTTCATCGCGCCTAGAGATGCCACCAGCGCGTTGGCACTGAACACAACTCTGTATGGCAACATGGACATCTTTCCAAATAGTGGGCCAATAAAGGCCGGCTGGCAAAATCTTAGCGCAGGTTTTGGAAGTACTTGCATGTCCCCCATATGGCGCAGAATGACAGTGAGTGATAATGCTTTGCGCCTCATCTTCGGGGACACATCGACGGAAGATTCCATCGGCACCTCTCTTGAAAAGAAGAGGGTCATCCCAATAGTAATGTTTTAGATCACTAAAGAACTTCTTCTTTTTCTGGTAAGTTAAATCTGGCGGAAGGACTCTCGCCGCTAGGTAGTTGACAAAGTCAGCATACCATGGCAGTGAGTCCCTCGTACAGACAGAGTTGACAACTTCAGTGTTGTCTTGAATCAAAGGGCACTCGGAGACGACACTCTCCATAAAGGCTATAAGCCCCTCATACGGGAAGTCATCATTTATGGGCACCTTTTCAAGCGCCATTCCCTCCATTCTTGACAAGTGGTCCGCGACTGTGTTGTCAATCCCTTTCTTGTCTTGGATCTCTAAATCAAATTATTGAAGGAGCAAGATCCATCTCAGGAGCCTTGGTTTGGCATCCTTCTTGTTCACTAGGTACTTAATTGCGGCATGATCTGTATAGACAATGATTTTGGCCCCTATTAGGTAGGAACGGAATTTGTCAACCGCAAACACAACAACCAGGAGTTCTTTTTCTGTGGTGGCGTAGTTCATTTGCGCAGGGTCTAAGGTCCTACTAGCATAGTAAATAGCATGAAGCTTCTTATCTTTCCTTTAACCTAAGACTGCGCCTATAGCATAGTCACTAGCGTCACACATGATCTCGAAGGGTAAGCTCCAATCAGGTGGCTGCATGATGGGTGCAGAAACAAGAGCTGCCTTTAATTGTTGGAATGCCCTTAGGCACTCCTCATCAAAAATGAACTCGACATCTTTCATTAGATGCCCGGTTAATGGCTTTGTAATTTTGGAGAAGTCCTTAATAAATCGCCGATAGAAATCGGCGTGTCCTAGAAAGCTTCGGACTTCCCTCACAGATTTGGGAGGTGGTAGATTCTCTATGACTTGAATTTTAGCTCTATCTACCTCAATCTCTTTGTTGGACACTATACCTTTAGGTTTCCATGGCCACTTATCAAGTGCTCTCACATACCCCTCACTCTTTCTCTTTTTTCTCCTATAGGGCGGTTCCTCTTTCTTGCCCTTCTCTAGACTTTTGTGTTTTGGGAGAAAAGAAGATTTACTTATTCGAGGTGGGGGTTCTGGTTCAATTTCAGCTGTCCTCCTTTCCTTCGACTTAGTATTTTCACTCACCTTTCCGAGTGTTACCCTCATCCTCTTTGTACTAATGGCTCCCTTAAAATTTCTTTCCCCCAATTTCCTCTTTCTTTTTGCGCTCTCAACCCCATGTGTGTAGATGTTTACATTTTTTACCTTTCCACATGTCTGGGGTTTTGGGTCCACTCTAGCCTCTACTAACCTTTGGGGAACAATGATTGGGGAGATATAGGAAGCATGGAAAACACACACTGTTCCCTTCTCTACCTCTTTGATTACCTCTCTAGGGAGGGGTATTGGCGATGTTTCTTCGATCTCCACTCTTTCCTTGCCAAAACTCTCGACAACATTATCGTCTTTACTAGGCATCTCAATCTCGCTTTCACTGAAGTTTGCTACAACGTTTACTTGTCTCTCATGAGAGAGTTTTATGGCTGACCGAGCGAGCTGGGAGATTTGCGTCTCCATTGACTCTTGGTCAGTTGCTATTGAGTCGACCATATCGTTGAGCTTCTCTAGGGCTTTGATATATTCGAGATTGCGTAGCCTAATCCTTTCATTTGCGAGGGTTTGTACTCTCATAAATTCTTTAAATTGTCACTCTATCTTAGCATTAGCGGAGGTTTCCATAAATTCATTAAATACCGCTAATAGGCTAGGACTCACGGATTCTTCCGGTTCCTCGAAATGTTGGGGATAGTAGTCGTACTGAGAGTTAAGGTATTGTCCCTCAAAGTATGGGGACGGTTGAGGCTGGTAGTTATAATGGAAATTGTGATTAGGGTAGTTGAAATTTTGAGGATAGTCATTATAAAAAGGATTTGAGTTATACATTTTAAGCTCAAAGGACTTATCCTAAATTTGTTAATTATTTATTTTTTTATTTTTTTCGATTTTTAAATTTAAAAACGCCTTAGTCTCTACGGTGTAACGACGGAGTTAAGATATCGACTAAATTGGTCCCCGGCAACGGCGCCAAAAACTTGATCGACGATTTGTGTATCAATAAATATTTTATAACTTCAAGTGCACAGTTTCGTCGTTGAGTTTTAAATGATATCGAACCACAGAGACCAACAGTCGAACTACCGTATTTCTGTCGTTGCGGTGTAAATCTAAGGCTAATAGATGTTTAGGGTTGATTGGAATTTTAAAAGAGAATTAAAATTAAGATTTAAATTAATTAAAGCGGGATATCGGTATGTAACTTAATTAACCTTCGGGAGCTTAATAAATTAATAGCGTGCTTGAAAATGGGTTTATCTTTCAGAAGAACTTTCTTAATTCAAAGGTTTAAACCTCACACTCTCGTTTTGTTGATAAAAACCATACTTTCTAAGCTAGGAGTTTTACTGTCACTTTTCTACCACCTTAGCTTCGAAAGTATATTTTGAAAATCAATTAGTTCTAATTAATCCTAACGTGGCTCTCGCTCGTTCAAAGATTAATATAAAATTCCTACTATCTAGTTAAAACCTCAAACTCTCGCTCTATTAATTTTAACCTTAATCGCTTTATATTACTCTCGTTCAAAAGCTTAGGAGTTTTAAAATTAGGAATTCGAATCAGAAAAATAGTTTAGGAAGTGCGCGCTAAGTCATTACTAAACTCCCTTCGGAGAATTAATTTACATACCGATATCTAGGAAATTAGCCAGACATAAAGCAAGAAACAAATAAATAAAAGTTGTAAATTAAATAAAGCATAAATAAATAATTAAATAAAAGCATTAAAAAGAACCTGAAATAAAATTCTGAATAAACTTGAATTAAAATTGACGAAAATAACCAGTACAGAATTCTTGACAGGAAAGTGAAAACAGAACTGAAAACGGATTCCCGGTGTGGAAATACCGTTACAGTTACTGTAACTAGAAACCTAAACTGACAGAAAATTGAAGGAAATAATGCGTGATCAGATCTGATTTTTGAGCTTCTATTTATAGGGGCATTTTTGAATTGCACGATCCTCTTTTTAGGGAGAGGATAAGCTTGTTTTTGGTCTCATCCAATTACCACACGATAGGAACAGACAACGGATCAGACGAGTGCCACTTTCCCACGTTACGCGAAAAGTTGTTTTGCTGGATTTGGGCTTCTGTGGCGAGCGCCACAGAAGTGGTGGCGAGCGCCACCAGGCCAAAATCTGGGCTTGGCTGATTTTGCTTGATTTGCTCCCCTTTTCGCTCCATTTTTGACCCTTTTTGCTCAATTCTCTTCTCCGACCTATTTTATTCGACAAAACTGAAAACAAAACAAATACCAACATAAAAACAAACAAAAGAAATAAAAACATATGAAAATGCAACTAAAATTCACCTAAACTAAGCTAAAAACACGATATGATTTCGTGTCATCAGTGAGACTACTTGTCTCGTGAGTTCCAACTATCTTAGGGTGTTAGCATTTTCTACGTGAAGCTACGTGATTCGGTTAGTACTAACCCTCTTCATATAATTCTTCACTGATCTAGTACAAGGGGAAACTATAAGCTCAATTAGTGACATTGGGAAAACTAAGTTTCCTAACATCTTTCATAACATTTTTTACGATTGATCACATCATATCATATAACATATTAATTTCATTTCATATCATAAGGTTATTGAACACAACAAAATTATCTTGGTAAATTTTATGGAATGGCTCAAGGAGAGTGTCTTGAGTCATTCCCCATCGTTCCTGACCAAATTCGTATCATATAAGGCTATGACTCAGCATCTCACAATTGTTATTATTCATTCCATATCATATTCTGGCAATTATCGTTCCAGAAATATGGTGCAAAGCCCATTCCATTTGATCAATCCTAAAATCATAACTTTATTTCATTCTTAGTCTTCATAAGTCTTTCTATCATCAATTGCCTAAGCATAACTTATCATTTTGATCCTTTCTAACTTGTGCATTTTAAGTCCAATTACATGTTTAGCCTCAATATATATAATGTTAAAATTATTTATAAAGCAATGAATAAAAATGTAAGCTTTGAAAGTTTTTAAAAATCAACTTAAGCTTAACTCATAAAAGCGAGCCTTCACATAACCTAGAAAACACAGTTTTTCCAAAACTGAACATTTCTAAATTCGAAATTATTCATCCTAAGCTTATACTCTGATTCTATAATCATTTAGTACAAATCGACTCAGTGAAAACATTGAAGCTAACACAAAATCTAACTTATATATATCCATGGGGTTTAAGACCCTTAACTTACATTTTCTTAACTTTCTTAAATTTCTAATTCTTTTCTAAATAGAATCATACAACCATATGCACGATTTGAGCTATAACAGTTAATTTCTAAATATTTTAGGCATTAAAATCTACCCAAAAGATAAGCTATTTATCTAAAGGAACTCACCTTAATAACATATCGAATCTTCCAAACTTTAGGAAGAACAAAGCTTCAGCTCCCCGTTGTTTCATATGTCTTTCCTATAAGTTCTTGTGACTTGGAATAAATCAATCCATATGCAAAAATTCTACAACTTTCTGCATTCGTTTCCTAGCTTTGAAGACAAATATGCTAACCAAACTTACGTTTGGTCATTAATCTTTTACGGGAAAATATGCTAACCAAACTAAATTGAGTAATAACGAAAGGCTTTACATGTTTGTGGTAGTCCGAGTTCGTTTGGTTCTGGGATCGTACCGACTTATTTGATCACCGTAGATTTTCCTAGTGGGGTGCAGCATGTTATCCTACGCGAGAATTGAAATTTAAAGCTCAACAATAAGTTTATGGATTGCTTTATTCTATTCGATAGATATTTGGTCAAATTGATAAGGTAATTAAACTAACATAGAATGAGTTAGGATATATAAGATTTAGTCTTACTAACGTCACTGCATTGTTTCACTAGTCTTAACAACATCGAAAAAGTTTATCTTTGTAAGAGTTAGGTAATCACGAGGAAGTGATCTTGTGTTTGCCATTTAGTCACTGGTGTAACACTTATCTATGGTATTCTTGCACATAGAGGTCTTAAGGATAAATAACGGTAACTTACCTTCTTGCACTCTTCACCTTTTATTTTCAATTCCTACTCAGTATTTTATGCATATTGTCTTATCTCATCTTCCTACCAAACTTACGCCGTTTGTACTGGTGTAAGCTCTAGAGGCCAATAGTTTTAATACTTGTATCAAATTATAAATTAATAAACATAGGCGCTTTTCTTTATTATGTTTGTGTTTCCAAAATAATGAAGTCTCTAGAATAGATAGTCCATTTAATATTAAGTATGACTTAATCATGAGACTATGTTAAACATAAGAACACTATTCTTAAAGTATCCGTAGTCAAGCTTTAAGGTGAAAAGGGTTAACCTTAAAGCATAAAGACCATTATGAAGATAGACTGATGATCGCATCTCATGGATCATAGGATAAGAAGTTATTAAGTCTTGCATAAAGACCATTAGGTTATGTTTTGCAATCAAATTACTACGACAAACGTACACAACAAGTTCCAATTATCAAGTTATACACAATCACAATTCAAGACAAATTCAATTGAATTATGATGAACAAGGAGAGAAGAACGCAAACAGATGATTAGGGAGTTCGCGCAACTTTCGTGTCATCCTCGCGGTCGGCCGGGTATGTCTCCCCCTAAATCGTCAAACAAACGATTTGAGCAATTTATTAAAAATGCTTGATAATAGTGCACAATTTACAAAGACTCGAATAACCCTATATTGAATCTAATGCAAATTGAGCGATGCAACCTCAACACCTTGCGAAGCTTCTACCTCTGATTCCAACGTTCCAATCTTGCGCCGTCTTCGAACCGAAAACCCCCGCAACGAACGTCCAGCTGATTACCTCGCTTCCTCGATGTTGATCCTTCAAGATATCGCACAATCTTGAACCCTTGATGAGAACCCAAACCTCCAACGCAATTCAACCCGATCGCAATTCTGATTCACCGCGAATTGCACCAAACATTATCCACCAAATCAACTAAGAACCCTTGATTGATCCCATACTCAATCTCAAATTGGAAGTGATTTGATAGAAGATGATGAACTTGTGTTGAATAAGTCTTTGATCCAAAATCTCTCTCAAATTTTGATCAAATGTGTTTTTCAGATGGATTCTCACTCATACAACAAAAACTCATATTGCTATTTATAAAGAAAATAGAATTGAGCAAATTTAGGCAAAACATAACAGCCTTGTATCGATACATATGATGGTATGTATCGATATAAACACCTTGAACAACGTTCAAATTTGAAATATTTGACCTATGTATCTATACAAACACGAGTATGTGATGACACGAAATCATATCATATTTTTAGCTTAATTTAGGTGAATTTTAGTTGCATTTACATATGTATTTATTTCATTTATGCCTTTTTATGTTAGTATTTGATTTGTTTTTAGTTTTGTCGAATAAAATAGGTCGGAGAAGAGAATTGAGCAAAAAGTATCAAAAACGGAGCAAAAAGGGGGTGCAAAGCCCAAATTCGCGCAGCCCACAAAGGAGCCCAGCAAAAATGGGCATTTGCCCAAATCTGCCCAGTGGAGAGCGCCACAGAAATGGTGGCGAGCGCCACCAATTGCAAAGTCCAGTAAAACAGATTTTTGCGTGACGTGGGGAAGAGGCATTCGTCTGATCCGTTTTCTGTTCCTATCATACGGCAATTGGATGAAATCAAAAACAAGCTTATCCTCTCCCTAAAAAGAGGATTGTGCAAGTCAAATCTCCCCTATAAATAGAAGCTCAAAAATCAGATTTGATCACGCTTTATTTTCTTTACTTTCCAGTCAGTTTTTATTTCTTGTTATAGTAACTGTAACGGTATTTCCACACCGGAAATCCGTTTTCAGTTCTGTTTTCACTTTCCTGTCAAGAATATTATTCCGATTAATTCCAGCAGTTTTATTTCAAGTTTCCGGCAATTTCTATTTTCAGGTTTTTTTTATGTCATTATTTAATTATTTATTTATGCTTTATTTAATTTTCTGTTTTTATTTATTTATTTCTTTTGTTATGTCTAGCTAAATTTCTAGATATCGGTATGTAAACTAATTCTCCGAAGGAAATTTAATAATGATTTAGGGCGTACTTATTAAACCATTTTTCTGATTCAAATTCCTAATTTAATTCAAAGCTTTTGAACGAGAGTAAAATAAAGCAACTAAGGTTAAAATCAATAGAGCGAGAGTTTGAGGTTTTAACTAGATAGTAGGAATTTGATATTAATCTTTGAACGAGCGAGAGCCACGTTAGGATTAATTAGAACTAATTGATTTTCACAATATACTTTCGAAGCTAAGGTGGTAGAAAAGTGACAGTAAAACTCCTAGCTTAGAAAGTATGGTTTTTATCACAAAACGAGAGTGTGAGGTTTAGACCTTTAAATTGAGAAAGTTATTCTGAAAAATAAACCCTTTTCCACGCGCTATTAATTTATTAAATTCCCGAAGGTCGATTAAGTTACATACCGATATCCCGCTTTAATTAATTTTAATTCTTTAATTTAATTTCTTCTAAAATTCTAAACAAATCTAAAATACTAGTAGCCTTACTGCCTTAGATTTACATCGTGACGACAGAAATACGGTAGCTCGACTATTGGTCTCTGTGGTCGATATCTTTTAAAACTCAACGACGAAACTGTGCACTTGCAGTTATAAAATATTTATTGATACACAAATCGTCGATCAAGTTTTTGGCGCCGTTGCCTGGGACCAATTTAGTCGATATCGTAACTCCGTCGTTACACCGTAGAGACTAAGGCATCTTTAATTTTTAATTTAAATTTGAAAAAAAAAAATTTAGGATAAGTCCTTCGTCTTAATCTGATGTACAACCCTAATTCTTTTTATAATGACTATCCTCAAATTTTCAACTACCCCGATCATAATTTCCTCTATAACTGCCAGCCTCAACCGTCCCCATACTTTGAGGGACAATACATTAACTCTCAATATGACTACCAATCTCAATATATTGAGGAACCGGATGAATCCGTGAGTCCTAGCCTAATAGCAGTGTTTGATGAATTTATGGAAGCCTCCGCTAATGCTAGGCTAGAGCAAAAATTAAGGGAATTCATGAGAGTACAAACCCTCGAAAACAAAAAGATTAGGCTACGCAATCTCGAATATACCAAAGCCTTTGAAAAGCTCATCGATAAGGTCGACTCAATAGCGACTTACCAAGAGTCAATGGAGACGCGAATCTCCCAGCTCACTCAGACGGCCATAAGACTTTCTCACGAGAGACAAGTAAACGATGTAGCAAACATCAGTGAAAGCGAGATTGAGATGCCTAGCAAAGACGATAAGGTTGTCGAGAGTTTTGGCAAGGAAAGAGTGGAGATCGAAGAAACATCACCGACACCCCTCCCTAGTGAGGCAGTCGAAGAGGTAGAGAAGGAAACACTGTGTGTTTTCCTTGCTCCCTATATCCCACCAATCCTTGTTCCCCAAAGGTTAGTAGAGGTGAGAGTAGACCCAAAATCCCAAGCATGTGAAAAGGTAAAAAATGTAAACATCTACACACATGGGGTTGAGAGCGCAAAAAGAAAGAGGAAATTGGGGGAAAGAAAATTTAAGGTAGTCATTAGTATAAAGAGGATGAGGGTAACACTCGGAAAGGTGAGTGAAAATACTAAGTCAAAGGAAAGGAGGACAGCTGAAATTGAACCAGAACCCCCGCCTCAAATCAGTAAATCTTCTTTTCTCCCAAAACACAAAATAATAGAAGAGGGTAAGAAAGCTGAACCGCCCTATAGGAGAAAAAGAGAAAAAGTGAGGGGTATGTGAGAGCACTTGATAAGTGGCCATGGAAACCTAAAGCTATACAAGGTAAGGGGATTGAGGTAGATAGAGCTAAAATCCAAGTCATAGAGAATCTACCACCTCCCAAATCTGTGAGAGAAGTCCGAAGCTTTATAGGACACGCCGATTTCTATCGGTGATTTATTAAAGACTTCTCCAAAATTACAAAGCTGTTAAACGGGCTGCTAATGAAAGATGCCGAGTTCATTTTTGATGAGGAGTGCCTAACGGCATTCAAGCAATTAAAGGCAACTCTCATTTCTGCCCCCATCATGCAGCCACCTGATTGGAGTCTACCATTTGAGATCATGTGTGACGCTAATGACTATGCTATAGGCGCGATTCTAGGACAAAGGAAAGATAAGAAGCTTCACGCTATCTATTATGCTAGTAGGACCTTAGACCCTACGCAAATGAACTACGCCACCACAGAAAAAGAACTCCTGGCTGTTGTGTTTGCGGTTGACAAATTCCGTTCCTACCTAATAGGGGCCAAAATCATTGTCTATACAGATCATGCCGCAATTAGGTACCTAGTGAACAAGAAGGATGCCAAACCAAGGCTCCTGAGATGGATCTTGCTCCTTCAAGAATTTGATTTAAGGATCCAAGATAAGAAAGGAATACTAAAATCCATACAATCAACCACACACATCAAAACCATAAAATAAAATAAACAACCAACCACACATATATTTCATAACATACCATAATACCACGAAGTGTTATATAATAGTCTTTTGTCATTCTTTCTATTATCATTCACTTCTATTAGTTAAACAATTTCATTACTAATCTATAACATAAACCTTAAGGACATGAGTGTATGGGGAAAAAGCCCTTACCTTGAAATAATTTACACAACTATTGAATTCATTTTCGCAACATGTATTGCCCTCACGATTTCTGTCACTCAACACATTATTTTGACGATCCGATCGTTGAAAACGAAGAACTACATGTTGTGAAGCTACTGTCCAAAAATCAGCACGATCCAATGGTTAACGAACGCGTAGTCGCAATTATACCGTAACAGGTTTTAGGAAAACGAAAATGATTTATGATTAGGATTTCATGAAATGAGACAATAAATAAAATAGAGAAAGGTGTATACAAAGACTTACATAAAATATAGATGAAGTAGTGTTAAGAATTGATGATTGATGGAGTTGAATTATGGTACGTGATGAGAGAACGGAATATTTTAGGGTAAGGTATATGTGCATGTAGCAATAGAATTTAAGCCACTAGAGGTTGAAAGAAACGGAGACAGCAAGTTGATTGTATGTATTCACCCATAAGGGTTAAGATCAATTCAAATGAATAGTTGAGAGGAAACAAAGAACACTAGCTGCTCATGGGAAATAAGAGGAGTTAAGATGAAGTTGGATGAGTGGGAGTTGAACTTGTAAGTTTAGATTGAGCCACTATCCCAAATTGTAGCAACAATAACTCATTTTTCTTATAACTCATTTTTCTTTGTTTCACTTCCTGATTATTCTAAAGGGTAACACAAAACATGTTATTATTATATTATGGCTAAAAAGGTTTTGACGTGGTTCATATATATATCTAATACATGTTTTATATATACTTGCCTACACCCCACATCATGAATTCTACCATTATACATATATTTATTATTTAATTTAAAATATTTTGCTAAGCTAGAGACATAAAACAAACCGGTAGATAATTATTCAATATAATCACAATAAATTAATCACTTAAAATAAATAATAAATAAAATATTTAAAAAAAAATAGGTAAAATATTGGGATTTTACAGGATCTCTGGAGAGGTTGCAAATAGAGTAGTGCAGCATCGAATAGTGACATGAAAAAGAATCCATGAGACACGGATTCATGGTGAGATGCATAAACAAAACCAAACCAAAAAAAGAAACAAAAAGAAAAAAAAAAAGAGGAGAAAAAAAAGAAAGGAACCGAAGAGAAAGAATGGGATTTGAAATCCAAGTCCTAGTTGAAACAACACAGCAGTTATATTAATTTCTTTTTCTAGAAATATATATATATATATATATATATATATATATATATATAGGGTCGAGGGTTCGATTCTCACCTTGGGTATGGAGCAACTTTAAATCCTAGGGCCGGCTATCCCACCCATCGAGGTTCCTCCAATCAAGCGAGGGATTAGTAACCGCGTTCGGCGGTGGATACCCCGGTCTCGACCAAAAATAAAATAAAATATATATATATATATATATATATATATATATATATATATATATATATATATATATATAGGAGATTGGTAACCTTGACCCATGTAGATCAAAGTTAGCAACTATGACCCACATGAATTGCTCCGCAACCCCCACACTTTACTCGCGTGCCCCCCACCCCCACCCCTCATTGCTCGCGCGCCCCCCACCCCGCCCCCAGCCCTCGCCCCCGCACCGCCCCTCACAGTCCCTGCCCCTGCGCCGCCCTCCACCCCCCACTGCCCCTCCCCCTTTTTTTTTAATTTGTTTTTTAATTTTTTTTTTTTTTATACTTTTTTTTAAGGAAAAATGTATTTTTTATTCCTTTGAAATACATATTATAAGAATCTATTTTCGATATTTATATAATTTTATTTTGATTTAAAATTGCATACTAAAATATGTACTATAATTTGACCAAAAAAAAAATGTACTATAATTATGGTTAATTTTTAGCAATTAACATAAAAACTATTAAGTGTATCAAATGGTTTTGGCATACTATTATTATTTGATAATAACAATAATAAGTTCATTGTTCTTTTATTATATTAGAAATTATAATATCTTGTATTAATATTTTTGGGGTATTGAAACCATTAACTATATTAATGGTTTCAGTTTATAACATCTTGAAACCATTTAACAATATTAATGGTTTCAAAGATCTATTTTATGATTTCAGTCTTAATCATTATTTAAAACCATTTAACAATAATAATTTCATTGTTCTTTTATTTTATTAGAAACCATACCATCTTATATTAATATTGTTGTTCCCTATGTTGTCATACATTTTGATCAAACAACATGTTGAGCATGATGTCTTGACATCTTGCCAACAGAGGACTGTGACATGTTGCTTTTGCTGAAGCATATCAGTCCAGAAATTCAAATGCACGAATTTGCTGTCATAGTTCCTCAAATTTCAAGTTATTAATTACTTAGAGATGAAGATTCAATTAAGCCATTTACGTTGAAATATATCTCTTAGTAAGTTTATTATGGCGCGTTTTTATTTGAAGAAAGATTCAAAATCAAATATTCCAAACAAATAATGTTTGTCACAAGATTATCAGTTCAACCAAACAAATAATAAATCAGAAGATTATTTGTTTGCGCTCGCCAGGATTATTGGAAGAACTTGAAGAAGTTTCAAAAATAATATTTTATCTTTTGAAGATAAAAGATTTATTTTTCAACAAACTTCAACAAATTTTCCTATTATTTAGCTTAACTCTATCTAAGTTCAGAAGCTATAAATAGAGCTCCAAGCATTGAAGCAAACTACAACTCAAGATTATAACTTTACCTCTAAGTGTTTATTGAGTCCTTTTCTTTGTTCATTGTTGTTGTCGTTGTCGTTGTGGTAAAAGTAAGAGCAAGGTTTTTGTACTAGTGTAACGAGCTCTGAATCGTTCCTCTAATTGGGGCAATTGGTTGAGGGAGAGTCACATATTTAGGGGGAGTCCTAGATAATTTCATTCGGGTAGTTTTAGTGAAAGGCCTTGAATAGGGGCTAGTCAAATAAGACCTAGAGACTAGAAACTACGGTATAATGAAGGTAATTCTCCTGGATTGGTATCCCCCAGATTAAGTGTTTTGACACTGAACTGGGTAAACAATTTCTTGTGTTCGTTTTACGCTTTCTGCAGTTTTATTTACTGTCGTGGCATAAAGCTGAGCAAGTTGTCAAAGCATCTTACTTAACAACTTTCCCATCGGGGATACATAATTTCAATTGGCATGAGAGCTGGCACCCTGCCTGTTTACGGTGAGCTCTAGGGAACTAAAATTCTATTCCCCATGGACGTTGACAAAGATGGAGGTTCTTGCAACAAACCACCATTGTTGAATGATGCTAATTATGATTATTGGAAGGGTAAGATGGTTGTCTTCCTAAAATCACTTGGAAGAAGCACTTGGAACTCAGTGAGGAGGGGTTGGACACCACCTACTGTGGCCACCAAAGAAGGCACATCTACTCAAGAGCTTAAAGATGAAGATCAATGGACCAAAGAAGAGATAGAAGCTGCTGATGCTAATGACAAAGCCTTGAATGCCATATTCAATGGTGTGGACAGACATGCTTACAAGTAAATCAATGCATGTCTTATTGCTAAAGATGCTTGGACAATGCTGCAGAATACTTATGAAGGAACATCTAAGGTAAAGGTATCCAAACTTCAACTCAGAAACTATTCATGAGTTTCATTCAAGGATTCTAGACCTTTCAAACTCATCCTTCATCCTAGGAGAAAGGATACCAACTGAGAAAATAGCAAGGAAAATACTCAGATCTCTGCCTAAAGGAAGATATGAGTATTTAAAAAGGCAAAAGAAAGGCATGAATGTATCTTGTTCAGATGACTCAGACAATGATAGCAGTGATGATGAGATTGCAAACAGAGTTATTGCTTTCTCAGGCAAACTTGTTGATAATGACTCAAATGGTGAAGATATGACTGATGAAGAACTGGCAGAGACTTACAAACTTCTATATACAAAATACCATGAAGCTCTACCAGTAATTAAGTTTGAGACTATGAAGATGGAAGAAGATGAAACTATTCATGAGTTTCATTCAAGGATTCTAGACCTTTCAAACTCATCCTTCATCCTAGAAGAAAGGATACCAACTGAGAAAATAGCAAGGAAAATACTCAGATCTCTGCCTAAAGGAAGATATGAGTATTTAAAAAGGCAAAAGAAAGGCATGAATGTATCTTGTTCAGATGACTCAGACAATGATAGCAGTGATGATGAGATTGCAAACAGAGTTATTGCTTTCTCAGGCAAACTTGTTGATAATGACTCAAATGGTGAAGATATGACTGATGAAGAACTGGAAGAGACTTACAAACTTCTATATACAAAATACCATGAAGCTCTACCAGTAATTGAAGAATAAAAGTTAACCATTTGTGGTTTAATAACTGAGAAAGAGAAGCTGGCTAGTACTATCTCTGTATTATCTGAAGAAAACATCCTACTAAAATAAAAAATTGACGGTATGTCAAAATCTATTAGGATGTTGAACAATGGATCAGATATGTTGGATCAAATCCTAGTAACAGGCAAGTCCAACAAGGATTTAAATTGTTTAGGTTTTGTTAAGAACAAACATGTAAAATCCCTAAAGCCAACCTTTGTGAAAGCCAGCAAAGCTGTTGTCAAAAACAGTAAGCCTGCTGACAACATGTCAAGCAAGAAGTCTCAGACAGTGTGCAACAACACCAAGCCTGAGAATCTTGGCTGGAGATGTCACTATTGTGGGAAATATGGTCACATCAGACCCTTCTTTTACAAACTATATGGATATCCATATAACAGAAGACCAAGAGCAAAAAGAAATCATCATGCTACCTTACCAACTCTAAAGGTGTGGAAGCCCAAAACTAAGGTTGTAAGTCTAATTGCTCATACTTCTCTAAAAGTTACTTCAAGGGATGACTGATATTTTGATAGTGGTTGCTCCAGACATATGACTGGTGAAGAAAGCTATTTGACTGAAATCAAACCATCAAAAGGAAACAAATTTGTAACTTTTGGTGATGGAGTCGAAGGAAAAATTAAAGGAACTGGGAAGCTTATGTACCCAGATTCTCCTTGTCTCAAAGATGTTTTACTTGTTGAAGGTCTTACAGCAAATTTGATTAGTATAAGCCAGTTGTGTGATCAAGGTATGAAGGTCAACTTCAACAAAGGTGAATGCATTGTAACTGACAGAAATCAATCATTGGTTATGAAAGGAACTAGATCAAGAGACAACTGTTATATGTGGATTTCTCAAGCTAAGGTATGGCACCAGAAGCTTGGTCATCTACATCTCAAAGGCATAAAAAGAATAATGGCAAAAGAAGCTGTTAGAGGACTACCTAATCTCAACATTGAAGAAGGTAAAATTTGTGGTGAATGTCAGATAGGAAAACAGACCAAAGTATCACACAAAAAGTTGCAACATGCTGCCACAACAACCAGGATACCAGAACTTCTTCACATGGACCTAATGGGACCAATGCAAGCTGAAAGCTTGGGAGGAAAGAAATATGCTTTTGTATGTGTTGATGACTTTTCAAGATTCACTTGGATTGATGTCTTAAAAGATAAGTCAGAAACATTTGAAGCCTTTGAAGAATTATGCAAAAGAATCCAAAGAGAAAAAGGTCTTAACATTATGGGAATTAGGAGTGATCATGGTAAAGAATTTGAAAACTTCAAATTGAATATTGTGTGTCTGAAGGTATAGCTCAAGAGTTCTCCGCTCCATTACCCCTCAACAAAATAGTATCATTGAAAGGAAGAATAGAACTCTACAAGAATGTGCTAGAGTTATGCTTCATGCTAAGAAACTCCCTTATCACTTTCCGGTAGAACAAACGAGCACAGCTTGTTATATCCACAACAGGGTCACTCTCAGATCAGGTACAAACTCAACACACTATGAGATATGGAAAGGAAAGAAGCCTAATGTCAAACACTTCCATGTATTCGGTAGCAAGTGCTACATTCTGATTGACAGAGAACAGAGAAGGAAGCTTGATCCTAAGAGTGAAGAGGGAATATTTCTAGGTTACTCAACAAACAGTAGAGCATACCGAGTATATAATCTTCGAACCAAGATTATGATGGAGTCTATAAATGTCATCATCAATCATGAATTAGAAGAAATTGCTGTTAGTGATGATGAAGATACTCCAGTTATAAGATCAGAACCAGAAGAGCAGAATGTTGAACGAAGTGATCCTGACATTGTGACTGACAAAGCTGATACTGAAGAACCACCAGAGCAACACAAAGAGCCTTCAACCAGAATTTTATAGAACCATCCCAAAGACAACATTATAGGGGATGTACTTAAAGGTGTCACCACCAGATCTAGAGAAAGATTCAAAATCAAATATTCCAAACAAATAATGTTTGTTACAAGATTATCAGTTCAACCAAACAAATAATAAATCTGAAGATTATTTGTTTGCGCTCGCCAGGATTATTGGAACAACTTGAAGAAGTTTCAAAAACAATATTTTATCTTTTGAAGTTAAAAGATTTATTTCTCAACAAACTTCAACAAACATTCCTATTATTTAGCTTAACTCTATCTGAATTTAGAAGTTATAAATAGAGCTTCAAGCATTGAAGCAAACTACAACTCAAGATTATAACTTTAGCTCTAAGTGTTTATTGAGTCCTTTTCTTTATTCATTGTTGTTGTCGTTGTCGTTGTGGTAAAAGTAAGTGCAAGGTTTTTGCACTAGTGTAACGAGCTCTGAAACGTTACTCCAATTGGGGCAATTGGTGGAGGGAGAGTCACATATTTAGGGGGAGTCCTAGATAATTTCATTCGGGTAGTTTTAGTGAGTGGCCTTGAATAAGGGCTATTCAAATAAGACCTAGAGACTAGAAACTACGGTATAGTGAAGGTAATTCTCCTGGATTGGTATCCCCCAAATTAGGTGTTTTGACACTGAACTAGGTAAACAATTGCTTATGTTCTTTTTACACTTTCTGCACTTTTATTTACTGTCGTGGCATAAAGCTGAGCAAGTTGTAAAAAAATCTTGCTTAACAACTTTCCGATCGGGGATACAGAATTTCAAATATTTGACTAAATTTTTTTATTTTAGGGTATCGAAACCATTAGACCATACTAATGATTTCAGTTTATAACATCTTGAAACCATTTAAATTGTTAAATGGTTACAAAGATCTATTACATGATTTCTGTCATAATCATTATTTAAGACCATTTAACAATAATAATTTTATTTTTCTTTAATTTTATTAGAAATCATAATATCTTGTATTAATATTTTTGGGGTATCGACACCATTAGACTATACTAACGGTTTCAGTTTATAACATCTTGAAACCATTTAACAATATTAATGGTTTCAAAGATCTATTTTATGATTTCAGTCATAATCATTATTTAAAACCATTTAACAATATTAATGGTTTCAAATATCTATTTTATGAATTCAGTCATAATCATTATTTAAAACCATTTAACAATAATAATTTCATTGTTCTTTTGCTTTATTAGAAACCATATCATCTTGTATAAATACTTGACTCAATTTTTTAATATTTGTGGGGTATCGAAACCATTAGACTATATTAATGGTTTCAGTTTATAACATTTTGAAACCATTTAACAATATTAATGGTTTCATATATCTATTTTATGATTTCAGTCATAATCATTATTTAAAACCATTTAACAATAATAATTTCATTGTTCTTTTATTTAATTAGAAACCATAGCATCTTGTATTAATATTTGACTCAATTTTTATTTATTTTAGTGTATCGAAACCATTAGACCATACTAATGGTTTCAGTTTATAACATCTTGAAACTATTTAACAATATTAATGGTTTCAAAGATCTATTTTATGATTTCAGTCATAATCATTATTTAAAATAATTTAACAATAATTATTTTATTGTTCTTTTACTTTATTAGAAACCATATCATCTTGTATTAATATTTGACTCAATTTTTTTCTATTTCGGATAGTGAAACCATTAGACCATACTAATGGTTTCAGTTTATAACATCTTAAAACCATTTAAATTGTAAAATTGTTTCAAATATCTATTGCATGATTTCTGTCATAATCATTATTTAAAACCATTTAACAATAATAATTTCATTGTTCTTTTATTTTATTAGAAACCATAACATATTGTATTAATATTTGAATCAATTTTTTTCTATTTTAAAATGGTTAAAATAATTTATGAAAACATTTCACCAAAAAAATGGTTTTGACATAAAATAAAATTCATTTAATCAAAAATATAAATAAATAAAAAACTTGAATTTTTTTTTTAAAAAATTCCAAAGAACAAAAAAATTGGGGGCGGTGGGGGAAAGGGGCGGCAGTGGGGGCGTGTTGGCGACGATGGGAGGTTGGGGGCGTGGGGGGGGGGGGGGGGGGGGAGTGGTGGCCGTGGGGGCGGTCGTGGGCGGGGGGTGGGGGGGTGCGCTAGTAGAGTGTGGGGGGGGGGGCGTGGAGTAAAATTGTATTTTTTTTCATGGGTAATAGTTGCTAATTTTGACCCACATGGTGGCTGCTAACATCTTCCCACCTAAAATTATGTGGGAGGAAGTTAGCAAGTCTCCTCCCACATGTTTTACTCTTATGTCGCTTCTTATATTTACTCACACGCCCCCCACCCACCCCCACCCCGATATATATATATATATATATATATATATATATATATATATAGTAATAATTTGATGGTAGAATTGGATAAAATTATATTGGAAAGTGAGAATGACATTTATTTAGAAACATAATTTGATTTCTAAGTGGCACCAATATTTTTTGGTTAAACTGCTAATACATTTTGTCATATCATTTATTTAATACTAAATTTTTTTAATGATATATTCTACTATTAAATAATATGGTCGATAATTCCGTGCAACGCATGGGTGAGAGATCTAATAATATTAAGTTTTTTACTATGTTTCTACGTCTTTGGTCACAATTGAGCCTTAATGAATTTATTTGACCAATTTTTGAATTTAATGACATTTTGACACCTTCTCATTGCGCAGACCATAACTTGAGTTAGGAGTATCCAAATGAGGTGTTCAAATATGTGTTGGAAAGATAAGACAGAGAGCTACAACTTTATTGTGGATGCCAAAAGCCAATACGGAGGGCAAAGCAGTCAATAGTACACGTCAATGTTCTAGACTTTTTGCTAATAATACAAAACCATGTCAAACTTGTATTTGTCCACCCGAGGCTCTTAAAGCCCATTTCCTTTGCTTATTTAAACCACATTTCGCCCTAGAAATGATTATGCTGAAATTCATGAAATAATAACCCTAGGGCAGCCATTTCTAATGAAGAACTAATCTTTCTATCGATTCATTGGTTGTAAGAAACTCCGTTTATGAATTATTGAGGTTCCATTTTCAATAGCAATTTCGTTTGAGTGTTTACGCTGCTTTGTATCATTTTCATATATCCTATTCTGTATGAACTTCGGCTTAGATTGATGTTTCATTACTCTATTTCTAGTCTATATTATTATGGTTATTCGAATTGATTTTACACTAGTTAGAATTGTTTTGATTTGATTAGAAACTAGTACAATCTATCTAAAGGAAATTTATAATAGTAAAAGCAGCGGAATTCAAAATTTTCCTTTAATGATCCTTACGAATGGGCATGATCATGTGTTGGAACAAAAGTGGTTCTAACAACTACTCATTCATGTTTTGATGATAACAAAGTATTAATGAACAATAGGGTTGATCGACGATTTGTGTATCAAAAATATTTAATAACTGCAAGTGCACAGTTTCGTCGTTGAGTTTTAAAAGATATCGAACCACAGAGACCAATAGTCGACCTACCGTATTTCTATCGTTACGGTGTTAATCTAAGGCTAATGAATATTTAGGGATTGTTTAGAATTTAGATGAAATTAAATTAAAGATTTAAATTAATTAATTAAAACGGGATATCGGTATGTAACTAATCAACCTACGGGGATTTGGTAAATTAATAGCGCGCGAAAAATGATTTATTTTTCAGAAGGAGTTTCTCAATTTAAAGGTCTAAACCTCACACTCTTGTTTTATTGATAAAAACCATATTTTCTAGACTAGGAGTTTTACTGTCACTTTTCTACCACCGTAATTTCGAAAGCATATTTTGAAAATCAATAAGTCCTAATTAATTCTAACGTGGCTCTCGCTCTTTCAAAAATTAATATCAAATTCCTACTATCTAGTTAAAACCTCAAACTCTCGCTCTATTGATTTTAACCTTAGTTTCTTTATTTTACTTTCGTTCAAAAGCTTAAGAATTAAATTAGGAATTCGAATCAGAAAAATAGTTTAATATGCGCGCGCTAAATCATTACCAAGTCCCCTTCGGAGAATTAATTTACATACCAACATCAACAATTTTAGCGTAACATGGTAAAAGAAACAAATAAACAAAAGCTGTAAATTAAACTAGGCATAATAAATAAATAAACGCATAAAAAACCTGGAAATAGATAATCTGGAAAACTTGAATTAAAGTTGCTGGAAATAATCGGTACGAGAATCTTGATACAAATATGAAATTTTAATCGGCAACGGATTCCCGGTGTGGAAATACCCATGCAGTTTATTAAACAGAAAACTAAAACTGACTGAAAAGTACTAAAAAGAGTGGAGAGAGAAATCTGATTTTGAGTCTTCTATTTATAGAAATTCAGTGTCTCGTACGATCCAAAAATATAGGAAGAGATATGCTTCTCTTGAGGTTATCCAATTGCCGTACGATAAGGAAACAAAAACGGATCAGACGTTTGCCAGCTCCCCACGTAATGGAAAATTCAGTTTTGCTGGATTTGGACTCTGTGGCGGGCGCCACCAGCCTGATTGCTAGGCTCACTTGTGGGCTGCGTGAAATTTGTGCTTTGCACCCCCTTTTTGCTTTATTTTTGACACTTTTTGCTCAATTCTCTTCTCCGACCTATTTTATTCAACAATACTGAAAAAGAAACAAATACCAACATAAAAAGAGACAAAAGAAATAAAAACATATGAAAATGCAACTAAAATTCATGTAAATTAAGCTAAAAGTACGATATGATTTCATCTAAGTGTGCAAGAATATAAGTTAAAATTAATATACACCAAGGGTTAGAGGTTCTGATGACATGACCAGATGCGCCAATGCAGTTCTGATGATCTACCACTAGGGATGATCATCAGAAGCACTAAGTCATCAGAAGCATACAACACAGAAGCTGTACTAGGTGTACAGGTTCTGATATCAGTCATGCACTGGAAGCTTCATTGAGTAGAATCACATGTCTAACTTAAGGATTGACAACGGTCAAATTCAAATGACTGGAGAAAATCAAAGCACGTTAAACCTATCATCTTGGAAAGATAATGTTTGCATTAGTCTTTTTTCTCATTGCCTCATTTGGACACACAAACTCTTAACCTGCAAAGGGAAGTCAACATATTTCCTCTTTGAGCTTAATCACAAGTGACCACCTAGGAACTGCTCCAGTCACTTAACAGTGAGACATAAAGATCTTGAAAAACACTAGAACACTATGTCTAGTGGAGAAGTTGATACTGGAACACCAAAAAACAACAATACTCAGATTCCCTACAGCTGATGATGATAAGTCTGGAAACAATGGTAAGGCACCTAAATTCAATGGTGATCCCTCAACGTTTAGTTGGTGGAAATGGAAAATCTATCATTTTATCATAGCTAAAGATGCAAGTCTATGGGAAATGGTTGAAGAAGGTGTTAGCTTCCAATAACTCCTTGATGAAGATGGTAAAGTATCCACAGTTGTAAGCAAGGCATTTACAGCCGAATAGAAGAAAGAATGGAAAAAGCATAATAGAGCAAAAACCATTCTTGCAAGTTGCATTACTCATGAAGAGTTCTTAAAGCTGGGTAATAGACAAGGTGCTAAAGGGATATATGACTCTCTATGTTCATCATATGAAGGGAATCAACAAGTAAAAGAAGCAAAAGCAAATCTGTTGGTTCAACAATATGAAATGTTCAAAATGAAAGAAAATGAGAACATTGAAGAGATGTATTCAAGATTCAAAATCCTTGTAACTGGTCTCTCTGTGTTAAAGAAAAGCTATACACCTGCTGATCATGTAAAGAAGATTCTAATAAATGCTCGTAGAGGGTCACCAACTAAAAATAACACATAATTAAAAATACGCAGCGCAAGATACACAATACATGGCATCATTTACACATTGAATCATTTGAATCACACAACATTGAATTTAAGTGCACAAATTATTTATCAGTTACACACAACAATATTTAAGTGCATAATTAGCCTATCAATGCAGACTATTTATGAAATGTGACGCCAATCACTGGATCGTCATATGCATGAATTTCGGAATTTAACCTCTCCGCAGAGAGTTGTAGTCTCATGTGGATACCAATCACTGGCTGTCGCACACCTATTAAACCCCGCAGGGCAATCAATAAAATCCCGAAGGATTTAGAGCGAGCACCAATCACTGGCTGCCACACCCCGTGGCCCATCACGGTCACCACATATTGGACTCAATAAAATCCCGCAGGATTAAGGTGGACATCAATCACTGATCGTCACACCCCCATGGCCCATCACGGTCACCATGTACTATGAAATGCATGAGCATACGATACCCACTTGCTATGTAATCAGAATCTCCTGTTAATACATATATTCGAAAATCATATGTAAAACAAAGAAAATTATGTACCATAAGATATTAAATCAAGTACATGCATCACCATTTCATATTATTCGATCATATGAGATTCAAAACAACAGCCCAAACATGTGTACAAAGTAGCATGTTCTCAAACAAGTTCTCGTTACGAGAATACATCACAAAACAAACATACTCATAATTCAAATTGCATCATATCAAGCAAATGCACATATTCAAGCAACAATTACACATGCATAAAAAGCACTCGATATTTCGAGGTATATGAAATCGTTAGAAAGTGCCCCTACCTTAGCAAGCTTCCAACACGTTCATTTACGCTATGCGAGCAACGTCCACCTCTCTCTCAACGAAGTCCCCATTCCGGTTAATCCTCTTAACCTTTTAAAACACATAACTTATCTAAGTTAATACCACATTCTAATTGATTGCTCAAATAGTCCTAACTCGGCTACTAATGGATCAAGTCCTAGGATTGTTCTCTCTCAACTAACTGAAGTTCAAATCGTTCAAAACAACTCTCAAAAATATTATCACTTAAATAAATAGTTTTTCTCGTAAAAGTGCTATAGCAAATATTTTTATCCAAAAACGTTGTCAAATAAATTTAAACTATTTTAAATACAATCCTCAACAAAAGAATTTTTAATTCACTTCGTAAATCGATTTCCAAATCATTTTCTCATAGAAAAATAATCTCTATTATTTTTCTACAACTAAATTCTAAATTCAAAATGACCTTATATAGTTTCAAACTTGAAATGGCCATAACTCAGTCATTCCTTGTCGGATCATCGCAAATCATATGTCCATTTTCATCGTTTTAAAAAGGTGGGTCAAATGGTTCATTTCTTAGGACAAAATATAAATTTTAGAATGACCAAAATACCCTTCAATATTTCGGCCAGTAGTAAAAATAATTCAGTCATCTTTTTAAAACATAAATTATCAATAAATCACGTTCAAAGTAAAACGGTCATAATTTATTCGTTCTTTGTCCGATTAAGGCGAACCATATGTCATTTTCTTCGTTTTGAAAGGACTGATCAACTGGTTAACCTCTTTGGAAACAAACACAATTTTACAATGACAAGAATGCCCTTTATATTTTCGGCCTGGACCAAAATAACCTCAAAATCAGTTTTTTTCAAAAATCTAAATTTATATGTTGATAGATCTACACAATATTGACATGCTTACCAAATAAAAATGACACTTTGACATTTTTCAAAATCTCTAAACTATGAAAAATGCTCAAAACAAATAAATTTCTTGAAGATCCATTACTACAACATCAAGATCTACAACTGTTATAAAGAATAATTTTTGAAAGAATTCAACCAAACACTAGAAAGGGTTTCACGATTTTCTCTTTGTTACTTTGTAACACCACCAAAAAAAAAGGGTCTCACGATTTTGATCTCTTTGAATAACAAGTCATAAGTGAATTATCTTTTAAATATATCATTACAACTCTTAGATCTATCATTAGCAAAGGTAAATTTGAAAGATTCAACTTTGTTCAAATAAAATTAAAAACCATATATATTTTTCTCACAACTATCACTAGTTAAAAACCAATTACTATCACTAAAAGCAAGAACAAATTAAATCAAACTCTAGCCACTCAAAGAAAAGCCTCGGGTAAAGAAAATAATAGAAAGGGAAAGTAGTTTTGTTACCTTAAATAAGTAGATTTCCAGCCCAAAGATCCAACAATATAATTTTGTGAGGGATTTGGTGAAGGAAGGAGTTCGGCTGAAGAGAGAAAGGAGAAATCCCTTTTTAATTTTGCTAAGTGTTGAATTTATATAGAAGCCAAGCAATCCTTGTTCATTGTATTAAATAGTGTAAAGCTCCAAGATTCAATCCTAACCCTCCATTCTTTCTTGGTCAGTAAGTTTCCTAACATAAATATCTAGATATTTTATGATCTTGCCAACTCATCTCGCTCAGTCCCTGCGCTCGTTCTTAAGCGAGTCGTATCTAGTATACCGATAAATTTTACGGAAACCGAAAATTTCTACCGTAAACAATTTAATTAAAACAATTCATAAATTCTCGAATAAATTTTATTCCGTATAAATTTTATTTCACCAACGGGTATAAATTCCATTTAAATTTCGATGGAAATCAGAAACCGTAAATTTTTTAAACAGCGGGTATATCTTATCCATTTTCTCATAAATCAATAGTAAATTATTTTTGAAATTCCGACGAGACAATAAATGTTTCCAAACTCATTTAAATATTATAAAACTATTGTGACAATTTTTTTATATTAAAATAGCACGTTGGCACAATCTCAGTAAAAATCTCCAATTTCACCAACGACAAGAAACATCAAAGTTAAGATTAAAGACACATAAAGACACTTAATATCGTTCTAACATTTGCTAATATTAGGGGTCTTACATTCTATCCACCAAAAAGAAATTTCGTCCTCGAAATTAAAGGCAAGAGTAACAACTCAGCTAGTCATTACTATCACCATCACTGGCACAACCGTGCACCTATCGCAACCCTCTACTAGTCGCACTGGTTTTAAACTCTAGACACAAAGCTAGACATCACAATCTTATAAAATTGATTTTTAAGGTGAGTATTGCACCTACTTATAAATTCATGTATATGTCATTTTACTTCTGATGTGAGACACTATAACACCCCCTCACGCTTAGTACTATTGGGTTTGGTGTGTGGATATAAATGGAGGGTAGCTCAATAGCTGGTGGCCCAACAAATCATGAAGAGACTGCAATATCATATTAGAATTTTTCTGGTTATGTCACAATAAATTTGGTCAATCAGTCAAAAACAATTGGTCAATTTTCTTTTTAATATATTACAATAAAGTTGGTCAATCAATCAAAAACAATTGGTAAAAAAAATATTTATATTGCTAAAAATAGATTCTTCCTTTAATATAAATTTCTTTATGGAAGTTGTTTTAATATATTATTATAAATTTAATATAAATATAAATATGGATGCTTTTTCAATATATTACAATAAATTTGGTCAATTAGTCAAAACAATTGTTCAAATAAAAAATATATTACTAAATATAGATTTTTTTAATTTAATATAATTTGTTTATGGAAGTTGTTTTAATATATTACTATAAATAAAATTCTTGATTTAATATAAATTTAAGCATGAGAGCATAGTTTATTCATCGGTCTAGTGTGGGTGAATTATCAACTCAACAATTTGTCTAATCTTTATCTTTGGTTATTGTAAGTGTACGACATTTCTTTGTAATTGAAATCTATTTTTTTTGCTCTCCTGTCCAACATCAGCTAAATAGATCGGTGACATCTTCTCTTCTTTTCCAAACCCTAAACACTGTCTTTCCACAACCCTCTTAGCTAAATCAATGGCAGGACCCCAAGATCTCTCCAAAACCCCATCCTCTTCTGCCAAGAGACCAATGGTAACTCAAGGTTCAGTTGATATATATGCTGCGCAATGCAAAAACTGCTTGAAATGGAGAGTGATTGATACGCAAGATGAGCTTGAAGAGATCCGACACAAATTCGTTCGAGAACCTTTTGATTGTAGCAAAAAGGCTAATTGCAGCTGTGATGATCCTACTGATATTGAATATGATTTTAGTCGGACATGAGCCGTTGACAAGCGTAGCATTCCAAAGATTCCGCAAGGTTTCAAGAGAATCTTGGTAGTTAGAAAAGATTACTCTAAATTTGACTCTTACTACATCACACCTACAGGTAAAAAACTAAAAACCCGCAATGAGATATCAGCATATCTAAAAGATCATCCAGAACTCACTAATGTATCTGCTTTAGATTTTAGTTTTTCATCCCCAAAGATAATGCAAGATACCTGTAATACCCTAATTTTGCGCTTTTTAAAAATAAATATTTTATTTAAAAAATCATTTCTTATTTTCATGAGAAATACAAAAAATAGTTTTTTCGATAATTTTGTTTTACAATTTATTCATTTTTCTTTATTTCTTTTAATTTGTCGCAATTTATCTTTTTACGCGAAAAATATCAAAAATAATCAAAAATAGTTTTTATCTCTTTATTTAAGTTTATATTTCATTTTTATATTTTTCTACATTTTTTATTCATTTTTTCTTATTGATTTTGACTTTTTTTTATCATTTTATAAAAATTCTTTGCTTTTGACCAATCACATTGCGACACCTCATCATCTCCACCTCATAATCATTTTATTACACAAATACCACTCACCTAATCCTACCACTATAAATACAAACCTCACATCACTCAATCATGACCAATCATTCTCTACACAATTTTCAAAAAAAATCAGAAAATCTTTCCTCCTTCCTCCACCAACACTTTTCCGGCAACCACCGCCGGAAAACCACCTCCGGTCGCCGGAAAACCACCACCCATTTTTCAAAACTCATCCAAATCAAAATCTAAAAACACCATTAGCTTCCAAATCATCTCTACATCACAAATCCGTTATTAATTTTACCAGAAACGACCCATAAACGGCCGGAAACCGCCGGATCCGAGCCACCCCTCACCGGAAAATTCGACCACAAAAATCATCCAAAATCAACAATCAAATACTCGATTCTTATAGTTTAGACCCTTCTGAACTCAAATCTGCAACTCGTTTCGTCAAAAAGCCACCGGAAAGCAGCGCATCGGAGCTCCAAAGTCACGGGAAAACCAAAAACTCCGAATCGGTCATTTCGCTCACAATCGAAGGTAGAAAACGATCAATTCATGCTTCTGGAACATCTATAAACTAATTTCGGTCGTTGTTTTCACTCGTTTTCATGTAAAAATCATTTTTCAAATTTTGGATCCGAACTTGCGTGGCTTTTTTCTTTCTGTACAAGTACCGATTGTGAAAACTAATGGCATATTCGTGATCTACGTAGAAAATACTATTAAATCGACTATTCAATCGTAAGTTTCGGTGATCGTTTGAGGTTTTGAGAATTTGAAGTTGAGCTTCATCAACAACAACAACCATGGCGTCGGGTTCCAAGGTTGAAGAATCCTTTCCCACCTGACACATGGCGCGCCATGATTGGCTGCTGCCTTTTTTTTTTTTTTTTTTATTTAATGTGAAAAATTCTTTATAAAAGCGAGATAAAAAATAAACGGGTCCCTGCCGTACGGCTTGTGTCTGAGAGTTATTTTTTATTTCAAACATTAAAAAGGAACTCGATTAATTAAAATAAAAAGAGAAAGTGTCTGACGTACGGCTTGTCTCTGACTCAATTTTATTTTAATTAATAGAGTTTATTTAAAACCTTTTATCTGATGTTCAGTTGATCATTTTTTCCTATCTGTCTATGTACGCGCTATTTATTTGTTTATTTATGCGTTTACATTTATACTGTGCTATTATCTGTGCTTCACCTCTGTGATATGTCTGAACTTGGATATTGTAAAAAGCTTTGACTGAAATGAGCATAAACGGGTCCCTGCCGTACGGCTTGTGTCTGTGAGTTATGCTCAGACCAGTCAAAGGGAAACTTGTTATTAAAAGGATTAAGGAAGTGTCTGCCGCACGGCTTGTCTCCGACTTAATTCATTTTAATTAATGAAGTTCATATTTAACCGTCATGTGATGTTCGATCTTTTATTTCGCACCCATCTGTTAAACTTGCTTGTTAATTGCTCATATTTTACTCTGTGCATTTAACTGTTCAGCATCATCATTGTTATCATATCATTCATGTACATTCATATATGCATATTCCTCTCTTCTACCTTTCTTTTTCTTTTCTTTTTGGTTCTGGTCTGAAAATGTGAAAATCTTTTCTGTTACAAGATGAATGAGAATAAATCCAGTCCCTGACGTACAACTTGTGTTTGTGAATTATTCTCATCCCGTTTAAACCGGAACTTTGTTAATTAAAGAGAATGAGGAGGTGTCTGCCGGACGGCTTGTCTCTGATTCATCTCACCTTAATTAATAAAGTTTAATTAATTTATTTGAATGAAAAGGGGATGTACGGTGAGTGACCTGCTTCTCTGGATAGTTCAGTCCCTGCTGCACTGCTTGTGTCTGTAACTTCTCCTCATTCACTAAACAATCTTGAAAATTCCTAAAAGACACTCAACCCACTCAACTGTTTTTCCTGCCCTTGTGCAGTCAACTCTTTTTCAACTTTCGAACCTTTTTTTTAAACTTGTTTTCTTAAACGGATGACGCTTTATCCATTCCCCTGCTACAGACAAACGCTTAAGCCTCCGAAGCGAGCGTACAAGCATACTGTTGTATCAGTGGAATGCGACCTAAGCATTGTTCACTAAAAACAACCAACACACAAATCTTTCTTTTTAGGAAGAACTACGTGAGCTTTGACTTCCTCATTGTACTTGGGGGATACGTAGGAGCGAGAGCCTCTCTCGTCAAGCCAAATAATAAAAAACTCTTTTTTCCCTTTTCTGTTCAATATGCGGTATTTTATTTCTTTTTATACGGTTATACCTGTTTATGCAAACCAAAATTCTTCAAATGGTTCCCGTTGAGTACAACGGATATGAGGGGGTGTTAACGTCTTCCCCTCATATAACCAACTCCCGAACCCGATCTTTTAAGGTTTTATCATTATTTTCCTTTCCCCTCATGGGATAAATAAAGTATGGTGGCGGCTTCATTGTTTACATTTGTGCATTGCATTTCATCATTGCATATTTGTATATTTTTTTGCGCCGGGTACTACAGCTGGCGACTTCACTGGGGACACTTATGTAGAGAGTTAAGCCTAGTTTGAGGCTTTTGGTTTGCTTATGCCAGGTTAGCCGTATCTGTCCTATCTTTTACTTTACCGCAAAATATTGAACTGTCTGGATTTGCTGGCTTTGTCTTCTCTTCTACTCTTATTTTTCTTTTTTGCCTTCATGGCTTGGTTCTTGGTTACTGTGTGCTTGGTCCATCACCGGGCCTGAGAGAAACTTAGGATTAGTTGAGGAATTTTTGTATCGGGCTCCCTGATGTACGGCTTGCGTGCTCCGGTATAAAAATTCCGCTCAGAGTAGATTCACTTGGAATGTTGGTACTCCCTGACTGACGTCTTGTGTGTATCAGTGTTCCTTGTTGGGTCAGCGACTCTGGGGACCTTTTTATCCAATCTAGGTATCCGAAACTTTTGTCTAGGGACCACTGTTTTAGAACCCGTGTCGAGGTTATAATGTCGACTCATCCAGTTGGCGTTATAATCTCGCTCAGATGAGGTTGCTTTTGGGGAAAAGTAATCAAGAATTCTGGGAACCGTGTCAACCTAGAACAACATGTGAGAGGGATGGGTTACAGGTAACTTTGAACTTTTGGCCTCAGAGATTCCATTTTGAAAAGAACCCAGTTGTTGTGAATATGGAAGATTTGTGATTGAGATCAAGTTCGCCAGATGATACAATGTTACTGTGATCATATCCATGCATTTTGCATTCATGACATCCATGCATTCATGAAAATAATCATGCACATTCATCTCACATACATTTTAAAAAAAAAATAATAATAATATATATGAGAAAAGTTTTTGCATAAAAAATTATCATGCATATCCATTCATTCAAAAAGAAGTCATGCATTTTATCGATTAAAAATCTTATTTTCATTCATTCATTCCAACAGCTACCTTCCCGGCACCGTTATTGGACAAGAAGAGTTGCTCATCACATTATGGACAATTGGCAAGAGAAGCACGATGCGCTCAAGGCTGAGGTAACCCAGATGGGTGGACAAGTAACTCAGTTGGGTGGACAGGTAACCCAGTTGGATGGAAGAATGACCTTGTTGGGTGGGAAGCTAGATCAGATTCTTGAGATGTTGGCTAATAAGAATGTGCAACCAAAGGTGGTTGAGGTTTCTGCACCTGCAGTTATGGTTGCTCAAGAAAATGCCTCTGCCGGTTATGATTGGCCTACTTTTGGTCTGCCTAAGGGTTATGTTCCACCAGGATATGTGCCAGCAACTTCTGCTTCAATTGTGGAAGCCCCTGCTAGGGTTACATCTGTGCAACAAGTAATGGATTTGGATCAAGACGCATTTGAGGATCCTAGAGATGTGTACCAGGGTCCCGAATTGCGTGGGCCTAGGTTTGTTTACCAAGGACCCGTGCTTCCGGTTAGTGAACCGAAGTTTGATTTTGCTCCTCAGCTAGAAGAAACAAAGCAGAAATATCAGGCTCTAGAGGAGAGGTTAAATCTGGTAGAAACGGGTAATGATCCGTTGGATTTCTCGAAGATGTACTTGGTTTCTGATTTTGCGCTTCCACCAAAGTTCAAAATGCCTGATTTCGAGAAGTATAAGGGTTTGAGTTGCCCGAAGAATCATCTGGTTATGTATGTCAGAAAAATGGCCTCTTATGCTCATGATGACAAATTGATGATCCACTGTTTCCAAGACAGTCTAGCTGATGTGCCTCTCAATTGGTACATGCAACTTGAAAAAGGCAGCATCCTTTCGTGGAGGGATTTGGCCAATGCTTTCCTCAAGCAATACCAATATAATATGGATATGGCTCCAAGCCGCACTCAGCTGCAAAATACCACTATGAAGGAGGGTGAATCTTTCAAGGTCTATGCTCAAAGATGGAGATCTTTAGCTTCTCAAGTACGTCCTCCACTCTTGGAGACGGAACTTGTGGACATGTTTACCAATACTCTGCAAGGGACTTACTTTAAAAGGTTGGTTAGTACTACTTCCTCTGATTTCGCCGAGTTGGTTCGAGTTGGTGAAAGAGTCGAAATGGGGATCAAGAATGGGAAGATTTCAGCTGCTTCTAGTTCACAAAGCAATAACACAAGGAAGCCTGGTGGTGGTTTTAACAGAAAGAAGGAAGGTGAGACTAATGCTATATCCTCAAGGGGCAGTCAGGCGCAGCCGGCGGCACCTGTTCAGTTTCCCTACTTTCCCTTTCCATACTTGGCTGCTGCTCAGCACCAACAGTTTCCAAATTATCAGTATCAAAACCCAGTGCCTCAACATCATCAACAGGCACCACAAAAACGGAATCCTCCACAACCTCGTAGGGTTTTTGATCCTATCCCCATGTCGTACAGTCAGTTGCTCCCCTACTTGATTCATAGTGGTAAGGTGACGCCTAAGCAAATAAGACCTTTACTTCCACCATTCCCTGATTGGTATGACGCTAACGCTAAATGCGATTACCATGCTAGTATTGTGGGTCATTCTACTGATAACTGCAAAGCTTTTAAGCACAAAGTACAAGACCTCATTGATGAGAACGATTTGACTTTCAAAGAAAGCGGACCCAATGTGACCAATGATCCATTGCCTAAGCATCCAACGGGTAATGTAAGTTGTGTTGAAACTGGCGGAAATTTGATAAGGGATGTTTCGCTGATCAAAACACCTCTGTCATCTGTCCGAGAGATGCTGCTGAGTTATGAAGAGTTTGAGAAATTACACTCTGATTGTGATGATTGCCAAAAGAATCCAAACCACTGTTCAAAGCTGAAGGAGTGTTTGCAGCAACTGATGGATCAAGGTTTAGTGCAGGTGGGATATGCTAAAAGGGAAACTTTGGTTGCCACTGTTGATCAGAATGAACATGCAAAGCTCGAAAGTGACGGTCGGAAAGAAAAGGGATCCGTTACATCTTTGAAAAGTTTGAAAGTAGCCATAGAGGAAGGGCTGTCTACCGGTTTGGGACAGATGTTAGTTGTGCCTGAGAAAAATGATCGCTTTGGTTTGGGTTACCAGTCATCCAAAGGGATAACAACTCAGAAAAAGGTTCAAGACAAGATCCCAAGGATTGAGGATGTTTTTAGCAATGCTGGTTACCGTGTTGATGGTTACATTGCTATGATTGATGACAAGGATGTTGATGGAAAGAATCAGGATTAGGTGCGCCAGTGTTCTCCAAAGATTGTGCTTACAATTTGGAAGGCTGTTGGAATCCTAGAAGTTGTTTTTATTTCAAAGCAATTTGTTTTTTTTTCAAAACACCTTTGTTCAGCCCTGAATAAATGGTTGTGCTTGTAGGGCCACTTTGTTTTAATGTTTAATTTGCAATTAATGAAAAAGTACTTCTTGTGCAATTTCCGTCTTATTTATTCTTCTTTTACAGTTTTAAAAAGATAATGAAGAATGGCAATAACTTCTTGCATTTCATAAAACACTTTTGCATTCAATCAAATTCAAAAAAAAAAAAAAAAAAAAGAGAGAATCATCATTTAGAAGTGAATCTATTGAATCATAATTGTGCTGTAATTCTTCATGGTTTCGGGTTGCAAGCTTCGTTGAAGAGTTAATATGATTGTTGGACCAAAAGCATAAAATGATTGAACTTCATCGGTGATCGATCCGGGAACTGACGAAGAAAAAGGTTAAATCGGGTGTCTCCCCATAACAGGATATAAAAGAGAAAGTTGATCAGCCATTTTATCTCTTGACAAGTATTTGTTTGCATTTAAGATTATGTAATGCACATGCATGTTTCGGAATCAATCCATCTGTATTCATTTCTTTTTATTATTACTTGCAAATTTGGAGCGAGGATGATGAAAACGAATAACTGATTTTTGCTGATGTATGCTTTCAATTGTGAAAAAACCTAGCTGATGATGAAAGGCATTGTTTCATAAAAAAATTGTGATTGAATCGAGTCATTTTTGCATATGTTTTGTTGTTATCTGATTCTCCCAGTTTCTTGACATATATCTTTCTTTTTAAGAAAATAAGCAATTTTGGTTTGACACTTGACCTGACACTTTAAGAGTATATAGGTTGTTTTGCACTTTAGGCTACATTCTGAAAGTTCAGAAATGATTCAATAAAATCGGTACTGTCTTAATATCTTAGACTCTTGGAAGTATGTAAGATCAATTTGAGTACTGATTTTGACGAAGACCTGAACATAAGTTTTTAAGTAACTCTTAGTAGTTTATCTTAGCAGTCGGCACCATCTTGTACACAAACTAAGTAGGAAATCGATGAACATAAGTGAATGATTCAGAAATGAAAATTTTGCATACTTTGTTCAATGCACTTATTGAGTTAGATGACCCTCACTCGGTTGTTTAACCCAGCAGTTGTTGAAAAGCCATGGTAAATGTACCCATTTGGTAGTTGGTTCAGAGGAGTCTGGTTCTGAACTTGGTAGGGCGGGTTGCTATCCGATCCCCCACAACTGCATTTGGAAGAAAAAAAGGGGTTTACCAAACTGATTATACCAGCTCCCCTCGATTGATGATCATAATCACTAACAGATTTTTCTACCATGAGCGTGTACAAGATAACGGGCTTAATGTGATTGCACCTGAACGAAAAGGGTGAATAAAATTTAAGCAAAAGTTAGCGTCACAATAAAATGTTTCAGATTTGTCTTCATATGATGAGAGTCTTTGACTGCAATGTGTGGTTTTGTGTTATTACAGTACCCTTGGTATTGATGTTTATTACTTGATTTTCTTTTCTAGCCGGCAACCACGTATGATTAGAGTTGTCATGTCTTTTTACAAACAAGTGCTAAAAAAGAGTTACTATTTATGTGCTTAATGACAAGCAAATGTTCAAGTAGGGGGAATTTAATAACACAATCTGTATCTTCCTTTGGCTTGATTTATATGAATCCTAATGGCATGCTATGACCTCAAAAGACCTAATTGAAGCTAGGTTCACTTTCAAAGCATTCGGCAAATGTATTGTTAAGCTGACTCCTCCAGTTTGTTGGGTAACTAATAATTATCTCTCTGTTCTACACATCATATGTGTTTCAAAAAAAAACTTGCATGTGCAAAACCTTTTCAAAAGAAATGATTTTACTTGCAAATTAATACTTGACATCAAAGAGATCTGAGTTGTGGTCTGATCATGAGCAAAGCTGATTTGAAACGCTCCTAGCTAGGGGCAAGCCATCTATAGATTATGCCAAACAGGGGCAAACAAGTTGAATACCTTGCTTATCAAGAGTGAATTGGTTCAAGAATTAGATACACTGCAAATATCAGTAGGTCAGGGGCATATCTGTCATAGATTCCAGTGCTTGGGGCATACTGTGTCAAGATTATATTCTCCTGAAAAGTTATATGTGGTGATATATGGCAGAACTCTGGTTGTTAACATCATGTATGGTGAAGAGTTTCAACTCTGAATGCACACTGCTGCGATACCCGACTCTACATGAAGAGGAAACTTTCATACAGAAAGGATTGACTCAGTCTCCTTTCACCAAAGCAAAGCCTTGTAAACTCGAGATCATGAAGAAGGATGGCATCGTTATGATTCAATGGAATTCATTTATTTTCATTGCCATTATCTTAGTTTCAATTTGCAATCACCTCATTGAGGGATTCACATCCAGTTGTAAAAACTTTCCGCATTTTTGCGTAGTGAATAAAATTCTCATTTTCAATTATAATGTGTCTGCTTGCTTTTATGTTCTGATTGCATATGTTTGTGCTATTCATTTTGTTAATAAATAAAGCATTTAAACATTGTGAAAAATAAAAGCATTTGAAAAGATTACAAACTGTTTTGATTTTTAAAACATCTGAAGGGAAACCAGTGGCATACAGTAAACTGTCCCAATCCATTACAGAAAATCATGGCAATCTCTCGATTCCATCTCATGAAGAAAGCTGCTATCCTTTTTGGAAGCTTGATTGAACATTCGTCCCGCAACGGCAGTCAACATCTCAAGATTTCACCTCAATGGAGTTACTCAAATTCTCGATGCCGGGAAATTCAAACTTTCCTCAAAACAAACTCAGAAATTCATGCATTCATGCATACAAATTCATGCATTCACGCATATAGGCTCATGCATAAAAAAGAATCACACAAAATCCTGCATATAATCAGATATTTCATCTGCATTAGTTCTGCATTTAGGCATTAAAAGTGCGCAATCATGCATTCATAAAGTACATGTTTAAAATGATTGTCTTAACAGGTTGCAGACTTGGATCTTTTGTTCAGTAATAAAGGTCTGCGGACCTACTCCAGCAAGACGGTTAATGCACCGTAACTTCTCAGCAATAAGGGTTGATGAATTTGTTCCCCAATGAATTGGTCAACAAAATGTCATCCCCAAGCAGATCAATCAGTGCATCATATTCTCAATGAGAAAGGTTGAGGGGTTGTTTCTTTCCCCAGTGAGGCAGTTGATAATTGTTCATCCCAGTAAGTCAATTGGAACATCGCATTTTCAGAAAGATGGTTGATGAATCGTATTTTCTTGACAAGAAAGATTGGTGAATCTTGAATCTTCCCAGTGAACTTATTTGGTTCTTGTCACTGATATTCAGCAAGTTGGTCAAACAGAGTTTCATTCTTATCAGACGAATCTTCACTCTACACCTACCAGAAAGGGTTGATGATCCTTTCCCCAGTGAATAATTCAGTAATGGTTATATACAGCAGATCGGTCTACATACAACTTTCTCGGTCAGAAGAGTTAAAACAGATCCTTTCTCCAGTGATTTGGTTGAGATGGTTATCTCCAGATGTTAATGGATTAAGTTCTTCAGCAAAATAGTTGTCAAGCAGTTGTCTTGTGAATTTTGTCAAAGATACTGGCAGAATATTCAGCTCACACTCCTCGCAAGTTTCTTTACCCAAGGGTATGTCAAAGCACTAGTGGAGTACTTTCAGATTCAGTTTTTGAGTAATACGCTCATAGGGAGGGCTACGACTCAGTTTTTTATGATCTATACACTCATAGGCCGAGTAATGATCAGTTTTTGAGTAATACGCTCATAGGGAGGGCTACGACTCAGTTTTTTTTATGATCTATACACTCATAGGGCGAGTAATGATCAGTTTTTGAGTAATACGCTCATAGGGAGGGCTACGACTCAGTTTTTTATGATCTATACACTCATAGGGCGAGTAATGATCAGTTTTTGGAGATAACGCACCCTGAGGGGTGACAACTCAGCTTTTTATGATCTATACACTCATAGGGCGAGTAATGGTCAGTTTTGAAGATAACGCACCCTGACGGTAGGCGACTCAGTTTTTATGGTCTATACACTCATACATTCATATATGCATATTCCTCTCTTCTACCTTTCTTTTTCTTTTCTTTTTGGTTCTGGTCTGAAAATGTGAAAATCTTTTCTGTTACAAGATGAATGAGAATAAATCCAGTCCCTGACGTACAGCTTGTGTTTGTGAATTATTCTCATCCCGTTTAAACCGGAACTTTGTTAATTAAAGAGAATGAGGAGGTGTCTGCCGGACGGCTTGTCTCTGATTCATCTCACCTTAATTAATAAAGTTTAATTAATTTATTTGAATGAAAAGGGGATGTACGGTGAGTGACCTGCTTCTCTGGATAGTTCGGTCCCTGCTGCACTGCTTGTGTCTGTAACTTCTCCTCATTCACTAAACAATCTTGAAAATTCCTAAAAGACACTCAACCCACTCAACTGTTTTTCCTGCCCTTGTGCAGTCAACTCTTTTTCAACTTTCGAACCTTTTTTTTAAACTTGTTTTCTTAAACGGATGACGCTTTATCCATTCCCCTGCTACAGACAAACGCTTAAGCCTCCGAAGCGAGCGTACAAGCATACTGTTGTATCAGTGGAATGCGACCTAAGCATTGTTCACTAAAAACAACCAACACACAAATCTTTCTTTTTAGGAAGAACTACGTGAGCTTTGACTTCCTCATTGTACTTGGGGGATACGTAGGAGCGAGAGCCTCTCTCATCAAGCCAAATAATAAAAAACTCTTTTTTCCCTTTTCTGTTCAATATGCGGTATTTTATTTCTTTTTATACGGTTATACCTGTTTATGCAAACCAAAATTCTTCAAATGGTTCCCGTTGAGTACAACGGATATGAGGGGGTGTTAACGTCTTCCCCTCATATAACCAACTCCCGAACCCGATCTTTTAAGGTTTTATCATTATTTTCCTTTCCCCTCATGGGATAAATAAAGTATGGTGGCGGCTTCATTGTTTACATTTGTGCATTGCATTTCATCATTGCATATTTGTATATTTTTTTGCGCCGGGTACTACAATACCATCCCAAAATATATCGAGAAGATGGATTCTTCTATCAAAAAAGATAAGACAGCTAAAGACGAAGTGTGAGTAATATCGTCACAAATTTCCTACATCAGCATTGTTGATGTTATTTTTGGATAGTGTATTCTGGGGTACTTAAATCCAGCGGTATTGAAACAAATTTTTGCTCTAGTGGTTTTTAGTAACCTAAATAGAGTTTATGTTCATTAATCATAACACTAGGAAAAAAATGTTTACTTTTCATCTAATTATCATTTTCGTTAATCTTATTTTGGTTGGTTTGATTTATGCCCCCCCACCCTTTCTTTTAATTTTATTTTTAATAATACTTTTGTTGGATGGTAGAGTAGTGGTAGTGCATTGGGGTGCCAACATAATCGGGATGCCGATGAATTACAATGATGCCATGCTTGCAAACTTTGTCCAAAAAAAATCTAATTTCTTTGAAGTGTTTGTTGTGTTTTTTTTTTTTTGTAAGTTTGAAGTGTTTGTTTTTTATCATTCATAAAAAGTGTTGTCTTTTTTAGGACCACTTTCAAGGCTAACTCTAACAAAGAATGAAAATTTTCATATCCAAATTTTATCTTTTTCATATTTTCTTATATTTTCAATCTCAACTTATACCCAATGATATATGTTGATAATGTCATTTTCCTCATTCCATCGCATGATTTATATTTACAATAATACTTCATTCATCATTTAATTTAACAAGATTTTATGCTCTCTTGTTAAAACTAACATCTATTACCCACTACCATGTCCCTTTTTTGCCAATCGTAATTCAAAGCAATTACCCTTGACTTATTTGCATTGAATATCTTGATGAATCGGTGCAACAACCTAAGTGAAATTACTTTTGACTTTTCCCTACTTGCGACAATTCTCAAGATGTGTTTTTGCCCACATACCATACTATTCATCAAAAGTCTATGTCTAAAAGAGTTGTAGTTTATATTCAATCCAAATTTATGTCACATGCTTTGGTTTCAAAATAAGATAAATATGTTGAAGGTGTTTTTACCTTTTCACTAATATCTCATATTTAATTCGAATTTATACCACATGTATTTCATATAATTATTGCTTATCAATTTAAATATGTATTTGTTACATTTTGAATCGAGAAAGGAAAGCGAATACAAAGGCTTCACCTTGTGGTGCTTCTCAATTTTCAATAGAAAAGCACATACTTTACATGCAAAATATGAGAAAGGAAGAAAGAAAGTTCTGAAAATAATATTGTAAATTTTATATAATGTAGAATCCATTGATAATCTATATTTCTTACAATCCAATCTAAGTCTTTCAATGAATTCTCCGTTGTATATAAATTTTGCAATAACTTATCTTGAATTTCTTTTTTCATATTTTGCATGCAAAGTTCGTCTCTTCTATTGGAAATTTTGAACCCCATAATTGAAGCATGGTTATTCACTTTCTGTTATTTATTCTAAATGTACCAAATATATAAAATGATTAGCAATAAATAGTATACGAAGTGCATGTGGTACAAATAATTGGATTAAATAGATGTGATTAGTGAAAAGATAACACCTTCAATATATTTCTCTTATTCTGGAACCAAAACTTGTGATACAAATTTGAAGTGAATATATAAATTGCAATGATTTTTGAAGATCACCATATAGACATAGACTTTTGATAGAAAATTCAACTTGAGAATTTTGGCCAATTAAGAAAATTTAAAAGTAATTTTCCGAGTGAGTTATTTCTCTTGTAGTATTTTGAAATAATAGAATTGAAAGTAGGAACAAACTCAATCTTATAAAATTGATTTTTAAGGTGAGGATTTCACCTACTTATAAATTCATGTATATGTCATTTTACTTCCGATGTGAGACACTTTAACACCCCCTCACGCTTAGTACTATTGGGTTTGGTGTGTGGATATAAATGGAGGGTAGCTCAATAACGGGTGGTGTTGCGGGGATTTTGGGATTTCCACCACTACATTGACCTTTCATTTCCAAAGAGGGGAAAGTGTCGAAAACTGTTTAAAAAGAGAGATTCTAAGCTCGGGGGTTAGTTACGCCTAGGGAAGGTATTAGCATCCTAAACGTCCATGGTACTCCATGGTAACCTCTAATTTATTGCTTTTTTACTGCTTTTAATGTGCTTAAGAAAATGAGAGAGAAGTTGTAAGAAATGGAGGGAGAAGTTGTATAGAAAGAAAAGTGTGTGCTTGTGGAGATTGGATTCAGAAGAGAAAGTTGTGACATAAAAATAAATTTAAAGTTTTATCCTAAACTAATCGTGTGACTAATTTGGATTTGGACTAAAGAATTTTTATTAGAGAGAGAAGAAGTGTTTTGTTTGTTTTCTATTTTTTCTAAAGATTACTAAACGCGCCTCTTCGAAAATGAAAGTTCATTCTGAAATTCCTGGCACGCTATGCAAAGTGTCGAACACGATGTGCTAAGCACTTTGACAAGTATAACACGTAGCAGCACAAAGTAAATAAAACAAATAAAGAACACAGAGTATTTGTTAACCCAGTTCGGCGCACAACAGCCCTAGTCTGGGGGATACCAATCCAGGAAGGAATATCACTATAGAGGTCCTAGTTCTAAGTTACCAGCAAACGCCCCGTTTACAACTTATCACCTAGGCACGACCAATGACTCTTCAACCTAGGAACTTCCTAGATCTGAGATCCCATCTCACTCCCTCTCAGTTTGAAGACTTCCATGCAAACAACCTCTGGTTCACTGATCTTCTCACTGGCACAACCTTACAGACAACAAGGATTTAATTCACACAGAAACAAACACGTTTAGGAGACACACTCCTATGAACACATCACACTCGTACCTACAGGCTTTGAGTGTTACAACTAACAATACCTACTCCGTACTTCACAGCTTAGGAGAGGAACACAATCAATACAACACGAGAGTACACGTCCTAAACTTGCACCAATGAGATACAAGAAAGGCTCACAAATAAACACACGCAAAAACCTAGAATGCTTGGACTCTAGAGACTAAAACGGCGTGAACAACTCTCTCAGAAGAATTAGGTTTACAACTTCCTTTAAGTAGTCAATGGACGTTCTTGAGCAGTAAGCAACTTGGGCTTCACATGTTGATCCAACCCTAATTTCTTCATAATAAATGTGAGAGATTCTCTACTGAAATATGCTTCAAGGAGATTCTTGATAAAAATATCTTTGTCCATAATCTGAAGCATTAAAGCGCCATGCAGATACATGAGAGAGAAATGGATATTCCATAAATAGAAACACGCGCGCCTGCATACCAGTATGTTGAAGTGTCACAACACTTTGCCCAACATCCTGTCACAATGGTTTATCAACCAAAAATGCAGCCAATACCAAAGACTCAACACATTCTTTTTTTCTTGGTTTTTTAGCGTTGTGTGTGATGTGTGCAAAGCGAAAAATTCCTACGCTATTACAACCAAATCGAATAATTATTACAACCATATCGAATAAAAAATAAAAAATGATAAAAGGCGATAAAATGCAAGCGGAGAAATAAATATGAGTATGAAATGCACTTACGAAGAAAAGAAAACAAAATGTCAAATATTGATGTGAAGTGTGTGCGTGAAAATGCAATGTGACAAAAAGTGAAAAAAAGCAAAGAGCACAAAGTCATATAAAATATCATCGCACATTTTTTAACTAGCGAGAAAAAAGAAACAAATAACAAACATGACAAAAAATGAATTTAGGCCAAAAGATGGTCCTTAACTATTAATGCTAGTGCTAGAGTTCAATGATTTTATAAAGTAAAATATTGTCTATAACATGCATTTTTAAATGGTGCATTGTCCTAACCTAAATGCAAATGCATGTATTCGTGTAAAAAAAAAGTGTAGTGAAACATGTAGTGTGAAATTGTAGTGTGATGTAAAAATAATGTCAAATGTAATGTAATATGCAAAATGTAGATTGTGATGTAATGTAGAAAAATGTAGCATATAATATGATGTAAAATGTGGTGTAAAGTGGCATGAAAATGTAATGTAAAGTATAATGCAAAAATGTGAACATAAAACACATATCATGAGAAGAGCAAATAAATGATAATCAAACCTATGCAAAACACATCAATGAGAACTTATAATTTAAAAGTTAAACCCTAAAAGAGGTCTTCAAATATTAGTGTAAGAGTTTAAGCTCAATAAACTTAAAATAAGCTATTGTCCCAAACAAACACTTATTGAATAAGCTAGTACAAACACATAATCAAAATAAACAACTAAAAAAAGAAGTTAAAAAAATTAAATCTCAAAAAAAAGTCCTTAAAATATTAGTGTAAAAATTTGGGCTCAATAAGCTTAAATAAGCTATTGTCCCAAAATCACTTATTCAAATAAGCTAAAAAACATGATGATGATAAATGCATGTAAATGAGAGAAGTAAGTAAAAGGGGGTGCAAACCTGAAATAGGAGATGATAGCAGTAAAATAAGAACAGAAAATCCAGCAAAGAAATAGGCCCAAAGCCCAATTAAAGTTCCATCCAGGGGGGTGTATAAGCAATAGCGCGCGTGCAAGAATGAATGCAGAAAGCCAAGTCCAGCCCAATAAGCCATAATTAGTCCACTTCAAAACGGAGCGGTTCAGTCTCACCCATAAATCAACCCATGACCCGGAAGAACCTGCAGGGGGGCGCGCGCGCGTAATCAAATTAGTTAATAATCTTTGCTATTTGTTTTTTTATTTTAATTTTAATTTATGCGAGTTGCGGGCCACCTGTAGGACTTGGCTTGTCGGCTCTAACAGCCTAACCCATTTTGTCTACTCTATACATATATATTCAATCAAATCAGATCGTAATTATTTTATTGAATGCATGAATAATTGTTTTTTACATAAATAATATATACAACTTAAATATATAAAATAAATACATGATTTAAATAACAGATATACCACGCATGGCAAGGAGACAATACTAGTTATATTTGTTTTTTTTTTTTTGCATTCAAAAATATATATATGAAAGATAATTACACTTGAATGAAGGGTAAGCGGGCAACAAGCTGCGCCGCTACTCCTTTTTGGATGGCAAAACCAATCCTTTTAAAAACTACATCTTGAGACCTAGGAGACACTATATTGCTATGCATGAATTTTTGAACACTTTTCAAAATATCCACAGCGTCTGGTGCTAGAAACCCAAAAGTGTCAAAAGCAAAAGGTATGAATACATGTTGATTGTCGGAGCACGCTTTCTCATGTTTGAGCACTTTGCTTGAAGCACCTTTGACGACTGCTTGTCCTACAGTAAAATTCTCAGTTGTCAGCCCAACAAGTGGAGAAACTCCAGTCAGGTCCACACATGCATGTTTCCCTCCTACCCATCCGTGGCAAGGCAACACCATCTTCTTCAATTCATTCACAGAACCAGTAACAATGAAGAAAAGCCATGGAAGACCTTCAAATAAAGCTTGAATCACCAAGTAGATACCAAATATTACAAACAGATACTCCATTTCACTCTAAATCATCCCCTGAATCCGAATCTAGCCTTAGATTTCACAATAGAAGTCTCTAAATCCGAATCCGATCAAAAAACAAATGGGTCTCAAATTTGGTGCGCGCATTTTCGTAGGATTTGGACGAAATTCATGATGGGAAAAGGTTTCTAGATGTTTTAGGAACGAATATCATGAAGAAACAATTCGATTTGGTACTCAAATGGTTGAAAATGGAAAGTTGAAGTTTATGGTTTTTTGGAGCTCGGGTTTGGACCTTTTCCGGCGGTGTATTGATGTTTTGGTCAATTAGTCAAAACAATTGTTCAAATAAAAAATATATTACTAAATATAGATTTTTTTAATTTAATATAATTTGTGTATCGAAGTTGTTTTAATATATTACAATAAATAAAATTCTTGATTTAATATAAATTTAAGCATGAGAGCATAGTTTATTCATTGGTGTAGTGTGGGTGAATTATCAACTCAACAATTTATCTACTCTTTCTCTTTGGTTATTGTAAGTGTACGACATTTCTTTGTAATTGAAATCTATTTTCTTTGCTCTCCTGTCCAACATCAGCTAAATAAATCGGTGTCATCTTCTCTTCTTTTCCAAACCCTAAACACTGTCTTTCCACAACCCTCTCTGCTAAATCAATGGCAGGACCCCAAGATCTCTCCAAAACCCCATCCTCTTCTGCCAAGAGACCAATGGTAACTTAAGGTTCAGTTGATATGTATGCTGCGCAGTGCAAAAACTGCTTGGAATGGAGAGTGATTGATACGCAAGATGAGTTTGAAGAGATCCGACACAAATTCGTTCGAGAACCTTTTGATTGTAGCAAAAAGGCTAATTGCAGCTGTGATGATCCTACTGATATTGAATATGATTCTAGTCGGACATGGACCGTTGACAAGCCTAGCATTCCAAAGACTCCGCAAGGTTTCAAGAGAATCTTGGTACTTAGAAAAGATTACTCTAAATTTGACTCTTACTACATCACACCTACAGGTAAAAAACTAAAAACCCGCAATGAGATATCAGCATATCTAAAAGATCATCCAGAACTTACTGGTGTATTTGCTTCGGATTTTAATTTTTCATCCCCAAAGATAATGCAAGATACCATCCCAAAATATATCGAGCAGAAGGATTCTATTATCAAAAAAGCTGAGAAAGCTAAAGACAAAGTTTGAGAAATATCATCACAAATTTCCTACATGTTGTTGTTGATGTTATTTTTGGATAGTGTATTCTGGGGTACTTAAATCCAGCGGTATTGAAACAAATTTTTGCTCCAGTGGTTTTTAGTAACCTAAATAGAGTTTCTGTTCATTAATCATAACACTAGGAAAAAAATGTTTGATTTTCATCTAATTATCATTTTCGCTAATCTTATTTTGGTTGGTTTGATTTATGCCCCCCCACCCTTTCTTTTAATTTTCTTTTTAATAATACTTTTGTTAGATGGTAGAGTAGTGGTAGTGCATTGGGGTACCAACATAATCGGGATGCCGATGAATTACAATGATGCCATGCTTGCAAACTTTGTCCAAAAAAAATCAAATTTCTTTGAAGTGTTGTCTTTTGTTTTTTTGAAAAGTTGAAGTGTTTGTTTTTTATCATTCATAAAAAGTGTTGTCTTTTTTAGGTACACTTTCAAGGCTAACTCTAACAAAGAATGAAAATTTACATATCCAAATTTTATCTTTTTCATCTTTTCTTATATTTTCAATCTCAACTTATACCCATTGATATATGTTGATGATGTCATTTTCCATCGCATGCATTATATTTACAATAATACTTCATTCATCATTTAATTTAACAAGATATTATGCTCTCTTGTTAAGAGTAACATCTATTACCCACTACCATGTCCCTTTTTTGCCAATCGTAATTCAAAGCAATTACCCTTGACTTATTTGCATTGAATATCTTGATGAATTGTTGCAACCACCTAAGTGAAATTACTTTTGACTTTTCCCTATTTGCAAAAATTCTCAAGATGTGTTTTTGCCCACATACCATACTATTTACATCTCATATCAAAAGTCTATGTCTAAAAGAATTGTACTTTATATTCAATCCAAATTTATATCACATGCTTTGGTTTCAAAATAACATAAATATCTTGAAGGTGTTTTTACCTTTTCACTAATATCTCATATTTAATTCGAATTTATACCACATGTATTTCTTATAATTATTGCTAATCAATTTAAATATGTATTTGTTACATTTTGAATCGAGAAAGGAAAGCGAATACAAAGGCTTCAACTTGTGGTGCTTCTCAATTTTCAATAGAAAAGCACATACTTTACATGCAAAATATGAGAAAGGAAGAAAAAAAGTTCTGATAATATTGCAAATTTTATATAATGTAGAATCCATTGATAATCTATATTTCTTACAATCCAATCTAGGTTTTTCAATGTATTCTCCATTGTATATAAATTTTGTAATAACTTATCTTGAACTTCTATTTTCATATTTTGCATGCAAAGTTCGTCTCTTCAATTGGAAATATTGAACCCCATAATTGAAGCATGTTTATTCACTTTCTGTTATTTATTCTAAATGTACCAAATATATAAAATGATTAGCAATAAATAGTACACGAACTGCATGTGGTACAGATAATTGGATTAAATAGATGTGATTAGTGAAAAGATAACACCTTCAATATATTTCTCTTATTCTGGAACCAAAACATGTGATACAAATTTGAAGTGAATATATAAATTGCAATGATTTTTGAAGATCACCATATAGACATAGAATTTTGATAGAAAATTCAACTTGAGAATTTTGGCCAATTAAGAAAAGTTAAAAGTAATTTTCCGAGTGAGTTATTTCTCTTGTAGTATTTTGAAATAATAGAATTGAAAGTAGGAACAAACTCAATCTTATAAAATTGATTTTTAAGGTGAGGATTACACCTACTTATAAATTCATGTATACGTCATTTTACTTCCGATGTGAGACACTTTAACACCCCCTCACGCTTAGTACTATTGGGTTTGGTGTGTGGATATAAATGGAGGGTAGCTCAATAGCGGGTGGCCCAACAGATCATGAAGAGACTGCAATATCATATTAGAATTTTTTCTGATTATGTCACAATAAATTTGGTCAATCAGTCAAAAAAAATTGGTCAAATATTTTTTTTAATATATTACAATAAAGTTGGTCAATCAATCAAAAACAATTGGTCAAAAAATATTTATATTACTAAAAATAGATTCTTCATTTAATATAAATTTCTTTATGGAAGTTGTTTTTGTATATTAATATAAATTTAACATAAATATACATATGGATGCTTTATCAATATATTACAATAAATTTGGTCAATTAGTCAAAACAATTGGTCAAATAAAAAATATATTACTCCCTCCGTCCCAAAACTCTTGTCTTTTTAGAGTTATACACGTAGATTAAGAAACAATTTAGATTGATATGTTAAGTCTTTTTTACCCTTACTTTATTAAGAAAGAGAAAATATATTTAATTAATGCTTTAACTTTTGTAAGGGTATAAATGGTGAACTAACTTTAATTTTACATTGGTTTCCGAAAAGGACAATAGTTTTGGGACAAAACTAAAAGGCTAAAAGGACAATAGTTTTGGGACGGAGGGAGTACCAAATATAGATTTTTTTAATTTAATATAATTTGTGTATGGAAGTTGTTTTAATATATTACTATAAATAAAATTCTTGATTTAATATAAATTTAAGCATGAGAGCATAGTTTATTCATTGGGTAGTGTGGGTGAATTATCAACTCAACAATTTGTCTACTCTTTCTCTTTGGTTATTGCAAGTGTATGTCATTTCTTTGTAATTGAAATCTATTTCCTTTGCTCTCCTGTCCAACATCAGCTAAATAGATCGGTGACATCTTATCTTCTTTTCCAAACCCTAACCACTGTCTTTCCACAACCCTCTCAGCTAAATCAATGGCAGGACCCCAAGATCTCTCCAAAACCCCATCCTCTTCTGCCAAGAGACCAATGGTAACTCAAGCTTCAGTTGATATGTATGCTGCGCAGTGCAAAAAATGCTTGACATGGAGAGTGATTGATACGCAAGATGAGCTTGAAGAGATCCGACACAAATTCGTTCGAGAACCTTTTGATTGTAGCAAAAAGGCTAATTGTAGCTGTGATGATCCTACCGATATTGAATATGATTCTAGTCGGACATGGGCCGTTGACAAGCCTAGCATTCCAAAGACTCCGCAAGGTTTCAAGAGAATCTTGGTACTTAGAAAAGATTACTCTACATTTGACTCATACTACATCACACCTACAGGTAAAAAACTAAAAACCCGCAATGAGATATCCGCATATCTAAAAGATCATCCAAAACTCACTGGTGTATCTGCTTCGGATTTTAATTTTTCATCCCCAAAGATAATGCAAGATACCATCCCAAAATATATCGAGCAGAAGGATTCTACTATCAAAAAAGCTAAGACAGCTAAAGACGAAGTTTGAGAAATATCATCACAAATTTCCTACATGTTGTTGTTGATATTATTTTTGGATAGTGTATTCTCGGGTACTTAAATCCAGCGGTATTGAAACAAATTTTTGCTCTAATGGTTTTTAGTAACCTAAATAGAGTGTATGTTCATTAATCATAACACTAGGAAAAAAATGTTTACTTTTCATCTAATTATCATTTTCGCTAATCTTATTTTGGTGGGTTTGATTTATGCCCCCCCACCCTTTCTTTTATTTTTCTTTTTAATAATACTTTTGTTGGATGGTAGAGTAGTGGTAGTGCATTGGGGTGCCAACATAATCGGGATTATGATGAATGTCAATGATGCCATGCTTGCAAACTTTGTCCAAAAAAAAATCTAATTTCTTTGAAGTGTTTGTTGTGTTTTTTTTTTTTTGAAAAGTTGAAGTGTTTGTTTTTTATCATTCATAAAAAGTGTTGTATTTTTTAGGTACACTTTCAAGGCTAGCTCTAACAAAGTATGAATATATTCATATCCAAATTTTATTTTTTTTCATCTTTTCTTATATTTTCAATCTCAACTTATACCCAGTGATATATGTTGATAATGCCATTTTCCATCGCATGCTTTATATTTACAATAATACTTCATTCATCATTTAATTTAACAAGATATTATGCTCTCTTGTTAAGAGTAACATCTATTACCCACTACCATGTCCCTTTTTTGCCAATCGTAATTCAAAGCAATTACCCTTGACTTATTTGCATTGAATATCTTGATGAATTGTTGCAACCACCTAAGTGAAATTACTTTTGACTTTTCTCTATTTGCAAAAATTCTCAAGATGTGTTTTTGCCCACATACCATACTATTTACATCTCATATCAAAAGTCTATGTCTAAAAGAATTGTACTTTATACTCAATCCAAATTTATATCACATGCTTTGGTTTCAAAATAAAATAAATATCTTGAAGGTGTTTTTACCTTTTCACTAATATCTCATATTTAATTCGAATTTATACCACATGTATTTCTTATAATTATTGCTAATCAATTTAAATATGTATTTGTTACATTTTGAATCGAGAAAGGAAAGCGAATACAAAGGCTTCAACTTGTGGTGCTTCTCAATTTTCAATAGAAAAGCACATACTTTACATGCAAAATATGAGAAAGGAAGAAAAAAAGTTCTGATAATATTGCAAATTTTATATAATGTAGAATCCATTGATAATCTATATTTCTTACAATCCAATCTAGGTTTTTCAATGTATTCTCCATTGTATATAAATTTTGTAATAACTTATCTTGAACTTCTTTTTTCATATTTTGCATGCAAAGTTCGTCTCTTCAATTGGAAATATTGAACCCCATAATTGAAGCATGTTTATTCACTTTCTGTTATTTATTCTAAATGTACCAAATATATAAAATGATTAGCAATAAATAGTACACGAAGTGCATGTGGTACAGATAATTGGATTAAATAGATGTGATTAGTGAAAAGATAACACCTTCAATATATTTCTCTTATTCTGGAACCAAAACATGTGATACAAATTTGAAGTGAATATATAAATTGCAATGATTTTTGAAGATCACCATATAGACATAGACTTTTGATAGAAAATTCAACTTGAGAATTTTGGCCAATTAAGAAAAGTTAAAAGTAATTTTCCGAGTGAGTTATTTCTCTTGTAGTATTTTGAAATAATAGAATTGAAAGTAGGAACAAACTCAATCTTATAAAATTGATTTTTAAGGTGAGGATTACACCTACTTATAAATTCATGTATACGTCATTTTACTTCCGATGTGAGACACTTTAACACCCCCTCACGCTTAGTACTATTGGGTTTGGTGTGTGGATATAAATGGAGGTTAGCTCAATAGCGGGTGGCCCAACAGATCATGAAGAGACTGCAATGTCATATTAGAATTTTTTCTGGTTATGTCACAATAAATTTGGTCAATCAGTCAAAAAAAATTGGTCAAATTTTTTTTTTAATATATTACAATAATGTTGGTCAATCAATCAAAAACAATTGGTCAAAAAATATTTATATTACTAAAAATAGATTCTTCATTTAATATAAATTTCTTTATGGAAGTTGTTTTTGTATATTAATATAAATTTAACATAAATATACATATGGATGCTTTATCAATATATTACAATAAATTTGGTCAATTAGTCAAAACAATTGGTCAAATAAAAAATATATTACTCCCTCCGTCCCAAAACTCTTGTCTTTTTAGAGTTATACACGTAGATTAAGAAACAACTTAGATTGATATGTTAAGTCTTTTTTACCCTTACTTTATTAAGAAAGAGAAAATATATTTAATTAATGCTTTAACTTTTGTAAGGGTATAAATGGTGAACTAACTTTAATTTTACATTGGTTTCCGAAAAGGACAATAGTTTTGGGAAGGAGGGAGTACCAAATATTGATTTTTTTAATTTAATATAATTTGTGTATCGAAGTTGTTTTAATATATTACAATAAATAAAATTCTTGATTTAATATAAATTTAAGCATGAGAGCATAGTTTATTCATTGGTGTAGTGTGGGTGAATTATCAACTCAACAATTTATCTACTCTTTCTCTTTGGTTATTGCAAGTGTACGACATTTCTTTGTAATTGAAATCTATTTTCTTTGCTCTCCTGTCCAACATCAGCTAAATAAATCGGTGTCATCTTCTCTTCTTTTCCAAACCCTAAACACTGTCTTTCCACAACCCTCTCTGCTAAATCAATGGCAGGACCCCAAGATCTCTCCAAAACCCCATCCTCTTCTGCCAAGAGACCAATGGTAACTTAAGGTTCAGTTGATATGTATGCTGCGCAGTGCAAAAACTGCTTGGAATGGAGAGTGATTGATACGCAAGATGAGTTTGAAGAGATCCGACACAAATTCGTTCGAGAACCTTTTGATTGTAGCAAAAAGGCTAATTGCAGCTGTGATGATCCTACTGATATTGAATATGATTCTAGTCGGACATGGACCGTTGACAAGCCTAGCATTCCAAAGACTCCGCAAGGTTTCAAGAGAATCTTGGTACTTAGAAAAGATTACTCTAAATTTGACTCTTACTACATCACACCTACAGGTAAAAAACTAAAAACCCGCAATGAGATATCAGCATATCTAAAAGATCATCCAGAACTTACTGGTGTATTTGCTTCGGATTTTAATTTTTCATCCCCAAAGATAATGCAAGATACCATCCCAAAATATATCGAGCAGAAGGATTCTATTATCAAAAAAGCTGAGAAAGCTAAAGACAAAGTTTGAGAAATATCATCACAAATTTCCTACATGTTGTTGTTGATGTTATTTTTGGATAGTGTATTCTGGGGTACTTAAATCCAGCGGTATTGAAACAAATTTTTGCTCTAGTGGTTTTTAGTAACCTAAATAGAGTTTCTGTTCATTAATCATAACACTAGGAAAAAAATGTTTGATTTTCATCTAATTATCATTTTCGCTAATCTTATTTTGGTTGGTTTGATTTATGCCCCCCCACCCTTTCTTTTATTTTTCTTTTTAATAATACTTTTGTTGGATGGTAGAGTAGTGGTAGTGCATTGGGGTGCCAACATAATCGGGATGCCGATGAATTACAATGATGCCATGCTTGCAAACTTTGTCCAAAAAAAATCAAATTTCTTTGAAGTGTTGTCTTTTGTTTTTTTGAAAAGTTGAAGTGTTTGTTTTTTATCATTCATAAAAAGTGTTGTCTTTTTTAGGTACACTTTCAAGGCTAACTCTAACAAAGAATGAAAATTTTCATATCCAAATTTTATCTTTTTCATCTTTTCTTATATTTTCAATCTCAACTTATACCCATTGATATATGTTGATGATGTCATTTTCCATCGCATGCATTATATTTACAATAATACTTCATTCATCATTTAATTTAACAAGATATTATGCTCTCTTGTTAAGAGTAACATCTATTACCCACTACCATGTCCCTTTTTTGCCAATCGTAATTCAAAGCAATTACCCTTGACTTATTTGCATTGAATATCTTGATGAATTGTTGCAACCACCTAAGTGAAATTACTTTTGACTTTTCCCTATTTGCAAAAATTCTCAAGATGTGTTTTTGCCCACATACCATACTATTTACATCTCATATCAAAAGTCTATGTCTAAAAGAATTGTACTTTATATTCAATCCAAATTTATATCACATGCTTTGGTTTCAAAATAAAATAAATATCTTGAAGGTGTTTTTACCTTTTCACTAATATCTCATATTTAATTCGAATTTATACCACATGTATTTCTTATAATTATTGCTAATCAATTTAAATATGTATTTGTTACATTTTGAATCGAGAAAGGAAAGCGAATACAAAGGCTTCAACTTGTGGTGCTTCTCAATTTTCAATAGAAAAGCACATACTTTACATGCAAAATATGAGAAAGGAAGAAAAAAAGTTCTGATAATATTGCAAATTTTATATAATGTAGAATCCATTGATAATCTATATTTCTTACAATCCAATCTAGGTTTTTCAATGTATTCTCCATTGTATATAAATTTTGTAATAACTTATCTTGAACTTCTATTTTCATATTTTGCATGCAAAGTTCGTCTCTTCAATTGGAAATATTGAACCCCATAATTGAAGCATGTTTATTCACTTTCTGTTATTTATTCTAAATGTACCAAATATATAAAATGATTAGCAATAAATAGTACACGAACTGCATGTGGTACAGATAATTGGATTAAATAGATGTGATTAGTGAAAAGATAACACCTTCAATATATTTCTCTTATTCTGGAACCAAAACATGTGATACAAATTTGAAGTGAATATATAAATTGCAATGATTTTTGAAGATCACCATATAGACATAGAATTTTGATAGAAAATTCAACTTGAGAATTTTGGCCAATTAAGAAAAGTTAAAAGTAATTTTCCGAGTGAGTTATTTCTCTTGTAGTATTTTGAAATAATAGAATTGAAAGTAGGAACAAACTCAATCTTATAAAATTGATTTTTAAGGTGAGGATTACACCTACTTATAAATTCATGTATACGTCATTTTACTTCCGATGTGAGACACTTTAACACCCCCTCACGCTTAGTACTATTGGGTTTGGTGTGTGGATATAAATGGAGGGTAGCTCAATAGCGGGTGGCCCAACAGATCATGAAGAGACTGCAATATCATATTAGAATTTTTTCTGATTATGTCACAATAAATTTGGTCAATCAGTCAAAAAAAATTGGTCAAATTTTTTTTTTAATATATTACAATAAAGTTGGTCAATCAATCAAAAACAATTGGTCAAAAAATATTTATATTACTAAAAATAGATTCTTCATTTAATATAAATTTCTTTATGGAAGTTGTTTTTGTATATTAATATAAATTTAACATAAATATACATATGGATGCTTTATCAATATATTACAATAAATTTGGTCAATTAGTCAAAACAATTGGTCAAATAAAAAATATATTACTCCCTCCGTCCCAAAACTCTTGTCTTTTTAGAGTTATACACGTAGATTAAGAAACAATTTAGATTGATATGTTAAGTCTTTTTTACCCTTACTTTATTAAGAAAGAGAAAATATATTTAATTAATGCTTTAACTTTTGTAAGGGTATAAATGGTGAACTAACTTTAATTTTACATTGGTTTCCGAAAAGGACAATAGTTTTGGGACAAAACTAAAAGGCTAAAAGGACAATAGTTTTGGGACGGAGGGAGTACCAAATATAGATTTTTTTAATTTAATATAATTTGTGTATGGAAGTTGTTTTAATATATTACTATAAATAAAATTCTTGATTTAATATAAATTTAAGCATGAGAGCATAGTTTATTCATTGGGTAGTGTGGGTGAATTATCAACTCAACAATTTGTCTACTCTTTCTCTTTGGTTATTGCAAGTGTATGTCATTTCTTTGTAATTGAAATCTATTTCCTTTGCTCTCCTGTCCAACATCAGCTAAATAGATCGGTGACATCTTATCTTCTTTTCCAAACCCTAACCACTGTCTTTCCACAACCCTCTCAGCTAAATCAATGGCAGGACCCCAAGATCTCTCCAAAACCCCATCCTCTTCTGCCAAGAGACCAATGGTAACTCAAGCTTCAGTTGATATGTATGCTGCGCAGTGCAAAAAATGCTTGAAATGGAGAGTGATTGATACGCAAGATGAGCTTGAAGAGATCCGACACAAATTCGTTCGAGAACCTTTTGATTGTAGCAAAAAGGCTAATTGTAGCTGTGATGATCCTACCGATATTGAATATGATTCTAGTCGGACATGGGCCGTTGACAAGCCTAGCATTCCAAAGACTCCGCAAGGTTTCAAGAGAATCTTGGTACTTAGAAAAGATTACTCTACATTTGACTCATACTACATCACACCTACAGGTAAAAAACTAAAAACCCGCAATGAGATATCCGCATATCTAAAAGATCATCCAAAACTCACTGGTGTATCTGCTTCGGATTTTAATTTTTCATCCCCAAAGATAATGCAAGATACCATCCCAAAATATATCGAGCAGAAGGATTCTACTATCAAAAAAGCTAAGACAGCTAAAGACGAAGTTTGAGAAATATCATCACAAATTTCCTACATGTTGTTGTTGATATTATTTTTGGATAGTGTATTCTCGGGTACTTAAATCCAGCGGTATTGAAACAAATTTTTGCTCTAATGGTTTTTAGTAACCTAAATAGAGTGTATGTTCATTAATCATAACACTAGGAAAAAAATGTTTACTTTTCATCTAATTATCATTTTCGCTAATCTTATTTTGGTGGGTTTGATTTATGCCCCCCCACCCTTTCTTTTATTTTTCTTTTTAATAATACTTTTGTTGGATGGTAGAGTAGTGGTAGTGCATTGGGGTGCCAACATAATCGGGATTATGATGAATGTCAATGATGCCATGCTTGCAAACTTTGTCCAAAAAAAAATCTAATTTCTTTGAAGTGTTTGTTGTGTTTTTTTTTTTTTGAAAAGTTGAAGTGTTTGTTTTTTATCATTCATAAAAAGTGTTGTATTTTTTAGGTACACTTTCAAGGCTAGCTCTAACAAAGTATGAATATATTCATATCCAAATTTTATTTTTTTTCATCTTTTCTTATATTTTCAATCTCAACTTATACCCAGTGATATATGTTGATAATGCCATTTTCCATCGCATGCTTTATATTTACAATAATACTTCATTCATCATTTAATTTAACAAGATATTATGCTCTCTTGTTAAGAGTAACATCTATTACCCACTACCATGTCCCTTTTTTGCCAATCGTAATTCAAAGCAATTACCCTTGACTTATTTGCATTGAATATCTTGATGAATTGTTGCAACCACCTAAGTGAAATTACTTTTGACTTTTCTCTATTTGCAAAAATTCTCAAGATGTGTTTTTGCCCACATACCATACTATTTACATCTCATATCAAAAGTCTATGTCTAAAAGAATTGTACTTTATACTCAATCCAAATTTATATCACATGCTTTGGTTTCAAAATAAAATAAATATCTTGAAGGTGTTTTTACCTTTTCACTAATATCTCATATTTAATTCGAATTTATACCACATGTATTTCTTATAATTATTGCTAATCAATTTAAATATGTATTTGTTACATTTTGAATCGAGAAAGGAAAGCGAATACAAAGGCTTCAACTTGTGGTGCTTCTCAATTTTCAATAGAAAAGCACATACTTTACATGCAAAATATGAGAAAGGAAGAAAAAAAGTTCTGATAATATTGCAAATTTTATATAATGTAGAATCCATTGATAATCTATATTTCTTACAATCCAATCTAGGTTTTTCAATGTATTCTCCATTGTATATAAATTTTGTAATAACTTATCTTGAACTTCTTTTTTCATATTTTGCATGCAAAGTTCGTCTCTTCAATTGGAAATATTGAACCCCATAATTGAAGCATGTTTATTCACTTTCTGTTATTTATTCTAAATGTACCAAATATATAAAATGATTAGCAATAAATAGTACACGAAGTGCATGTGGTACAGATAATTGGATTAAATAGATGTGATTAGTGAAAAGATAACACCTTCAATATATTTCTCTTATTCTGGAACCAAAACATGTGATACAAATTTGAAGTGAATATATAAATTGCAATGATTTTTGAAGATCACCATATAGACATAGACTTTTGATAGAAAATTCAACTTGAGAATTTTGGCCAATTAAGAAAAGTTAAAAGTAATTTTCCGAGTGAGTTATTTCTCTTGTAGTATTTTGAAATAATAGAATTGAAAGTAGGAACAAACTCAATCTTATAAAATTGATTTTTAAGGTGAGGATTACACCTACTTATAAATTCATGTATACGTCATTTTACTTCCGATGTGAGACACTTTAACACCCCCTCACGCTTAGTACTATTGGGTTTGGTGTGTGGATATAAATGGAGGTTAGCTCAATAGCGGGTGGCCCAACAGATCATGAAGAGACTGCAATGTCATATTAGAATTTTTTCTGGTTATGTCACAATAAATTTGGTCAATCAGTCAAAAAAAATTGGTCAAATTTTTTTTTTAATATATTACAATAATGTTGGTCAATCAATCATAAACAATTGGTCAAAAAATATTTATATTACTAAAAATAGATTCTTCATTTAATATAAATTTCTTTATGGAAGTTGTTTTTGTATATTAATATAAATTTAACATAAATATACATATGGATGCTTTATCAATATATTACAATAAATTTGGTCAATTAGTCAAAACAATTGGTCAAATAAAAAATATATTACTCCCTCCGTCCCAAAACTCTTGTCTTTTTAGAGTTATACACGTAGATTAAGAAACAACTTAGATTGATATGTTAAGTCTTTTTTACCCTTACTTTATTAAGAAAGAGAAAATATATTTAATTAATGCTTTAACTTTTGTAAGGGTATAAATGGTGAACTAACTTTAATTTTACATTGGTTTCCGAAAAGGACAATAGTTTTGGGAAGGAGGGAGTACCAAATATTGATTTTTTTAATTTAATATAATTTGTGTATGGAAGTTGTTTTAATATATTACTATAAATAAAATTCTTGATTTAATATAAATTTAAGCATGAGAGCATAGTTTATTCATTGGGTAGTGTGGGTGAATTATCAACTCAACAATTTGTCTACTCTTTCTCTTTGGTTATTGCAAGTGTATGTCATTTCTTTGTAATTGAAATCTATTTCCTTTGCTCTCCTGTCCAACATCAGCTAAATAGATCGGTGACATCTTATCTTCTTTTCCAAACCCTAACCACTGTCTTTCCACAACCCTCTCAGCTAAATCAATGGCAGGACCCCAAGATCTCTCCAAAACCCCATCCTCTTCTGCCAAGAGACCAATGGTAACTCAAGCTTTAGTTGATATGTATGCTGCGCAGTGCAAAAACTGCTTGAAATGGAGAGTGATTGATACGCAAGATGAGTTTGAAGAGATCCGACACAAATTCGTTCGAGAACCTTTTGATTGTAGCAAAAAGGCTAATTGTAGCTGTGATGATCCTACCGATATTGAATATGATTCTAGTCGGACATGGGCCGTTGACAAGCCTAGCATTCCAAAGACTCCGCAAGGTTTCAAGAGAATCTTGGTACTTAGAAAAGATTACTCTACATTTGACTCATACTACATCACACCTACAGGTAAAAAACTAAAAACCCGCAATGAGATATCCGCATATCTAAAAGATCATCCAAAACTCACTGGTGTATCTGCTTCGGATTTTAATTTTTCATCCCCAAAGATAATGCAAGATACCATCCCAAAATATATCGAGCAGAAGGATTCTACTATCAAAAAAGCTAAGACAGCTAAAGACGAAGTTTGAGAAATATCATCACAAATTTCCTACATGTTGTTGTTGATATTATTTTTGGATAGTGTATTCTCGGGTACTTAAATCCAGCGGTATTGAAACAAATTTTTGCTCTAATGGTTTTTAGTAACCTAAATAGAGTGTTTGTTCATTAATCATAACACTAGGAAAAAAATGTTTACTTTTCATCTAATTATCATTTTCGCTAATCTTATTTTGGTGGGTTTGATTTATGCCCCCCCACCCTTTCTTTTATTTTTCTTTTTAATAATACTTTTGTTGGATGGTAGAGTAGTGGTAGTGCATTGGGGTGCCAACATAATCGGGATTTTGATGAATTACAATGATGCCATGCTTGCAAACTTTGTCCAAAAAAAATCTAATTTCTTTGAAGTGTTTGTTGTGTTTTTTTTTTTTGAAAAGTTGAAGTGTTTGTTTTTTATCATTCATAAAAAGTGTTGTATTTTTTAGGTAAACTTTCAAGGCTAGCTCTAACAAAGTATGAATATATTCATATCCAAATTTTATTTTTTTTCATCTTTTCTTATATTTTCAATCTCAACTTATACCCAGTGATATATGTTGATAATGTCATTTTCCTCATTCCATCGCATGCTTTATATTTACAATAATACTTCATCCATCATTTAATTTAACAAGATTTTATGCTCTCTTGTTAAGACTAACATCTATTACCCACTACCATGTCCCTTTTTTGCCAATCGTAATTCAAAGAAATTAGCCTTGACTTATTTGCATTGAATATCTTGATGAATTGGTGCAACCACCTAAGTGAAATTACTTTTGACTTTTCCCTATTTGCGATAATTCTCAAGATGTGTTTTTGCCCAGATACCATACTATTTACATCTCATATCAAAAGTCTATGTCTAAAAGAATTGTACTTTATATTCAATCCAAATTTATGTCACATGCTTTGGTTTCAAAAAAAGATAAATATTTTGAAGGTGTTTTTACCTTTTCACTAATATCTCATATTTAATTCGAATTTATACCACATGTATTTCATATAATTATTGCTAATCAATTTAAATATGTATTTGTTACATTTTGAATCGAGAAAGGAAAGCGAATACAAAGGCTTCAACTTGTGGTGCTTCTCAATTTTCAATAGAAAATCACATACTTTACATGCAAAATATGAGAAAGGAAGAAAAACAGTTCTGATAATATTGCAAATTTTATATAATGTAGAATCCATTGATAATCTATATTTCTTACAACCCAATCTTCGTTTTTCAATGTATTCTCCATTGTATATAAATTTTGTAATAACTTATCTTGAACTTCTTTTTTCATATTTTGCATGCAAAGTTCGTCTCTTCAATTGGAAATATTGAACCCCATAATTGAAGCATGTTTATTCACTTTCTGTTATTTATTCTAAATGTACCAAATATATAAAATGATTAGCAATAAATAGTACACGAAGTGCATGTGGTACAGATAATTGGATTAAATAGATGTGATTAGTGAAAAGATAACACCTTCAATATATTTCTCTTATTCTGGAACCAAAACATGTGATACAAATTTGAAGTGAATCTATAAATTGCAATGATTTTTGAAGATCACCATAAACATAGACTTTTGATAGAAAATTCAACTTGAGAATTTTGGCCAATTAAGAAAAGTTAAAAGTAATTTTCCGAGTAAAGTTATTTCTCTTGTAGTATTTTGAAATAATAGAATTGAAAGTAGGAACAAACTCAATCTTATAAAATTGATTTTTAAGGTGAGGATTGCACCTACTTATAAATTCATGTATACTTCATTTTACTTCCGATGTGAGACACTTTAACACCCCCTCACGCTTAGTACTATTGGGTTTGGTGTGTGGATATAAATGGAGGGTAGCTCAATAGCGGGTGGCCCAACAGATCATGAAGAGACTACAATATCATATTAGAATTTTTTCTGGTTATGTCAAAATAAATTTGGTCAATCAGTCAAAAAAAATTGGTAAATTTTTTTTTTTAATATATTACAATAAAGTTGGTCAATCAATCAAAAACAATTGGTCAAAAAATATTTATATTACTAAAAATAGATTCTTCATTTAATATAAATTTCTTTATGGAAGTTGTTTTTGTATATTAATATAAATTTAACATAAATATAAATATGGATGCTTTATCAATATATTACAATAAATTTGGTCAATTAGTCAAAACAATTGGTCAAATAAAAAATATATTACCAAATATAGATTTTTTTAGTTTAATATAATTTGTGTATGGAAGTTGTTTTAATATATTACTATAAATAAAATTCTTGATTTAATATAAATTTAAGCATGAGAGCATAGTTTATTCATTGGGTAGTGTGGTTGAATTATCAACTCAACAATTTGTCTACTCTTTCTCTTTGGTTATTGCAATAGTATGACATTTCTTTGTAATTGAAATCTATTTTCTTTGTTCTCCTGTCCAACCTCAGCTAAATAGATCGGTGACATATTCTCTTCTTTTCCAAACCCTAAACACTGTCTTTCCACAACCCTCTCAGCTAAATCAATGGCAGGACCCCAAGATCTCTCCAAAACCCCATCCTCTTCTGCCAAGAGACCAATGGTAACTCAAGGTTCAGTTGATATGTATGCTGCGCAGTGCAAAAACTGCTTGAAATGGAGAGTGATTGATACGCAAGATGAGTTTGAAGAGATCCGACACAAATTCGTTCGAGAACATTTTGATTGTAGCAAAAAGGCTAATTGCAGCTGTGATGATCCTACCAATATTGAATATGATTCTAGTCCGACATGGGCCGTTGACAAGCCTAGAATTCCAAAGACTTCGCAAGGTTTCAAGAGAATCTTGGTACTTAGAAAAGATTACTCTAAATTTGACTCATACTACATCACACCTACAGGTAAAAAACTAAAAACCCGCAATGAGATATCCGCATATCTAAAAGATCATCCAGAACTCACTGGTGTATCTGCTTCGGATTTTAATTTTTCATCCCCAAAGATAATGCAAGATACCATCCCAAAATATATCGAGCAGAAGGATTCTACTATCAAAAAAGTTAAGACAGCTAAAGACGAAGTTTGAGAAATATCATCACAAATTTTCTACATGTTGTTGTTGATATTATTTTTTGATAGTGTACTCTGGGGTACTTAAATCCAGCGGTATTGAAACAAATTTTTGCTCTGGTGGTTTTTAGTAACCTAAATAGAGTGTCTGTTCATTAATCATAACACTAGGAAAAAAATGTTTACTTTTCATCTAATTATCATTTTCGCTAATCTTATTTTGGTGGGTTTGATTTATGCCCCCCACCCTTTCTTTTATTTTTCTTTTTAATAATACTTTTGTTGGATGGTAGAGTAGTGGTAGTGCATTGGGGTGCCAACATAATCGGGATTTGGATGAATTACAATGATGCCATGCTTGCAAACTTTGTGCAAAAAAAATCTAATTTCTTTGAAGTGTTTGTTGTGTTTTTTTTTTTTTGAAAAGTTGAAGTGTTTGTTTTTTATCATTCATAATGTTGCGGGATTTTTGAGACATACCCCACTACAGTTTTATTTTTTCATTTCCAAAGGAGGGGAAAAATTGAAAACCTTTAAAAGAAAGAGATTATAGGTATGGGGGTTAGTTGCACTTGAGGAAGGTATTAACACCTCAAGCGCCCATGGTACTCCATGGTAATATATATTCCAAGAATGTCGATGTCACCATCACAATCACCATGGCTATTCAAGCTTATAAGGAGGCAATTTCCAATTTTTGTTTCTTTTGCCATGACAATAAACAAGTCTCAAGGTCAATCTTTAGAATATGTTGGATTATACTTGCCAAGAGATATTTTCAGTCACGGTCAACTCTATGTGGCAATTTCTAGAGTGAAGAGCAAACAAGGACTAAAGATATTAATACATGATAATGCAAGAAAATCATTGAATACTATTACAAATGTTGTGTTCAAAGAGGTTTTCCATAACATGCAATAGGTAATTTAGATTCATCTCCTATTTCTCCATTTCAAATTGCAATTTTATATTGTCATTCATTAGATATAATTTCTATAAATTACTAACTGAGTTGCACTTATTCACACACACACACACATACATATATATTTACACTTTAATGCTTCAACCTAAAATAATTAGAAATAACAATTTTGTTCAATTTTTTCAGGAACTTGCAAAGACTCAAATTCTGCTCACCTTCTTTTACACAAAGTCTTACAAATGTAGAATGGGAGTTGATCATTAATAATTCACTTCAAATTAAAGTATCTCATTTATTAAGTTGTATCTATAGATTCCATGTTGTTTTCAACAAACCTATATGTACTTTGTAATAGTATAAGTTAGATATGTATTTTTTTTTTGGTACAAAGTTAGATATGTATTTATTAATATATTTTTTTTGACGGGATGTATTTATTAATATCAAGATAATATTTTATATTGTATGTTTAAAACTTTACTAATGCAATGATAAAAACATGTTTTCAAATTGTAATGTGTTGCTTCTTTTAAATTTTCTTTCGATTTCTGTTATTTTTTTTGTTACGGATCTTTGGTTTCAATTGTTATTATTTTTCTAATTAAACAAAAAAGAAATTAATAAATTAACCAACATTTTTAAAAACTACATAAGTATTTAGTACAATTAAATATAACATTTAACCATAACCCAGACCCGTGCGGATGCACGGGTTTATAACTAGTAAAGTAAATAAAAAAAGAAAAGAAGTGTAAATATTTGTTGTTTGTAAAAGAAAGATTTTTGAGAGAATTGTAGTTGTTGAGAGAAAGAGGTTGTAAGAAAAGATGTTGTAAAGAAAAAGTTGTTGTTTGAAAACGAAAGTGTATTCATTTTTTGGTGTTGAAAGAATGTGTTGTAAAGAAAAGAAGTTCTTGTTGCCAAAAAAATGTAAGAACAGATGTTGTAAAAAAAAATGTTGTGATAAAAGCATGTTAAAATGATTGTAGTGACGTTGAGATTAAGGTGAACTTGTGCTGTTTTGTAAAAGGATCGCATGTTTGTTTTTAAAGAAAGGGTTTTTCGTTTCAAAAAAAGTCTCGTAATTAATTTGAAATTTAACTACGAGTCCTCTCCTTTGGAAATGAATTTTTTTGGCGTTGTGTGTGATGTGTGAGCTAGGAAAGCAATAAAAGCGATAAATAAAGTCCTACGCTATTACAACCCAATTGAATAATTAATATTTACAACCATATCGAATTTGAATAAATAATAATAACAATAAGCAATAAAGATAAAAGGGCGATGCATATAAAATAAAAAAATGCAAGTGCGGAAAATAAATATGATGATGAATATGCACATAGGAGGAGAAAAGGAAAACATCGCAAAATAACATCCTAATTAAAAGTGGAGTGTGTGAAAGAAATGTGTCGGAAGCAAAGACATGATAATAGCTTTTTCGAAAGTCACTCACATCAACAAACAATCCTAATTAACATATACAAGCAAAAAACATTTTATTTAGCAAAAAGAAAAGTTTTTATTTTTATGAAGAGAATGAATTTAGGCCAAAAGGCCCTTAACTATTAATGCTAATGTTAGAGCTCAATGATTTTATTAATTAAAATATTGTCTCTAACATGCATTTTTAAAATGATGCATTGTCCTAACCTAAATGCAATGCATGTATGCATGTGAAAAAATGTAAAGTAAAATTGTAATGTGAAGTTGTAGTGTGAAATTGTAGTGTGATGCAAAAACTTGTAAAAAATGTTATGTGATATGCAAAAATGTATAATGTGACGTAGTGAAAAAATGTAATATTGTAAATGCATGTATGCATGTAAAAAAGGTGTAGTGAATATGTGATATAAAATGTAATGTGATGTAAAAATTTTGTAAAAGGTTATGTGACTAAAAAATGCATAATGTGATGTGGTGCAAAAATGTGAGATTTTAAATGCATGTATGCATGAAAATTTTCCTAATAAAAGCATGTTATATATTTTCACAAAATGAAATTAACAAAGACAGAATCATATTAATCAATCATCACAAAAAAAGAATTCAAACATAGCATGTTTAATTTTTCTAGTATTTTTGTTGTTTTCATATTTTCTTGTATTCTAAATAACTAATAAAAAAGCAAAGTCATAACAAACAAACTTTTTTATTTTTTGACATTAAAATAGTTAGAAAGAAATTTTTTTATTTTTTTCTATTAATGAAAACGTTTTTTTTTTAGAAGGATTTTGTTCAAATTTTAGGATTAACACTTTAACTTAATGACAAAGCATCTAAACCTATGAAGACAAATGCATGTAAACATATTTAAATGATAACAATAAATCTACTAAGACTAACAAAGTAAAGTAGAAAAAGAAACAAAACAAACAGCATATAATAAGCAGAAAAAAAAAGGAACTGGGCTCTTGTGTTAAGCCCATTCACAAATCTACATCAGGGTCCAGGGGGGTTGCGCGCAGCAACCTAGGGGGTGCGCGCGGAATAATACAGATGGAGTATACAAACCCGTTTGATCAATGATCAGCAGCCATCAAAGAAGGAGAGCATGCAGCCTAAGGTGGACGCGTGCACATCAAAGGGAAAAGACAGAGTTGTCTGATCAAAGATTAGCATCCATTGGGGAAGAGGTGCACGCAGCTTATGACGCGCGCGCAGGCATGGAATCAGGAGGGAGTATATAATGTTGTTTCTTCATATTTTCACTTCATTTCTAACTTTTCTTTCTCTCTCTAACCGCCCCCTCTCTAAATTCTCTCAAATATTCTGAAAATAAAGGCTCAAGAACATATGAATGTTCTTCATAAACTCATGAACACTATGAGTTTTCCGGTTGTAGCTAAACCGGACAACCGTGCTTTCCAGATTCCGGCGCGGCGGCCGGCCAACAAGGTGGCGGTGCCGCCGCCGGAAAATACTTCAAACCTAAAAAAATTCTACATTAACCCCCCCTAAAATCCTCTTCTGAACACAAATCTAAACCCCAAATTTCCTAAAACCTGACCAAACGGCCGGATCGGGGGGAAAAAGTTTTGAAACCCTAACCTAAAAACTCAACCGAAATCACAAACAAAATGGAAGATGCAAGCATATGAGTAACGAAAGAAAACATACATTGCTAAAGAGGCTCCGGCGGAGATGTTTGTGGTGTTCGGATCGGAAAACTCGCACGCGGATGACAGTGGTGGTGAACAACTTCCGGCCTCTTTGATCCGTCCTTCTTCTCTTCTTTTTTTCTGTTTCGATTTTCTGTTTTGATCTTCTCTGCTTCTGATTCATCTTGTAATGTTTCAATTTGTGACTCTAAGAGAGAAATCACTTTCTTCCTTTTAGCCAATTTCTTAAATGCATTAGTGGCTTCACCATATAGTTTTTCAAATGCGTTTTGAAGTTCATCATATGAGGGATTATCATTAGAGATAGAGCTAGAATCACTTACTTGATGTTTGTGATGTTTCTTGCCTTTACAAGGTGAATCATTCATGATTACAACATGAGCGCGTTCTTCCTCCTCTTCACTTGAGCTATTGGACCTAGATCCTTCTTCACTTAAACTATCCCAAGCAACATAAGCTCTTTTACCCTTGTGATTTTTCTTGGAGGATTTTCCCTTTCTTTTGTTATAGAATGGACATTCCGGTTTTAAATGATCGGATTTGCCACATTCATAACACTTTTTACTAGGCTTGCTCTTCTCATTTTCTATATCATCCTTTGATTGCTTTCGTGACTTGGGACCATTTTCCTTCGAAAACTTTATACCATGTGCCTTTGCATACTTGTAAAATCTTCGAACAAATAACTCCATTTCATGGTCTTCCCACTCTTCATCACTTAAGCTTCTCTCCTCTTTCTCTTTACCTTTGGACTTGGAACTTGAAGTCTTTAGAGCATTGGACTTCTTTTCTTTCTCTTTTTCTTTATCACCATGTTTATCCTTTTTCCCCCTTTTCTCTTTCTTTTCTAGCACACTTAGCACGTGCTCATGTTCCTTAAGCTTGCCAAATAAAACGGTGAGGCTTAGTTGAGTAAGATCATTCGCTTCTTGTATCGCGGTGACCTTTGGTTGCCAAGACCTAGTTAAACACCTCAAAATTTTATTAGTAGCATCTTGATTTGTGATTGGTCTACCGAGACCTTGTAACTTGTTGATAATTTTCACAAATCGTTGTTGCATACTTTCAATGGTTTAACCATCAATCATATGAAACAATTCAAACTCTTGGTTTAATGTGTTTATCTTAGAAATCTTGACTTCATTGGTATCCTCAAAGTGGGTGACCAATGTGTCCGACATATCCTTAGACGTAGTACAATGCGAAACATGATAGAATTGCTCAATCCCTAAGGATGAGATTAAAATGTTTTGAGCTTTCGCATCGTAATTGACCTTCTTTTTGTCGTCAACCGTCCATTGTGCCATAGGCGTATTAGTGACGACACCATTGATATGGGTCGTGGTTGGAACAAAGCGACCGTTTTCTATGGCATCCCACACATCACCATCAAAAGAATTGATGTGAATGCGCAAACTACTTTTCCAATAATCGAAATGGTCTCCATTGAATGTAGGAGCCCTATTGTACGCCCCTTTGGGTGCAAACGCCATGTCTTCTAATAATAGGCACAAATTACTCGATTTAATCGTTTAAAATCAAACCGGGCTCTTGATGCCACTTGTTAGACTATATGGCGATCACTTAGAGGGGGGTGAATAAGTGACTCTTTCTATACAACGAGGTTTTAAAAAATATTTTGAGTACGCGGAAGGCTACAGGATCGATAGTCTACTTTGCACCCTTCGATCAAAGGAAATGTAGTATAAGCCTTAGAACAATTTATGACAAATTGAATTTAGGTTATGTTTTGTAATCAAATTTCTAAGACAAACAAAATCAACAAGTTTCAACTATCACGTTACACAATCACAAATTCAATTGATCCAATTAATCAACAATACGAAAAGTAAAAGTGTAGGGATAGAAAGACACAACCAGATGATTAGGGAGTTCCCTTGGCTTTCACGTCGTCCTCACTTCGGGCCAAGTACGTCTCCCCCCAAATTGTCAAAAGGACGATTTGAGCAATTTATTAAAAAACGCTTTGATAGTGCACAATTTACAAAGACTCGAATAACCCTATTCAATCTAATGCAAATTGAACCAAGTAATCTCAACAACTCTAGAAGCTTCAACCTCTGATTCCAACATCCCAATCTTGCGCCGTCTTCGTACCGAAAACCTTCGCACCGAACGTCCAACTGATTCCTTCGCTTCCTCGTTGTTGAACCTTCAAGATATCGCACAATCTTGAAACCCTTGATGAAAATCCAAACCTCCAACACAACTCAACTCGATCACAATTCTGATTCACCGCGAATTGCACCGAACGTTATCCACTGAGTCAACTACTAACCCTTGATTGATCCCATACTCAATCTCAAATTTGAAGTGATTTGATAGAAGATGAAGAACTTGTGTTGAATAAGTCTTTGATCCAAAATTTCTCTTAAACCTTGATCAAATGTGTTTTTAAGATGGATTCTCATACTTACAACAAACACTCACATTGCTATTTATAGTGAAAATAGAATTGAGCAAATTTGGGCAAAACAGAACAGACTTGTATCGATAGATATGATGGTATGTATCGATACAAACACCTTGACCAGCGTTCAAATTTGAAATATTTGACCTATGTATCGATACAAACACGAATATGTATCGATACATATATCAGTTTCTTGAAAACCTGACTGATATGTATCGAAGCATGCAAGCATCACTACTAGAAAAAGTTTAAATACCGACGGAATTTAGAAACGAAATTTATTTCATCTCTACTAGAGACAGAAAAAAGTGTTTAGAGACAAAAATTAAAATATATGTACTAGTGACGGATTTTAGAGACAAAAAGATCTATCTCAAAAATAATTCATCTCTAAATTTGTCTCTGTTAATTAGTTTTTTAATTTATAAATAAAAAATTAAATGGAGAAAGATGTTAGAGATGGATTTTTATTGTGTCTAATAGTTTTCGTCTCTGTATCCGTCTCTAATTAGTCAACTTGTTATTATAGTATTCAAACATTTGTCAGAGACGGAATTTATTCGTCTCTGAAATCCATCTCTAAATGAAATAATATCGAAGATTCATCCGGCCAAAAAAATTTCCGCCAAATTTTTTATTGTTCGCCAAAAATTTTAGAGAATCCAACTACCTTTCAGAAAACTTAACAAATTTAAATTTTTATAATATAATAAATAATTAAAGGAAAATATGTGTTACTCTTTTGATTGTCAATATTTTATGTAAAAAAAAACATGTTAAGCATGTTGTCTTACACACCTAGTATCTACACTAGACGTGCTTTGTGAATGTCTTTTTATGTGCACGCGTTGGAAGTTTGTTACGAAATTAAAGAATTCATTTATTTAATTCATGGAGAATTTATCTATTCAAACTTTATTTGTTTGAATTGGAATGAATATATTTTTGAAGAAAATTTTTATTTTGTTTACAAGAGAACAAATATATTTTTGTTTGAACAAAATTTGTTGATATCTTTGAAAAAAATTATTTTTATTCTTTTAGAAGTGAACAAAAATATTTTTGTTAAATATTTTTGTTTGAAAATATATATTTAAAGATTAGTTTTTATTTTAAAGATTGGTAATTTTTCTTTTGAAAAGTACTACTAATTTCATTTGCAAGTAATTTAAAAATTGGTTTTTTTGGTACGTTTCTAAAGATTGGTTTGAAAAGCATTTTTTTTTTGACGGGTTGAAAAGTAATTTTTTAAATATTGGTTTTAATTTTATGTTATTTTAAGTATTTTAAACAAATATATTTTTTTGGAGATTTTTTTAGAAGCACAAACTGTTTTTGGAAAAATTTTGTCTTGTTTGAAAAATAAATCTTTAGAAAAGATCTAATGAAAATTTTGGTGCTAACAAACTTTATCAAATTGAAGCTAATCCTTTATGGAATACTTGAATATTATCTGATAGTCTATTTTACTATAAATAGATACTCAAGTCCAACAATAATACTCACCCAAAAATATTGTGAAAGTCTAAGAGTTCTTAGAGTTTTTATGAGTTTTGTTTGTTTTAGTTTATTGTTTATTGTTTTTTTCTAGCTGTAATCTTGATAGAGCTTTAATTGTAGGTATTTGGGAAGGTTTGTCTCTAATATTAATCAAAACTCTCCGGTTCAACTACTTGAAAGAGAAGGTGACAATGAAAATGATGAGAAGGGGGATGAAGTTTCGCTTTAGTTACTTTCTTTTATGTATTTTTGTTAATTTATTTGTGTGTTGGACAATTTTAAGTTTGATATTAATACTTTAAAAATATGACATACATTTTTATGTTAATGTTTCAAATTTATTGTTAAACGAAATTTGATTATCTCACATTGTAGAATTATATGAATTAGATTTAGTAAATAAAAATTAATATTTGAAAAACTAGATAAGCATTTAATTGCTAAATAGACAAAAATAATGACTAATAAGAGATGAATAATGTGTTTCGTAAGACAAAATTTTATGATTAGAGATAAAATTATTTGAATTCAGAGACGGATAATTCTGTCTCCAATAAAGACGAATGTTTTTGCTTAGAGACAGCATTTTAGAGAAAGAATTATTTAAATTCAGAGACGGATACTTCTGTCTCCAACAGAGACAATTTTTTTTGCGTAGAGACAGAATTTTAGAGACAGAATTATTTGAATTCAGAGATGGATAATTCTGTCTCCAGCAGAGACAATTTCTTTTTGCTTAGAGACAGAATTTTAGAGACAGAATTATTTGAATTCAGAGAGGGATAATTTTGTCTCCAATAGAGACGGATTTATTGTGTTTTGAATTCAACTTTTAGAGACAGATATATAAAATCTGCCTCTGAATTAGAGACGGATAAATTCTGTCTCCAATCAGAGACGGAACATAAAATCCGTCTCTAATGGCTTAGAGATGAGAAAATTAACGACCAAATCAAATCTGTCTCTAATTCTGTCTCTAACGTGCTTAGTGACGGAATATTTGCCTTTTAGAGACAAATTTTGGCCGTCGGTATTTCAGATTTTTCTAGTAGTGCATGATTCGATACACAATGCTTTCTCTGGTGTTTTGAGAGAGTTAGGTGTGTATCGATACATGCAAGCATGATTCGATACACAAGTGATTCTCTGCCCCTGAACACCAGTTTTTGTATCGATACAAATGAAGTGTGTATCGATACAAAATGCTCAAAATCAGTCTGAAGTAGTTTCAGGACATTTGTATCGATACAAAGATTTATGTATCGATACAAAGAACCTTAAAATCAATTTTTCAAAGATTAAAAATAGTTTTTCGCTGTCAAGTTGTTTCTAATGTTGCCAAAATATGTTCTACACTATTTTCATGGGTTTTGACAATTATTAAAACATGGGAGTGAACTGGTGCACTTACAAATATATCGAGCAGAAGGATTCTACTATAAAAAAAGCTAAGACAGCTAAAGAAGAAGTTTGAGAAATATCATCACAAATTTCCTACATGTTTTATTTTTGGATAATGTATTCTGGGGAACTGTTTCGGGATTTTTGAGACATTTGTTAAGGCAAAATCCTTATTTGATGTTTTAATTATAACAAACTAATTTAATTATATTTTAAGTATAATTCTGATTATTTAAATGTCTAACAAGTGCTTTTGAGTGTACAAATTAAGACAGGATTAAATGGATCATTTTAGTTATGTTATAAGCAAGTTGAAGGTTTCAGGATCAGTCTAAGACTGGTCTCTGATTTGGGTTCGTTAGAACAAATGATCAAGCTTGCTGCATTTATTGATAAGTCAACCATGTCAAGACAAATTATCACTTTCATTGAAGATTCTTATCAATTATGGCAAAGTTCTTTTTACGATGGAATATATTTTGTCATAAATATGTTTCTCCCATTGGTGAACTTTTTGACATCAGAGCCCGGCTCTAAAGATAAAGCAGTTAACAAGTGCTAGAGAAAAAATTCAGGAAGGAAGTAATGACGACGAAAGGTGCAAAGTTCATATTTGAAGGAGGATCCTCAAATAGGCCACCTCTATTTGAAGGAGAAGACTACTACTATTGGAAGGACAAAATGGAATTTTTCCTAAGATCACAAGATAACCATATGTGGGCGGTCATTGAAGTTGGAGAACATGTACCAATGATGTAATTCCTGGCGCTCAGACGTAAGATGCTTTAGCAATTGCTACAGCGTCTACGCACAACACAGATAATAATAAGAACAATAAAATGCTTAAAGTAAATAACACAGATGTTTGTTGACCCAGTTCGGCGCAAATAGCCCTAGTCTGGGGGATACCAATCCAGGAAGGAATCCACTAAATAGCCCTAGTTCAAAGACCTCAGTAAACGCCCAGTTTACGTCTCTTCACCTCGCAACTACCCGTGCAACTCAATCTAGGAACTCCTAGATCAAAGGCGCCCCGCCTTACTTCCTAACTAACAACACAAACACAAGTGTTGTATACAAACAAACAATCTGTAATGGTGAGACACACTCAAACAAAGAATTGACTCCGTACCTACAGGCTTTGGAGTGATCACACAATAACAAACACAAGGCATATGTCCTTATCATGTATCAACGTGATACAGGAAGAGGCTCACAAGTTCACTACTTAAAAAATAGGATTACACACGCTTTAGTGAACATAATAAAATTCCCACGAACCTAAACTAGGTTTGACACAACTATATATAGAGTCTTCTTACTGGGCTTGACTTGTTCCTAAAGAATAAGAGTCTTCAAGAATATATCCAATAAGTCTTCAGCTCCAAACAAATAATTCCTAAAATATATGAGATATATTTTAGAATTAAATCTTCACACAAGAGATTACTTGTGACACAAGGCGCGCGTGCTGTGCCAGCTTCGCCATAACAAAAATATACTTTCCAGAAAAAATATAATTTCTGAAACAAATATTCTTCAAAGATATCTTCTGGAAATAACAAACAAAAACGCGCACGCTTCTAGAAGCTTCCAGTCACAACATACTCAGATGCTACAACATTTTCTAGAGCATGTGACAAAATGGGTTTTTGCAAAATTATAGCCAACATACAAAAACGCCAACAATCTCCCCCTTTGGCAAATTTTGGCTAAAACACTTTTGATCAGCATGCATAAACATAATTCTTCAATTTAACTTCAATTTATAACTTAGAAGAATAAAACATAACTTGAATACATAGGCTAACCATGTATCAGAGGCATGCACAGCGGATAAGAAACAACTAGCCTCGTGAAGGATAATTAGAGAGACTTAAACTCTCATAGTGGATTCCAGAGATCTAGTAATAGCTTCAAAAAGCAACAACAGACTCTAAGGTCAAGGAAAAATAAATTCCTCCCTTCAAGTCAACAGCACTTCCTCTTCAGATATACTCCCCCTCAATGGTAGGTAGATAGGAGTAATTAGATAAGGAAAAAACAATATACTTCACTCCCCCTGTCTTCATGGCAGATAGCTATAGCAACACTTATAGCAATCACAGGAATGCATGCAAACATGCAATAAACTTCAGAAACCAACTACTGCTACTCATGTGATATTAGAGCATATAAGAGAACATGTCAGAGCAGTAACTTCTTCAAAACTTCAGTACTAATACTCCCCCTTTTTAGCCAAATAATTTGACAAAAGGAAAAGAACATCATATTGTCAGAAACAAATAAGCACATAAAAGAGTTAGTACTTATTACAGACCAACAGCACACATAGGTGCATAATATTGAGGGCTTAACCCACAAAAAGAACACAACATCAGAATTACAGAAAAAAAATTGAGCATTAAAACTCAGCACATCCTTCAGAATCCTCCACAACCAATGCTTGATCATGAGCAGCCATCTCCTCAGCTTCCAAGGTTTAAATCACACGATCCACCAAAAACTTCTTATCATCCAGTGCCTTGCTCACAGTCTTCAAATCAGCAATCATTTGCTGTCTACTGAGCATAGCAGATTTGCCTTTGGCAGATGCTAGAGCAATATCTGCAGCATGTGATTTTTCCAAAAACCTGGGATGTAAAGAAATCTCTGAATCTCTTTAAACAGCCTCATCAGTAGATAGACAGAGCTCAGGATATTGTTGCAAGATAATATCACAGATCAGGGTTGGAAAAGCAATAGGGATCTTAGTAGCATTGGTTTTTCTATGTGCTATAGTTTGGTAAAAAATAAATTCACCATAATTGAAAGCAGATTTTGTACCTATAGCATAGATAAACTTACTTAACACCCTGGAGACATCATTAGAATGGGTAGTAGGCACCCAATTTGCAGCTGCAATCTTGTTCAGAATAGCATACTTTGTAGAAAGTTTGGCAGTAGACAAATTATTCTTCATTTGCCACTCATTGACCAGATCACCAGTAAGGGTCTTGCAAATTTGATTCTGAGTTACCTCCAACTCAGCCACATCTTCAGCACTCCTGCCTAGGTATTCATTGATTATTGCAGGTGAAAAATTAACACATTTACCTCGCACAAAAACCTGTCTATATTCAGCACTCATAGGATCATCACAATCAGTTCCTATGTTCACAATGAATTCCCTGACCAGCTTGTTGTAGCATTTCCCCAAGTTTTTGATAGTCTTCACCAAACCAGCTGCTTCAATAGCTTCCATGAGTTCTTGGAGATTCAACAGATCATGATGTAGATTCCTTTCCACAGCTATCCTTCTTTCACAGAGAAATTTCCATCTAGAGGCACCTTCCTCATGATGAAAGGACACATTGTCCAAGGGCACAGATGGAACACTTTTAGCCATTTTTCTTCCTGACTCTACTGGCTTGTCAGATGCGCCAGCATCTGCTTCAGCCACAAAATCATTATCATAAGATTGCAAATGTTTCCTCTTCAAGGTCTTCTTCTTAGTCTCAGTAGTCACAACAACCTTACTCTTTGTCCTACCAGGACCATATTTCACAGGTTTCAAGCCATCAGAATTCTTGGCTTTCTTTGTTCTACTCCTTAACCTTCTAGCCATGCTAGGTTCAAGAGCCTTCTTAACCATTGTCTCCACAGCAGACAAAACTTCAACATCAGGTTCCTTGTCTTGTGAACCTGTTTGCAAATCAGAGAGGGTATGATCCTCTATTTCCTGTTCAGCAGACTTTGTGCTCTCATCATTTTGAGAGACTTCAACAGTATCATCAGAAAAAATATCTTCAGAAATTTTTGCAGTGTCTGGAACATCAGATGCTCTAGCATTAGTTGCAGCATCTACATTATCAGGAAGGTTAGTACCTTCATGATCCTCAGCCTTTTCAAAGGCAACAACATTTGAATCATTTTCCTGAGTTGTCTCCAACACAACATTCTCTTTGGTCTTAGTAGTAGCACTACCATCAACATTAACATCACCAGAATCATCTAATCCTAGGGTTTGAGACTCTTGAACTACCCTACTAGAAGATTCAACATTCTTTTCATCTAAATCATCAAGATAAAGTTCTTGCATAGTATGAGACTTACTAGATCTAGATTTTGACTTAGACTTCTTCTTTTTCCCTTTCGATTTCACAGATGTAGAGGGAAGATCACTTACCAGATTTTTCTTCTTCTTTGACTTGCGTTTCTTTGATTTTGCGGTAGTGTCGGGAACGACAACAGATATAGGACTTGCGACCGCAATCATCGTTTCAGGTTCAACCGGTGGTGGCGATTTGGGAGAAGATTCTCTGATCGGTGAAGAAACAGTTGAAGACATGGTCGATTTGATGAAGTAAAGATGACGAAATATGAGAAGTCTGAGAGATGAAAGATTGTTGTTTGATTTAGAGTGATGCAGCAGAGAGTTGATCGTTTTGAGATTTTGAGAGAAATAACAATGATTACGGCAAAGAGAAATTAGTAAAGAGAAAACCGTTTCTTGAGTAGCGTGCGCCCTAATAGGATAAGGGGGGGAGTCAGTTGCACGCCTTTTGAAAATTAACTGCTATTGGTTTTCAAATAGGCAAATTCCCAGTTTGCCCCTCAACCTTTCAAATTGTGTTGCATCTAGTGCCTTTGTGAAGATGTTAGCTAGTTGATCATTTGTAGCTATATGTTCCAATGTGACAATCTTTTCTTCAACAAGATGTATAATAAAATGGTGCCTTATATCAATATGCTTAGTCCTACTATGTTGAATAGGATTCTTGGAGATGTTAATGGCACTCATGTTGTCACAGTATAATGCCATAGCATTTTGTACCACATTGTACTTCTTCAACATTTGCTTCATCCATACTAGTTGAGCACAACTACTACCAGCTGCAATATATTCTGCTTCTGCAGTTGATAACGATACACAATTTTGTTTCTTACTAAACCAAGAGATGAGATTATTTCCTGGGAAGAAACATGCTCCTGAAGTGCTTTTTCTGTCATCTGCACTTCCTGCCCAATCAGCATCACAGTAGCCTACTAACATAGAATTATCACTATGACAATACAAGATTCCATAGTCACGTGTCCCACTCACATATTTTAAAATTCTTTTGACTTTTGTGAGGTGACTCATCTTAGGTTCAACTTGATATCTTGCACATAGTCCTACAACAAATGTAATATCAGGTCTGCTTGCTGTGAGATATAGTAAGCTTCCAATCATATAGAGACTTTGATCAACATTAATTCCTTTTTCATCTTTGGTAAGCTTCAAATGTGTTGCTGCTGGTGTTCTTTTGATGCTAGCATTCTCCATACCAAACTTTTTCACAATATTTCTTGCATACTTACTTTGAGACACAAATATAGTATTCTCCATTTGTTTGACTTGGAGCCCAAGAAAGAAAGTTAGTTTACCTAGTAGACTCATCCCAAATTCTGACTGCATATGTTGTACGAATAGCTGGACCATCTGATCGGACTTGTTTTTGTAGACCCATTTTGTACCAATTACTTTCACATTTTTAGGTCTAGGCACAAGATCACACACTTCATTCCTCTTGAACTGATCTAGTTCTTCCTGCATGGCATTAATCAAAAACTCATCGATAAGTGCTTCCTTGACATTCTTGAGTTCATCTTTTGAGACAAAACATGAGTTAGACACCACATGTTGCTTTCTTCTTGTAACAATCCCTTGATCAAGTTTTCCAATGATAAGCTCTTTTGGATGATTTTTCTGGACTATTATAGATTGAACTTTGTTAGGTTTAGCACCACTTGATTCATAATCAACATCTTCTTTTTCAGTTTCAGATACCTTATCCGGCTGGTCAAATGCTATAGAGATTGTTGGAGCATTTGATCTCTTATCTTCACTAGAGTCATCTACAACAATATTAAAGGATTCCATCATTACTTTAGTTACCAAGCAAGTTGACATGCCAGCTTCTTCTTCAGGTTCCCATAAGTAGCAATTATCTTTTGATCTTACACCCTTCATTAAGACTTCTCCCTCATTATTAGTAACTAGACATTGAGATTTTGTGAAGTTTACTATCAAACCTTGATCACACAGTTGACTGATACTGATTTGATTAGTTGTCAGACCTTTCACAAGCAGAACCTTTGTAAGTTTAGGTACACCCTTTTTGATCAAGTTTCCTATTCCATTGATTTCACGTTTAGCACCATCACCAAAAGTAACAAAGTTTGATGAATACGATTTTATATCAACCAGAAAATTTTCAATTCCAGTCATGTGCCTGGAACAACCACTGTCAAAGTACCAATCTTCCTTAGATGTTGCTCTTAGAGATGTGTGAGCCACGAATGCAATAGAGTCTTGTTTAGGTTTCCACTCCTTCTTGACAGGCTTACTGGGTTTTGCTTGATATACCTTCCTAGGATATCCATAGAGCATGAAGCAAAACGGCTTTATATGTCCTTTTCTTCCACAGTAGTGACATATCCATGGTTTGAATTTTTCTTTGACTCCCACATGCTGCACAGATTGCTGAAGCAAATGACTTGACCTTGTTGAGAAAGTTTCTTTGAGAGGTGTGTACTTCATACTTTTGTTAAGCCTCTCATAATTAAATCCAATAGCTTTTGGCCTACCTGGATTTTGCTGAACCAGAATCTCATCTAATTTTTCAGTACCATTAGTCATCATAGAAACAAGTTTCTTTTGCTCTTTAATTTTCGAGTTCAACAAAATCACCTCTTCTTGAAGATCAGAAATAGTTGTTAAGTATTTTTCTTTTTCATCTTGGAGTTGAGATATGATCTTCTTCTGTTCTTCATTAGTTTTGTGCACTTCTGCAGTCTTAATACATAACTCCTTATAAGAAGCTGCAAACTTATCAAAGGTTAATTCTTCATCACATGATTCTTCATCAGATAAACATACTTCTGTTAGAGCACATATGTGTTTTGCAGTCTCAAACTCAACTTCCTCCTCAGAACTATCCCCATCTAACCAAGTAACGGTCATACCTTTCTTCTGCCTCTTCAGATATGTTCCACATTCAGTTATAATGTGGCCATAGCCTTCACACTCATGACACTGAACCCCTTTGCCTTGGGCCGGTCTATCATCAGTCTTTGGCCTCCTTTGAAAATTTGTGTTTCTGTTAGAGTCATATGATTTACCCTGAGCAGATGTTCTAGCATTGCCTCCATCATTGTTTGATAAGGGCCTTCTATTAATGGATCTGAGAACTTTGTCAAGTTGTCTTCCAAGCTGCACCATGGCATTTGATAAGCTTTCATCAGTATCTAAAGTACTCTCTACGCCATCTTCTTCAGTGTTTGAAACAAAGGCAACACTTTTATTTTTCTTGTTTGACCTCTCATTGATTTTCAACTCAAATGTTTGAAGAGACCCAATCAACTCATCAAGTTTTATATTACCAATATCTTGTGTCTCCTCTATTGCACATACTTTCATATCAAACCTTTTGGGTAGAGATCTCAGAATCTTGCCTACTAGCTTCTCATCAGACATCTTTTCTCCCAAAGATTCAAAGGAGTTAGCATATTCTAGCACATGCATATGAAAATCATGAACACTCTCCTCTTCCTTCATCTTGAGATTCTCAAACGGAGTTGTTAAAATTTGAAGCTTTGATTTTTTTACCTTCTGAGTACCTTCATGAGTAGTTTTCAAAATATTCCAAGCATCTTTGGCAACAGTACATTGTTTAATCAGTCTAAACATGTTTGCATCTACTCCATTAAATAAAGCATTTAAAGCTTTGGAGTTTCCAATTGCTGTAGTGTCTTCAGCCTGAGACCATTCTTCTTCAGGTTTAAGCTCTTCAGTATCAACATTATTAGCATCTTTTACTTTAGGATGATCCCAACCTTTAAGCACAGCCTTTCAAGCCCTGCCATCTAGTGATTTCAAGAAAGCCGTCATACGAGACTTCCAAATATCATAGTTAGAGCCATTCAGCAGGGGTGGTTTAATCAACATTCCTCCTTCCATTATGCCAGAAATAGTTCCCTAGAGCTCACCCAATCAAGCAGGGTGCCTGCTCTGATACCAATTGTAATTCCTGGCGCTCAGACGTAAGATGCTTTAGCAATTGCTACAGCGTCTACGCACAACACAGATAATAATAAAAACAATAAAGTGCTTAAAGTAAATAACACAGATGTTTGTTGACCCAGTTCGGCGCAAATAGCCCTAGTCTGGGGGATACCAATCCAGGAAGGAATCCACTAAATAGCCCTAGTTCAAAGACCTCAGTAAACGCCCAGTTTACGTCTCTTCACCTCGCAACTACCCGTGCAACTCAATCTAGGAACTCCTAGATCAAAGGCGCCCCGCCTTACTTCCTAACTAACAACACAAACACAAGTGTTGTATACAAACAAACAATCTGTAATGGTGAGACACACTCAAACAAAGAATTGACTTCGTACCTACAGGCTTTGGAGCGATCACACAATAACAAACACAAGGCCTATGTCCTTATCATGTATCAACGTGATACAGGAAGAGGCTCACAAGTTCACTACTTAACAAATAGGATTACACACGCTTTAGTGAACACAATAAAATTCCCACGAACCTAAACTAGGTTTGACACAACTATATATAGAGTCTTCTTACTGGGCTTGACTTGTTCCTAAATAATAGGAGTCTTCAAAAATATATCCAATAAGTCTTCAGCTCCAAACAAATAATTCCTAAAATATATGAGATATATTTTAGAATTAAATCTTCACACAAGAGATTACTTGTGACACAAGGCGCGCGTGCTGTGGCAGCTTCGCCATAACAAAAATATACTTTCCAGCAAAAATATAATTTCTGAAACAAATATTCTTCAAAGATATCTTCTGGAAATAACAAACAAAAACGTGCACGCTTCTAGAAGCTTCCAGTCACAACATACTCAGATGCTACAACATTTTCTAGAGCATGTGACAAAATGGGTTTTTGCAAAATTATAGCCAACATACAAAAACGCCAACAAATGACAACGGACAAAGACAATGTCGCAATACCCAAAACTCAAGATCAATGGACAACTCAAGAAGCGGATAAGGTACTCTTAAATATTAAAGCTAAATTATTTCTAAAGAGTGCTTTGTGTAGGGAAGAATATGATAGAATTATGGAATGCAAAACCGCAAAAGAAATGTGGGAAACTCTCCAAGTTCATCATGAAGGAACAAGTCATGTAAAAGAGACAAGGATTGACATAGGTGTAAGAAATTTCGAACTATTTGAAATGAAGGAAGATGAGACAATTGATCTCTTGGAAATGTATGCAAGATTCACAGTCATAATAAATGAACTCAACTCTCTTGGAAAGAAATACACCATACATGAAAGAGTAAGAAAAACTTGAGATGTTTACCAAAAAATTGGAGACATGTTGTTACGGCTATTACGGAAGCAAAAGATCTTACTCAAATGAAACTAGAAAATCTTATGGGATCATTAAGAGCTCATGAATCTATTTTTCAAGAGGATAAACCTGTGAAAAAGAAAATGATCGCACTACAAGCTAAGGAAGAGCGCTCTAAGATTGATGACACTTTTGATGATGATGATACAATGCAAGAAGTCACTAAGATAACCAAAGAAAAAGATGAGTACAAATCTAAGAACATCAAACTAAAAGATATGCTCAAAAGATATAGAGAAGATTTTTCTGATTTATCTACTCAATTAGAAAAATGTAAAGAAAAACCTCAAGAATGTTCTAAAATCTTAGAAGAAAATGACATCTTAAAACAAAATGTTCATGAGTTAGAGAATGACATAAATTGTTTTGTTAACGCTACAAAAACTTTTGAAAATATAATGGGATCACAAGTTGGAATTTTTGACAAAGCTGGTATAGGTTTTAGATCGTTTCAAAAGAAAAAATTATATGAAATTTTTTTTGTTCCTCCTAAAGAAAAGAAAGTTCAAAAATATAAATGTTCTTTTTGTCTTAAAGACGGACATATTGAAAGATTTTGTTTTAAGAAAAACAAACAACATTCTAAGACCAAACATAGAACATTCTCTAAAAGTTTTCAAAATCCTAAGAGAAATGACGTACCAAAACTTCCATATAAGCAATCATCTTATCAGCGTAAAAAGACTCCTTATAAGAAAATGTTCACTAACAATCAAGGACCCAAGAATCTATGGGTACCTAAAGCACTATTAACGACAAATGCAGGAATGCCATCTAGCAGTCAAGAGAAAGCCTTGGTACTTGGACAGTGGTTGCTCAAGACATATGACTGGAGATAGACAAAACTTCCTTGCATTTAAAGAAAAGGAAGGTGGAGTAGTTACCTTTGGAAATGATGGGACAGGTAAAATCTAAGGTAAAAGTACTATTGGCAAGATTAACTCCGCCAAAATTGAAAATGTTCAATATGTAGAAGGACTTGGACATAACTTGATAAGCATTAGTCAATTATGTGACAATGGTTTTGAAGTTATATTCAATCCTAACACATGTGAAATTAAAAAGACTTCTTCTGGTAAAACTCTTTTTAAAGGCATAAGAGAAAAGAATATTTATGTTATATACTTAGATGAACTACCTATTGAATCATGTTTTGTCTCTATTGAAAAAGACAAATGGACTTGGCACAAAAGGACTGGTCATGTAAGTATGAAAACTATTTCAAAACTTTCTAAACTTGATTTAGTAAGAGGTTTACCAAAGATAAATTTTGACATAGATAAAGTATGTGAATCATGTACAAGAGAAAAACAAGTTAAAAGTAGTTTTAAACCAAAAGAATTTATTTCAACAAAAAGACCTCTTGAACTACTTCACATAGATTTATTTGGTCCTGTCAAAACTACAAGTCTTGGTGGGAAAAATTATGGTTTTGTCATTGTTGATGACTTTTCAAGGTTTACTTGGGTACTTTTTCTAAAACACAAAGATGAATCCTTTGATGCTTTTAAAACTTTCTGTTTAAAGGTTCAAAATGAAAAAGGTACCACTATCATATCTGTAAGAAGTGATCATGGAGGAGAATTTGAAAACACTCACTTTGAATCATTCTTTAATGATAATGGAATCTCTCATAATTTTTCTTGTCCAATAACTCCTCAACAAAATGGAGTTGTTGAAAGGAAAAATAGAACCTTGCAAGAAATGGCAAGAACTATGATTAATGAATCTTATGTTGAAAAATATTTTTGGGCTGAAGCTGTCAATACTACTTGCTATATCTTAAACAGAGTTACCATAAGAAAAGTTTTCAATAAAACACCCTATGAACTTTGGAAAGATAGAAAACCAAATATTTCCTACTTTCATATTTTTGGATGCTGTTGTTATATTTTAAATATCAAAGACAATTTGGGTAAGTTTGACTCAAAATCAGATAAAGGATTATTCTTAAGTTACTCTCTAACTTCTAAAGCATATAGAGTTTATAACTTGAGAACACAATCTTTGGAAGAAAGCATGCATGTTAAATTTGATGAATATGAAGATCAATCTAAGATTGTTGATGAAGAAGAAGAGGAAATAGAAAAGAATAATCAAGATCATGATACTCCACAAGAACCTTCACCATCTGTTCCTAAATCTCTGAGAATTATAAATGATCATCCTCAAGAGCAAATAATTGGGAATGCTGAAGATGGAGTAAGAACAAGAAGGTCACTTCAAAATTTGGAGACCAATCTAGCAATGATCTTTCAAATTGAGCCAAGAACAATTAATGAAGTTGTCATAGATGAATCTTGGATTGATGCTATGAAAGAAGAACTTCTACAATTTGAGAAAAATGAAGTATGGAAACTTATTCCAAGTCCACAAGATCATTCAATCATTGGAACAAGATGGGTTTTTAGAAACAAACTTGATGAAAATGGAAATGTGGTAAGAAACAAAGCAAGACTAGTAGCTCAAGGATATAATCAACAAGAAGGTATTGATTATGATGAAACCTTTGCTCCGGTAGCCAGGTTAGAAGCTATTAGAATTTTACTTGCTTATGCATCTCATAAATGTTTTAAATTATTTCAAATGGATGTAAAAAGTGTGTTTTTAAATGGTTTTTCAAATGAGGAAGTTTTTGTACATCAACCTCCTGGTTTTGTTGATGAACATAAACCAAATCATGTTTATAAACTAACCAAAGCTCTTTATGGACTAAAACAAGCTCCAAGAGCATGGTATGAAAGACTAAGTAATTTCTTACTTGAAAATGGTTTTTCTAGAGGAAAAATTGATACTACCCTTTTTAGAAAAACAAATAATGAAGATTTATTAATTGTACAAGTTTATGTTGATGATATTATTTTTGGTGCAACTAATGAAAAAATGTGTGAAGATTTTTCAAATCTTATGCAAAGTGAGTTTGAAATGAGTATGATGGGAGAACTTGGATTTTTCCTTGGCTTGCAAATCAAGCAACAAGAAGATGGTATTTTTATTAGCCAAGAAAAATATGTCAAGGATCTTCTCAAAAAATACAAGATGAATGAGGCAAAAATCATGTCAACTCCAATGCATCCATCAACAAACTTGGACAAAGATGAAAAAGGAAAAGATGTGTCAGAAAAGGAATATAGAGGAATGATAGGATCATTACTCTATTTAACTGCAAGTAGACCAGATATTGTCTTTTCTGTAGGTCTCTGTGCAAGATTTCAAACATCTCCAAAAGAATCTCACTTAACTGCTGTTAAGAGAATTTTTAGATATTTGGTGGGAACTCCAGATGTTGGTCTATGGTACAAAAAAGGAACACATTTTGATTTAACAGCTTATTGTGATGCTGACTATGCCGGTGACAAACTTGAAAGAAAAAGCACAAGTGAAGCATGTCAGTTTCTTGGTGAAGCTCTTGTAAGTTGGTGTTGTAGAAAGCAAAATACCATAGCACTCTCAACAATTGAAGCAGAATACGTATCTGCGGCAAATTGTTGTTCTCAAGTGATATGGATCAGAAACCAACTTGAAGATTTTTCATTAAGGTACACAAATGTTAAAAATTTTTGTGATAATACTAGTGCCATTAATTTATCAAAAAATCCCATTCAACATTCAAGATCAAAGCATATTGAAATCAAGCATCATTTTATTAGAGATCATGTTAATAAAAAGGATGTTGAATTAGTTTTTGTTGATACTGAAAATCAGTTAGCTGATATTTTTACTAAACCTTTAGTGGAAGATCGTTTTAATTTTATTAAGGAAAAATTAAACATTTTGAAAAATCCTTTTTAGACTCAAGACTGGTCTGAGACCACTCTCGCATATTACAGCCCAGAAAATTTTATCAAAATCTGTTTTAGCCACATTTAGAACTTTAAGTTCCTTCTGCTCATCTGCACAAGCTGGCCCATCAAACCCTGCACCTGAAGCTCATGAAAATGAGAAAATGAATGATGACAATCAAGCAAAAAAGAAGCAAGCTGACAAAGAAAAGTCTAGGACAAGGAAAGACCTAGCAGATCAACAACAATTTGCTTACTTATCTGGTTTTTGAATCTCAAATTATGAGAAATTGGTTTACTACTGTTGTGTGTCCTACTCTTGGCTTAGTTCCACCACAATACAATCATGTTCCTGAACTTGTTTTTATGCCTCAGAAGAGTGCATCAACCTCAAGTACTTGTTCAAGCCCTTCTGCAGAAGTCAATGCATCTGGTCCTGCTCCAAACACTGCTCCTACCTCTGATCCAGCTCCCAAATGATCATATCCCACCTTTTTGATGATACCAAAAGGGGGAGAAGTTATTAAGTAAATAAGGGGGAGAATTGAAGCTGAATTCTGTGTTAAGCTATTTTGATAATCACTTATTTGAACTTATTTGGTTTAGAAAGAACCTAGATAGTTAGAGAAGTTCTCTTTTGGTTAGTAAAAGAACTTCTCCTATTATGTATTTTATTTTCTAAACTATGCATCCTTGAATTCACATCTTTTGCTTTAATCAAGTACTCAAATGTTTGAAACCTCTTGTAATGAGCTTTGTTGATTAATGATATATCTAGTGAATTCAAATGTTTATGTGTTTATCTCAATTATGTTATGATCAATGGATGCTTGAATTGAGGGGGAGTTTGATAAATTAAAACTCTGATCCATGTTCATAATTGCTTTTATCAAAATCAGAATCATAAGCTAAAGTAAATTAAAAGAGTTTGTTATCATCAAAAAGGGGGAGATTGTTAAGGCAAAATCCTTATTTGATGTTTTAATTATAAAAAACTAATTTAGTTATATTTTAAGTATAATTCAGATCATTTAAATGTCTAACAAGTGCTTTTGAGTGTACAAATTAAGACAGTATTAAATGGATCATTTTAATTATGTTATAAGCAAGTTGAAGGTTTCAGGATCAGTCTAAGACTGGTCTCTGATCTGGGTTTGTTAGAACAGATGATCAAGCTTGCTACATTTATTGATAAGTCAACCATGTCAAGACAAATTATCACTTTCATTGAAGATTCTTATCAATTATGGCAAAGTTCTTTTTATGATGGAATATATTTTGTCATAAATATGTTTCTCCCATTGGTGAACTTTTTGAAGAACAAAGGCATGTGCACAAGATCAAGAATGTTTCTCTAATGTTCTTGTTATTCAATTCTTATATGATTTGTACTTTATGAATACATAGACCAATCAAAACACAACAACAAAGTATATTTAATGGTTGGCAATGTACCTTTGTGATTCTATTTTAATGGAGCTTGTCCCACAACTTTTCCTTAATTTATGGATAAGTACAAGAAAGGACAAAGTCAAAATTCTAGAGATATATACCCATTACAGTATAACAGCTGTTTATTACCACTATGTCAAAGTACAAACATCATTCTTCAACAATATTTTAATGTCCTTTCATCAGCTCTTTGAGAGACTGATCTAAGACTGAGCAATTAAAGAATGATTTTAATTGTACTATGAAGACAGCTCACAAACAAATATTTCAGCATGTGCAAAATACTTCAAACAGTTATTCTTGATGTCCAAGCAAAGTATTTTTATTCCAGCTCAGCAAACAAAGGCTCCACACGCTCCTCAATTTGAATCTGCCTGCAGATCAATCTAAGACCGGTCTGCCTGACGCTCCTCCTTGCAATATAATTGATTAAATTTAATTGGAAGAGGCTCCACTTGCTGGTACTTATTTGCAACGGCTATACTTGTTGATCAAGGCTTGAAGACTCAAATATTTCCTATAAATAGGCCTAATTATCAACATTGAAGAGTAAGAGTTTTAGCACACATCAAAGCAATCATATTATTATCATACAAGCAATCTCAAAGCTCTTCTTTACATCTCTATCACTCCAAAGCTCACAAATACTATACTGGATCTGTATAAACTCTTAGAGTGATTTTTAGAGATATCATTTTCATAAGCTTTTTTCAACTTAGTTGATTTTATCACAAAAGCTTAGAATACAAAACCACTTCTCTTTGTAAGAAAGATTTTCTCAAGTCAATTGTTCATATTGTTTGAGTGTTACCTTAAGGTTAAGGTAGATTAAGAAATTTGATCTTGTGTGAGATCAAAAGAAGATTTGTATTTAGAGATCGATAGTATCTCAAGAGACATAGTGGAGAAACTAGACTAGCCCAAGATTAAGGGTGAACCAGTATAAAAATTGTTTGTGTGTTCTTCTTACTCTTCTCAAAGCTTTTACAAAAAACACTACACTCTTTAATATTTGTTATAAGTGTGATTTTATATTTGCTAGATCAATCTAAGATCAGTTTTATTTTAAAGGTTCACAATTCAAACCCCCCCTTTCTTGTGAAAAACTTTGCTACTTCAACATTCCCCACTACAGTTTTATTTTTTCATTTTCAAAGGATGGGAAAAAATTGAAAACCATTTTTAAATTGAGATTCTAGGTACGGGGGTTAGTTGCGCCTAAGGAAGGTGTTAGCACCCCAAGCGCCCATGGTACTCCATGGTAACCTCTTATATGTTTTAGTGCTTTTTTGTTTATGCTTTAAGATAGAAAGGGGGAGAAGATGTAAGAAATGAGATAGTAGATGTATGAAAGAAGAAGTAAGAAATTTTATTTCGCCGTTGTAAAGAAAAGAAGTTGTTGTTTGAAAACGAAAGTGTATTCGATTTTTTTTTTGTGTTTAAAAAAAAGGATATTGTAAAGAAAATAAATTGTAGATGGTATCATGTTAAAAATTATTGTAGTGACGTTGAGACTAAGGTGAACTTGCGTTTGTTTTTAAAAGGATCGCATGTTTGTTTTGAAAAGAGTTTTTTGTTTCAATAAGTCTCGTAATTAATTTAAAATTAACTAGGAGTCCTCCCCCTTAGAAATGAATTTTTGTTGGCGTTTTATGTGTGTGGGGTGTAAACTAGAAAAGCAATAAAAGCAAAAAATAAAGTCCTACGCTATAACAACCCAATTAATATTTACAACCGAATCGAATGAATAAATAATAATAATAAGCAATAAATAAATAGCAATGCATAAAAGTAAAATGCAAGTGCGGATAATAAATATGATGATGAATATGCACATAGAAAGAAAGGAAAAAGAAACAATCAAAAAAGGTAATCATAGCAAAATAGCACCTTATTAAAAGTGGAGTGTGTGTAAAAAATGTGTCAGAGGTGAAAACATGATAACAGCACTTTTGAAAATCACTCACAACAACAAATAATTTTAACTAAAACACACAAGTGAAATGTAATTTTATTTGGCAAAAGAAAAGTTTTTTTTTGCGAATGAATTTAGGCCAAAAAGGTCCTTAACTATTAATGCCAATTGTTAGAGCTCAATGATTTTATAAAAGTAAAATATTGTCTCTAACATGCATTTTTGAATGGTGCGATGTCCTAAGCTAAATACAATGCATGTAGAAAAAATGTAGAGTGAAATTGTAGTGTGTGAGATGTAGTGTAAAAATGTAATATAAATTGTAGTGTAAAAAATGTAGTGTCAAGTGTGATGTAAAAATGTAATGTAAATGTGGATGATGGTAAAAAAAAATGCATAGTGCAAATGTCCCTAAACATGAATATGTATGCATGGAACTATTATTATATGGTAAACTAATTATGAAAACAAACAAACAAGTGATTATCATGCTAATATAAGAAAACATTAACAAAATATGTAAAAATAAAATTTAGACCTCAAGAAGGATCCTTAAATATTAGTGTAAAAATTTGAGCTCAATAAGCTTAAAATAAACTATTGTCCCAAATAATCACTTATTAAAATAAGCTAGAAAAATATATAAAAAAAACTGAAATGAAATAAACATAAATAAATAAATAAATAAAGAAATAATAAAAAAAACAGAACAGAAAAAAAAAAACAAAAAAAAAAGTCTGGGCCGCAAGGCCCAGTTATATTCCTTCACAAAAAAAAACAAAAAAAAAAATGGTGTAATAGAAAAGATAGGGGGTGTGCACAGCAGAGAAAAAAAAAAGACCACTACGCGCGCGCCACATGGCGTCGCGTGACCCTTCTTCAAATCAGCCGAACTCGGCCGAGGTGACTCAGTGCGACTCGGTCGCCATTATTGAACATAAACAGGGGTGACAGATTTGTGCGTAACTCTCTCAATTTTTCACCAAATCGGACAAATGAGTAGTGCTTTTCATAGTATTTTTCGTGTAGATTCCAAATATGCAATTAGTTTTAACAATAGAGCAACATAGTTTAAAAAACGAAGACACAAAGTTCAAATCTCAAAAATGGAAAACAAGATTCAGACAAAATTAAGAGAAAGTGCTTAAAGGGAAAGATAATACATCATACCATGAGTTCAAAGAAACAAAAATCATGCAATACGATGGTCTGGGGAGTTATTCAATGGAGACCATTTCGATTATTGGAAAAGTAGTATGCGCATACACATCAATTCTTTTGAGGGTGATGTGTGGGATGCCATTGAAAACGGTCGATTTGTTCCAACCACGACCGATAACAATGGTGTTGTCACTATTACGCCTATGGCACAATGGACGGATGACGATAAAAAGAAAGTCAATTACGATGCGAAAGCTCAAAAAAATTTAATCTCATCCTTAGAGATTGAGCAATTTTACCATGTTTCGCATTGTACATCGGCTAAGGATATGTGGGATACATTGGTTACTCACTTTGAGGGTACCAATGAAGTCAAAATATCTAAGATAAACACACTAAACCAAGAGTTTGAATTGTTTCATATGATTGATGGTGAAACCATCGAAAGTATGCAACAACGATTTGTGAAAATTACCAACAAGTTACAAGGTCTCGGTAGACCAATCACAAATCAAGATGCCACTAATAAAATTTTGAGGTGCTTATCTAGGTCTTGGCAACAAAAGGTCACCGCGATACAAGAAGCGAATGATCTTACTCAACTAAGCTTCACGGTTTTATTTGGCAAACTCAAAGAACATGAACATGTGCTAAGTGTGTTAGAAAAGAAAGAGAAAAGTGCTAAGAAGGAGAAACAAGCGGATAAAGAAAAAGAGAAGGATAAGAGGTTGATTGCTCTTAAGGCCTCCACATCTAAGTCGAAAAAGGTTGAGCAAGTGGAAAGTAGCTCAAGCGAAGAGGATTCCGATGATGAGGAAATGGGGCTCTTCGTTCGATGCTATAATCGTTATGTGAGAAAGAATGGGATAAGGCATTCCGATGACAACTTGAAGAAGTATCGGAAAGATAGTGGTTACCGGAAGAATGAAGGTGCTAGGAACTCCAAAAAGGGAATATGCTATGAGTGCGGCCAAGTTGGTCACTTCAAGCCGAATTGTCCCAAGCTCAAGAGAAAAGAGAAGGAGACATCTTCAAAGAGGAGCAAAGGAAAGAAAGCTTATGTTGCATGGGAGAGTGGTAGCTCTTCATCTCATTCTTCATCAAGCTCTAGTTCAAGTGATGAAAACGAGACGGATAATGTATGCTTCACAACTCGACATCACAAAAAGAAAGACAAAGCTTCTAAAAGTGTACCAAAATCCCTCTAGCTCATATACTTTATTAGAATACCATGATTTGCAAAGTGCATTTGAAGATCTATGTAGTGAAACTGGGAAAGCTTTCAAACGATTAAAAGAAATCATAAAAGTTAATTAAGCTCTTGAAAAGAGAGTTTCCGAAGCCGAAAAAGAGTTGAAAGCTTTCAAAGCATCACTATTAGAAAGATCAAGTGAAAATCATGATGGTAGTGATATAGTTGGTTGTGATGGATGCATTACTTTGTCAAAAAATATCAAAATTCTCAAAGACAAAGTGGAAAATCCACCAAAACCAAGAGTATCCCATGAATTTGATCCAAAACATTTTGATCACTCTTCGAAATTCAAAAACAAAGTTTCTAAACATATTAAAATGGATCAAAAGATGGGTAACTCACATATCACTTGTCACTATTGTTGTAGTGAAGGTCATACTATTGCAAAATGCCAAGCTAGAAAAATGTTGGTACCAAAAGGCATATTGCAATGGATGCCAAAACTCAACATAGCCTATTTACCTCACCATTTAGGACCCAATGAGAATTGGGTACCTCCCTCTTATGTTTAATTGTTGTAGGAAATGTGCCTTGGAAATCTAGAAAGGAGATGGTTTCTAGATAGCGGATGTTCAGGGCACATGACGGGTGACGCCTCGCTATTCATTGAGTTTAAAGCAAAGGAGAAAGGCTACGTCACCTATGGAGACAACAACAAGGGTACTATACTCGGTGTAGGTACAATCGGTAACCCATCTACTTTAACCATATCCAATTTTGTACTTGTGGATAATCTTAAACACAACTTGTTAAGTGTCGCCAAACTATGTGACAAAGGGTTTAAAATAAATTTCAAACCTACCTTTTGCACAATAGAAAGTGACAAAGACAAGAATGTGGTTCTTAGGGCTATTAGGCATGGAAACGTATATATGCTATACTTAGATGATAATATCCTAGGCGATGCTAAATGTCTCATAACCAAGAATGATGAATCTTGGTTATGGCATAGAAGATTAGCACATCTTAACTTTGATTTACTAAATAAGATAGTCTCAAAGTATCTTGTAGTCGGTTTACCAAAAATAAAATTTTCAAAATATCACTTATGCGATGCTTGTCAAATGGGTAAACAAACAAAGGCTCATTTCAAATCAAAAAAATTCATTTCAACTACTAAGCCTTTAGAGTTAATCCATATGGACCTTTTTGGACCATCAAGGACCAAAATCCTTGGTGGTAATTACTATGAACTTGTGATTGTAGACGACTACTCAAGCTTTTGTTGGACTTTCTTCTTATCTAGTAAAACTGACACCTTTTCCACTTTTAAACGGTTTGCCAAGATGATTCAAAATAAGTTTGGCCTTAAGATACTTTCTATTCGGAGTGATCATAGAGGCAAATTTGAAAACTATAAGTTTGAAAAGTTTTGCACTAAACATGGCATTGAACACAATTTTTCGGCTCTATGTACACCACAACAAAATGGGGTAGTGGAGAGGAAAAATCGTATTCTAGAAGAGTTAGCTAGGACTATGTTAAGTGAATCCTCACTGCCTAGGTATTTTTGGGCGGATGCGGTGAGCACCGCGAGTTATGTTCTAAATAGGGCGTTAAGAGTGCTTTCTTAAACGGATACATTAATGAAGAAGTATATGTCAAACAACCACCCGGTTTTGAAAATCACGAACATCCGGATTATGTATTTAAACTAAAAAGAGCTTTATATGGTTTTAAGCAAGCCCTTAGGGCTTGTTAGTTCAAATATATGTTGATGATATTATTTTTGGTTCCACTAATCCATCTCTTGTCAAGATTTTTCTAGTTTAATGCAAGGTGAATTTTAGATAAGCATGATGGGTGAGCTAACCTACTTCTTGGGATTACAAATCAAGCAACTAGAGGAAGGAACATTTATATATCAAACTAAGTATTGTCTTGAATTGCTTAAGAAGTTTGGCATGGTGGATTCAAAAGATATGGAAACTCCTATGGCGTCAACATGTGCTTTAAGCAAGGATGAGGAAGGTAAAGATGTAGAAATCACAAAGTATAGAGGTATGATCGGATCTCTTTTATATTTAACCGCTTCAAGACCGGATATAATGTTTAGTGTTTGCATGTGTGCACGTTACCAATCGTCCCCCAAAGAATCACCACCTAAAAGCCGTGAAAAGGATTTTGAAATACTTAAAAGGAACTTCTAATTTTGGCTTATGGTATTCCAAAGGGAACGATTGTTCTTTGATAGGATATTCCGATTCCGACTTTTCAGGTTGCAAGTTGGATAGGAAAAGCACTAGTGGCACTTGTCATCTTTTTTGTAATAGTCTCGTAAGTTGGCATAACAAGAAACAAGTATCAGTTGCTTTGTCAACCGCCGAGGCGGAGTACATTGCGGCCGGCAGTTGTTGCTCCCAAATACTTTGATTAAAGCAACAACTTCTCGATTATGATTTAAAATTGCAACGGATTCCAATCTTTTGTGACAACACAAGTGCCATAAACCTTTCAAAGAACCCCATGTTGCATTCAAGGACTAAACATATCGAGATTAGACACTTTTTTCTACGTGACCATGTAGAAAAAGGTGATGTAATCTTTGAACATGTGGAATCCAAAAATCAACTTGCGGATATTTTCACTAAACCGCTTGCTACGGATCCTTTTATCTATATTCGAGGAGAATTGGGTATCCTCGATATATCTAACCTCGAATAAATGAATTTTATATATGCACTTTATGCCTCGTGGCAACTCGAAGCATCATTCAAGGAAAGTGCATAAAAGGTTACGGTGAAAGGTTCAATTGTATCATCTCTATCCCTTATTTCTCCTCATCTTTATATTTGCTTGACTATCATCAACTTGACATAATCATTATGTTTTATTTCATTCATACTTTGCTCATGTCCAAAAACTTTGCTTTAAGATAGTAATAATTCTTGAAGTCCATATGTGTAAAATGGCTATGTGTGTATTGATAACTACATGATATGTCTATTACTTGAATATATTGCATATATGCTATCTGTGTCTTTCATTTCTCTATGATCTCGGTTTATATATGATATGGTCACATGAAACTATCATGCATAATAATAGGTTGCATGTTTTGTTTATTTCGTCCCGTATTTTGATATGTTAATTCTTATAATGACAATGTTGTTACAATATTCATGCTTTGGACTTGGTTTGTTGTTCTACATTTCATATTTGTAATACCCTAATTTTCCGCTTTTGTGAATAAATATTTTATTTAAAAATTAGTTTCTTTAAGAAATACAAAAAAATAGATTTTAGATAATTATGTGCGTACTTTTTATCCCTTTCCCTTTTCTTCCTTTAGATGTTACAGTTTATCTTTTTACAGTAAAAATAGCAAAAATATTCAAAAATAGTTTTTACCTTTGTATTTAACTTCACATTTTATTTCTATATTTTCCTAAATTTTATTTGCATTTTTTTCTTCCACTTTTGCTATTTTTATTTGCATTTTATCTATTTTTATGACAATTCCTTTTTATGACCAATCCTACAATGACACCTCATTTCCTTCACATTTTATCCCATTTTTCACATTAAAATAAATCAGATTTACCTACTCTTTTCTATTTTTACTAAAACACCCTCTAAAGCCTCATTTAATTACAATTTTGCTAACCCAAATTGAGAGGGTATTTAAACAAATCCTAGCCACTTGTCAAAGGGAGGATAGATCAAAATTTTCACTCACCCTTTCATTTTTTCTTCCTCCGCCGTTTTCCTTTCTCATTCTCTCCAAAATCCTAAAATCTTCTATACTCAAAATCATCCTCAAATCTTCATCAAAACACAAAACCACCAAAAGATAAAAGGTTCACAGCGTTCTCCTCTACACATTGACACTTGAATCGCATGCAAAAGCTTCGAAACGGCTTCCAAATCTGCCGATCCGAAACCGAAAATTTCCAAATTTAAAAAGGTTGAATTCCGATCGATTTGAGTGCATTTTCGAATAATACCGTGTTGTTTTCCTTCTCTGAGAACGCTTAGAATGTTTTGCCATCGTTAATTTTCGTTAAAAACTGTTGATAATCGCATTTTAGTTTAAGATCCGAAACTTTGATCCATTCGTTTTTTATTGTTTATGTGTTATTTGTTGATTTTGTTGCTTGATCTGGATTATCACATCTGTTGTGATTGAACCGAGTTAGAACTCGGTTGAGCTTCCATGGCTGAGGCGCGACTCACTGAGTCAACGACTCGGCCAGAGGTAGAAGATGGGACTCATGGCGGCCAGCGATTGGCTCGCATGCGTTTTTTTTTCCTGCTAATCCGGTTAGGTTCGGTCCTAATCTGAACCGGTCCGGTTTTGTTTAATTTCTGGGTTTGTTTTGTTTTTAGGAATTACTGTTCTTATACCTCATTTTTTTGATTTATGCACCTCCCTGGTTTGGCAGATTTGGGCTTGAGCCCATGTTGTGTGAATTCAAATTCACACCCCTCTGCAGTGCTATTCGCACCCCCCCTGATGGGTGCTGAAGTGGACCTTAAGCCCATCAGATCATGTTCTTTTTTCCTTATGTAGCGCCATCTTTTTTACTCGCACCCCTTTTTGCAATTTTAATTAATTTTGATCGAATTGGCATAATAAAAAAAAAAACTTATTTACAAAATGAGATAAAAAATAAACGGGTCCCTGCCGTACGGCTTGCGTCCGAGAGTTATTTTTTATTTCGAACTTTAAAAAGGAACTAATTAATTAAAATAAAAATTGAGAAAGTGTCTGCCGCGCGGCTTGTCTCCGACTCATTTTTTATTTTAATTAATAGTTATAAAAATATTTCATCTGATATTCAATTGATTTGTATGGCTTATTTGACTGTACTTTCTATTTAACTTGTCTTAACTGTGATATTGTTGAAAAGCTTCGATTGAAATGAGCATAAACGGGTCCCTGCCGAACGACTTGTGTCTGTGAGTTATGCTCGGATCAATCGGAGGGAAACTTGTTAGTTAAAAAAGATTAAGGAAGTGTCTGCCGCACGACTTATCTCCGACATAATTCATTTTAATTAACGAAGTTCATATTTTATTTGATGTTTGATCTTTTATTTCGCACCTATTCTTGAACTGGATTATTATCTGTGTATACTATATTCTGTGCATTTAACTGTTCAGCATCATCACTGTTATCATATCATTCATGTGCATTCATATATGCATATCTCTCTTCTACCTTTCTTTTTCTTTTCTTTTCTTTTTGGTTCTAATCTGGTTTGGTGGAACTCTTTTCGTACAAGTGGAATGAGAATGAATCCAGTCCCTGCCGTACAGCTTGCGCCTGTGAATTATTCTCATCCCATTTAAAACAGAACTTTGTTAATTAAGGAGAATGGTGAAGTGTCTGCCGCACGGCTTGTCTCTGATTCATCTCACTTTAATTAATAAAGTTCAATTAATTTATTGAATGAAAAAAGGGATGTACGGTGAATTGCCTGCTTCTCCGGATAGTTCGGTCCCTGCTGCACTGCTTGTGTCTGCAACTTATTCTCATTCACTAAACAATCTTGAAAACTCCTAAAAAACATTCAACACACTCAATCAGCTTTTCAAACTGCTTTTGTGCAATCAAATCTCTTTTCAACTGTTTTCCTAAACGAATAGTGTTTTATCCATTCCCCTGATACATTCAAACGCGTAAACCTCAGTTGAGTATACAAGCAAAACTATTATATCAGTGGAATGCGACCTAAGGATCGTTCACTAAAAGCAACCAACAAACAAACCTTTTTTTAGGAAGAACTACGTGAGCTTTGACTTCCTCATTGTACTTGGGGGATACGTAGGAGCTAGAGCCTCTCTCGTCAAGCCAAATAATAAAAAACTCTTTTTCCCTTTTCTGTTCGATACGCGGTATTCTTTTCTTTTTATACGGTTATTTCTTTTTAAGCAAACCAAAATTCCTCAAATGGTTCCCGTTGAGTACAACGGATATGAGGGGGTGTTAACGTCTTCCCCTCATCTAACCAACTCCCGAACCCGACTCTTAAAGGTTTTGTCATTATTTTCCTTTCCCCTCATGGGATAAATAAAATGTGGTGGCTTCATTGTTTATATTTGTGCATTGCATTTCATCATTGCATATTTGTATATTTTTTGCGCCGGGTGTTACAGCTGGAGACTTCACTGGGGCGTTAATGTAGAGAGTTATGCCTAGTTTAAGGCTTTTGGTTTGCTTATTCCAGGTTAGCCGTATCTGTCCTATCTTTTACTTTACCGCAAAATATTGAACTGTCTGGATTTGCTGGCTTTGTCTTCTCTTCTACTCCTTTTTTTTTCTTTTTGCCTTTATGGCTTGGCTCTTGGTTACTGTGTGCTTGGTCCATCACCGGGCCTGAGAGAAACTTAGGATTAGTTGAGGGATTTTTTGTATCGGGCTCCCTGATGTATGGCTTGCGTGCTCGGGTATAGAAAATTCTGCTTAGAGTAGATTCACTTGGAATGTTGGTACTCCCTGACTGACGTCTTGTGTGTATCAGTGTTTCTTGTTGGGTCAGCGACTCCGGGGACCTTTTAATCCAGTCTAGGTATCCGAAACTCTTGTCTAGGGACCACTGTTTTAGAACCCGTGTCGAGGTTGTAATGTCGACTCATCCACTTGGCGTTATAATCTCACCAGATGAGGTTGCTTGTGGGAAAAGTAATCAAGGATTCTGGGAACCGTGTCAACCTAGAACAACATGTGAGAGGGATGGGTTACAGGTAACTTTGAACTTTTGGCCTCAGAGATTCCATTTTGAAAAGAACCATGGTGTTATAAATATGGAAAATTGAGACATTGAGATCAAGTATGCCAGATGATACAATGTTACTGTGATCATATACATTCATTGCATTCATATATCCATGCATCCATGAAAATAATCATGCATATTCATCTTTCATACATTTACAAAAATAAATGTGGGAAAAAGTCTTTGAAAAAAAATCATGCATTTCAATCATAAAAAAAAAATCATGCATTTCAATCATAAAAAAAAAAATCATGCATTTTTTTCAAATCACAAAAACCTCATTTTTCGTTCATTCATTCCAACAGTTACCTTCCCGACACAGGTATCTAGACAAGAAAGGTTTCTCATCACATCATGGACAATCTGTAAGAACAGTTTGATGCCTTGAAAGGCGAAGTGACTAAGATGAGTGTAAAGATGGACAGAGTTCAGGAAATATTGTCTAGTTTGAATCTGCACCAAAGAGTGGTTGTGAATGAGGTTCTGGCACCTACTGTTTAGGTCCCATAAGAGAGTGCTCCAGTGACAGTTGTGAATTGGCCACCCCATGGTGTACCAATTAGGTTTGCTCTACCTGAATATACTCCGTTGTGTTTGATGTTTCATCCGGTTCCCAAGCTGTCAAGAATCATAATAGAGAACCTCTGGTTCATCAAGGACCCAATTTATCACAAGGGAATTTGAGTGATCCAATGAATGTTCACCATGGTCCTGAGATACCTATTGATGTGTTAAAAGTGGATTCTACTATCCATCAGCTAGAAGAGACCAATCAAAACAATGCAGACATAACTCCGAGTCGTACTCAACTTAAGAATATGACTCAAGATGAAGGAGAATTTTTCAGGGACTATGCACTGAGGTGGAGAGCATTGGCTTCTCAAGTACGTCCACCGTACTTAGAAACAGAACTTATGGACATGTTTGTCAATACTCTGCAAAGGATATACTATCAAAAAATGGTTTGTAATGTTTCCTCTGACTTTTCTGATTTGGTCCGAATTGGGAAAATGATTGAAATTAGGATCAAGAATGGGAAGATTCGGTCTGCTACTAGTTCACAGAATAACGATATGGAGAAGCCTGATAATAGCTTCAAAGAAAAAGAAAAGGGAGAAGCTAGTGTTGTTACTTCCGAAGATGACAAGGCTCCGCTTATAGTGCATGTCTGGTCTCCCTATCTTCAACATCGTTATTTGTCTACAACCCAACATCAGCAGTTCCAGGGATATCCTCTTCAAGTGCCTGTGAATCATGTGCCTCAACAGGCTCAACAAAGGTCTGGAAGGCTCTTTGATCCGATTCTAATGCCATACAGTCAATTGCTCCCTTATCTGATTCATAGTGGTAAAGTGACACCCAAACCTTTGAGACCTATGTTCGCACCGTTCCCGACTTGGTATGATGTCAACGCCAAATGTGATTTTCATGCCGGATCTGAGGGGCATACCACTGATAATTGCAAATCTTTTAAGGCTAAGGTTCAAGAGCTTCTTGATGATAAATTGTTGTTTTTCAAGGAAGAAAAAGGAATAAATGACATCACTTCCCAGTTTGATAAGACCTCACCGGTCATGCCTATTCAGATCACATACTCACATTTGGGAGCAACACAGAATCAACAGCTTCCTAGGTACTTTGAACAGGTGAACCCCGTACATATGCAAAGTCAACAAGTACAGGAGAATCCACAACAGTCTGTAAATGTCTTTGATCCAATTCCTATGTCGTATGACCAGCTTCTTCCTTATGTGGTACACAATGGAATGGAAACTGCTAGGGTTATGAAACTCAAAAATGCACCGTTGCCAGCTTGGTACGACATCAATGCTAAATGTGCCTACCATGTTGGAGCTGAAGGTCATTCCACCTATGACTGTCAAGCCTTCAAGTACAAAGTGCAAGAGCTTATTGATCAGAAATTATTATTACCTTCAAGGAAGGTAGGCCATTTGTGGGAAATAATCAGCTGTCGAAGCCTTTGAAATTTGATGTGAGCCAGATGAAAACACAACAGGCTCAGCGGTATCTGAGTCAGACTCATCTTCATCATCATCATCCCTTGGAACACCTCCACCATTTACCAATAAAACTCAAACAGAAGTTGAATTCTCTCCACCAACTGAACTAGCTCAAAATGAAAACCTTGCACTAGAACTCCATCAAACCCACTCTGAATCCCAAATTAGTGACCTTCTTTTCAGACAAGGCCTACCTTATGAGGCCTTGATTGCTAGAATCAATGACTACTCTGTTGAACCATTTGTTCCATTTTATGATCAATTAACAGAACTTATCAAAAATGATGGTTACAAGGTAGAATTTTTTGCATCAAAATCAATACTTGTTGCTGATCAAGTGGCTTGGAAAACGGAGGAATTGTTAGAAAGTGTGGTTAGGGTTGTGCAAGCTATCTCAAGGAGGACAATCAGAAAGCTAGTTTTGGCTAAGAAAAGAGAGCGTGAGGAATTAGAAAGTGCAAATGTCACTTCTACAAGTGAGGTTCTGATGCTAACTAATAAGTCTCATGAAGAAATTGAAAAAGAAAAGCTTGAGGAAGCTATGAGACGTGCTGCTGAACTGACAGCTTAACTAGCAAAAGAGGCTAGGCTAGCAGAAGAGGCTAGACTAGCAGAATAGGCTAGACTAGCAGAAGAGGCTCGATTAGCAAAAGAGGCTAGGATAGCAGAAGAGGCCAAGTTAGCAGAAGAGGCCAGGATAGCAGAAGCAGCTAAGTTAGCAGAAGTGGCTCAACCAGAAGAGGTCTTACAAGAAGTTACTGTTTCAGATGGTCAAGGTACTTCTGTGGACACAAGAATTGTTGAGATGGAAGCAAGACAGGAACAAAGGTTTGCTGCATTAGAAGCAAAACAGGATGCCCAAGCTGCAGAATTTTCAGATATGAAACAATCCTTGAAGGCTATTCTGGACATCTTGCAAAATAAACCTACCTAACCCTTCTCTCATCTCATCTCAAACCTTAGGATATCTATGCACTTAATTATTTTATTTGGATATTTTGTTTGTTTTGTTAAAACTTGGCGTTTGTGTTAAAATTGAATGTTGTTTCATTTAATTGCATGTTGTTTGATTGCATGGTTGTGATTTTATATAACTATTTTTTATAAAACATGCATGATAAAGAAAATCAGAAGTAACTATAGTATGAAGCAAAGATAACCATTTTATTGAAAACAGTAGAATTTAGAGTACATAAGAATTCAAAAGCTACTACTTAGAATCTAATTCAGACACGGTCGATCCTTCAGATGAAGAGGGTTCTTCCGAAGGTACATAAGTCTCCAAAAACCTTGCATAATCATGATCTGTGCCAGTTGAGTCTGAAGAGGATGATGAGTGATCGACGATTTGTGTATCAAAAATATTTTATGACCGCAAGTGCACAGTCTTGTCGTGTAGTTTTAAAAGAAATCGAATCCACAGGGACCAATAATCGACCTACCGTATTTCTGTCATTACTGTATAAATCTAAGGCTAATGAATAGTGGTTTAGAATTGTTTTAGATTTGAAGAATTAAATTAATCGAATCCACAAACCATACTTTCTAGACTAGGAGTTTTACTGTCACTTTTCTACCACCTTGGTTTCGAAAGTATATTTTGAAAATCAATAAGTCCTAATTAATTCTAACGTGGCTCTCGCTCGTTCAAAAATTAATATGAAATTCCTACTATCTAGTTAAAACCTCAAACGCTCGCTCTATTGATTTTAACCTTAGTTGCTTTATTTTACTCTCGTTCAAAAGCTTTGAATTAAATTAGGAATTTGAATCAGAAAAATAGTTTATGTGCGCGCGCTAATTCATTATTAAATCCCCTTCGGAGAATTAATTTACATACCGATATCTAGGAATTTAGCTAGACATGAAGCAAGAAACAAATAAATAAAAACTGTAAATTAAATTAGACATGATAAATAAATAATTAAAATAACGCATAAAAAACCTGAAAATAGAAATTGCCGAAAACATTAATTAAAGCTGCTGGAATTAATCGGAATAATATTCTTGACAGGAATATGAAAACAGAACATGTAATGGATTCCCGGTGTGGAAATACCGTCACAGTTTATTGAACTGGAAAGTTAAACTAACTGAAAGGAATAAAAGAAAAGGCGTAGAAAATTCTGAATTTGAGCTTTCTATTTATAAGGGAATTTTGCCTCATACGATCCACAAAAGTAGGAAAGGATAGGCTTCACTTAATCTCATTCCTTTGGTCGTACGATTACAAACAACAACTGATCAGACGCGTGCTTGCTCCCCACGTTGCCCAAAATGCAGTTTTGCTGGGCTTGGACTTGGTGGCGCCCGCCACAAGGCTAATGGGGGCAAATGCCCCTTTCTGCTGGGCTCCTTTGTGGGCTGCGCGGATTTGGGCTTTGCACCCCTTTTTGCTCCTTTTTTGACACTTTTTGCTCAATTCTCTTCTCCTACCTATTTTATTTGACAAAACTGAAAACAAAAAAAATACCAACATAAAAACAGACAAAAGAAATAAAAACATATGAAAATGCAACTAAAATTCACATAAGCTAAGCTAAAAATACGATATGATTTCGTGTCATCAAATTCCCCCACACTTGAACCATTGCTTGTCCTCAAGCATAAAAGAATAGTGAATCGCATAGCAGAAGTAAAAACACATGACACGATCATCCTAATCATACGTGGTTGTCGGCTAAGCCATGAGAATCAGATAACAGTACAAATAACAAAAACACCGTAATGACACAAGAGACTCCCATTATATGAAAACAGACCTGAAGCATTTCCTCTTGATTCTTCCTCTCACCTAAATTTCATTTACCCTTTTCATTCTAGTGCAATCACATTAAGCCCTTTATCTTGTACACGCCCATGGTAGGAAACCTGTTAGTGATTATGACCATCATATAGCGAGGGGTGCTGATAACATAAGTTTGGTAACCCCTATTTGCTTTACCCACTTCGTAGTTGCGGGGGATCGGATCGTAACCCGCCCTACCAAGTTCAAAATCAGACACCTCTGAACCAACTACTAATGAGTTTCTATACTATGGTATTTTTTTCTTTCGCATGTTTCAACATTTGTTGAATTTTCATCAATTATTTCAAAGAATCAACCAATAGTATTCATAAACATTTATAATCAAAACCATTCACTTATATTCTTCGGTTTCCCACTTAGTTTGTGCCTTGAGATGGTGCCGACTGCTAAATAAACTACTAAGGGTTCATTAAAACTCAAGTTCAAAGCTTTGTCAAGACTAGTACTCAAATCAGTTTTACACACTTCCGGGAATCTAAGGTGTTAAAATGGTATTGATTTTATCTAATTGTTACCCAACCTTCACAAAATAGCCTAAAAGTGCAAACAACCTATATTCTTTCGAACAATCAATATCAAGCATCAAAACTCAACACTTTTGCTTCTCACAAGAAAATTTTTGGTATGGCTCAAGATATGGGAAAATTAGACAATAACAAAAACAACACGCAAAATCAACTCAATTTAAGTGAACTAACCTAAGGTTTATTATGCATGCAAACTAAATGACTAAAAATTAAAAGAAAGCAATAAAGCTTCCTCCCCCACACTTAAATAGAGCATTGTGCCTAATGCAACGACTAAAGGTGAGTTTGGAAGTGAACACCTGAATAGCTAGGCCTTCACAACTGTAAAGTCGTCGAGCGTGCTATCTCTTTATTACCTACAAAATAAAATGGACTAAAAAAAGAAAACATTAGATTCAAAATCAGCGGGTTGCCTCCCACCAAGCGCTTTGTTTAAAGTCGGTGAGCTCGACTTCAAAGAGGGTGAACTTAATTCACGTTTTATTGCAAAAGTAGTGTCATTATCCTTAAGGTTCTAATGTTTCAACCGCTGTCCATTAACCGTGAATGTATCACCGGAATCACTCTTTATTTTAATCGCCCCATGAGGATATGTCTTAGAAATTTCAAAGGGGCCTGACCACTTTGTGCGAAGTTTTCTAGGAAAAAGTTTAAGTCTTGAATTAAAAAGAAGTACTAGCTCTCCTACCTTAAACTCTCTCCTAGATAGACGCTTGTCATGCCATTTTTTAGTTCTTTCCTTATAGATTCTGGCATTCTCATAGGCGTCCAACCTATGCTCTTCTAACTCATGGATATCTAAGATTCTTTTCTTACCGGCGGTGGTGTAATTAAAATTAAGGGCCTTGATAGCCCAATAAGCTTTGTGTTCTAATTCCACCGGTAGGTGGCATGATTTGCCATAAACAAGCTTGAAGGGAGTGGTCCCAATTGGGGTTTTATAGGCTGTCCTATATGCCCACAGCGCCTCATTTAGTTTTAAAGACCAATCCTTCCTAGAGGTTGCAACTATTTTTTCAAGAATTTGCTTGATCTCCCTATTGGAGACCTCCACTTGCCCACTTGTTTGTGGGTGATAGGGAGTTGCTACACGGTGTCGGACCCCATATTTAGATAATAGCCTTTCGAAGATCCTAGAGATAAAATGGGAGCCACCATCGCTGATGACAAGTCTCGGTACACCGAACCTAGGGAATATCTGGTTCTTAACAGTCTAATCACTACTTGGGCGTCATTAGTTGGAGAAGCAACAACCTCGATCCATCTGGACACGTAATCGACAGCCACAAGTATGTATTTGTTTCCAAAAGAAGTTGGGAATGGTCCCATGAAGTCTATCCCCCATACATCAAATACTTCCACTTCAAGGATGCCATGTTGAGGCATTTCATCGCGCCTAGAGGTGCCACCAGCGCGTTGGCACTGATCACAACTCTTTATGGCAGCGTGGACATCTTTCCAAAGAGTGGGCCAATAAAGGCCGGGTTGCAAAATTTTAGTGCAAGTTTTGGAAGTACTTGCATGTCCCCCATATGGCGCAGAAATAATGTTTTGCGCCTCTTCTTCGGGGACACATCGACGGAAGACTCCATCGGCACCTCTCTTGAAAAGAAGAGGGTCATCCCAATAGTAATGTTTTAAATCACTAAAGAACTTCTTCTTTTGTTGGTAGGTCAGATCAGGCGGAAGGACTCTCGCCGCTAGGTAGTTGACAAAGTCAGCATACCATGGCAGTGAGTCCCTCGTGCAGACAGAGTTGACAACTTCAGTGTTGTCATCAATGAAGGGGCACTCGGAGGCGACACTTTCCACAAGGGCTACTAGCCTCTCATATGGGAAATCGTCATTTATGGGCACCTTTTCAAGCGCCATTCCCTCCATTCTTGACAAGTGGTCCGCAACTGTGTTGTCGATTCCTTTCTTGTCTTGGATCTCTAAATCAAATTCTTGAAGGAGCAAGATCCATCTCAGGAGCCTTGGTTTGGCATCCTTTTTGTTCACAAGGTACCTAATTGCCACATGGTCGGTATAGACAATGATTTTGGCCCTTATTAGGTAAGAACGGAATTTGTCGACTACGAACACAATAGCCAGGAGTTCTTTTTCTGTGGTGGTGTAGTTCATCTGCGCGGGGTCTAAGGTCCTACTAGCATAATAGATAGCATGAAGCTTCTTATCTTTCCTTTGGCCTAAGACCGCACCTATGGCATAGTCACTAGCGTCACACATTATCTCAAATGGCAAACTCCAATCAGGTGGCTGCATGATGGGTGCAGAAATGAGAGCTGCCTTAAATTGTTGGAATTCCCTTAGGCACTCCTCATCAAAAATGAACTCGGCATCTTTCATTAGCAGCCCCGTTAATTGCTTTGTAATTTTGGAGAAGTCCTTAACAAATCGCCGATAGAAACCGGCGTGTCCTAGAAAGCTTCGGACTTCTCTCACAGATTTGGGAGGTGGTAGATTCTCTATGACTTGGATTTTAGATCTATCTGCCTCAATCCCTTTGTTGGACACTATATGTCCAAGAACAATACCTTGACGAATCATGAAATGGCACTTTTCCAAGTTAAGTACAAGATTGACTTTTTCACATCTTTCAAGTACCTTTTCTAGGTTCGTCAAGCATCCTTCAAAACTTTGCCCGCATACGGAGAAATCATCCATGAAGACCTCCATAATTTCATTGATGTAATAAGCAAAGATTGCTGTCATACATCTTTGGAAAGTCGCGGGGGCATTACACAATCTAAATGGCATTCGCCTATATGCAAATGTGCCAAAAGGACAAGTGAAAGTCGTTTTCTCTTGGTCATCGGGATGAATAGGGATTTGAAAGAATCCCGAATAACCATCTAGATAGCAGAAGTATAAATGATTAGCCAAACGCTCAAGCATTTGATCAATGAAGGGCAAAGGGAAATGATCCTTGCGCGTTTCTTTGTTAAGCTTCCTATAGTCAATGCACATTCTACTTCCGGTTACGACCCTTTGTGCTACAGACTCTCCTCTCTCATTGGTAACTATAGTCACTCCACCTTTCTTAGGCACGACATGAACGGGACTGACCCATTTATTGTCGGAGATCGGGTATATGATTCCTCCATCCAGAAGTTTTTCCACTTCTTTCTTAACTACTTTAGTTAGAATGGGATTTATCCTTCTTTGCGGTTCTCGAGAGGTCTTGCAATCTTCCTCGAGGAAAATGCGATGCATGCAAAGAGAAGGACTTATCCCTTTTAGATCAGATATGCTGTATCCTAAAGCAGCTGGGTATTTTTTTAGGACATTCACCAACTTGTCAGTCTCTGACTGCCCTAAATCGACGCACACAATCACAGGGCGCTTAAGATCTTGGTCAAGGAATTCATACCTCAAGTTCTCAGGCAGAGGTTTAAGTTCTAAAGAAGGAGGATCGGGAGAAGGCGTCGGACTCGGCGTAATCTCGAAAGATTCACCAAGCTTGTCGTCCTTTACCTCGAGAGTAGGAGTTGAAGAAGATTTCAGGATATCAGAGTAAGTAGCTTGCTCATTCTTCATTTCTTTTCTGCATTCGTCAATGACGTCTAGAAGATAGCAAGTATCATCTATGGCTGGTGCGCTTAAGAACTGAGTCAAAATGAATTCAACTTTTTCATCTCCCACTTCAAAAGTGAGCTTTCCCTTTTTGACATCAATTATCACACCAGCTGTAGCAAGGAATGGCCTTCCTAAGATGATAGGCGTGTTAGAGTCTTCCTTAATATCCATGACTATGAAGTCGGTTGGAATGAAGAACTGACCTACACGCACTGAAACGTTCTCTAGGAACCCTAGAGGCATCTTAACCGAACGATCGGCCAACTGTATGGACATCCTGGTGAGTCTTAACTTGCCTAGCTTAAGTCTCTCGCATATGGTCATGGGCATTAAACTAATGCTGGCACCGAAATCACATAGGGCCTTATCAATGACAAACTTTCCAATGACACAGGGTATGGAGAAACTTCCTGGGTCCTTGAGTTTAGGAGGCATCTTGTTTTGAAGGATGGCGCTTCACTCAGCGGTGACTGTAACAGTTTCATCATCCTCAATCCTCTTTTTGTTAGTTAGAATTTCCTTGAGAAACTTAGCATATGCAGGCATTTGAGTGATAGCTTCAGTGAATGGGATGGTGGTATTCAACTGCTTGAGAAGCTCCACAAACTTCTTGAATTGCCCCATGCTTTTGGTCTTTTCAAACCTTTGAGGATAAAGAATGGGTGGTTTGTAGGGTGGCGGAGGCACATAGGGTTTCTCTTTTTCTTAAGCCTCAACGCCATCTCCTTCTTATTCTTTAGGTTCACTCTCTTCCTCAGCTGGTACATCTGGCTTTTGTTGCATGGCAGGTCTCTCAGTCCTAGGATCAATTGGTTCATCATACTGTGTTCCACTTCGCAGTGTCACAGCGTTCACATGAGCTTTGGGATTAGGCTGAGGCAAGCCAGGAAATGTGCCCGCAGGAGCAGACGTAGATGCTTGTTGTTGGGCCACCTGTGCAATTTGAGTTTCTAGTATCTTATGATGGGTAGTCAAAACATCTACTTTGTTGTTCAACTGCTCGAACATCTTAGTGAAATGCAGGTTTTGATTTTCAAGTCCCTTGTTGGTTTGCAGTTGGGACGCCATGAAAGTTTCCAACATGACATCGAGACTAGACTTCCCAGGGTTAGTTGGATTTGGCACAGAAGCCTTTTGAAAACCCGGCAGACTAGAGGGTGGTCCTTGTCTAGGTGCATACAATGCATTGTTGTTCTTGTATGAGAGGTAGGGATTGTTCTTCCAAGCTGAGTTGTAGTTGTTAGAATATGGGCCTCCTTGGGCGTAGTTCACTTGATCGGATGAAGTTCCGGCCAAGAGTTGGCATTCAGCTGTAGCATCCCAGGAGTGCCACATATTTTCACAACTAGAGACTGTTGCTGCTACGGTAGCAGCAGGAGCATTGAGTAAGCTATCTAATTTCTGAGTGAGTGCATCAACCTTGGCGCTGACGTGGTCAAGGCCGCTTATCTCATGCATTCCTCCTCTCGATAGAGGTTTTTCTGCGGAGGTTCTTTCGCCTCCCCACTAGTAGTGATTTTGAGCCATGCTCTCGATGAGCTGATAGGCATCATCGTAGGGCTTGTCCATGAGTGTGCCGCCCGCGGCAGCGTCTATGGTCATCCTTGTATTGTACAGGAGACCATTGTAGAAGGTGTGAATGATCAACCATTCTTCAAGACCGTGATGTGGACAGAGCCTCAACATGTCCTTAAATCTCTCCCACGCTTCATAAAGAGATTCGTTGTCTTTCTGCTTAAATCCATTGATTTGGGCTCTTAGCATAGCAGTCTTGCTAGGTGGGAAATACCTAGCTAGAAAGACTTTCTTCAACTCTTCCCACGTGGTGACAGAGTTGGAAGGTAGGGATTGGAGCCAAGCACAGGCTCGATCTCTTAGAGAGAAGGGGAAAAGACGAAGCCTAATCGCTTCGGGACTTACGCCATTAGCTTTCACTGTATCGGCGTATTGCAAGAAGACAGAGAGGTGGAGATTAGGGTCATCTGTAGGACTACCCGAGAATTGACTCTACTGAACAGCTGAGAGCAGGGAAGGTTTAAGCTCAAAATTGTTTGCCTCTATCGTAGGGGCAACAATGCTATTATGTGGTTCAACATCACTAGGGGTAGCATAGTACTTTTGAGGGCGGTTTTGAGGACCTATTTCCATTTCTAATTCCTCTTCGAATTTTTCCGAGTCTTCGTCTGTTTCGGGAAAGATGATTTGACTTTGGCGAACTATGTATATTTCCCTAAACTGTTCAATTCGGCGTCTTACACTTAGTAGACGCTCGGGGTTGTCGACTGGAGTTTCTAATTCTTCGCTTTGAGAGCGGGTATTTGGCATACAATCGACAAACCAAAAGGGGTAATTTTTTTTTTTTAAATTATTTTAACAGAAAAATTAAAGTTGCCTTAGTCTCTACGTTGTAATGACGGAGTTACAATATCGACTAAATTGCTCCCCGGCAACGGCGCCAAAAACTTGATCGACGATTTGTGTATCAAAAATATTTTATGACCGCAAGTGCACAGTCTCGTCGTGTAGTTTTAAAAGATATCGAATCCACAGGGACCAATAATCGACCTACCGTATTTCTATCGTTACTGTGTAAATCTAAGGCTAATGAATAGTGGTTTAGAATTGTTTTAGATTTGAAGAATTAAATTAATTTCAGAAAGCGGGATATCGATATGTAATTAATTAACCTTCGGGAATTTAATAAATCAGTAGCAAGCGAAAAAGGGTTTATTTTTCAAAAGGACTTTCTCAATTTAAAGGTTTAAACCTCACACTCTCGTTTTGTTGATACAAACCATACTTTCTAGACTAGGAGTTTTACTGTCACTTTTCTACCACCTTAGTTTCGAAAGTATATTTTGAAAATCAATAAGTCCTAATTAATTCTAACGTGGCTCTCACTCGTTCAAAAATTAATATGAAATTCCTACTATCTAGTTAAAACCTCAAACTCTCGCTCTATTGATTTTAACCTTAGTTGCTTTATTTTACTCTCGTTCAAAAGCTTTGAATTAAATTAGGAATTTGAATCAGAAAAATAGTTTATGTGCGCGCGCTAATTCATTATTAAATCCCCTTCGGAGAATTAATTTACATACCGATATCTAGGAATTTAGTTAGACATGAAGCAAGAAACAAATAAATAAAAATAGTAAATTAAATTAGACATGATAAATAAATAATTAAAATAACGCATAAAAAACATGAAAATAGAAATTGCCGAAAACATGAATTAAAGCTGCTGGAATTAATCGGAATAATATTCTTGACAGGAATATGAAAACAGAACTTGTAACGGATTCCCGGTGTGGAAATACCGTCACAGTTTATTGAACTGGAAAGTAAAACTGACTGAAAGGAATAAAAGAAAAGGCGTAGAAAATTCTGAGTTTGAGCTTTCTATTTATAGGGGATTTTTGCCTCATACGATCCACAAAAGTAGGAAAGGATAGGCTTCACTTGATCTCATCCCTTTGGCCGTACGATTAGGAACAACAACTGATCAGACGCATGCTTGCTCCCCACGTTGCTCAAATGCAATTTTGCTTGGCTTGGACTTGGTGGCGCCCGCCACAAGGCTAATGGGGGCAAATGCCCCTTTTTGCTGGGCTCCTTTGTGGGCTGCGCGGATTTGGGCTTTGCACCCCCTTTTTGCTCCGTTTTTTGACACTTTTTACTCAATTCTCTTCTCCGACCTATTTTATTTGACAAAACTGAAAACAAAACAAATGTCAACATCAATATAGACAAAAGAAATAAAAACATATGAAAATGCAACTAAAATTCAATGAGCCTTCATCAGCTATGGAATCATATGTCCTCAAAAATTCTGCATAATCAGAATCAATCTCATCTGAATCTGTTGAGGAATAGACAATGATTGGTTCTGAAGGTTTTATCTTTGAACGAACTCTACAGCTTCTTCTGAGTGGCTTAGATGAAGAAGCTTCACCCTTTCCTTTACCATTTCTTGGTCTTGGACTTGGTGGCTTCTTAGTTTTCTTCTTCTCTGTCAATTTCTTCCCATTGATATCTCTTCTATCCCAATCCATTTTCCTACCTCAATGAAAATATGGAAGTGTTGAGATAAATGAGATGGGAAAGCGTTTTATAGAGTTTTGGTTTTTACTTGAGTCAGTCGTGGTCAACAATGTAATTTATTACATGGTTGTAACCACTCTTGACCTTATTATTTTTGAAACTAATTTTCTTGACCGCATTTACTACGCTTTATACCAAGTTTTTAACGAAAGAAAAGCAGGTAGACATAGGTTAATAATAAAGGCTGAGATTGGATCATTCTTAATTCAAACAATGTTTATTACAAAAGTACTATTCTGTTTTCTACTCAGAATAGAAATTTGATCCTACACTCTCCTCCTTAATTATAAGCCTATCTCCTTCTAACACGAGACTAAGCCCATTATCATCTATTAGATTCTTCTCCTTAGCTTCTGAGCGTGCAGTTGATTCCACTGATGAAGTTCTGCCATCTTCACGTTTGGCTTCTGTAGATCTTCTATCAGCTGGATTCTTCTTTCTTGCACTTTCTGAAGCTGTATCCAAAAAGATTTTAGTTTCCTTATTCATTGCTTCTTCTGAAAATGTCTTTTTGCAATGGATAACTCTATCAATGGTTATGCGTTTTTATAGTCATATTTGTAATATTTTTCAATACACACCGCTCACATAACCAATCGTTCGCTTAGTCATCTTTTCAAACTCTTCTCTTCTTTTCACGTAAATGTTTTTTTGTTGATGACAATAGGGGGAGTAAGGGGTAATTAATTTTGAATGAAACTTAAATGCACTTATACTGAAACTGCAATTACATTTAAGTTATGTCTTATGCAAACGTATTACTTTTATCTGTGGAGAATATATATTAAACTTGAAAGAATTCTACATATGATACCTCAAAGAAAAAGTGCAATTTTTCTTAGAAGTATCAGACTTAGGTGGAGAGCTTGCAAAACTCTTTTCCCAAGAGTCAAATATGTAAAAATTAATTCAAATTTAAAATATAATCTTAGACTGAACTTAATTAATCACTGTTTAACTCAGGGGGAGTGTGCAAAACTCATAAACCTGTTTTAAACCTTGATAAATTAATTCAACAACCATTGTAAATTAATACTTAGTTTGTCATCATCAAAAAGGGGGAGATTGTTGGAACAAAAGTGGTTCTCACAATTATCTGCTTAAGTTTTGATGATAACTAAGTATTAATGAACAATAGGGTATTTTAATATTTAATCTAAGCGTGTAGGAACGTTAGTGAAAAGTCAACATGCACTGAAGCTTAGAAGTTCTGATGACTTGATCAGAAGCTTCAACGCAAATTCTGATGATATATCAGAAGGATGATCATCAGAAGCATAAGTCATCAGAAGCATACAACACCAGAAGCTGTACTGGGAGTGCAAACTTCTGAGATCAGTCTTGCGCTGGAAGATTCAAGAAAGGATATCACATGGTTAACTTAGGGATCATTAACGGTTAAATTCAAATATGTGTGAAGGAAAATCAAAACACGTTATAATATTATCTTGTGAAGATAATATATGCATTAGTCATTTTCCCATTACCGCATTTGGACACACACAAGGTCTTAACCTGCAAAGTGAAGTCAACAAGTTTCCTTGTTGAGCTTAATCACATGTGACCACCTAGAAACTGCTCCAGCGGACAAAACAACTTGACAACGGTCAAATCTGCAACGTCTTTATCTTGTCATATATATAGAGACCTCGTACTTGAAGTCAAGTGTGGATTACAACTGGTCAAACTCACAAGAAAGCAAACTGAGCTTCTAATAACAAAATAGCATTGTTTTATTCACTTACTGTTCGTTAGAATTCTAAGTGTTGTTCTTGTGTGTTAGTGTTGTAATTTGCCTTGAGTATTTAATTCTTATCAAGTGCTCAAAGGTACCAAAAACAATATATTTTATCTTAGTCTAGGAAGTCTCTTGTTTGTATACTTGAGCATTGGAAGTCTCTTACTAGTGTGTTTGAGCAACTGTAATCTTAAGTGATTTTTAGTGAACTCCCTTGGAAGTGCAAGGGGACTGGACTACTCTCAACTTGTGAGAGGAACCAGTATAAAATTGCTTGTGTCTCTCTCTCTCTTTTTACTCTCCTTTATTGTGTTATCGGCTGCCAAATCTGATAAGTTCGAAAGAACTTTGAAGAAGTTTTTAAACTACCTAAAATACAATTCATCCCCCCCTTCTTGTGTTTTTCACACCTTCACCGCGGCTAACGCCGATGTAGGTTGTTTGTGTTGTGGCTTGATAGGGAGGGTCCCTGGTCCTACGTATCCCTCAGTGACAAGGGAATCAGAGCTACGTAGTTCTCTTCTAAAGTTGTGATATGGTGGTATGAGGATTGAGGATGAAGAAGCTAATGTCTTCTCTAAGTATTGAATATTATTGTGTGTCTCCCTCCTTTGAGTTAGAAGGTATGACCTTATAAATAGGTTCCCAAAAGCGGCGGTTAAGCCAAGTGTTATCGTAGCCTCCCATCATCCCTCAATTTCCTCAATACTAGATCATGGCTTCGTGGCATCTTCCAGCTTGATCAAGCCATGTTGTAAGCATTTTTCCACATGCCAAATAATGTAACCAACATAAATTGAGGATCAATGTTTAGGAATGCAAGTAGGCACAAAACCACAAGCCCATGAAAGACATGGCCAGTACAGTTACAGCTATCACAAAAGCAAGGAACCTTACTGAAATGAAACTTGAAAATTTAATTGGATCTTTAAGAGCTCATGAATGAATTCTCTTGAAGGATAAACCAATCAAAAAGAAAATGATAGCTCTAGATACAGAATGTTCTAAGAATGATGATCAAGATGAAGAAGATCCCAGTCATGAAGATAACAAAGAAGAATTTACTCTCATATCTAGAAGGATACAAAGACTTCTACTGAGTAAGAAACAACTCTGAAACTCATTTCCAAACAGAAGAAATGGAATTAAATCTGAGACTGATATGAGCAAAATTAAATGCTATGGTTGTGAACAATTTGGACATTATAAAAGTGATTGTCCAAAGATCAAAACACCCACCTTCAAAAAGAAATCTCTAATGGCCACTTGGGATGAATTAGATGAGGATGAAGAAGAAGAAGAAGCAAACATGTGCTTCATGACAACTTCAGAACCAGAGGTAACTCTTGATCCTTGTACATCATGTCAAAAAACTGAACATCTATTTGACAATCTTTTATATGATTCTCAACTCATTTCTCCAAAAAATGGACAACTTAGAATGAAATAACTAAGTTAACTATGGAGAACAATAAATATAAAACTGAAGAAATCAAATTAAAAGAAATCATTTTTAGCATGCAAGAAAGTCATTTAAAAGAAATTGACGAAATGAAAAAGGGATTTCAAGAACTTGCTAAAATACAAAAATAAAATATTCTTATAAGACAAACCAATCTTAAACTAGAAACTGATCTAAGAGGTCTTGTAAATTCTACCAAAACCTTTGAAAATATTATGGGATCATAGGTTGGAACTTTAGACAAAACAGGAATAGATTTTAGAAAAAACCAATACGAAAATTTATATGAAAATACTTTTGTTCCACAAAAAGATCATAAAGTAACAAAATATAAATGCACTTTTTGTCACAAAAATGGACACCTTGGAAATTTTTGTTTTAGAAAGAACAAAAAGCTAAGATATTAAAAAACTATCTCCAAAGAACGATCAAAGAACGTTCTTGAAAGAAGATAGCAAAACCAAAGAATATTCTTTGGTCAATCTCAGCAGAATTATTCTCAGAATAGTCAAAGACAAGATTTTTTATAATAAAGCTTATCTTAAGAGATACTCATATCATAATAAAAGAGAACCTTATCAAAAGTACACTAACTCACAAGGACCCAAAAGCATATGGGTAGCTAAGACACTATTAAATGCAAGTGCAGGAATTCCATCTAACAGTCAAGAGAAAGCCATGGTACTTGGACAGTGGTTGCTCAAGACATATGACTGGAGATAAATACAACTTTCAACAATGAAACAGCCAAGATAAAAGGTAAAGGTATTATTGGTAAAGCTAATTCTGGTAAAATTGAAAATGTTCACTATGTTGAAGGATTCAAACATAACTTATTAAGCATAAGTCAATTATGTGATAATGGTTATGAAGTTTTCTTTAAACCCCTCACATGTGAAATTAAAAACTCATATGGAGAAACTTTTCTTAGTGGATCAAGAAAAGGTAACATCTATGTATTTTACTTAGATGAACTACCTATTGATTCTTGCTTTATGTCTCTTGAAAATGTCAAATGGATCTGGCATAAAAGAACAAGTCACATAAGCATGAAAACTATTTCAAAACTTTCAAAACTTGAGTTAGTAAGAGGTTTACCTAAAATCAGTTTTAAAATTGATAAAGTATGTGAGTCTTGTGCAAAAGGAAAACAAGTCAAAAGTAGTTTCAAATCAAAAGATTTTATTTCAACAAAAAGACCTCTTGAATTACTTCACATAGATTTATTTGGTCCTATCAAAACCACTAGTCTTGGTGGTAAAAATTATGGTTTTGTCATTGTTGATGTTTTTTCAAGATTCACTTGGATACTTTTCTTAAAACATAAAGATGAATCTTTAGAAGCCTTCAAAACTTTTTGTCTAAAAGTTCAAAATGAAAAAGAAACTAAATGATCTATGTGAGAAGTGATCATGGAGGTGAATTTGGAAACTCTTTATTTGAATCATACTTCAATGAAAATGGCATATAACATAAATTCTCTTGTCCTAGAACTCCTCAACAAATGGAGTTGTTGAAAGAAAAAATAGAACTCTACAAGAAATGGCAAGAACAATGTTGAATGAATCCAATGTTGAAAAATACTTTTGGGCTAAAGCTGTAAACACTGCTTGCTACATTTTGAATAGAGTAACTATTAGAAAAGTGTTGAACAAAACTCCCTATGAGTTATGGAAAGAAAGGAAACCAAACATTTCATACTTTCACATTTTTGGTTGTGATTGTTATCTCTTGAACATCAAGGACAACTTAGGAAAGTTTGATTCAAAATCAAATAAAGGGATATTCTTGGGTTATTCACTTACCTCCAAAGCTTATAGAATATACAATTTAAGAACTCAAACTTTAGAAGAAAGTATGCATGTTAGGTTTGATGAATTTGAAGAACTATCAAAGAATGATGAAGATGAAGAAGTTGAAAACATTGTGCAAACTCATATTGAAAATGAAGAGCACAATAATGATCTTGAAACTCCTTCTGATCCTCCAAAGACTTGGAGAATAGTAAATGATCACCCACAAGATCAGATCATTGGAAATACTGAGGATGGAGTTAGAACAAGAAGATCTCTTCAACACTTGAGAATGATCGAATTTATACCACATGTATTTCATATAATTATTGCTAATCAATTTAAATATGTATTTGTTACATTTTGAATCGAGAAAGGAAAGTGAATACCAAGACTTCAACTTGTGTTGCTTCTCAATTTTCAATAGAAAAGCACATACTTTACATGCAAAATATGAGAAAGGAAGAAAGAAAGTTCTGAAAATAATATTACAAATTTAATATAATGTAGAATCCATTGAAAATCTATATTTCTTATAATCCAATCTGGTTCTTTCAATGTATTCTCCGTTGTATATAAAGTTTGCAATAACTTTTCTTGAACTTCTTTTTTCATATTTTGCATGCAAAGTTCATCTCTTCTATTGGAAATATTGAACCCCATAATTGAAGCATGGTTATTCACTTTCTTTTATTTATTCTAAATGTACCAAATATATAAATGATTAGCAATAAATAGTATATGAAGTGCATGTGGTACAGATAATTGGATTAAATAGATGTGATTAGTGAAAAGAGAACACCTTCAATATATTTCTCTTATTCTGGAACCAAAACATGTGATACAAATTTGAAGTGAATATATAAATTGCAATGATATTATTATAAATATAAATATAGATGCTTTTTCAATATATTATAATAAATTTGGTCAATTAGTCAAAACAATTGTTCAAATAAAAAATATATTATTAAATATAGATTTTTTTAATTTAATATAATTTGTGTATGGAAGTTGTTTTAATATATTACTATAAATAAAATTCTTGATTTAATATAAATTTAAGTATGAGAGCATAGTTTATTCATTGGTGTAGTGTGTGTGAATTATCAACTCAACAATTTGTCTACTCTTTCTCTTTGGTTATTGACTTATTGTAAGAGTACGACATTTCTTTGTAATTGAAATTTATTTTCTTTGCTCTCCTGTCCAAGATCAGCTAAATAGATCGGTGACATCTTCTCTTCTTCTCCAAACCCTAAACACAGTCTCTCCACATCCCTCTCAGCTAAATCAATGGCAGGAACCCAAGATCTATACAAACCCCATCCTCATCTGCCAAGAGACCAATGGTAACTCAAGGTTCAGTTGATAAATATGCTGCGCACGCAAAAACTGCTTGAAATGTAGAGTGATACTGATTGATAAGCAGGATGAGTTTGAAGAGATCCGACACAAATTCGTTCGAGAACCTTTTGATTGTAGCAAAAAGGCTAATTGCAGTTGTGATGATCCTACTGATATTGAATATGATTCTAGTCGGACATGGGTCGTTGACCAGCCTAGCATTCCAAAGACTCCGCAAGGTTTCAAGAGAATCTTGGTGCTTGGAAAAGATTACTCTAAATTTAACTCTTACTACATCACACCTACAGGTAAAAAACTGAGAACCCGCAATGAGATATCGGCATATCTAAAAGATCATCCAGAACTCACTGGTGTATCTGCTTCGGATTTTGATTTTACATCCCCAAAGATAATGCAAGATACCATCCCAAAATATATCAAGCAGAAGGATTCTACTAACAAAAAAGCTAAGACAGCTAAAGACGAAGTTTGAGAAATATCATCGCAAATTTCCTGCATGTTGTTGTTGATATTATTTTTGGATAGCGTGTTCTGGGGTACTTAAATCCAGCGGTATTGATCAGAACACTAGGAAAAAGATGTTTACTTTTCATCTAATTATCATTTTCGCTAATCTTATTTTGGTGGGCTTGATTTATGCCCCCACCCTTTCTTTTATTTTTCATTTTAATTTTGTGTGATTGTAGTGAATTCTCTTGAAAAATTGAAAAATTAGGGGGACTAGGCTACTCTTATTTTTTATTTGCATTTGTGGTTCTTAATCATTTGTGACAAGATAAATGAATTTATACGCATAATCAACCTTGCAAAATTTAACCAGTGAAAACGTAAATCCTTAATTTATCGAATGATATACATTTAATTTATTATTATTGTAAGGAAATATAAATTTATTTTCATAAAACAATTATATAGATTTAAGTATACGTGTCTAATTTTAGATTTGATCCAAAAATGGGCCAATCTCGAAGAATATGAATTTTGGGAGTTCAAAATTGAGGACGCGTAGGTTAAATTGGAAAATTTGGGAGATTAAATTCTTTTATAAAACAAATTTTGATATGTTGAACTATTTTAACATATTATTATAAAAGATTTCTTAATTAAATATAAATATAAAAATGGATGCATTTTTAATATATTACAATAAATTTGGTCAATCAGTCAAAAACAATTCGTCAAAAAAATATTTATATTACTAAAAATAGATTCTTCATTTAATATAAATTTCTTTATTCAAGTTGTTTTAATATATTATTATAAATTTAATAAAAATATAAATTTGGATGCTTTTTCAATATATTACAATATATTAGTTCAATATAATAGTTCAATATATTATTATATGTTTTAAAGATAACAAACATCTTAGTTGTTAGACTACTTGGCTAGACCACTTAGAAGGGGGGTTGAATAAGTGGCCCTTTTAAACAATGTCGGTTTTAAAATTTTGTTTAAGGTATGCGCGGAAGTCCCATCGGATCGGTAGTCTCTTTTCACCCACTTGATCACTGGAAATGTAGTATAAGCCTTGAACTTACAATGATAACAGATAAGAAACGATCGTGTACAAAATATTCAATTCAAACAATCTAAACCCAAATCAATCAAGTTACACAAGTTCAATTTCAAATCAATTACAATCAAGATATAGGTCAATTGAATTTCTATGAACACTTACGAACACAAAAATTCAATTGAATCGGAAAATTAAAACGATTGCAAAAAGTAAAAGATAAAGGAAGAAAGACACAAACGATTGATTAGGGAGTTCCCAACGGCTTTCACGTCGTCCTCGCTTCGGGTCGGGTACGTCTCCCCCCAAATAACCAAACAGGTTATTTGAGCGTTTTTTGATTAAAAACGATTTGATACTATTGCAATATTTACAAAGACTCCAATAACCATATATCGAATCTAATGTAAACTATGCGAAATAACCTCAACAAGTAATGAAGCTTCTCCCTCTGATTCCAACGATCCTATCTGTATGCAAAACCTCGCACCGATCGTCCAGCTGAGTACCTCGCTTCTTCGTTGTTGAACCTTCAAGATATCGCACAATCTTGAATCACCAAGAAAACCCAAAAACTTCTTCACAAATAAACCCGGTCACGAACTCTGATTCACCGCAAGTCGTACCGAACGTTATCGATCAAATGTACAATCTTTATCCGAATGATCCCATACTCACTCTTCAATGAATTGCAATTTGATGGAAGATGATGATCTTGTGATGAATGACCCTTTGATCCAAATTATTCACCAAATTTCATATCCAAAGAGTTTTTCAAAGCTATTTCACTTTATCACAGGTTCTCTCTCTTTTACATCAACAAAGCACATTGCTATTTATAGAGAAAATAGAATTGAGCAAATTTAGGCAAAACAGAACAGACATGTATCGATACAAATGATGGTTTGTATCGATACAAACACCTTGACCAGAGTTCAAATTTGAAATATTTGACATTTGTATGGATACAAACAAGAGTATGTATCGATACATATATATCAGTTTCTTGAAAAACTGGCTGATATGTATCGAAGCATGCAAGCATGATTCGATACATCGTGCGTTCTCTGGTTTTCAGAGAGAGTTTGGTGTGTATCGATACATGCAAGCATAATTCGATACATAAGAGACTCTCTGCCCCTGAGAAACCAGTTTTGTATCGATACAAAAGATATATGTATCGATACAAATTGCACAAAATCAATCTAAAGTAGTTTCAGGACATTCGTATCGATACAAGTTATTATGTATCGATACAAGATACCTTAAAATCAATTTTTCAAAGTTTAAAAATAGTTTTTCGCTGTCAAGTCATTTCAAATGTTGCCAAAATATAATCTACTCTATTTTCATGTGTTTTGACAATTATTAAAACATGAGAGTGAACTGGTGCACTTACATTCTTGAAAAGTGCTTTATCAAGAGAAGAATGTGATAGAATCATGGAATGCAAAACAACAAAAGAAATGTGGGAAACTTTACATACACATCATGAAGGAACTAGCCATGTCAAAGAAATAAGAATTGACATTGGTGTCAGAAAGTTTGAACTCTTTGAAATGAAAGAGGATGAAACTGTGGATCAAATGTATGGAAGATTGACAATCATCATAAATGAGCTCAACTCTCTTGGAAAAACATACACAACACATGAAAGAGTAAGAAAAATTCTAAGATGTCTACCAAAGAGTTGGAGACATATAGTTACAGCTATCACAAAAGCAAGGAACCTTACTAAAATGAAACTTTAAAATTTAATTGGTTCTTTAAGAGCTCATGAATGAATTCTCTTGAAGGATAAACCAATCAAAAAGAAAATGATAGCTCTAGATACAGAATGTTCTGAGAATGATGATCAAGATGAAGAAGATCCCATTCATGAAGATAACAAAGAAGAATTTGCTCTCATATCTAGAAGGATACAAAGACTTCTAATGAGTAAGAAACAAATCAGAAACTCATTTCCAAACAGAAGAAATGGAATTAAATCTAAGACTGGTATGAGCAAAATTAAATGCTATGGTTGTGAACAATTTGGACATTATAAAAGTGATTGTCCAAAGATCAAAATACCCACCTTCAAAAAGAAATCTCTAATGGCTACTTGGGATGAATTAAATGAGGATGAAGAAGAAGAAGAAGCAAACATGTGCTTCATGACAACTTCAGAACATGAGGTAACTCTTGATCCTTGTACATCATGTCAAAAAACTGAACATCTATTTGACAATCTTTTATATGATTCTCAACTCATTTCTCAAAAAAATGGACAACTTAGAATGAAAAAACTAAGTTAACTATGGAGAACAATAAATATAAAACTGAAGAAATCAAATTAAAAGAAATCATTTTTAGCATGCAAGAAAGTCATTTAAAAGAAATTGATGAAATGAAAAAGGGATTTCAAGAACTTGCTAAAATACAAAAATAAAATATTCTGTTAAGACAAACCAATCTTAAACTAGAAAATGATGTAAGAGGTCTTGTAAATTCTACCAAAACCTTTGAAAATATTATGGGATCATAGGTTGGAACTTTAGACAAAACAGAAATAGATTTTAGAAAAAACCAATACAAAAGTTTATATGAAAATACTTTTGTTCCACAAAAAGATCATAGAGTAACAAAATATAAATGCACTTTTTGTCACAAATATGGAAGCCTTGAAAATTTCTGTTTTAGAAAGAACAGAAAGCTAAGATATGAAAAAACTATCTCCAAAGAACGATCAAAGAACGTTCTTGAAAGAAGATAGCAAAACCAAAGAACATTCTTTGGTCAATCTCCGCAGAATTATTCTCAAAATAATCAAAGACAAGTTTTTAATAATAAAGCTTATTGTTGCGGGGATTTTGGGATTTCCACCACTAACATTGACCTTTCATTTCCAAAGAGGGGAAAGTGTCGAAAACCGTTTAAAAAGAGATATTCTAAGCTCGGGGGTTAGTTACGCCTAGGGAAGGTATTAGCATCCTAAACGTCCATAGTACTCTACGGTAACCTCCAATTTATTACTTTTTATTTGCTTTTTTTATGCGCTTAAGAAAATGAGGGAGAAGTTGTAAGAAATGGAGGGAGAAGATGTATAGAAAGAAAAGTGTGTGCATGTGGAGATGGGACTGAGAAGAGAAAGTTGTGACATAAAAGTAAATTTAGTTTAAACCTAAACTAATCATGCGACTAATTTGGATTTGGACTAAAGAATTTTTATTTAGAGAGAGAAGAAGTTGTTTACTTGTTTTCTATTTTTTTCTAAAGAAAATTACTAACGCGCCTCTTCGGAAACGAAAGTTCGTTTTTTCTTGGTTTTTTAACGTTGTGTGTGATGTGTCAAAAGCAATAAAGTCCTACGCTATTACAACCAAATCGAATAATTATTACAACCATATCGAATCAAAATAAAAAAATGATAAAAGGAAATAAAATGCAAGCGGAAAAATAAACATGAGTATGAAATGCAGTTACGAAAAAGAATAGAAAGAAAGAAAGAAAATGTCAAATATTGATATGAAGTGCGTGTGTAAAAATGAAATGTGAAATATAATGGGAATGTGACAAAGAGTAAAAAAATGCAAAGAGAACAAAGTCGTATAAAAATCATAACATATGAGCATACACTTTTAAACTTAACAAAGAAAATGAATCAATTAACAAGCATGACAAAATGAATTTAGGCCAAAAATGGTCCTTAACTATTAATGCTAATGCTAGAGCTCAATGATTTTATAAAGCAAAATATTGTCTCTAACATGCATTTTTAAAATGATGCATTGTCCTAATCTAAATACAAATGCATGTAAGCATGTCAAAAAGTGTAGAGTGATGTAATAAGTAATGTCCAATGTCATGTGAAATGCAAAATGTAGATTGTGATGTAATGTAACATAAAAATGTAGAATAAAGTGTAGCATATGATGATGTAAAATGTCATGTAAAGTGGCATGAAAATGTAATGTAAAGTATGATGCAAAAATGTGAACATGAAACACATATCATGAGAAGAGCAAATAAATGATAATCAAATTTATGCAAAAAACACATCAATGAGAACTTAGAAAAGAAAAAAAAAACCCTAAAAGAGGTCCTAAAATATTAGTGTGGAATTTGGACTCAATAAGCTTAAATAAGTTATTGTCCCAAATAATCACTTATTCAAATAAGCTAAAAAAATAAAATAAAATGCATGCAAATGAATTAAATGAATGAAGGGGGTGCAAACCTGAAAATGGGTGCAGCAAATAATAGAACAGAAAATCAGCAAGAAAGTCCAAGGTCCAATTCAAGCTCCAGCCTGGGGGTGTATCAACAATCACGTGTGTGCAAATAGATAGCAAGCCCAATCCAGTTCAAAATCCCAAGTGGGGTGCAGAAGTAAGGACAGAGGTGCAAAAGAGAGATCCAGCAACCAAACCAATCACAATAGGCCCAATTGATTAATTCTGAACCGGATCCAAACCAAACCTGAACCGAACCAAAGACCCGGTTCACATAAATGAACCGGTTGGGGGCGCGCAAAGCAGGTGGGGGGCGCGCAGAGTAATATCTCTGGCCATTGAGAGATTGACACATGGCAAGGGGTTCACCTTCTTCAACCTTTCAAAAATTTGCAGAAAAACGTGAAATGAAACCACCTCCGCCGGCGCTTTCGACGGAGATCCGTTCGTTCACCAAAACTTGCGAAATCAAATACCATCCCACTCGTTTTCTCACACCGAGTTCAAATTCGTTCTCTGTTTTCACCATAGAAGCTTGGATCGACGGAATTGAAACGAAATCCGACGAGAATGCAAAAAGGGAAGTTGCGATTCCGGCAAATTTTTGCAAGGGTACCTAATGGAAACGCTTCTATGTTTAATTTTGAGTACAGAGCAATAGCAATCAATGAAAACGAATTTGCAATAGGCCGAAATGAGCTCTTCAAATTTTCCGGCGAATGGGTTTCAGACGTGGTGGTTTTTGCCCGTTTATGGGTCGTTTTTGATGAAATTGACGATGGATCTGTGATGAGGACATCATAAGGAAGCTAGTGGTGTTTTTGGATTTTGATTTGGATGATTTTTGAAAAATGGGTTGTCGTGGTTGAGTTTTCCGGCGACCGGAGGTAAATTCCGGCACCGGAATCTGATTTTCTGGTTTGTTGTGATTGTTCTCTGATTTTTTGGGTATTGGAATTGTGAGAATTGATTGTTAATGATTGAGTGATGTGAGGTTTGTATTTATAGAAGAAAATTAGGGTAAATGGTATTTGTGTAATATTGTGGAAAAGGGTAAATAAAATAAATGGTAAATGAAAATGAAGTAAAAATGGTGATGAGGTGGAAGGATATGAATTTTACTATTTTTGGTAAACTTTGAGATAAAATTGTGAAGATGAAATAAGTTGAAATAAAATGTGATAAAATGTAAATCTATTTGATATTTTGAAATATATGGTAATAAAATATAAAATGCGCATAAAATAAGAAAAAGATTATTTTTTGATATTTTTGGACTTTTACGCTAGACTGCGAACCATTTAAAATAAAATGAAATATTTAAAAATAAAAGAAAATTTAAGAAAAATGATAAAAATATGAAAAATGAACGAAAAATGCATGAAAAATGAATAAAATATTTTTGTATATATTTTTTAATATGCGCGAAAAAAAATGCGAATCGAATTTGTAGGTCCAAAATTGGTGTACTACACTTATCTTAAGAGATACTCATATCAAAATAAAAGAGAACCTTATCAAAAGTACACTAAGTCACAAGGACCAAAAAGCATATGGGTAGCTAAGACACTATTAAATGCAAGTGCAGGAATTCCATCTAACAGTCAAGAGAAAGCCATGGTACTTGGACAGTGGTTGCTCAAGACATATGACTAGAGATAAATACAACTTTCTATCTTTAGAAAAAAGAGATGGGGGTGAAGTAACTTTTGGAAACAATGAAACATCCAAGATAAAAGCTAAAGGTATTATTGGTAAAGCTAATTCTGGTAAAATTGAAAATGTTCACTATGTTGAAGGACTCAAACATAACTTATTAGGCATAAGTCAAGTATGTGATAATGATTATGTTTTCTTTAAACCCCTCACATGTGAAATTAAAAACTCATATGGAGAAACTTTTCTTAGTGGATCAAGAAAAGGTAACATCTATGTATTTTACTTAGATGAACTACCTATTGATTCATGCTTTATGTCTCTTGAAAATGTCAAATGGATCTGGCATAAAAGAACAAGTCACATAAGCATGAAAACTATTTCAAAACTTGAGTTAGTAAGAGGTTTACCTAAAATCAGTTTTGAAATTGATAAAGTATGTGAGTCTTGTGCAAAAGGAAAACAAGTCAAAAGTAGTTTCAAATCAAAAGATTTTATTTCAACAAAAAGACCTCTTGAATTACTTCACATAGATTTATTTGGTCCTATCAAAAGTAGTTTTGTCATTGTTGATGTTTTTTCAAGATTCACTTGGGTACTTTTCTTAAAACATAAAGATGAATCTTTAGAAGCCTTCAAAACTTTTTGTCTAAAAGTTCAAAATGAAAAAGAAACTAAATCATCTCTGTGAGAAGTGATCATGGAGGTGAATTTGAAAACTCTTTATTTTAATCATACTTCAATGAAAATGGCATATCACATAATTTCTCTTGTCCTAGAACTCCTCAACAAATGGAGTTGTTGAAAGAAAAAATAGAACTCTACAAGAAATGACAAGAACAATGTTGAATGAATCCAATGTTGAAAAATACTTTTGGGCTGAAGTTGTAAACACTTCTTGCTACATTTTGAATAGAGTAACTATTAGAAAAGTGTTGAACAAAACTCCCTATGAGTTATGGAAAGAAAGGAAACCAAACATTTCATACTTTCACATTTTTGGTTGTGATTGTTATCTCGTGAACATCAAGGACAACTTAGGAAAGTTTGATTCAAAATCAAATAAAGGGATATTCTTAGGAAAGTATGGAATTTAGTACCAACACCAAAAGATCATTCTATCATTGGCACAAGATGGGTTTTCAGAAACAAGCTAGATGAAAATGGTAATGTCATAAGAAACAAAGCTAGACTTGTTGCTCAAGGATATAATCAACAATAAAGTATTGACTATGATGAAACTTTTGCTCCTGTTGCAAGGTTAGAAGATATTAGAATTTTACTTGCATATGCATCTCATAAATGTTTCAAACTTTTTCAAATGGATGTCAAAAGTGCCTTTTTAAATGGTTTTCTAAACGAAGAAGTTTATGTACATCAACCTCCTGGTTTTATTGATGAACATAAACCTAATCATGTTTATAAACTCACCAAAGCTCTTTATGGACTTAAACAAGCACCAAGATCATGGTATGAAAGATTAAGCCCCTTTTTACTTGAAAAAGGTTTTATTAGGGGAAAGATTTATACTACTCTTTTTATAAAAACAAATAATAATGATATATTAATTGTTCAAGTATATGTTGATGATATTATTTTTGGTGTTACTAATGAGAAAATGTGTGAAGATTTTTCTAATCTTATGCAAAGTGAATTTGAAATGAGTATGATGGGAAAACTTTGGTTCTTTCTTGGCTTGCAAATCAAGCAACAAGATGACGGTATTTTTATTAGTCAAGAAAAATACATCAAAGATCTTCTTAAGAAATATAAGATGAATGAGGCAAAAATTATGTCAACTCCAATGCATCCATCAACAAGTTTAGACAAGGATGAAAATGGAAAGAATGTCTCTGAAAAAGAATATAGAGGAATGATTGGATCTCTTTTGTACCTAACTACAAGTACCCCAGACATAGTATTCTCTGTTGGTCTTTGTGCTAGATTTCAAAGTTCTCCTAAAGGATCTCACTTTACTTCAGTCAAAAGAATATTTAGATACTTGGTTGGCACACCTGATTTAGGTCTATGGTACAAAAAGGGAACACATTTTGATCTAAAGGCTTATTGTGATGCTGACTATGCTGGTGACAAATTGGAAAGAAAAAGTACTAGTGGTGCTTGTCAATTCCTTGGAGAAGCTTGTAGGTTGGTTTTGTAGAAAACAAAACACCATTGTTCTCTCAACAACTGAAGCAGAATATGTGTCAGCTGCAACTTGTTATTCTCAAGTAATTTGGATAAAAAATTAACTTGAAGACTTCTCATTAAGGTACACAAATATTAAAATTTTATGTGATAATACTAGTGCTATTAACTTGTCAAAAATCCCAATTCTGGATGAAAGAATGATCAAAGATTAATCTTTCATTTTTCTGGAACAAAGTTGAAAGAATGATCAAAGATCAAACTTTCATTCTTAGGTAGATCAAAGAACAATCATTCATTTTTATTTATGAAAGAAGATAGTTCAAAGAATGATCAAAGAACAATCTTTCATTTTAGTTATAAAATGAAGAAAAAAAACACATCTCAAAGAATAATCAAAGAGCACTCTTCAACGTTTGATCATATATTCTTTTAAACTAGCTTGTTTTTAGTCAAATGATGAATAATATTTTTACTTGAAAATTGGTATTATAGGACATATCTAGTTGTACTTATAAGTAATCCCCTTACCCTTATTATGGTAAAAGTACCATAATTGTGTCAACTCAAGTACACCTACCCTAAAGCTAGACTATTCACTTCCCCTAGAGAAGTTACTTTACTCTTTCTCTTTTGGAAAACCGCTCCACCTTCTCTCTTCAATCAAGAAATCAGTTTCTCTTTCTCACATTAATTCCAAAATGGCTAGAGCTAAAACCTTAGTAACTAGGAGAAACATAGATCCACCATCGTCTTCTTAAATAACAAGTTCATCCTCCTCATTATCCCCAACAAATGAAAACCAATCGCACGAAGAGTTTGAAGATATTTCTAGAGCATTAGTACTTTATCAACCACCATCTGATCATCAGTCATCAATGGAGAACAAAGAAGAAACTTACCTTCCAGAGACACCTATCAATTCTCCAGAATGTTCCTACAACACTGGCAACACTGTGAAACTGAATGAGGAAGAAAATATGGAAGATGGGTTAGAAGAAACTGCCAAAGAAACCACCCTTCTTGCAGAAGATCAAATGGGTAACTTCTCTCCCACTCAGAATCTTAACCCATCACCTTGAACACTCAGAATCTATTTTTGAAGAGCATCAAATGATGTCTCAACCATCCACCCTTATCATTGAAGATGATCAAAATCAACACCTAGTTGTTGATGAAACATTCAACTCTCCAAAACCAAATTCTGAACCATCTTCACCTACTCCATCACCACCAATTTCTAAATTAAAAGTTAGAAAAACCGCTTCTAAACCAAGAACAAGAGGGGGGAAAACTGTTAATCCCCATCGTGTGAGAAGATCTGCTCGTATTATCAACAAGACTCTACAATGATTTCAATTCACTATTCTGATGAAGATGTTGAACATGAAGTGCATAATGAAGAAGAAAATCAGGAAGATAACACTGCAGAGGAAATCATTTCAACCATTTCACCACCTAAATCAAACCCTGTCTCATCCCCTGTCACATCTCCTAAACCAAGTCATGTTCCATTTCCAACATCATCTCCAAAGCAACAAGTCAAGAGACAAAAAATTGTCTTCAAAAAGAAAATCCAACCTTCCTCGTCCAAAAAATCTGAAAAAGAAATCAAAGGAAAGGGAAAAGCTTCTATGTCAACATAGAAAGCTAAAAGAACACCATTGATCAAAACTGATCAATGGAATATTTTTGAGACATATTGGTCCATCAAACATGTTCTTCCTGGAAAAGTGTTTGATGTTGAAGATTTAAGGAAAAATGGTGCTGATTTGATGAATTTTACAGAACCACTAAGCTGGACCTCCTTCTTCCAAATCAAAGAAACCACCTACCCTGAGTTGGTACAAGCCTTCTACTTCAATGCAAAAGTTAGTCCCAAGAAGGATGAATTGGTGACAAACATTAGGGACACTAGCATTTGCTTAACACCTGATGGAAATGAGTGGTTCTCTAAATTGAAGGTCAGCAGAGAAGAAATTGTGTCAAGCTATTTCACTAAGGAAAGATAACAAATGGAAAATCCACCATCCTTAAAATTGCTGCATGAATACAAGTTCCTACATCATATGTGTCAACATAATATTCTTCCAAGATCAGGGAATATGGACAAAGTATCAGACAATGACCTACTGGTTATGCATCATCTTATTAGAGGTAAAACGATCTCACTTCCTCACATTATCTTGCAACACATAATATATAAATAAGAAAATAGGATTGCCTTATGCAATGGTTTTGACTATCATTTTAAAGAAATTGGGAATTGATCTGTCAAAAGAGAAAAGTGAAAATACTTGCTTGCCATACAAGGCCAAAAATTTTAGTCATATCAGGAAAGATCGTGAAGAAGGATCAAAGAACACTTCTAGAGTAAAGAGAAAGACGGAAGAACTTGAAGGACAGGAAAAAGAAGTTGAAGAATAAGCTGGAAATGATCTTCCAAAAGAGGCAGAAGATCAACCAAAGAATTGTAGTTTATATTCAATCCAAATTTATATCACATGCTTTGGTTTCAAAATAAGATAAATAAGTTGAAGGTGTTTCTACCTTTTCACTAATATGTCATATTTAATTCGAATTTATACCACATGTATTTCATATAACTATTGCTAATCAATTTAAATATGTATTTGTTACATTTTGAATCGAGAAAGGAAAGTGAATACCAAGACTACAACTTGTGGTGCTTCTCAATTTTCAATAGAAAAGCACATACTTTACATGCAAAATATGAGAAAGGAAGAAAGAAAGTTCTGAAAATAATATTGCAAATTTTATATAATGTAGAATCCATTGAAAATCTATATTTCTTACAATCCAATCTAGGTCTTTGAATGTATTCTCCGTTGTATATAAAGTTTGCAATAACTTATCTTGAACTTTTTTTTTTTTCATATTTTGCATGCAAAGTTCATCTCTTCTATTGGAAATAATGAACCCCATAATTGAAGCATGGTTATTCACTTTCTTTTATTTATTCTAAATGTACCAAATATATAAATGATTAGCAATAAATAGTATATGAAGTGCATGTGGTACAGATAATTGGATTAAATAGATGTGATTAGTGAAAAGAGAACACCTTCAATATATTTCTCTTATTCTGGAACCAAAACATGTGATACAAATTTGAAGTGAATATATAAATTGCAATGATTTTTGAAGATCACCATATAGACATAGACTTTTGAAAGAAAATCCAACTTGAGAATTTTGGCCAACTAAGAAAAGTTAAAAGTAATTTTTCGAGTGAGTTATTTCTCTTGTAGTATTTAGAAATAATAGAATTGAAAGTAGGAAAAAACTCAATCTTATAAAATTGATTTTTAAGGTGAGGATTGCACCTACTTATGAATTCATGTATATGTCATTTTACTTCCAATGTGAGACACTTTAACACCCCCTCACGCTTAGTACTATTGGGCTTGGTGTGTGGATATAAATGGAGGGTAGCTCAATAGCGGGTGGCCCAACAGATCATGAAGAGACTTCAATATCATATCAGAATTTTTTCTGGTTATGTCACAATAAATATGGTCAATCAGTCAAAAACAATAGGCCAAATTTTTTTTTTAATATATTAAAATAAATTTGGTCAAAAAAATATTTATATTACTAAAAATAGATTCTTCATTTAATATAAATTTCTTTATGGAAGTTGTTTTAATATATTATTATAAATTTAATATAAATATAAATATGGATGCTTTTTCAATATATTACAATAAATTTGGTCAATTAGTCAAAACAATTGTTCAAATAAAAAATATATTACTAAATGTAGATTTTTTTAATTTAATATAATTTTTGTATGGAAGTTGTTTTAATATATTACTATAAATAAAATTCTTGATTTAATATAAATTTAAGTATGAGAGCATAGTTTATTCATTGGTGTAGTGTGGGTGAATTATCAACTCAACAATTTGTCTACTTTTTCTCTTTGGTTATTGTAAGAGTACGACATTTCCTTGTAATTGAAATTTATTTTCTTTGCTCTCCTGTCCAAGATCAGCTAAATAGATCGGTGACATCTTCTCTTCTTCTCCAAACCCTAAACACAGTCTCTCCACAACCCTCTCAGCTAAATCAATGGCAGGAACCCAAGATCTCTACAACACCCCATCCTCATCTGCCAAGAGACCAATGGTAACTCAAGGTTCAGTTGATAAATATGCTGCGCAGTGCAAAAACTGCTTGAAATGGAGAGTGATATTGATTGATACGCAGGATGAGTTTGAAGAGATCCGACACAAATTCGTTCGAGAACCTTTTGATTGTAGCAAAAAGGCTAATTGCAGTTGTGATGATCCTACTGATATTGAATATGATTCTAGTCGGACATGGGTCGTTGACCAGCCTAGCATTCCAAAGACTCCGCAAGGTTTCAAGAGAATCTTGGTACTTGGAAAAGATTACTCTAAATTTGACTCTTACTACATCACACCTACAGGTAAAAAACTGAGAACCCGCAATGAGATATCGACATATCTAAAAGATCATCCAGAACTCACTGGTGTATCTGCTTCGGATTTTGATTTTACATCCCCAAAGATAATGCAAGATACCATCCCAAAATATATCAAGCAGAAGGATTCTACTAACAAAAAAGCTAAGACAGCTAAAGACGAAGTTTGAGAAATATCATCGCAAATTTCCTGCATGTTGTTGTTGATATTATTTTTGGATAGCGTGTTATGGGGTACTTAAATCCAGCGGTATTGATCAGAACACTAGGAAAAAGATGTTTACTTTTCATCTAATTATCATTTTTGCTAATCTTATTTTGGTGGGCTTGATTTATGTCCCCCACCCTTTCTTTTATTTTTCATTTTAATTTTGTGTGATTGTAGTGAATTCTCTTGAAAAATTGAAAAATTAGGAGGACTGGGCTACTCTTATTTTTTATTTGCATTTGTGGTTCTTAATCATTTGTGACAAGATAAATGAATTTATACGCATAATCAACCTGGCAAAATTTAACCAGTGAAAATGTAAATCCTTAATTTATCAAATGATATACATTTAATTAATTATTATTGTAAGGAAATAATAATTTATTTTCATAAAACAATTATATAGATTTAAGTATATGTGTCTAATTTTAGATTTGATCCAAAATTGGGCCAATCTCGAAGAATATGAATTTTAGGAGTTCAAAATTGAGGACGCGTAGGTTAAATTGGAAAATTTGGGAGATTAAATTCTTTTAAAAAACAAAATTTGATATATTGAACTATTTTAACATATTATTATAAAAGATTTCTTAACTAAATATAAATATAAATATGGATGCATTTTTAATATACTACAATAAATTTGGTTAATCAGTCAAAAACAATTGGTCAAAAAAATATTTATATTACTAAAAATAGATTCTTCATTTAATATAAATTTCTTTATGGAAGTTGTTTTAATATATTATTATAAATTTAATATAAATATAAATATGGATGCTTTTTCAATATATTACAATAAATTTGGTCAATTAGTCAAAACAATTGTTCAAATAAAAAATATATTACTAAATGTAGATTTTTTTAATTTAATATAATTTTTGTATGGAAGTTGTTTTAATATATTACTATAAATAAAATTCTTGATTTAATATAAATTTAAGTATGAGAGCATAGTTTATTCATTGGTGTAGTGTGGGTGAATTATCAACTCAACAATTTGTCTACTTTTTCTCTTTGGTTATTGTAAGAGTACGACATTTCCTTGTAATTGAAATTTATTTTCTTTGCTCTCCTGTCCAAGATCAGCTAAATAGATCGGTGACATCTTCTCTTCTTCTCCAAACCCTAAACACAGTCTCTCCACAACCCTCTCAGCTAAATCAATGGCAGGAACCCAAGATCTCTACAACACCCCATCCTCATCTGCCAAGAGACCAATGGTAACTCAAGGTTCAGTTGATAAATATGCTGCGCAGTGCAAAAACTGCTTGAAATGGAGAGTGATATTGATTGATACGCAGGATGAGTTTGAAGAGATCCGACACAAATTCGTTCGAGAACCTTTTGATTGTAGCAAAAAGGCTAATTGCAGTTGTGATGATCCTACTGATATTGAATATGATTCTAGTCGGACATGGGTCGTTGACCAGCCTAGCATTCCAAAGACTCCGCAAGGTTTCAAGAGAATCTTGGTACTTGGAAAAGATTACTCTAAATTTGACTCTTACTACATCACACCTACAGGTAAAAAACTGAGAACCCGCAATGAGATATCGACATATCTAAAAGATCATCCAGAACTCACTGGTGTATCTGCTTCGGATTTTGATTTTACATCCCCAAAGATAATGCAAGATACCATCCCAAAATATATCAAGCAGAAGGATTCTACTAACAAAAAAGCTAAGACAGCTAAAGACGAAGTTTGAGAAATATCATCGCAAATTTCCTGCATGTTGTTGTTGATATTATTTTTGGATAGCGTGTTATGGGGTACTTAAATCCAGCGGTATTGATCAGAACACTAGGAAAAAGATGTTTACTTTTCATCTAATTATCATTTTTGCTAATCTTATTTTGGTGGGCTTGATTTATGTCCCCCACCCTTTCTTTTATTTTTCATTTTAATTTTGTGTGATTGTAGTGAATTCTCTTGAAAAATTGAAAAATTAGGAGGACTGGGCTACTCTTATTTTTTATTTGCATTTGTGGTTCTTAATCATTTGTGACAAGATAAATGAATTTATACGCATAATCAACCTGGCAAAATTTAACCAGTGAAAATGTAAATCCTTAATTTATCAAATGATATACATTTAATTAATTATTATTGTAAGGAAATAATAATTTATTTTCATAAAACAATTATATAGATTTAAGTATATGTGTCTAATTTTAGATTTGATCCAAAATTGGGCCAATCTCGAAGAATATGAATTTTAGGAGTTCAAAATTGAGGACGCGTAGGTTAAATTGGAAAATTTGGGAGATTAAATTCTTTTAAAAAACAAAATTTGATATATTGAACTATTTTAACATATTATTATAAAAGATTTCTTAACTAAATATAAATATAAATATGGATGCATTTTTAATATACTACAATAAATTTGGTCAATCAGTCAAAAACAATTGGTCAAAAAAATATTTATATTACTAAAAATAGATTCTTCATTTAATATAAATTTTTTTATTGAAGTTGTTTTAATATATTATTATAAATTTAATAAAAATATAAATTTGGATGCTTTTTCAATATATTACAATATATTTGGTCAATTAGTCAAAACAATAGTTCAATTAAGCAAAATCCCAATTATATGATTTAAAGATAACAAACATCTTAGTTGTTATACTACTTGGCTAGACCTCTTAGAAGGGGGTTTGAATAAGTGGCCCTTTTAAACAATGTCGGTTTTAAAAATTTGTTTAATGTATGCGCGGAAGTCCCACCGGATCGGTAGTCTCTTTGCACCCACTTGATCACTGGAAATGTAGTATAAGCCTTGAACTTACGATGATAACAGATAAGAAACGATCGTGTACAAAATATGCAATTCAAACAATCTAAACCCAAATCAATCAAGTTACACAAGTTCAATTTCAAATCAATTACAATCAAGATATAGGTCAATTGAATTTCTATGAACACTTACGAACACAAAAATTCAATTGAATCAGAAAATTAAAACGATTGCAAAAAGTAAAAGATAAAGGAAGAAAGACACAAACGATTGATTAGGGAGTTCCCAACGGCTTTCACGTCGTCCTCGCTTCGGGCCGGGTACGTCTCCCCCCAAATAACCAAACGGGTTATTTGAGCGTTTATTGATTAAAAACGATTTGATACAAGTGCACAATTTACAAAGACTCCAATAACCCTATATCGAATCTAATGTAAACTATGCGAAATAACCTCAACAAGTAATGAAGCTTCTCCCTCTGATTCCAACGATCCTATTTGTATGTAAACCTCGCACCGATCGTCCAGCTGAGTACCTCGCTTCTTCGTTGTTGAACCTTCAAGATATCGCACAATCTTGAATCACTGAGAAAACCTAAAAACTTCTTCACAAATCAACCCGGTCACGAAAAATGTTGTTGTATCACTAGGCATGCAATTTAATAGGTCTGACCCCATAAAATGTTGGGTGCAATCACAAATCAATCCTCGTCATAAAATGTTGTTGTACAATCTTTATCCGAATGATCCCATACTCACTCTTCAATGAATTGCAATTTGATGGAAGATGATGATCTTGTGAGGAATGACCCTTTGATCCAAATTATTCACCAAATTTGATATCCAAAGAGTTTTTCAAAGCTATTTCACTTTATCATAGGTTCTCTCTCTTTTACAACAACAAAGCACATTGCTATTTATAGAGAAAATAGAATTGAGCAAATTTAGGCAAAATAGAACAGACATGTATCGATACAAATGATGGTTTGTATCGATACAAACACCTTGACCAACGTTCAAATTTGAAATATTTGACCTATATATCGATACAAGCACGAGTATGTATCGATATATATATCAGTTTCTTGAAAAACTGACTGATATGTATCGAAGCATGCAAGCATGATTCGATACATCATGCGTTCTCTGATTTTCAGAGAGATTTAGGTGTGTATCGATACATGCAAGCATGATTCGATACACAAGTGACTCTCTGCCCCTGAGAACCAGTTTTGTATCGATACAAAATATTTATGTATCGATACAAATTGCACAAAATTAGTCTGAAGTAGTTTCAGGACATTTGTATCGATACAAGTGATTATGTATCGATACAAAACACCTCAAAATCAATTTTCCAAAGTTTAAATATGGTTTTTCGCTGTCAAGTAATTTGTAATGTTGCCAAAATATGTTCTACTCTATTTTCATGTGTGTTGACAATTATTAAAACATAAGGGTGAACTGGTGCACTTACATTCTCCCCCTTTTTGATAATTGTCAAAACTTTGCATAAGCTAACTAAGCTTATACCTAATATGCAAGAAAATAGCAATATGCATACAGACTCAATAACACCAAGGCTAACCATAAGCACGCTCCCCCTGAGTTGATGCCATAACGAGTTTGATATGTTGATAAGATTCAAAACTTCTTTAGCTATTCATCCTTAGATTGTGCAATCCAAATCTCTCCCCCTTTGACAATATCAAAAAGAAGAGAACTCATTAGAAGTATCTAGTTCAAAACGTTTTAACCATAGTCATATCATGCACTTACATTTGTTGAAATGCACTATATGATGAAATTTCCTAATCAAAATAAATACATACAAAGATATGCCAAAATATATCAATGACGAATACCAAATATCATGACAAATATGTAATGTAGAACAACAAACCAAGACCAACGCATGAATATTATTAAACATCGACATTTTAATCAAGTAACATATCAAAATACGAGACGATATAATTAAGGCATGCATCCTATTACGTTACATGCACAAATTTCATATTACCATATCATATTATATCGGTGTTCATGAAGAAATGAATACACGGATAGCATATATGTAACATATATGTAACATGTTAAGCTATGGACACATCAAGTAAACAATATATAAAGCAATGCCATTTCATACTTATGGACTTCAAGAATTATTACTATCTTAAAGCGAAGTTTTTGGAAATGAGCAAAACATGAATTGATTGAAATACAATGATTATGTCAAGTTGATGATGAAAGTATTCCACATAGGCAAAATTATGAAGTAGAGAGGAAGAGGTTGAAATGATACAATTTAACCTTTTACTGTAACCATTTGATGCACTTTCCTTTGAATCATACTCCAAGTTGCCAAGAAGCATATAATATATAAAGTGCATATGTAATGTACATTTATTCAAGGTTGGAGATATCGAGGATACCCCAATCTCCTCGAATGTAGATAAAAGGATCCGTAGCAAGTGCTTTAGTGAAAATATCCGCAAGTTGGTTTTTAGATTCCACATGCTCAAAAATTACATCACCTTTCTCTACATGGTCTCGGAGAAAGTGGTGCCTTATCTCTATATGTTTAGTCCTTGAATGTAGCACAGAATTCTTTGTAAGATTGATAGCACTAATATTGTCACAATAAATTGGAATACGTTGCAATTTTAAATCATAGTCAAGAAGTTGTTGCTTTAACCATAGTATTTGTGAACAACAACTCCCCGCGGCAACATATTCCGCCTCGGTAGTTGACAAAGCAACGGATACTTTTTTCTTGCAATGCCAACTTACAAGACTATTACAAAAAAGGTGACACGTACCACTAGTGCTTTTCCTATCCAACTTGCAACCGGCAAAGTCAGAATCGGAATTCACCTTGCATTAAACTAGAAAAGCTCTTGACCAGAGATGGGTTAGTGGAACCAAAAATAATATCATCAACATATATTTGAACTAATAAGACATCTTTTCCCTTACGTTTAATGAATAGAGTGGTGTTAACCTTCCCCCTTGAGTATCCGTTTTTAGTTAGGAACTTGTTAAGTCTATCATACCAAGCCCTAGGGGCTTGTTTTAGACCATATAAAGCCCTTTTTAGTTTAAAAACATAATCCAGATGTTCGTGGTTTTCAAAGTCGGGTGGTTGTTTGACATACACCTCTTCATTTATGTATCCGTTTAGGAAAGCACTCTTAACGTCCATTTGATATAGCTTGAAGTTCATATTACATGCATAAGCTAATAAAAGTCTAATGGCCTCGAGGCGGGCTACCGGAGCATAGGTCTCCTCGTAATCAATGCTCTCCTCTTGGTTATAGCCTTGAGCTACTAACCTTGCCTTGTTTCTAACAATTATACCGTTTTCATCAAGCTTGTTTCTAAAAACCCAACGTGTGTCGATCACTTGATGATTTGGTGAAGGTGGTACTAAATCCCACACATCATTTCTCTTATATTGATTTAATTCGTCTTGCATAGCAAGAATCTAATGTTCATCAAGTAATGCTGTTTTTGAGTTTTTAGGTTCCACTTGTGACATAAAAGCGAAGTGTCTACAAAAATTACTTATCAGAGAGCGTGTCGAAACGCCCTTGGAGATATCTCCCAAGATTTTGTCAATAGGATGGTTCTTTAGAGTTCGCCACTCCTTTGCAAGACCGACTCCTCTATGTTTGTGATGATTCCTTGAGGAAGACCCTCCATCATCTTTATCTTCACGGGATGGTGTTGACTCATCGTCTTTATCTTCCGGATTGCTTGTTGAAGGTTGATCAATCTCTTCAACTTCTTTTTCCTTTAGAATATCCGCCGTGTCAACACCTGCACCAATCACACTACCTTTCCCTTGTTCTTCCGGAAAAGACTCATCAAAGTTTATATGAACCGACTCCTCAACAATTTGTAATCTCTTGTTGTACACCATATATGCCTTACTTGTGAGTGAATAGCCTATGAAAACACCTTCATCCAATTTTGGATCGAATTTGCCAAGATTCTCTTTTCCATTATTTAAAATAAAGCATTTACATCCAAAAGAGCGCAAATGACTAAGATTAGGTTTCCTCCCCTTAAGTATTTCATAGGGAGTTTTGTCCAAATTAGGTCGAATAATCGCTCTATTTAGAACATAACTCGCGGTGCTTATTGCATCCGCCCAAAAATACTTAGGAAGTGAGGATTCACTTAACATAGTCCTAGCTAATTCTTCTAGAATACGATTTTTCCTCTCCACTACCCCATTTTTTTGCGGAGTACGTGGAGCCGAAAAACTGTGTTCAATGCCATGTTTTGAGCAAAACTTTTCAAAATTATAATTTTCAAATTCGCCTCCATGATCACTCCGGATGGAAATGATCTTGAGACGAAGCTTATTTTGAATCATCTTGGCAAATCTTTTAAAAGAGGATAAAGTGTCACTTTTACTAGATAAGAAAAATGTCCAACAAAATCTAGAGTAGTCGTCTACGATCACAAGTCCATAGTAATTACCACCAAGGCTTTTAGTCCTTGATGGTCCAAAAAGGTCCATATGGATTAACTCTAAAGGCTTTGTAGTTGAAATAAACCTTTTAGATTTGAAAGATGCCTTTGTTTGTTTACCCATTTGACATGCATTGCAAAAGCGATCTTTTGAAAATCTTATTTTTGGTTGACCGACTACAAGATCCTTGGAGATTATCTTATTTAGTAAATCAAAGGTAAGATGTGCTAATCTTCTATGCCACAACCAAGACTCATCATTTTTGGTTATGAGGCATTTAGCATCACCTTGTCTTTGTCACTTTCTATTGTGCAAAAGGTTGGTTTGAAATTTATTTTAAACCCTTTATCACAAAGTTTCGCGACACTTAACAAGTTGCGTTTAAGGTTATCCACAAGTACAACATTAGATATAGTGATAGTAGATGGGTTACCGATTGTACCTGCACCGAGAATAGTGCCCTTGTTGTTGTCTCCATAGGTGACGTAGCCTTTTTTCTTTGCTTTGAACTCAATGAAAAGCTAGGCATCACCTGTCTAGATTATCAAGGCACTTTTCCTACAACATTTAGACATAAGAGGGTGGTACTCAATTCTCATTGAGTCCTAATTGGTGAGGTAAATAAATTTTGTTGAGTTTTGGCATCCATTGCAATATGCCCTTAGATACCAACAATTTCCTAGCTTTACATTTTGCAATGGTATGACCTTCACAACAACAATAGTGACAAGTGATATGTGAGTCACTCTTCTTTTGATCCATTTTGAAATTTTTGAAATTTTTGTTTTTGACTTTGAAAGTGTTTTCAAAATGTTTTGGATCAAATTGATGAGTGATTCTAGGTTTTGGTGGATTTTCCACTTTGTCCTTTAGAATTTTAATATTTTTTGACAAAGTGACACATCCATTGATCGACGATTTGTGTATCAAAAACATTTTAATGACCGCAAGTGCATAGTCTCGTCGTTGAGTTTTAAAAGATATCGATCCACAGGGACCAATAGTCGACCTACCGTATTTCTGTCGTTACAGTGTAAATCTAAGACTAATGAATGTTTTAGAGTTTTAAGAATGCTTAGAATTTAGAAGAAATTAAATTAAAGATTTGAATTAATTAATTAAAGACGGGATATCGGTATGTAACTAATTAACCATCGGGGATTTGGTAAATTAATAGCGCGCAAAAAATGATTTATTTTTCAGAAAGACTTTCTCGATTTAAAAGTTTAAACCTCACAATCTCGTTTTATTGATAAAAACCATACTTCCTAGACTAGGAGTTTTACTGTCATTATTCTACCACCTTAGTTTTGAAAGTATATTTTGAAAATTAATAAGTCCTAATTAATTCTAACGTGGCTTCCGCTCGTTCAAGAATTAATATTAAATTCCTATTATCTAGTTAAAACCTCAAACTCTCGCTCTATTGATTTTAACCTTAGTTGCTTTATTTTACTCTCCTTCAAAAGCTTAGAATTAAGTTAGGAATTCGAATCAGAAAAAATAGTTTATATGTTGCGCGCGCTAAATCATTACCAAGTCCCCATCGGAGAATTAAATTACATACCGATATCGACTAATTTAGCTTGACATGGTAAAGGAAATAAGCAAACAAAAACAGTAAATTAAATCGGACATTATAAATAAATAATTAAATAAACGCATAAAAACCTGGAAATAAAAATTCTGGAAAAACTTGAATTAAAGTTGCTGGAAATAATCGGAATAAAATTATTGACAGGAATATGTAATTCAGAATTGTGTGGCGGGCGCCACAGAACTGGAGTCGGGCGCCACCAGGCTTCCTTCTTGCTGGGCTCAATTGGGCTCACTTGAGCTGCGCAGATTTTGTGCTTTGCACCTCCTTTTTGCTCAATTCTCTTCTCCAACCTATTTTACTCAACATTACTGAAAAGGAAACAAATACCAACATAAAAAGAGACAAATTAAATAAAAACATATGAAAATGCAACTAAAATTCATGTAAATTAAGCTAAAAATACGATATAATTTCGTGTCATCAAATTCCCCCACACTTGAACTTTTGCTTGTCCTCAAGCATAAAAGAATAGTGAATTGTATAGCACAAGTAAAACACATGACACGATTACTTTACTCATACGTGGTTGCCGGCTAAAGTGTGAAAATCAAATAACAATACCAACAACAAAAACACCGTAATGACACAATAGACTCCCATCACATGAAAACAGACCTGAAGCATTTCCTTTTGACTCTACCTCTCACCTAAGTTTCATTTACCCTTTTCATTCTAGCGCAATCACATTAAACCCGTTATCTTGTACACGATCATGGTAAGAAACCTGTTAGTGATTATGATCATCATATAGCGAGGGGTGCTGATAACATAAGTTTGGTAACCCCTATTTGCTTTACCCACTTCGCAGTTGCGGGGGATCGGATCGTAACCCGCCCTACCAAGTTTAGAACCAGACACCTTTGAACCAACTACTAATGAGTTTTTCTATACTATGGTATTTTTTTCTTTCGCATGTTTCAACATTTGTTGAAATTTCATCAATCATTTTAATAATCAACCAATAGTATTCATAAACATTTATATTGAAATCATTCACTTATATTCTTCGGTTTCCCACTTAGTTTGTGCCTTGAGATGGTGCCGACTGCTAAATAAACTACTAAAGGTTCATTAAAACTCAAGTTCAAGACTTTGTCAAAACTAGTACTCAAATCAATTTTACACACTTCTGGGAATCTAGGGTGTTTAAACGGTATTGATTTTATTGAACCGTTACCCAACTTTCACAAAATAGCCTAAAAGTGCAAACAACCTATATACTTTCAAACAATCAATATCAAGCATCAGAACTCAACACTTTTGCTTTTCATAAGAAAATTTTTGGTATAGCTCAAGAAATGGGAAAATAAGACAATAACAAAAACAATACGCAAAATCAACTCAACTTCATCATGAACTAACCTAGGGTTTTATTATGCATGCAAACTAAATGACTGAAAAGTAAAGAAAGCGATAAAGCTTCCTCCCCCACACTTAAATCGAGCATTGTCCCCAATGCAACGACTAAAAGCGAGGTTGGAAGTAAGAACCTGTGAGAAAAAGCTACTGGCGGCCTGGGCCGCGTCTCCTCGTCCGGCTCTCATGCTGTGGAGGAGCTGCACCCAAGTGCTGGAAATAACCATCAAACTCATCCATGCGCAAAGTCATATCTGCCATGCCATCAATCAAACCTCACTGGTCACTCTGAAACTACTGCATCATCATCATCATCATCTCTGTCTAGCGAGTCTGGATGTCCTGAACATATTGGTCTCTTTGGGCATCTAATGTGGAGCGCTGCCTCAATTCAGCTAAAACAGTATCAAGTGTGGCAGTCCCACTCTCACAGCTGGCCCAGATGTAGTACTTGTAAAATAGCCAAAAGAAGTGTGTGTGGTGTGTGCATTGGTTTCCGGAGCCTCGCTCTCCTCCTCATCATGCTCGTCACTCTCGCCCCCACCAGCTGCTACATGTGCAAACATGTACGCATGGGTGCCCTCAGGGTCAGGGAGAAATCTGAAAATGGCTGGGGAGCGCACATTAATGCGTGCAGGGTCAGGGAGCACAATGTCAGGACAGGCTCTGTTATCTATCATCAGAATATACTTTTAACCCACCAGTTGTTTCACTACTTTCATGCTTCGCACTATGTCTAAGTCAATGGTACGGGAATCGAGCGGGAAGAGAGTCGAAAATTGAGCATCATGGTTTAGCAAATAAACGAAATAAACGATGAAATATTTAGAAATAAAGGAAATTTAGGAAAAATAATAAAAATATGAAAAATGAATGAAAAATGCATGAAAAAGAAATAAAATATTTTTTTGTATATTTTAATGCATGAAATTATAAAATCGGATTTGTAGGTCCAAAATTGGGGTACTACAGCTGCCCCTATTTAAGTTTCTTCAATCGGAGAAATGAAGATTAAAATCTTTGTTTAGACGGGATTGAAGAGACTTAAATATAAAACGTACACCATTTTTGGACCTAAAATCCTCTAACAATGCTTATGATGCAAATGCTAATGTAAAAATGCAGATGATTTTTGAATTTTTGTGTATAATGTTATGGGAGACAAACAATGGAAAACCATGAAGAAGACTCCATAGGGGGAGAATAGACGTGGCCCGACTGGGAAAACAAACTCCATTGGGGAACACAGTAAAACACTGGGGAGAAAATGTTACCCATTATCATATGGATGACAGTAATGTGAAAAGAACATTGTCCACCGTCTTACAAAGAGACGGATTGCAGATAAAATACAACGTTTTACAGGGCACAAGAGTATTGTCCACCGCCTTACAGAGAGGCGGATTGCATATAAAAGACAAACTTTGTGAAGAACAAGATCATTGTCCACCACCTTACAAAGAGACGGATTGCAGATAAAAGACAATGTCTATAAAGGATAAGAGAATTGTCCACCGCCTTACAAAGAGACGGATTGCAGACAAAAGACAATCTCTACCAAGATCAGGAACATTGTCCACCGAATTACAAAGAGAGGGGTTGCAGATAAAAGACAACGTCCACTGAGTACAAAAACATCGTCCACCGTCTTACAGAGAGACAGGTTGCAGATAAAAGACGACATTTATATGAATATTGTCCACCGCCTTACAAAGAGACGGATTGCAGATAAAAGACAACATCCACAAAACATGAGAGCATTGTCCACCGCCTTACAAAGAGACGGATTGCAGAAAAAAGACAATGTCTACACGTCACCCATTGGTAATATGATCCTTTGAGAGGGGAGTAACTCTGACAAGCACTTCGAAAAGTGATTTCAATTTGATTAACTTTATAAGTGTATGTATTTGTAAAGAGGAAAGATGTTATAAACTATCGACTGACCGACAGCAAGAACGTTGTACTCTGACATACAACATTTAAAAGATCATTAACTATCGACTGACTGACAACTGGAACATTGTACACTGACATACAATGTTTAAGAATCAACTACTATCGACTGACCGAAAGTAGGAAATGTTGTATACTGACATACAACATTGAAAAGATCATTAACTATCGACTGACTGATAGCTGGAATATTGTACACTGACATACAATGTTAAAGAAAACACCGACTATCGACTGACTGACAGAAGGGACGTTGTACACTGACGCACAACATTGAAAAGATCATCAACTATCGACTGACCGACAGCTGGAGCATTGTACACTGGGAATAAAAGCATCGCCCACCGCCTTACAAAGAGACGGATTGCAGATAAAAGACGACCTCTATATGAATATTGTCCACCGCCTTACAAAGAGACGGATTGCAGATAAAAGACAACATCCACAAAACATGAGAGCATTGTCCACCGCCTTACAAAGAGACGGATTGCAGAAAAAAGATAATGTCTACACGTCACCCATTGGTAATATGATCCTTTGAGAGGGGAGTAACTCTGACAAGCACTTCGAAAAGTGATTTCAATTTGATTAACTTTATAAGTGTATGTATTTGTAAAGAGGAAAGATGTTATAAACTATCGACTGACCGACAGCAAGAACGTTGTACTCTGACATACAACATTTAAAAGATCATTAACTATCGACTGACTGACAACTGGAACATTGTACACTGACATACAATGTTTAAGAATCAACTACTATCGACTGACCGAAAGTAGGAAATGTTGTATACTGACATACAACATTGAAAAGATCATTAACTATCGACTAACTGACAGCTGGAATATTGTACACTGACATACAATGTTAAAGAAAACACCGACTATCGACTGACTGACAGAAGGGACGTTGTACACTGACGCACAACATTGAAAAGATCATCAACTATCGACTGACCGACAGCTGGAGCATTGTACACTGGGAATAAAAGCATCGCCCACCGCCTTACAAAGAGACGGATTGCAGATAAAAGACGACCTCTATATGAATATTGTCCACCGCCTTACAAAGAGACGGATTGCAGATAAAAGACAACATCCACAAAACATGAGAGCATTGTCCACCGCCTTACAAAGAGACGGATTGCAGAAAAAAAGACAATGTCTACACGTCACCCATTGGTAATATGATCCTTTGAGAGGGGAGTAACTCTGACAAGCACTTCGAAAAGTGATTTCAATTTGATTAACTTTATAAGTGTATGTATTTGTAAAGAGGAAAGATGTTATAAACTATCGACTGACCGACAGCAAGAACGTTGTACTCTGACATACAACATTTAAAAGATCATTAACTATCGACTGACTGACAACTGGAACATTGTACACTGACATACAATGTTTAAGAATCAACTACTATCGACTGACCGAAAGTAAGAAATGTTGTATACTGACATACAACATTGAAAAGATCATTAACTATCGACTCACTGACAGCTGGAATATTGTACACTGACATACAATGTTAAAGAAAACACCGACTATCGACTGACTGACAGAAGGGACGTTGTACACTGACGCACAACATTGAAAAGATCATCAACTATCGACTGACCGACAGCTGGAGCATTGTACACTGGGAATAAAAGCATCGCCCACCGCCTTACAAAGAGACGGATTGCAGATAAAAGACGACCTCTATATGAATATTGTCCACCGCCTTACAAAGAGACGGATTGCAGATAAAAGACAACATCCACAAAACATGAGAGAATTGTCCACCGCCTTACAAAGAGACGGATTGCAGAAAAAAGACAATGTCTACACGTCACCCATTGGTAATATGATCCTTTGAGAGGGGAGTAACTCTGACAAGCACTTCGAAAAGTGATTTCAATTTGATTAACTTTATAAGTGTATGTATTTGTAAAGAGGAAAGATGTTATAAACTATCGACTGACCGACAGCAAGAACATTGTACTCTGACATACAACATTTAAAAGATCATTAACTATCGACTGACTGACAACTGGAACATTGTACACTGACATACAATGTTTAAGAATCAACTACTATCGACTGACCGAAAGTAGGAAATGTTGTATACTGACATACAACATTGAAAAGATCATTAACTATCGACTGACTGACAGCTGGAATATTGTACACTAACATACAATGTTAAAGAAAACACCGACTATCGACTGACTGACAGAAGGGACGTTGTACACTGACGCACAACATTGAAAAGATCATCAACTATCGACTGACCGACAGCTGGAACATTGTACACTGACATACAATGTTAAAGAAAACACCGACTATCGACTGACCAACAGCAGGAACGTTGTACACTGACGCACAAAATTTAAGATCATCAACTATCGACTGACTGACAGCTGGAACATTGTATACTGACATACAATGTTTAAGAATCAACTACTATCGACTGACCGACAGCAGGAATGTGGAAAGGTAACACAAACCTTTTGAGGAGTAAACAACACTACGAAGTACTTCAAACACTAACATAGGTAGGCTGAACTGTATGAGACTTGTATGGTTTTTTGTGAAGAGAAAAGACTTTTATGATCTTTTATATTTTGTTTGTAAAGCTCATTCGGGATAAAGCCACCCGAGGAATTGTAAAGTGTATCTAGTCAAATACAAGCTTCTTGTGTGGAAAGTTGTCACTTGCTGTTCTGAAACGATGTCCAGTCCGGGAACAAACCGGAGGGAAAGTGTGAAACAAGACTTTGTGTCCAATTGAAGAATAAATTCAACTGGAATTTTCCTTTTGTCATAGGAAAAACTGAAACAACCATCTTCCACAAGAGAGGAGTCTTTTGGGGAATTTTTGAAACAAGAGAGATGTACACTTATCTGCCTAAGCTGACACTCTAGTTGGAGAGAACAACATGCCCATCCCGACTCTATTTTGTAGACACACAAGACAAAAGAAACAGAAATATGTATATGGTGTAGTAATGTATGAAAGATGTAAATGTTGATGGCACGTGTAAATGCTATGTATGTATGAATGTATGTATGTATGTATGTATGAATGCATGTATGAATGTATCTATGAAAATGTATGCTGTAGTGAATGTTTGCTGACAAAACAGACAGGACGAGCGAGACTGGACACAAGCCAACGTCGCAGTACAACTCAGAGTATCTCAACAAGGTGTATATGTTGTTGTGGATGAAGCAAGAGAACTCCTCATGGGGAAGGAACAACTTCTCTGGAAAATGACCGTTTTAACCGAACGATCTGTATTAAAACTTGATTGTATTCAAAACAACTTTGATCAACTGTCATTGGGGATGTACCCTTTTCTTGAGATGACTGTTGACATTCTCTTAGAAAAAACATGTTTGCTGTTGATGATAAACTTGAGAGAAACGGAGACGACTTGCCCCTTGCTTTAGATTTTTGCATCAGTGTATTAAATCTTTGAAGGAATCGCTCGAAGAGCGTGACTGGTTGACCTTTTACACTTAGGCCTTGTATCTGTTAACTGCAGCAATGTGCACCGACAGTGAAAACTCTTCTCTATCCATGATATTGAGAACCAAGATTCTTCAATACTTCACAACATGTAACTGTTCAGGAAGATATGATCTTAACATAGTATGCCCCAAGTGTTTGAAACCTTGAAGGGTATGCCCCTGACCAACTGATGTTTGTAGAGAAACCAAATCTTGAACACTTTCAACCTTGATAAACTGAATATTCAACTTGTTTGCTCCTGATTGGCAGAATCCACAGATAACTTGCTCCTTGTCTAGGAGTTTCATGAATTAGCTTTGCCTTTGATCAAACCAGAGCTCAAAATTCTTTGATGTCAAGTATTAGTTTGCAAGTAAAATTATTTCTTTTTGAAAAGCATTTTTGATGTTATGCACATGCAAGTTTTTTTAAAATTGAATATATTTATTTTTTTGTATTTTTGAATGAAAACACATATGATGTGTACAAAAGATAATTACTGATTAATCAAACAGGAGGAGTCAGCGTAACAATAAACTTGTTGAGTATGCCTTCACAGTGAACCTAGCTTCAATTAGGTCCTTTCAGTTTTATAGCATGCTAAAATTCATGTAAATCAAGCCAAAAAGTGATATAGATTTGTGTTATCAAAATCCCCCATACTTAAACATTCTTTGTCCTTGAGCATAAAAAATAGTAACTCTTTTTAGCACAAGTTTGAAACAAAACAACGACAACTCTAATCATACGTGGTTGCCAGCTAGATATGAAAATCAAGTAATTGATATCAAAACCAAGTGTACTGTAGTAACACAAAACCACACATTGCGGTCAAAGACTTTCATGATATGAAGACAAATCTGAAGTATTTTGTTGTGACTCTAACTTTTGTTTAAGTTTTAATCACCCTTTTCATTCAAGCGCAATCACATTAAGCCCATTATCTTGTACATGCTCATGGTAGGAAATCTGTTAGTGATTATGATCATATATCGAGGGGTGCTGATAACATAAGTTTGGTAAACCCCTTTTTTTTTTCTTTCCCAAATGCAGTTGTGGGGGATCGGATCGTAACCCGCCCTACCAAGTTCAGAATCAGACTCCTTTGAACCAACCACTAATGGGTGTATTTACAATGGTTTTTCTTTGTATGTTCAACAACTGTTAGATTAAACGACCGAGTGAGGGTCGTCTAACTTAATAAGTGCATTACTACTTTTAAAATCAACCAAAGTATGTAAACTTTCATTTTTGGATCATTCACTTATGTTCATCGATTTTCCACTTAGTTTGTGTCCAAGATGGTGCCGACTGCTGAGATAAACTACTAAGAGTTACCTTAAAACTTAAATTCAAGACATTGCCAAAATTAGTACTCAAATTAATCTTGCATACTTCTGAGAGTCTAAGGTGTTAAGACAGTACCGATTTTATTGAATCATTACTAAACCTTCATAATGTAGCCTAAAAGTGCAAAACAACCTATATACTCTTAAAGTGTCATGGCAAGTATCAAACCAAAATTGTTTGTTTTTCTTAAAAGATGTATCTCAAGAAACTGGGAGAATCAGATAACAACGAAAATACATGTAAGAGTGGCTCAATTTAGCATGAACATTTTTGTTGTTTTTTTTTTGTATGAAGAAGTGAAAGAAAGTGAAACAACGTCTTACATCGTTAGCTAGGTTTTTCACCATTGAAAGCATATATCAGCAAAAATCAGTTATTTATTTTCATCATCCTCGCTCCAAGTTTGTAAGTAATAAAGCAATAGAAAAGAGTGAATATGAATGGATTGATTAAAAAAACATGCATGTTTATTGTATTGAAAGTACTTGACAAAAAAACAGAATTTTAAAAGCAAACAAATACTTGACAAGAAAGAAATAAAAGCCTAGCGATCATAGGGATGAACTCCCTTGTATCACCGACTTCAACAAGATAAAAGAGTAGCAGATGTCACATCAACAAAAACCCAATGGTACCATGCGCAACAGAGCTGGGTCTATATCCTCAAAAGAAATTTGTTAGCCTCAATCAACTTTTGAACTTCAGGTCTTCAAAGTTTGACAATATTCAGTATTGTGGTCATGTGCCCCTTGTTGTTGACTTTTATGGAGATAGTGATCGAGACTGTTGTTGAAACTGATGCCTTTGTTAAGATTGGAATGGCAAAAACAGTTGCTCAAGGAGTGAGACAGTGGTTATTTTGTGCCACAATTAATGGAGAGATCAGGGCATGTTTCTCTTCAAATTACGCCCGAAGTGTGATGATATCTTCACAAAGCTGAGTGTTCTCTTGCATGATCACTTCCATTCTTTTCTTTTGTTGGAACAAGTATTGTACTGACGAGTTGACTTTTGACAAGAGCATCAGACCACTCAAACAAGAAAACTTGATTTCTGACTGAACAAGGTGTGAGACTCAAACTCTTGGAAATAGCACAATGAATGTAGAATGATGCATGAAAGTTTTGTTTTGTTTTTGATTTTCAAAGAACTTTAGGATAGGAATCATAAAGGACCTCATTTTTGTTTGTAAATGATCAAAGAATTTTTTTTCAAAGCAATCTCCTTTTTTTTTCATGGATGATTGTAAGGTTTATAAGGAATTCCTCTAAGTCCTTTGAAAACCAATGAAAAGAGATTTTCATGGATGAATGGACGCATTCATGTATGGATGCAATAATCACAAACATAGGAAAACATGGTTGGTTTGGATAGCACAATGTTGGAGTCGAAAAGGTAAACCACCCACAAGGTATGAACTACTGGCTTTCTTCTTTTCGTAACACGGGTTCTACAAAGTTCCCAACGTCATCAACTTTCCTTATTGAATACCAATGTCCATAACTGAACTCACGGCCAAATGAAATATCCAATGGAAAGTCTCGATTGAGCGTGGTATCGCGGAACAACTAATCCAAGAACCTCTCGGCTTAGCCATCGCACCACAACCCTAAAAAGGCCAAGATGGGTTAAAGGTGCCTAAAGGTCCACAATATCCTCGGAATACACATCATAGCAACATCTACGTGAGCCTCACGTCGAAAAGAATACTACAACATGACCCCTCCATTGTGCGTAGTTTCATCACTTGTGATTATGTGCGAGACTGAACATTCGCCCATCCACTATGATCATACCACAACTAACTTATGGTTCACTCAAGCTCGGGTCAAGCTTGTCTCAACTCATGAACCCTCCATGATATATATAAAGCATGTAAACATTTAAGCACATAGGAAAGCAATAAAGAAGCATAAACTAGATAGGTTCAACCCTCTTAAGGAGAGAATCCCAGTGAAGTCGCCATTTTTCTGTTGCGAGGATTTTGGGATTTCCACCACTAACATTGACCTTTCATTTCCAAAGAGGGGAAAGTGTCGAAAACCATTTAAAAAAGAGAGATTCTAAGCTCGGGGGTTAATTACGCCTAGGGAAGGTATTAACATCCTAAACGCCCATAGTACTCTATGGTAACCTCTAATTTATTACGTTTTATTTGCTTTTAATGTGCTTAAGAAATAGGGGAGAAAGTTGGTAAGAAATGGAGGGAGAAGATGTATAGAATAGAAAAGTGTGTGCATGTGGAGATTGGATTGAAAAAAGAAAGTTATGACATAAAAGTAAATTTAGAGTTTTATCCTAAACTAATCGTGTGACTAATTTGGATTTGGACTAAAGAATTTTTATTTAGAGAGAAGAAGTTGTTTATTTGTTTTCTATTTTTTCTAGAGAATTACTAACGCGCCTCTTCGGAAATGAAAGTTCATTTTTGTACTTGGTTTTTTAGCGTTGTGTGTGATGTGTCAAAAGCAATAAAGTCCTACGCTATTACAACCATATCGAATAATTATTGCAACCATATCGAATCAAATGAAAAAAATAATAAAAGGAAATAAAAATGCAAGCGGAGAAATAAACATGAGTATGAAATGCACTTAGGAAGAAAAGAAAATAAAATGTCAAATATTGATCTGAAGTGTGTGAAAATGCAAGGTGAAATGAAATGTGACAAAGAGTGAAAAATACAAAGAGAACAAAATCATATAAAAATCATCGGACATGAGCATACACTTTTTAAACTAGTGAGAAAAAAGAAACAATTAACAAGCATGACAAAAATATGAATTTAGGCCAAAAAATGTCCTTAACTATTAATGCTAGTGTTAGAGCTCAATGATTTTATAAGGCAAAATATTGTCTCTAACATGCAATTTTAAATGGTGCATTGTCCTAGTCTAAATGCAAATGCATGTATGCATGTCAAAAAATGTAGAGTGAAATTGTAGTGTAATGTAAAAAAGTGTCGAATGTCATGTAATATGCAAAATGTGATGTAATGCAATATAGAAAAATATAGCATATAAATGTGATGTAATATGATGTAAAATGCGGACATGAAACACATATAATGAAAAGAGTAAATAAATGAGAATCGAACATAAGCAAACACATATCAATGAGAATTTAGAAATAAGCTAAAATATTAGTGTAAGAGTTTAAGCTCAATAAGCTTAAAATAAGCTATTGTCTCAAACAAACACTTATTGAATAAGCTAATACTAACACATAAGCAAAATAAGCAACTAAAAAGAAAAGAAATTAAAATATAATCTCAAAATAAGTCCCTAAAATATTAGTGTAAAATTTGGACTCAATAAGCTTAAATAAGCTATTGTCCCAAATAATCACTTATTCAAATAAGCTAAAAAAATATGATGATAAAAGAAATGCATGTAAAATGAATTAAGTGATTAAAGAGGTGCTAACCTGAAAATGAGAGTGCAGAAAAAATAAGAACTGAAAAAGCAGCAGAAGGCCCAAGGCCCAATTTAGATCCAGCCAGAGGGGGGTGCGATAGCAGTCACGCGCGGTGCAAGCAGCAGATCCAGCAAGTGTGAAGAGCAAGAGCCCAATCCATAAAAAAAAACGAACCCAATCCATTGTGAACGGAGCGAACCGAACCCGGATCCATGACCCGGTTCTCATAACCAACCGGTTTGGGGGAAAAACGTGGTCCAATCAGATCTGGACGCGTGGCGCTGGGACTTCTCCATCTCCTTCTTCTTCCTCGCGAAATAACCAGACGCCGGAGATTATAAACCTCCTCGCCGGCGGTTCGTATGCGAACGGAGACGCTACAGGCATCCAACGCTCACGATCAAAACATGAAACCCACTCGAAAATATCCTCTGAGTTTGAATCTGTGCTTAGTTTTTGCATTGGAGGCTTGCAAATCGCAAATAGAGCGCGCGACTGAACGGGGGTAGAAATTGTGATGTTGTGTTTCCGTCAAATTCAAGCGAAATTGACGATTGGAAATGGTTCTGAGTGGTTCCAAGAATGAAAAACAATTCAAATCCAACTCGTTGCGTGCTTAAAATGACCGGACCAGATGCTTGAAAATCGCCAGAACTTGGAGACCTCGATCTGTGTATTTCCGGTCAATTTATCTTGTTTTTGACAGTGGATTCTTGTTTAGGAGGTTGTTTAGAACCTTATTGATGTATGATTTTTGAGATTTGGTGAGGATTTGGGGTTTTGAGTTTTCCGGCGAAACTCCGGTGAGAGGGGGCTCGGTCATGGTGGTTTCCAGTGGTTTTGGTAACGTTTTTGATGAAATTGATCATGGATTTGTGATGAGGAGATCATAAGAAAGCTAATGGTGTTTTTGGATTTTGATTTGGATGACTTTTGAAAAATGAGTGGTGGTGGTTGAACTTTCCGGCGACCGGAAGTAGATTCCGGCGCCGGAATCTGATTTCTGATTTTTGTGTGATTATTCTCTCTGAATTTTTTTGGGAATTGTGATGGAATTGATTGTTAATTATTGAGTGATGTGAGGTTTGTATTTATAGAACAAAATTAGGGTAAATGGTATTTTTGTAATAATGATAAAATGGTAGGATAAAATAGTAATGAGATGAAAATGATGTGATTTTTGATTTATTTTGAAAATGAAAAAAAGTTTATGATGAGAATGAGATGAGGTGGAGAGATATGATTGGTCTAGAAGGAATGTTGTTGTGATGAGTTGTAAAAAGCTATTTTTGATTTAAATTTAAAATGAAAAAAAATGATAAGAAGAGATAAGGGATATTCTTTTTACTATTTTTTGGTAAACTTTGAGATAAAAGGTGAAGATGAAATAAGTTGAAATAAAATATGATAAAATGTAATAAAATCTAAATCTTTTTGATATTTTAAAATATATCCTAATAAAATTTAAAATGCGCGTAAAATAAGCAAAAGACTATTTTTGATATTTTTGGATTTTTACGCTAAAATGCGAACTATTTAAAATAAACGATGAAATATTTAGAAATAAAGGAAATTTAGGAAAAATAATAAAAATATGAAAAATGAATGAAAAATGCATGAAAAAGAAATAAAATATTTTTTTGTATATTTTTATGCATGAAATTATAAAATCGGATTTGTAGGTCCAAAATTGGGGTACTACACCTTGTTAGAACCGAGACGGCCAAAAACAGTGCAAGCCAAAAGATGGCGAAAGTAGCGTATGGTAGGGTTTTGGATCAATGACGCTCTGTTACCCTCAAAACTACTTGTTTCCTTTCCGGTTAATCCCCACAAAAGTGCCTTCGCGGCATCTAACCACCCCACTTGAGTAGGCAGCTCATCTTTCACTCCCTCACCGTGTGGTAAGTGCAACAACTCGGCTAACTCATCGTAGCTAAAGTTGTAATCAACATTAAATAGACAGAACCTCACACGGTCGGGGGTGGGGTTTAGTTCTAGAGAGCTAAGAAATTCCGCGGTAAGTTGGACATGAACGGGGTCTTTAAAAGAAAACAAGAAATCAAGCTTAAATGATCGAACCAAATGGCGCACACTATCTGATAATCCTAAAGTCTCGAGACAAAAGTCATCGGCATACCTCGTTGGTTCGTATTCCTTTCGGCGGAGGAGTCGATATAGCTTAGCTTGGACGCCATCTCGGAAGTTGATTGCATACTCCCCTTGTTGTGCCATGAACTTGACTAGAAGAAATGAAGGAAAGAAAAGCCTTTGTGAAGTGAGAAATGTGTTGTGAAGGGAATGTGTTATGGTGTGTGTATTTATAATGGAAAATGGAGTTGAATGTAGTGTTGTGTAGTTGAAAATTTAATGGAACATAATGATGGTGTCTACATTTCACAGAGAATCAATTCCTTTCCAAGCCTTTAAAGACAAAACCATTCAATGTAGGCTTGCTGTAACACGCTTTCTGTACAAAATTTTGCCAAAATTCATGAAGCTTCATTCTGTGGCGAGCGCCACTATGCTCATGGCGATCACCACAAGGCCAAATTTTGCATTTTGCCTTTTTTTCCGTCCTGTAGCGTGTTGTTGTTCATTTGTACCTATACCTGTCTAAAGGAAATTGTACAGCCTGCACACATATGAATTAAGTTCTAACAGGACAAAAAATTTCACCAAATTAAATTTCTAACACAGAGCAATTATTCACAAGAAAATCCACATGAGCACACAAGAGCATAAAACAACCGGTCTCTCATCAGGAGTTTTCATTAATCAAACGAACTAAATGAAAGTAAATATAGTTATTGCTAATTTCTGAAATTCAAATCAAAGTACTAATAAAGAAAATTTCCTAGGATTCATTATTCTAAAGCAAGGAAAAGCAAATGAAAATCCTAGGAATGCGGTAAAATACGCCGGGACGGTCCTAGCCACTACGTTGGCGTTCGACTTCATTCACAACGAAGCCTAGCTCATCCCAAATATACTCTACTTGCGCGGCGGCGGTATCCAAGTAAGCATAAAATTCCGCGCGCAACTTAGTTAGCTCGGCTTCCATTGCATTAGTTTTAGCTTGCAACGCTTCAAACATAGCAACAATCACGGTCGGTGGCCCCACTGGGCATCAGCAGCAGGAGTAGAAAGAGCAGGAGCAGAATCAGGAGACTCACTTGGATCAGCATCAGAGAGATCAGTGTCAAGGTTTTCATAGGCTTGGGGTGAGGGAGGAGGTGTCAAGGGTGTATACTGGGATTCCAAATCATAGAGCCAATTCCTTCGATCATGAACACTAGTTTTCTTGTTAGGCAAGGTAAAATGGGGCACGACTTGGCGATTGATAAGGAGGTCAAATCTGTCGGGTCCTAAATTCCCTATAATGCCACGGTTAAAGCAGAAGTTTATGTCCATGCCACAGTTGAAGTTTGTTAAGGTGTACTCTAAGCAATCAAGATGGGTCCTAGGCAATCAATGGCTATCTTGTACATATTGGTCATCATAAAGGCTGCCCCATTAACAGAGCTAGACTGTGAAGCACATAACATGATAAAAAGCTCCTCACGGGACACGGAGGTGTTGTTCTCTTCCTTTCCAAAAAGGGTGTGGGCCAGGATTTTGTGGAAATAGCGGAAGGCTGGGTTATGTATGTTTTCAGATTACATGTTTCCATAGTCAACATGTCCCTCCCCTGAGATTTTACCCCAGAAATAGTCTAGCTAACGGAAAGGGAACATGCCCTCCTCAACAAATGTGAAAGTATGTGGATCACTCGGGAAACCTAGGAGGTTGGCCATTTCTTGGTTGTTGAAGATATAGTCAATGCCGAATATTCTAAAGTTTATCAGGCCTCTTTGGAATCCATTTCCGATCTCAGGGTGATAGGAAAATGAGCTTAGGAACTTGAGGGTTAGGCTACGGTAAGAGCTAAATCTTCTCCCTACAGCAAAGCCGGACCATCTGACTTCATTAAGCAAGAACATCACGCTTTCGCGGATCCCTAGCTTGTCCATAGTAGCCCTGTTAGGGTAGATGGATAGGTGCATATCTCTCTGAGCTAGAATCTCATAGTCTTTGATTTGTCCTACTCCTCTGAACTTGATATCATGATTCTCAACTCGATTCATCGTGAAAGAAAGAAAGGTATCTAAAAATAAATTTGAAAATATATACCAAAAATATGAGTGAGAAACAAGATATATAATAGTACCGCTTAATTTCTTTAAAAAAACATAATAATTCAGAAAAACAAGCAACAACTAATGACACATGCAAAAAAATTATTTTTATCCTTTTTATATTAAACCTAGCAAAATTAAACCTACATGTGGGTTGCCTCCCACCAAGCGCTTTGTTTAGAGTCGGTGAGCTCGACAATTTTGGTGTTTTTTATCTCACCTGTGATGGCCGAATCGGGAATGATTTCCACGTCCACTTATCAAGTATTCTCACATACCCCTTGCTCTTTCTCTTTTTTCTCCTATAGGGCGGTTCAGCTTCCTTGCCCTCTTCTATTATTTTGTGATTTAGGAGAAAAAGGGATTTATTGATTTGAGGTGGGGGTTTTGGTTCAATTTCAAGTGTCCTTCTTTCTTTTGTCTTAGGGTTTTCACTCGCCTTTCCGAATGTTACCCTCATCCTTTTTGCACTAATGTCATCCTCAAATTCTCTTTCCCCTAATTTCCTCTTTCTATTTGCGCCCTCATCCCCATGTGTGTTGACTTTTACATTCTTTTTCTTTTCACATGGTTGGGGAGTTGGGTCCACTCTAGCCTCTACTATCCCTTGGGGAACAAGGATTGGTGGGTTGTAGGGAGCAGGGAAAACATGTAGTGTTCCCTTCTCTACCTCTTCGACTACCTCACTAGGGAGGATTATCGGTGATGCTTCTTCGATCTCCACTCTTTCCTCGCTAAAACTCTCGACAACATTATCGTCCTTACTAGATATTTCAATCTCGTTTTCATTAATGTTTGCTACAACGTCTACTTGTCTCTCGTGAGAGGGTTTTATGGCTGACTGGGTGAATTGGAGATTAAAGTCTCCATCGACTCTTGGGGAGTCGTTGTTGAGGCAACCATGGCGTCGAGCATCCTTTGGGTTTCGAGATTGCTTAGTCTAATCCGTTCATTTATGAGGTTTTGTTCCCTCATGATTTCTCTAAATCGGTGCTCTCGACTAGCATTAGCGGAGGTTTCCATAAATTCATTATATACCACTAATAGGCTAGAACTAACAGATTATTTTGGATTTAAATGTTGGGGATAGTAATTGTACTGAGAGTTAAGGTATTGTCCCTCAGAGTATGGGGACGGTTGAGGCTGGTAGTTATATGGGAGATTATGGTTAGAGTAGTTGAAATTTTGAGGATAGTCATTATAAAAGGGGTTTGAGTTATACATTTAAGCTCAAAGGACTTATCCTAAATTTGTTTATTAGTTTTTTTTCGATTTTTAAATTTTAAAAAAAAAACGCCTTAGTCTCTACGGTGTAACAACGGAGTTACGATATCGACTAAATTGGTCCCCGGCAACGGCGCCAAAAACTTGATCGACGATTTGTGTATCTGATCGACAATTTGTGTATCAATAAATTTAATTGACCGCAAGTGCACAGTCTCGTCGTGTAGTTTTAAAAGATTATCGAACCACAGGGACCAACAGCCGAACTACCGTGTTTCTACCATTACGGTGTAAATCTAAGGCTATTAGATGTTTACAGTTGATTGGAATTTTTAAAAGAAATTAAAATTAAGAATTTAAATTAATTAAGACGAGATATCGATATGTAACTTAATTAACCTTCGAGAATTTAATAAATTAATAGCGCGCGAAAAAGGGTTTATTTTTCAGAAGAACTTTCTCAATTTAAAGGTCTAGGTATGAAAGATAGGGACTGTTCTTCCAAGCTGAGTTGTAGTTGTTGGAATATGGGCCTCCTTGGGCGTAGTTCACTTGATCGGAGGGAGTTCCGGCCAAGAGTTGGCATTCAGCTGTAGCATGCCCTGGAGCGCCACATATTTCACAACTAGAGACGGTTGCTGCTACGATAGCAGCAGGAGCATTGAGTAAGTTGTCTAATTTCTGAGTGAGTGCATCAACCTTGGCACTGACGTGGTCAAGGCCGCTTATCTCATGCATTCCTCCTCTCGATAGAGGTTTTTCTGCGGAGGTTCTTTCACCTCCCCACTGGTACTGATTCTGAGCCATGCTCTCGATGAGCTGATAGGCATCATTGTAGGGCTTGTCCATGAGGGCGCCGCCCGCGGCAGCGTCTATGGTCATCCTTGTATTGTACAGGAGACCGTTGTAGAAGGTGTGGATAATTAGCCACTCTTCTAAACCATGATGTGGACAGAGCCTCAACATGTCTTTAAATCTCTCCCACGCTTCATAAAGAGATTCGTTGTCTTTCTGCTTAAATCCATTGATTTGGGCTCTTAACATAGCAGTCTTGCTAGGTGGGAAATACCTAGCTAGAAAGACTTTCTTCAACCCTTCCCATGTAGTGACAGAGTTGGAAGGTAGGGACTGGAGCCAAGCACGGGCTCGATCTCTTAGAGAGAAGGGGAAAAGACGAAGCCTAATCGCTTCGGGACTTACGCCATTAGCTTTCACTGTATCGGCCTATTGTAAGAAGACAGAGAGGTGGAGATTAGGGTCTTCTAAAGGACCACCCGAGAACTGACTTTGCTGAACAGCTGAGAGCAGGGAAGGTTTAAGCTCAAAATTGTTAGCCTCTATCGCAGGGGCAACAATGCTGTTATGCGGTTCAGGATCTGTAGGGGTAGCATAGTACTTTAGAGGGCGGTTTTGAGGACCTATTTCCATCTCTAATTCTTCTTCAGAGTTTTCAGACTCTTCGTCTGTTTCGGGAAAGATAATCTGATTTTGGGGAACTATGTATCTTGCTCTAAACTCTTCAATTCGGCGTCTTACACTAAGTAAACGCTCAGGGTTGTCGATTGGAGTTTCTAATTCTTCGCTATGAGAGCGGGTACTTGGCATACAATCGACAAACCAAAAAGGGTAATTTTTTTTAGATTTTTTCTTTTTAAATTTTTTTTTCGATTTTTCATTTTTTTTTTTTTTTTTTTTACAAAAAGTTAAAGTTGCCTTAGTCTCTACGTTGTAACGACGGAGTTACAATATCGACTAAATTGGTCCCCGGCAACGGCGACAAAAACTTGATCGACGATTTGTGTATCAATAAATTTAATTGACCGCAAGTGCACAGTCTCGTCGTGTAGTTTTAAAAGATTATCGAACCACAAAAACCAACAGCCGAACTACCGTGTTTCTACCGTTACGGTGTAAATCTAAGGCTATTAGATGTTTAGAGTTGATTGGAATTTTTAAAAGAAATTAAAATTAAGAATTTAAATTAATTAAGACGGGATATCGGTATGTAACTTAATTAACCTTCGGGAATATAATAAATTAATAGCGCGCGAAAAAGGGTTTATTTTTCAGAAGAACTTTCTCAATTTAATGGTCTAAACCTCACACTCTCGTTTTGTTGATAAAAACCATACTTTCTAAGCTAGGAGTTTTACTGTCACTTTTCTAGCTTCGAAAGTATATTTTGAAAATCAATTAGTTCTAATTAATCCTAACGTGGCTCTCGCTCGTTCAAAGATTAATATCAAATTCCTACTATCTAGTTAAAACCTCAAACTCTCGCTCTATTGATTTTAACCTTAGTTGCTTTCTTTTACTCTCGTTCAAAAGCTTTGAATTAAATTAGGAATTTGAATCAGAAAAATAGTTTAATAAGTGCGCGCGCTAAATCATTATTAAATTCCCTTCGGAGAATTAGTTTAAATATCGATATCTAGGAAATTTAGCTAGACATAGTAAAGAAATTAAATCAACAAAAACAGAAAATTAAATAAAGCATAATTAAACAATTAAATAAAAATATTAAATAAAAACCTGGAAGTAAATGTTGAATAAACTTGATATAAATAACTGGAATAATATTCTTGACAGGAAAGTGAAAACAGAACTGAAAACGGATTCCCGGTGTGGAAATACCGTTACAGTTACTGTAACAAGAAACTAAAACTAGTTGAAAAGTAAAGAAAATAAAGCGAGATCAGATCTGATTTTTGAGCTTCTATTTATAGGGGAGATTTGACTTGCACGATCCTCTTTTTAGGGAGAGGATAAGCTTGTTTTTGATCTCATCCAATTGTCGTATGATAGGAACAGAAAACAAATCAGATGAATGCCTCTTCCCCACGTCACGCAAAAATCTGTTTTACTGGGCTTTGCAATTGGTGGCGCTCGCCACCACTTCTGTGGCGCTCGCCACAGGGCATATTTGGGCAAATGCCCATTTTTGCTGGGCTCCTTTGTGGGCTGCGCGAATTTGGGCTTTGCACCCCCCTTTTTGCTCCGTTTTTGATACTTTTTGCTCGATTCTCTTCTCCGACCTATTTTATTCGACAAAACTAAAAACAAATCAAATACTAACATAAAAAGGCATAAATGAAATAAATACATATGCAAATGCACCTAAAATTCACACAAATTAAGCTAAAAATACGATATGATTTCGTGTCATTAGTATCAATAAATATTTATAACTGCAAGTGCACAGTTTCGTCGTTGAGTTTTAAAAGATATCGAACCACAGGGACCAATAGTTGAACTACCGTAATCCGTTGTCACGGTGTAAATCTGAGGCTAGCGATTTTCAGGGGTTTGTTTAAAATGAATAGAAATTAAATTAAAATTTAAGAATTAAATTAATTAATTAAAGACGGATATCGGTATGTAACTTAATTAATCATTGGGAATTTAATAAATTAATAGCGCGCGAAAAAGGGTTTATTTTTCAGAAGAACTTTCTCAATTTAAAGGTCTAAACCTTACACTCTCGTTTTGTTGATAAAAACCATACTATCTAAGCTAGGAGTTTTAATGTCACTTTTCTACCACCTTAGCTTTGAAATAAAGTATATTTTGAAAATCAATTAGTTCTAATTAATCCTAACGTGGCTCTCGCTCGTTCAAAGATTAATATCAAATTCCTACTGTCTAGTTAAAACCTCAAACTCTCGCTCTATTGATTTTAACCTTAGTTGCTTTCTTTTACTCTCGTTCAAAAGCTTTGAATTAAATTAGGAATTTGAATCAGAAAAATAGTTTAATAAGTGCGCGCGCTAAATCATTATTAAATTCTCTTCGGACAATTAGTTTACATACCGATATCTAGGAAATTTAGCTAGACATAGTAAAGAAATTAAATAAACAAAAACGGAAAATTAAATAAAGCATAATTAAACAATTAAATAAAAACATTAAATAAAAACCTGGAAGTAAATGCTGAATAAACTTGATATAAATAACTGTAATAATATTCTTCACAGGAAAGTGAAAACAGAACTGGAAACAGATTCCGGTGTGAAAATACCGTTACAGTTACTGTAACAAGAAACTAAAACTGGCTGAAAAGTAAAGAAAATAAAGCGTGATCAGATCTGATTTTTGAGCTTCTATTTATAGGGGAGATTTGACTTGCACGATCCTCTTTTTAGGGAGAGGATAAGCTTGTTTTTGATCTCATCCAATTGCCGTATGATAGGAACAAAAAATGGATCAGACGAATGCCTCTTCCCCACGTCACGCAAAAATCTGTTTTACTGGGCTTTGCAATTGGTGGCGCTCGCCACTGGGCATATTTGGGCAAATGCCCATTTTTGCTGGGCTCCTTTGTGGGCTGCGCGAATTTGGGCTTTGCACCCCCCTTTTTGCTCCGTTTTTGATACTTTTTGCTCAATTCTCTTCTCCGACCTATTTTATGCGACAAAACTAAAAACAAATCAAATACTAACATAAAAAGGCATAAATGAAATAAATACATATGCAAATGCAACTAAAATTCACACAAATTAAGCTAAGAATACGATATGATTTCGTGTCATCAGTATCAATAAATATTTATAACTGCAAGTGCACAGTTTCGTCGTTGAGTTTTAAAAGATATCGAACCACAGGGACCGATAGTTGAACTACCGTAATCCGTTGTCACGGTGTAAATCTAAGGCTAGCGATTTTCAGGGGTTTGTTTAAAATGATTAGAAATTAAATTAGAATTAAAGAATTAAATTAATTAATTAAAGACGGATATCGGTATGTAACTTAATTAACCATTGGGAATTTAATAAATTAATAGCGCGCGAAAAAGGGTTTATTTTTCAGAAGAACTTTCTCAATTTAAAGGTCTAAACCTCACACTCTCGTTTTGTTGATAAAAACCATACTATCTAAGCTAGGAGTTTTAATGTCACTTTTCTACCACCTTAGCTTTGAAATAAAGTATATTTTGAAAATGAATTAGTTCTAATTAATACTAACGTGGCTCTCGCTCGTGCAAAGATTAATATCAAATTCCTACTATCTAGTTAAAACCTCAAACTCTCGCTCTATTGATTTTCACCTTAGTTGCTTTCTTTTACTCTCGTTCAAAAGCTTTGATTTAAATTAGGAATTTGAATCAGAAAAATAGTTTAATAAGTGCGCGCGCTAAATCATTATTAAATTCTCTTCGGACAATTAGTTTACATACCGATATCTAGGAAATTTAGCTAGACATAGTAAAGAAATTAAATCAACAAAAACAGAAAATTAAATAAAGCATAATTAAACAATTAAATAAAAACATTAAATAAAAACCTGGAAGTAAATGCTGAATAAACTTGATATAAATAACTGGAATAATATTCTTGACAGGAAAGTGAAAACAGAACTGGAAACAGATTCCGGTGTGGAAATACCGTTACAGTTACTGTAACAAGAAACTAAAACTGGCTGAAAAGTAAAGAAAATAAAGCGTGATCAGATCTGATTTTTGAGCTTCTATTTATAGGGGAGATTTGACTTGCACGATCCTCTTTTTAGGGAGAGGATAAGCTTGTTTTTGATCTCATCCAATTGCCGTATGATAGGAACAAAAAATGGATCAGACGAATGCCTCTTCCCCACGTCACGCAAAAATCTGTTTTACTGGGCTTTGCAATTGGTGGCGCTCGCCACTGGGCATATTTGGGCAAATGCCCATTTTTGCTGGGCTCCTTTGTGGGCTGCGCGAATTTGGGCTTTGCACCCCCCTTTTTGCTCCGTTTTTGATACTTTTTGCTCAATTCTCTTCTCCGACCTATTTTATGCGACAAAACTAAAAACAAATCAAATACTAACATAAAAAGGCATAAATGAAATAAATACATATGCAAATGCAACTAAAATTCACACAAATTAAGCTAAAAATACGATATGATTTCGTGTCATCAGTATCAATAAATATTTATAACTGCAAGTGCACAGTTTCGTCGTTGAGTTTTAAAAGATATCGAACCACAGGGACCAATAGTTGAACTACCGTAATCCGTTGTCACGGTGTAAATCTAAGGCTAGCGATTTTCAGGGGTTTGTTTAAAATGATTAGAAATTAAATTAGAATTAAAGAATTAAATTAATTAATTAAAGACGGATATCGGTATGTAACTTAATTAACCATTGGGAATTTAATAAATTAATAGCGCGCGAAAAAGGGTTTATTTTTCAGAAGAACTTTCTCAATTTAAAGGTCTAAACCTCACACTCTCGTTTTGTTGATAAAAACCATACTATCTAAGCTAGGAGTTTTAATGTCACTTTTCTACCACCTTAGCTTTGAAATAAAGTATATTTTGAAAATGAATTAGTTCTAATTAATCCTAACGTGGCTCTCGCTCGTGCAAAGATTAATATCAAATTCCTACTATCTAGTTAAAACCTCAAACTCTCGCTCTATTGATTTTCACCTTAGTTGCTTTCTTTTACTCTCGTTCAAAAGCTTTTATTTAAATTAGGAATTTGAATCAGAAAAATAGTTTAATAAGTGCGCGCGCTAAATCATTATTAAATTCTCTTCGGACAATTAGTTTACATACCGATATCTAGGAAATTTAGCTAGACATAGTAAAGAAATTAAATCAACAAAAACAGAAAATTAAATAAAGTATAATTAAACAATTAAATAAAAACATTAAATAAAAACCTGGAAGTAAATGCTGAATAAACTTGATATAAATAACTGGAATAATATTCTTGACAGGAAAGTGAAAACAGAACTGGAAACAGATTCCGGTGTGGAAATACCGTTACAGTTACTGTAACAAGAAACTAAAACTGGCTGAAAAGTAAAGAAAATAAAGCGTGATCAGATCTGATTTTTGAGCTTCTATTTATAGGGGAGATTTGACTTGCACGATCCTCTTTTTAGGGAGAGGATAAGCTTGTTTTTGATCTCATCCAATTGCCGTATGATAGGAACAGAAAATGGATCAGACGAATGCCTCTTCCCCACGTCACGCAAAAATCTGTTTTACTGGGCTTTGCAATTGGTGGCGCTCGCCACTGGGCATATTTGGGCAAATGCCCATTTTTGCTGGGCTCCTTTGTGGGCTGCGCGAATTTGGGCTTTGCACCCCTCTTTTTGCTCCGTTTTTGATACTTTTTGCTCAATTCTCTTCTCCGACCTATTTTATGCGACAAAACTAAAAACAAATCAAATACTAACATAAAAAGGCATAAATGAAATAAATACATATGCAAATGCAACTAAAATTCACACAAATTAAGCTAAAAATACGATATGATTTCGTGTCATCAGTATCAATAAATATTTATAACTGCAAGTGCACAGTTTCGTCGTTGAGTTTTAAAAGATATCGAACCACAGGGACCAATAGTTGAACTACCGTAATCCGTTGTCACGGTGTAAATCTAAGGCTAGCGATTTTCAGGGGTTTGTTTAAAATGATTAGAAATTAAATTAGAATTAAAGAATTAAATTAATTAATTAAAGACGGATATCGGTATGTAACTTAATTAACCATTGGGAATTTAATAAATTAATAGCGCGCGAAAAAGGGTTTATTTTTCAGAAGAACTTTCTCAATTTAAAGGTCTAAACCTCACACTCTCGTTTTGTTGATAAAAACCATACTATCTAAGCTAGGAGTTTTAATGTCACTTTTCTACCACCTTAGCTTTGAAATAAAGTATATTTTGAAAATCAATTAGTTCTAATTAATCCTAACGTGGCTCTCGCTCGTTCAAAGATTAATATCAAATTCCTACTGTCTAGTTAAAACCTCAAACTCTCGCTCTATTGATTTTAACCTTAGTTGCTTTCTTTTACTCTCGTTCAAAAGCTTTGAATTAAATTAGGAATTTGAATCAGAAAAATAGTTTAATAAGTGCGCGCGCTAAATCATTATTAAATTCTCTTCGGACAATTAGTTTACATACCGATATCTAGGAAATTTAGCTAGACATAGTAAAGAAATTAAATCAACAAAAACAGAAAATTAAATAAAGCATAATTAAACAATTAAATAAAAACATTAAATAAAAACCTGGAAGTAAATGCTGAATAAACTTGATATAAATAACTGGAATAATATTCTTGACAGGAAAGTGAAAACAGAACTGGAAACAGATTCCGGTGTGGAAATACCGTTACAGTTAGTGTAACAAGAAACTAAAACTGGCTGAAAAGTAAAGAAAATAAAGCGTGTTCAGATCTGATTTTTGAGCTTCTATTTATAGGGGAGATTTGACTTGCACGATCCTCTTTTTAGGGAGAGGATAAGCTTGTTTTTGATCTCATCCAATTGCCGTATGATAGGAACAAAAAATGGATCAGACGAATGCCTCTTCCCCACGTCACGCAAAAATCTGTTTTACTGGGCTTTGCAATTGGTGGCGCTCGCCACTGGGCATATTTGGGCAAATGCCCATTTTTGCTGGGCTCCTTTGTGGGCTGCGCGAATTTGGGCTTTGCACCCCCCTTTTTGCTCCGTTTTTGATACTTTTTGCTCAATTCTCTTCTCCGACCTATTTTATGCGACAAAACTAAAAACAAATCAAATACTAACATAAAAAGGCATAAATGAAATAAATACATATGCAAATGCAACTAAAATTCACACAAATTAAGCTAAAAATACGATATGATTTCGTGTCATTAGTATCAATAAATATTTATAACTGCAAGTGCACAGTTTCGTCGTTGAGTTTTAAAAGATATCGAACCACAGGGACCAATAGTTGAACTACCGTAATCCGTTGTCACGGTGTAAATCTAAGGCTAGCGATTTTCAGGGGTTTGTTTAAAATGATTAGAAATTAAATTAGAATTAAAGAATTAAATTAATTAATTAAAGACGGATATCGGTATGTAACTTAATTAACCATTGGGAATTTAATAAATTAATAGCGCGCGAAAAAGGGTTTATTTTTCAGAAGAACTTTCTCAATTTAAAGGTCTAAACCTCACACTCTCGTTTTGTTGATAAAAACCATACTATCTAAGCTAGGAGTTTTAATGTCACTTTTCTACCACCTTAGCTTTGAAATAAAGTATATTTTGAAAATGAATTAGTTCTAATTAATCCTAACGTGGCTCTCGCTCGTGCAAAGATTAATATCAAATTCCTACTATCTAGTTAAAACCTCAAACTCTCGCTCTATTGATTTTCACCTTAGTTGCTTTCTTTTACTCTCGTTCAAAAGCTTTTATTTAAATTAGGAATTTGAATCAGAAAAATAGTTTAATAAGTGCGCGCGCTAAATCATTATTAAATTCTCTTCGGACAATTAGTTTACATACCGATATCTAGGAAATTTAGCTAGACATAGTAAAGAAATTAAATCAACAAAAACAGAAAATTAAATAAAGTATAATTAAACAATTAAATAAAAACATTAAATAAAAACCTGGAAGTAAATGCTGAATAAACTTGATATAAATAACTGGAATAATATTCTTGACAGGAAAGTGAAAACAGAACTGGAAACAGATTCCGGTGTGGAAATACCGTTACAGTTACTGTAACAAGAAACTAAAACTGGCTGAAAAGTAAAGAAAATAAAGCGTGATCAGATCTGATTTTTGAGCTTCTATTTATAGGGGAGATTTGACTTGCACGATCCTCTTTTTAGGGAGAGGATAAGCTTGTTTTTGATCTCATCCAATTGCCGTATGATAGGAACAGAAAATGGATCAGACGAATGCCTCTTCCCCACGTCACGCAAAAATCTGTTTTACTGGGCTTTGCAATTGGTGGCGCTCGCCACTGGGCATATTTGGGCAAATGCCCATTTTTGCTGGGCTCCTTTGTGGGCTGCGCGAATTTGGGCTTTGCACCCCTCTTTTTGCTCCGTTTTTGATACTTTTTGCTCAATTCTCTTCTCCGACCTATTTTATGCGACAAAACTAAAAACAAATCAAATACTAACATAAAAAGGCATAAATGAAATAAATACATATGCAAATGCAACTAAAATTCACACAAATTAAGCTAAAAATACGATATGATTTCGTGTCATCAGTATCAATAAATATTTATAACTGCAAGTGCACAGTTTCGTCGTTGAGTTTTAAAAGATATCGAACCACAGGGACCAATAGTTGAACTACCGTAATCCGTTGTCACGGTGTAAATCTAAGGCTAGCGATTTTCAGGGGTTTGTTTAAAATGATTAGAAATTAAATTAGAATTAAAGAATTAAATTAATTAATTAAAGACGGATATCGGTATGTAACTTAATTAACCATTGGGAATTTAATAAATTAATAGCGCGCGAAAAAGGGTTTATTTTTCAGAAGAACTTTCTCAATTTAAAGGTCTAAACCTCACACTCTCGTTTTGTTGATAAAAACCATACTATCTAAGCTAGGAGTTTTAATGTCACTTTTCTACCACCTTAGCTTTGAAATAAAGTATATTTTGAAAATCAATTAGTTCTAATTAATCCTAACGTGGCTCTCGCTCGTTCAAAGATTAATATCAAATTCCTACTGTCTAGTTAAAACCTCAAACTCTCGCTCTATTGATTTTAACCTTAGTTGCTTTCTTTTACTCTCGTTCAAAAGCTTTGAATTAAATTAGGAATTTGAATCAGAAAAATAGTTTAATAAGTGCGCGCGCTAAATCATTATTAAATTCTCTTCGGACAATTAGTTTACATACCGATATCTAGGAAATTTAGCTAGACATAGTAAAGAAATTAAATCAACAAAAACAGAAAATTAAATAAAGCATAATTAAACAATTAAATAAAAACATTAAATAAAAACCTGGAAGTAAATGCTGAATAAACTTGATATAAATAACTGGAATAATATTCTTGACAGGAAAGTGAAAACAGAACTGGAAACAGATTCCGGTGTGGAAATATCGTTACAGTTACTGTAACAAGAAACTAAAACTGGCTGAAAAGTAAAGAAAATAAAGCGTGATCAGATCTGATTTTTGAGCTTCTATTTATAGGGGAGATTTGACTTGCACGATCCTCTTTTTAGGGAGAGGATAAGCTTGTTTTTGATCTCATCCAATTGCCGTATGATAGGAACAGAAAATGGATCAGACGAATGCCTCTTCCCCACGTCACGCAAAAATCTGTTTTACTGGGCTTTGCAATTGGTGGCGCTCGCCACTGGGCATTTTTTGGCAAATGCCCATATTTGCTGGGCTCCTTTGTGGGCTGCGCGAATTTGGGCTTTGCACCCCTCTTTTTGCTCCGTTTTTGATACTTTTTGCTCAATTCTCTTCTCCGACCTATTTTATGCGACAAAACTAAAAACAAATCAAATACTAACATAAAAAGGCATAAATGAAATAAATACATATGCAAATGCACAGTTTCGATATCGGTGTGGAAATACCGTTACAGTTACTGTAACAAGAAACTAAAACTGGCTGAAAAAGTAAAGAAAATAAAGCGTGATCAGATCTGATTTTTGAGCTTCTATTTATAGGGGAGATTTGACTTGCACGATCCTCTTTTTAGGGAGAGGATAAGCTTGTTTTTGATCTCATCCAATTGTCGTATGATAGGAACAGAAAATGGATCAGACGAATGCCTCTTCCCCACGTCACGCAAAAATCTGTTTTACTGGGCTTTGCAATTGGTGGCGCTCGCCACTGGGCATATTTGGGCAAATGCCCATTTTTGCTGGGCTCCTTTGTGGGCTGCGCGAATTTGGGCTTTGCACCCCTCTTTTTGCTCCGTTTTTGATACTTTTTGCTCAATTCTCTTCTCCGACCTATTTTATGCGACAAAACTAAAAACAAATCAAATACTAACATAAAAAGGCATAAATGAAATAAATACATATGCAAATGCAACTAAAATTCACACAAATTAAGCTAAAAATACGATATGATTTCGTGTCATCAGTATCAATAAATATTTATAACTGCAAGTGCACAGTTTCGTCGTTGAGTTTTAAAAGATATCGAACCACAGGGACCAATAGTTGAACTACCGTAATCCGTTGTCACGGTGTAAATCTAAGGCTAGCGATTTTCAGGGGTTTGTTTAAAATGATTAGAAATTAAATTAGAATTAAAGAATTAAATTAATTAATTAAAGACGGATATCGGTATGTAACTTAATTAACCATTGGGAATTTAATAAATTAATAGCGCGCGAAAAAGGGTTTATTTTTCAGAAGAACTTTCTCAATTTAAAGGTCTAAACCTCACACTCTCGTTTTGTTGATAAAAACCATACTATCTAAGCTAGGAGTTTTAATGTCACTTTTCTACCACCTTAGCTTTGAAATAAAGTATATTTTGAAAATAAATTAGTTCTAATTAATCCTAACGTGGCTCTCGCTCGTGCAAAGATTAATATCAAATTCCTACTATCTAGTTAAAACCTCAAACTCTCGCTCTATTGATTTTCACCTTAGTTGCTTTCTTTTACTCTCGTTCAAAAGCTTTGATTTAAATTAGGAATTTGAATCAGAAAAATAGTTTAATAAGTGCGCGCGCTAAATCATTATTAAATTCTCTTCGGACAATTAGTTTACATACCGATATCTAGGAAATTTAGCTAGACATAGTAAAGAAATTAAATCAACAAAAACATAAAATTAAATAAAGCATAATTAAACAATTAAATAAAAACATTAAATAAAAACCTGGAAGTAAATGCTGAATAAACTTGATATAAATAACTGGAATAATATTCTTGACAGGAAAGTGAAAACAGAACTGGAAACAGATTCCGGTGTGGAAATACCGTTACAGTTACTGTAACAAGAAACTAAAACTGGCTGAAAAGTAAAGAAAATAAAGCGTGATCAGATCTGATTTTTGAGCTTCTATTTATAGGGGAGATTTGACTTGCACGATCCTCTTTTTAGGGAGAGGATAAGCTTGTTTTTGATCTCATCCAATTGCCGTATGATAGGAACAGAAAATGGATCAGACGAATGCCTCTTCCCCACGTCACGCAAAAATCTGTTTTACTGGGCTTTGCAATTGGTGGCGCTCGCCACTGGGCATATTTGGGCAAATGCCCATTTTTGCTGGGCTCCTTTGTGGGCTGCGCGAATTTGGGCTTTGCACCCCTCTTTTTGCTCCGTTTTTGATACTTTTTGCTCAATTCTCTTCTCCGACCTATTTTATGCGACAAAACTAAAAACAAATCAAATACTAACATAAAAAGGCATAAATGAAATAAATACATATGCAAATGCAACTAAAATTCACACAAATTAAGCTAAAAATACGATATGATTTCGTGTCATCAGTATCAATAAATATTTATAACTGCAAGTGCACAGTTTCGTCGTTGAGTTTTAAAAGATATCGAACCACAGGGACCAATAGTTGAACTACCGTAATCCGTTGTCACGGTGTAAATCTAAGGCTAGCGATTTTCAGGGGTTTGTTTAAAATGATTAGAAATTAAATTAGAATTAAAGAATTAAATTAATTAATTAAAGACGGATATCGGTATGTAACTTAATTAACCATTGGGAATTTAATAAATTAATAGCGCGCGAAAAAGGGTTTATTTTTCAGAAGAACTTTCTCAATTTAAAGGTCTAAACCTCACACTCTCGTTTTGTTGATAAAAACCATACTATCTAAGCTAGGAGTTTTAATGTCACTTTTCTACCACCTTAGCTTTGAAATAAAGTATATTTTGAAAATAAATTAGTTCTAATTAATCCTAACGTGGCTCTCGCTCGTGCAAAGATTAATATCAAATTCCTACTATCTAGTTAAAACCTCAAACTCTCGCTCTATTGATTTTCACCTTAGTTGCTTTCTTTTACTCTCGTTCAAAAGCTTTGATTTAAATTAGGAATTTGAATCAGAAAAATAGTTTAATAAGTGCGCGCGCTAAATCATTATTAAATTCTCTTCGGACAATTAGTTTACATACCGATATCTAGGAAATTTAGCTAGACATAGTAAAGAAATTAAATCAACAAAAACATAAAATTAAATAAAGCATAATTAAACAATTAAATAAAAACATTAAATAAAAACCTGGAAGTAAATGCTGAATAAACTTGATATAAATAACTGGAATAATATTCTTGACAGGAAAGTGAAAACAGAACTGGAAACAGATTCCGGTGTGGAAATACCGTTACAGTTACTGTAACAAGAAACTAAAACTGGCTGAAAAGTAAAGAAAATAAAGCGTGATCAGATCTGATTTTTGAGCTTCTATTTATAGGGGAGATTTGACTTGCACGATCCTCTTTTTAGGGAGAGGATAAGCTTGTTTTTGATCTCATCCAATTGCCGTATGATAGGAACAGAAAATGGATCAGACGAATGCCTCTTCCCCACGTCACGCAAAAATCTGTTTTACTGGGCTTTGCAATTGGTGGCGCTCGCCACTGGGCATATTTGGGCAAATGCCCATTTTTGCTGGGCTCCTTTGTGGGCTGCGCGAATTTGGGCTTTGCACCCCTCTTTTTGCTCCGTTTTTGATACTTTTTGCTCAATTCTCTTCTCCGACCTATTTTATGCGACAAAACTAAAAACAAATCAAATACTAACATAAAAAGGCATAAATGAAATAAATACATATGCAAATGCAACTAAAATTCACACAAATTAAGCTAAAAATACGATATGATTTCGTGTCATCAGTATCAATAAATATTTATAACTGCAAGTGCACAGTTTCGTCGTTGAGTTTTAAAAGATATCGAACCACAGGGACCAATAGTTGAACTACCGTAATCCGTTGTCACGGTGTAAATCTAAGGCTAGCGATTTTCAGGGGTTTGTTTAAAATGATTAGAAATTAAATTAGAATTAAAGAATTAAATTAATTAATTAAAGACGGATATCGGTATGTAACTTAATTAACCATTGGGAATTTAATAAATTAATAGCGCGCGAAAAAGGGTTTATTTTTCAGAAGAACTTTCTCAATTTAAAGGTCTAAACCTCACACTCTCGTTTTGTTGATAAAAACCATACTATCTAAGCTAGGAGTTTTAATGTCACTTTTCTACCACCTTAGCTTTGAAATAAAGTATATTTTGAAAATAAATTAGTTCTAATTAATCCTAACGTGGCTCTCGCTCGTGCAAAGATTAATATCAAATTCCTACTATCTAGTTAAAACCTCAAACTCTCGCTCTATTGATTTTCACCTTAGTTGCTTTCTTTTACTCTCGTTCAAAAGCTTTGATTTAAATTAGGAATTTGAATCAGAAAAATAGTTTAATAAGTGCGCGCGCTAAATCATTATTAAATTCTCTTCGGACAATTAGTTTACATACCGATATCTAGGAAATTTAGCTAGACATAGTAAAGAAATTAAATCAACAAAAACATAAAATTAAATAAAGCATAATTAAACAATTAAATAAAAACATTAAATAAAAACCTGGAAGTAAATGCTGAATAAACTTGATATAAATAACTGGAATAATATTCTTGACAGGAAAGTGAAAACAGAACTGGAAACAGATTCCGGTGTGGAAATACCGTTACAGTTACTGTAACAAGAAACTAAAACTGGCTGAAAAGTAAAGAAAATAAAGCGTGATCAGATCTGATTTTTGAGCTTCTATTTATAGGGGAGATTTGACTTGCACGATCCTCTTTTTAGGGAGAGGATAAGCTTGTTTTTGATCTCATCCAATTGCCGTATGATAGGAACAGAAAATGGATCAGACGAATGCCTCTTCCCCACGTCACGCAAAAATCTGTTTTACTGGGCTTTGCAATTGGTGGCGCTCGCCACTGGGCATATTTGGGCAAATGCCCATTTTTGCTGGGCTCCTTTGTGGGCTGCGCGAATTTGGGCTTTGCACCCCCTTTTTTGCTCCGTTTTTGATACTTTTTGCTCAATTCTCTTCTCCGACCTATTTTATGCGACAAAACTAAAAACAAATCAAATACTAACATAAAAAGGCATAAATGAAATAAATACATATGCAAATGCAACTAAAATTCACACAAATTAAGCTAAAAATATGATATGATTTCGTGTCATCAGTATCAATAAATATTTATAACTGCAAGTGCACAGTTTCGTCGTTGAGTTTTAAAAGATATCAAACCACAGGGACCAATAGTTGAACTACCGTAATCCGTTGTCACGGTGTAAATCTGAGGCTAGCGATTTTCAGGGGTTTGTTTAAAATGAATAGAAATTAAATTAAAATTTAAGAATTAAATTAATTAATTAAAGACGGATATCGGTATGTAACTTAATTAACCATTGGGAATTTAATAAATTAATAGCGCCCGAAAAAGGGTTTATTTTTCAGAAGAACTTTCTCAATTTAAAGGTCTAAACCTCACACTCTCGTTTTGTTGATAAAAACCATACTATCTAAGTTAGGAGTTTTAATGTCACTTTTCTACCACCTTAGCTTTGAAATAAAGTATATTTTGAAAATCAATTAGTTCTAATTAATCCTAACGTGGCTCTTGCTCGTTCAAAGATTAATATCAAATTCCTACTATCTAGTTAAAACCTCAAACTCTCGCTCTATTGATTTTAACCTTAGTTGCTTTCTTTTACTCTCGTTCAAAAGCTTTGAATTAAATTAGGAATTTGAATCAGAAAAATAGTTTAATAAGTGCGCGCGCTAAATCATTATTAAATTCTCTTCGGACAATTAGTTTACATACCGATATCTAGGAAATTTAGCTAGACATAGTAAAGAAATTAAATCAACAAAAACAGAAAATTAAATAAAGCATAATTAAACAATTAAATAAAAACATTAAATAAAAACCTGGAAATAAATGCTGAATAAACTTGATATAAATAACTGGAATAATATTCTTGACAGGAAAGTGAAAACAGAACTGGAAACAGATTCCGGTGTGGAAATACCGTTACAGTTATTGTAACAAGAAACTAAAACTGGCTGAAAAAGTAAAGAAAATAAAGCGTGATCAGATCTGATTTTTGAGCTTCTATTTATAGGGGAGATTTGACTTGCACGATCCTCTTTTTAGGGAGAGGATAAGCTTGTTTTTGATCTCATCCAATTGCCGTATGATAGGAACAGAAAATGGATCAGACGAATGCCTCTTCCCCACGTCACGCAAAAATCTGTTTTACTGGGCTTTGCAATTGGTGGCGCTCGCCACTGGGCATATTTGGGCAAATGCCCATTTTTGCTGGGCTCCTTTGTGGGCTGCGCGAATTTGGGCTTTGCACCCCTCTTTTTGCTCCGTTTTTGATACTTTTTGCTCAATTCTCTTCTCCGACCTATTTTATGCGACAAAACTAAAAACAAATCAAATACTAACATAAAAAGGCATAATTGAAATAAATACATATGCAAATGCAACAAAAATTCACACAAATTAAGCTAAAAATACGATATGATTTCGTGTCATCAGTATCAATAAATATTTATAACTGCAAGTGCACAGTTTCGTCGTTGAGTTTTAAAAGATATCGAACCACAGGGACCAATAGTTGAACTACCGTAATCCGTTGTCACGGTGTAAATCTAAGGCTAGCGATTTTCAGGGGTTTGTTTAAAATGATTAGAAATTAAATTAGAATTAAAGAATTAAATTAATTAATTAAAGACGGATATCGGTATGTAACTTAATTAACCATTGGGAATTTAATAAATTAATAGCGCGCGAAAAAGGGTTTATTTTTCAGAAGAACTTTCTCAATTTAAAGGTCTAAACCTCACACTCTCGTTTTGTTGATAAAAACCATACTATCTAAGCTAGGAGTTTTAATGTCACTTTTCTACCACCTTAGCTTTGAAATAAAGTATATTTTGAAAATGAATTAGTTCTAATTAATCCTAACGTGGCTCTCGCTCGTGCAAAGATTAATATCAAATTCCTACTATCTAGTTAAAACCTCAAACTCTCGCTCTATTGATTTTCACCTTAGTTGCTTTCTTTTACTCTCGTTCAAAAGCTTTGATTTAAATTAGGAATTTGAATCAGAAAAATAGTTTAATAAGTGCGCGCGCTAAATCATTATTAAATTCTCTTCGGACAATTAGTTTACATACCGATATCTAGGAAATTTAGCTAGACATAGTAAAGAAATTAAATCAACAAAAACAGAAAATTAAATAAAGTATAATTAAACAATTAAATAAAAACATTAAATAAAAACCTGGAAGTAAATGCTGAATAAACTTGATATAAATAACTGGAATAATATTCTTGACAGGAAAGTGAAAACAGAACTGGAAACAGATTCCGGTGTGGAAATACCGTTACAGTTACTGTAACAAGAAACTAAAACTGGCTGAAAAGTAAAGAAAATAAAGCGTGATCAGATCTGATTTTTGAGCTTCTATTTATAGGGGAGATTTGACTTGCACGATCCTCTTTTTAGGGAGAGGATAAGCTTGTTTTTGATCTCATCCAATTGCCGTATGATAGGAACAGAAAATGGATCAGACGAATGCCTCTTCCCCACGTCACGCAAAAATTTGTTTTACTGGGCTTTGCAATTGGTGGCGCTCGCCACTGGGCATATTTGGGCAAATGCCCATTTTTGCTGGGCTCCTTTGTGGGCTGCGCGAATTTGGGCTTTGCACCCCTCTTTTTGCTCCGTTTTTTATACTTTTTGCTCAATTCTCTTCTCCGACCTATTTTATGCGACAAAACTAAAAACAAATCAAATACTAACATAAAAAGGCATAAATGAAATAAATACATATGCAAATGCAACTAAAATTCACACAAATTAAGCTAAAAATACGATATGATTTCGTGTCATCAGTATCAATAAATATTTATAACTGCAAGTGCACAGTTTCGTCGTTGAGTTTTAAAAGATATCGAACCACAGGGACCAATAGTTGAACTACCGTAATCCGTTGTCACGGTGTAAATCTAAGGCTAGCGATTTTCAGGGGTTTGTTTAAAATGATTAGAAATTAAATTAGAATTAAAGAATTAAATTAATTAATTAAAGACGGATATCGGTATGTAACTTAATTAACCATTGGGAATTTAATAAATTAATAGCGCGCGAAAAAGGGTTTATTTTTCAGAAGAACTTTCTCAATTTAAAGGTCTAAACCTCACACTCTCGTTTTGTTGATAAAAACCATACTATCTAAGCTAGGAGTTTTAATGTCACTTTTCTACCACCTTAGCTTTGAAATAAAGTATATTTTGAAAATGAATTAGTTCTAATTAATCCTAACGTGGCTCTCGCTCGTGCAAAGATTAATATCAAATTCCTACTATCTAGTTAAAACCTCAAACTCTCGCTCTATTGATTTTCACCTTAGTTGCTTTCTTTTACTCTCGTTCAAAAGCTTTGATTTAAATTAGGAATTTGAATCAGAAAAATAGTTTAATAAGTGCGCGCGCTAAATCATTATTAAATTCTCTTCGGACAATTAGTTTACATACCGATATCTAGGAAATTTAGCTAGACATAGTAAAGAAATTAAATCAACAAAAACAGAAAATTAAATAAAGCATAATTAAACAATTAAATAAAAACATTAAATAAAAACCTGGAAGTAAATGCTGAATAAACTTGATATAAATAACTGGAATAATATTCTTGACAGGAAAGTGAAAACAGAACTGGAAACAGATTCCGGTGTGGAAATACCGTTACAGTTACTGTAACAAGAAACTAAAACTGGCTGAAAAGTAAAGAAAATAAAGCGTGATCAGATCTGATTTTTGAGCTTCTATTTATAGGGGAGATTTGACTTGCACGATCCTCTTTTTAGGGAGAGGATAAGCTTGTTTTTGATCTCATCCAATTGCCGTATGATAGGAACAGAAAATGGATCAGACGAATGCCTCTTCCCCACGTCACGCAAAAATCTGTTTTACTGGGCTTTGCAATTGGTGGCGCTCGCCACTGGGCATATTTGGGCAAATGCCCATTTTTGCTGGGCTCCTTTGTGGGCTGCGCGAATTTGGGCTTTGCACCCCCCTTTTTGCTCCGTTTTTGATACTTTTTGCTCAATTCTCTTCTCCGACCTATTTTATGCGACAAAACTAAAAACAAATCAAATACTAACATAAAAAGGCATAAATGAAATAAATACATATGCAAATGCAACTAAAATTCACACAAATTAAGCTAAAAATACGATATGATTTCGTGTCATCAGTATCAATAAATATTTATAACTGCAAGTGCACAGTTTCGTCGTTGAGTTTTAAAAGATATCGAACCACAGGGACCAATAGTTGAACTACCGTAATCCGTTGTCACGGTGTAAATCTAAGGCTAGCGATTTTCAGGGGTTTGTTTAAAATGATTAGAAATTAAATTAGAATTAAAGAATTAAATTAATTAATTAAAGACGGATATCGGTATGTAACTTAATTAACCATTGGGAATTTAATAAATTAATAGCGCGCGAAAAAGGGTTTATTTTTCAGAAGAACTTTCTCAATTTAAAGGTCTAAACCTCACACTCTCGTTTTGTTGATAAAAACCATACTATCTAAGCTAGGAGTTTTAATGTCACTTTTCTACCACCTTAGCTTTGAAATAAAGTATATTTTGAAAATGAATTAGTTCTAATTAATCCTAACGTGGCTCTCGCTCGTGCAAAGATTAATATCAAATTCCTACTATCTAGTTAAAACCTCAAACTCTCGCTCTATTGATTTTCACCTTAGTTGCTTTCTTTTACTCTCGTTCAAAAGCTTTGATTTAAATTAGGAATTTGAATCAGAAAAATAGTTTAATAAGTGCGCGCGCTAAATCATTATTAAATTCTCTTCGGACAATTAGTTTACATACCGATATCTAGGAAATTTAGCTAGACATAGTAAAGAAATTAAATCAACAAAAACAGAAAATTAAATAAAGTATAATTAAACAATTAAATAAAAACATTAAATAAAAACCTGGAAGTAAATGCTGAATAAACTTGATATAAATAACTGGAATAATATTCTTGACAGGAAAGTGAAAACAGAACTGGAAACAGATTCCGGTGTGGAAATACCGTTACAGTTACTGTAACAAGAAACTAAAACTGGCTGAAAAGTAAAGAAAATAAAGCGTGATCAGATCTGATTTTTGAGCTTCTATTTATAGGGGAGATTTGACTTGCACGATCCTCTTTTTAGGGAGAGGATAAGCTTGTTTTTGATCTCATCCAATTGCCGTATGATAGGAACAGAAAATGGATCAGACGAATGCCTCTTCCCCACGTCACGCAAAAATTTGTTTTACTGGGCTTTGCAATTGGTGGCGCTCGCCACTGGGCATATTTGGGCAAATGCCCATTTTTGCTGGGCTCCTTTGTGGGCTGCGCGAATTTGGGCTTTGCACCCCTCTTTTTGCTCCGTTTTTGATACTTTTTGCTCAATTCTCTTCTCCGACCTATTTTATGCGACAAAACTAAAAACAAATCAAATACTAACATAAAAAGGCATAAATGAAATAAATACATATGCAAATGCAACTAAAATTCACACAAATTAAGCTAAAAATACGATATGATTTCGTGTCATCAGTATCAATAAATATTTATAACTGCAAGTGCACAGTTTCGTCGTTGAGTTTTAAAAGATATCGAACCACAGGGACCAATAGTTGAACTACCGTAATCCGTTGTCACGGTGTAAATCTAAGGCTAGCGATTTTCAGGGGTTTGTTTAAAATGATTAGAAATTAAATTAGAATTAAAGAATTAAATTAATTAATTAAAGACGGATATCGGTATGTAACTTAATTAACCATTGGGAATTTAATAAATTAATAGCGCGCGAAAAAGGGTTTATTTTTCAGAAGAACTTTCTCAATTTAAAGGTCTAAACCTCACACTCTCGTTTTGTTGATAAAAACCATACTATCTAAGCTAGGAGTTTTAATGTCACTTTTCTACCACCTTAGCTTTGAAATAAAGTATATTTTGAAAATGAATTAGTTCTAATTAATCCTAACGTGGCTCTCGCTCGTGCAAAGATTAATATCAAATTCCTACTATCTAGTTAAAACCTCAAACTCTCGCTCTATTGATTTTCACCTTAGTTGCTTTCTTTTACTCTCGTTCAAAAGCTTTGATTTAAATTAGGAATTTGAATCAGAAAAATAGTTTAATAAGTGCGCGCGCTAAATCATTATTAAATTCTCTTCGGACAATTAGTTTACATACCGATATCTAGGAAATTTAGCTAGACATAGTAAAGAAATTAAATCAACAAAAACAGAAAATTAAATAAAGCATAATTAAACAATTAAATAAAAACATTAAATAAAAACCTGGAAGTAAATGCTGAATAAACTTGATATAAATAACTGGAATAATATTCTTGACAGGAAAGTGAAAACAGAACTGGAAACAGATTCCGGTGTGGAAATACCGTTACAGTTACTGTAACAAGAAACTAAAACTGGCTGAAAAGTAAAGAAAATAAAGCGTGATCAGATCTGATTTTTGAGCTTCTATTTATAGGGGAGATTTGACTTGCACGATCCTCTTTTTAGGGAGAGGATAAGCTTGTTTTTGATCTCATCCAATTGCCGTATGATAGGAACAGAAAATGGATCAGACGAATGCCTCTTCCCCACGTCACGCAAAAATCTGTTTTACTGGGCTTTGCAATTGGTGGCGCTCGCCACTGGGCATATTTGGGCAAATGCCCATTTTTGCTGGGCTCCTTTGTGGGCTGCGCGAATTTGGGCTTTGCACCCCCCTTTTTGCTCCGTTTTTGATACTTTTTGCTCAATTCTCTTCTCCGACCTATTTTATGCGACAAAACTAAAAACAAATCAAATACTAACATAAAAAGGCATAAATGAAATAAATACATATGCAAATGCAACTAAAATTCACACAAATTAAGCTAAAAATACGATATGATTTCGTGTCATCAGTATCAATAAATATTTATAACTGCAAGTGCACAGTTTCGTCGTTGAGTTTTAAAAGATATCGAACCACAGGGACCAATAGTTGAACTACCGTAATCCGTTGTCACGGTGTAAATCTAAGGCTAGCGATTTTCAGGGGTTTGTTTAAAATGATTAGAAATTAAATTAGAATTAAAGAATTAAATTAATTAATTAAAGACGGATATCGGTATGTAACTTAATTAACCATTGGGAATTTAATAAATTAATAGCGCGCGAAAAAGGGTTTATTTTTCAGAAGAACTTTCTCAATTTAAAGGTCTAAACCTCACACTCTCGTTTTGTTGATAAAAACCATACTATCTAAGCTAGGAGTTTTAATGTCACTTTTCTACCACCTTAGCTTTGAAATAAAGTATATTTTGAAAATGAATTAGTTCTAATTAATCCAAACGTGGCTCTCGCTCGTGCAAAGATTAATATCAAATTCCTACTATCTAGTTAAAACCTCAAACTCTCGCTCTATTGATTTTAACCTTAGTTGCTTTCTTTTACTCTCGTTCAAAAGCTTTGAATTAAATTAGGAATTTGAATCAGAAAAATAGTTTAATAAGTGCGCGCGCTAAATCATTATTAAATTCTCTTCGGACAATTAGTTTACATACCAATATCTAGGAAATTTAGCTAGACATAGTAAAGAAATTAAATCAACAAAAACAGAAAATTAAATAAAGCATAATTAAACAATTAAATAAAAACATTAAATAAAAACCTGGAAGTAAATGCTGAATAAACTTGATATAAATAACTGGAATAATATTCTTGACAGGAAAGTGAAAACAGAACTGGAAACAGATTCCGGTGTGGAAATACCGTTACAGTTACTGTAACAAGAAACTAAAACTGGCTGAAAAGTAAAGAAAATAAAGCGTGATCAGATCTGATTTTTGAGCTTCTATTTATAGGGGAGATTTGACTTGCACGATCCTCTTTTTAGGGAGAGGATAAGCTTGTTTTTGATCTCATCCAATTGCCGTATGATAGGAACAGAAAATGGATCAGACGAATGCCTCTTCCCCACGTCACGCAAAAATCTGTTTTACTGGGCTTTGCAATTGGTGGCGCTCGCCACTGGGCATATTTGGGCAAATGCCCATTTTTGCTGGGCTCCTTTGTGGGCTGCGCGAATTTGGGCTTTGCACCCCTCTTTTTGCTCCGTTTTTGATACTTTTTGCTCAATTCTCTTCTCCGACCTATTTTATGCGACAAAACTAAAAACAAATCAAATACTAACATAAAAAGGCATAAATGAAATAAATACATATGCAAATGCAACTAAAATTCACACAAATTAAGCTAAAAATACGATATGATTTCGTGTCATCAGTATCAATAAATATTTATAACTGCAAGTGCACAGTTTCGTCGTTGAGTTTTAAAAGATATCGAACCACAGGGACCAATAGTTGAACTACCGTAATCCGTTGTCACGGTGTAAATCTGAGGCTAGCGATTTTCAGGGGTTTGTTTAAAATGAATAGAAATTAAATTAAAATTTAAGAATTAAATTAATTAATTAAAGACGGATATCGGTATGTAACTTAATTAACCATTGGGAATTTAATAAATTAATAGCGCCCGAAAAAGGGTTTATTTTTCAGAAGAACTTTCTCAATTTAAAGGTCTAAACCTCACACTCTCGTTTTGTTGATAAAAACCATACTATCTAAGTTAGGAGTTTTAATGTCACTTTTCTACCACCTTAGCTTTGAAATAAAGTATATTTTGAAAATCAATTAGTTCTAATTAATCCTAACGTGGCTCTTGCTCGTTCAAAGATTAATATCAAATTCCTACTATCTAGTTAAAACCTCAAACTCTCGCTCTATTGATTTTAACCTTAGTTGCTTTCTTTTACTCTCGTTCAAAAGCTTTGAATTAAATTAGGAATTTGAATCAGAAAAATAGTTTAATAAGTGCGCGCGCTAAATCATTATTACATACCGATATCTAGGAAATTTAGCTAGACATAGTAAAGAAATTAAATCAACAAAAACAGAAAATTAAATAAAGCATAATTAAACAATTAAATAAAAACATTAAATAAAAACCTGGAATTAAATGCTGAATAAACTTGATATAAATAACTGGAATAATATTCTTGACAGGAAAGTGAAAACAGAACTGGAAACAGATTCCAGTGTGGAAATACCGTTACAGTTACTGTAACAAGAAACTAAAACTGGCTGAAAAGTAAAGAAAATAAAGCGTGATCAGATCTGATTTTTGAGCTTCTATTTATAGGGGAGATTTGACTTGCACGATCCTCTTTTTAGGGAGAGGATAAGCTTGTTTTTGATCTCATCCAATTGCCGTATGATAGGAACAGAAAACGGATCAGACGAATGCCTCTTCCCCACGTCACGCAAAAATCTGTTTTACTGGGCTTTGCAATTGGTGGCGCTCGCCACTGGGCATATTTGGGCAAATGCCCATTTTTGCTGGGCTCCTTTGTGGGCTGCGCGAATTTGGGCTTTGCACCCCTCTTTTTGCTCCGTTTTTGATACTTTTTGCTCAATTCTCTTCTCCGACCTATTTTATGCGACAAAACTAAAAACAAATCAAATACTAACATAAAAAGGCATAAATGAAATAAATACATATGCAAATGCAACTAAAATTCACACAAATTAAGCTAAAAATACGATATGATTTCGTGTCATCAGTATCAATAAATATTTATAACTGCAAGTGCACAGTTTCGTCGTTGAGTTTTAAAAGATATCGAACCACAGGGACCAATAGTTGAACTACCGTAATCCGTTGTCACGGTGTAAATCTGAGGCTAGCGATTTTCAGGGGTTTGTTTAAAATGAATAGAAATTAAATTAAAATTTAAGAATTAAATTAATTAATTAAAGACGGATATCGGTATGTAACTTAATTAACCATTGGGAATTTAATAAATTAATAGCGCCCGAAAAAGGGTTTATTTTTCAGAAGAACTTTCTCAATTTAAAGGTCTAAACCTCACACTCTCGTTTTGTTGATAAACACCATACTATCTAAGTTAGGAGTTTTAATGTCACTTTTCTACCACCTTAGCTTTGAAATAAAGTATATTTTGAAAATCAATTAGTTCTAATTAATCCTAACGTGGCTCTTGCTCGTTCAAAGATTAATATCAAATTCCTACTATCTAGTTAAAACCTCAAACTCTCGCTCTATTGATTTTAACCTTAGTTGCTTTCTTTTACTCTCGTTCAAAAGCTTTGAATTAAATTAGGAATTTGAATCAGAAAAATAGTTTAATAAGTGCGCGCGCTAAATCATTATTAAATTCTCTTCGGACAATTAGTTTACATACCGATATCTAGGAAATTTAGCTAGACATAGTAAAGAAATTAAATCAACAAAAACAGAAAATTAAATAAAGCATAATTAAACAATTAAATAAAAACATTAAATAAAAACCTGGAATTAAATGCTGAATAAACTGGATATAAATAACTGGAATAATATTCTTGACAGGAAAGTGAAAACAGAACTGGAAACAGATTCCGGTGTGGAAATACCGTTACAGTTACTGTAACAAGAAACTAAAACTGGCTGAAAAGTAAAGAAAATAAAGCGTGATCAGATCTGATTTTTGAGCTTCTATTTATAGGGGAGATTTGACTTGCACGATCCTCTTTTTAGGGAGAGGATAAGCTTGTTTTTGATCTCATCCAATTGCCGTATGATAGGGACAGAAAATGGATCAGACGAATGCCTCTTCCCCACGTCACGCAAAAATCTGTTTTACTGGGCTTTGCAATTGGTGGCGCTCGCCACTAGGCATATTTGGGCAAATGCCCATTTTTGCTGGGCACATTTGTGGGCTGCGCGAATTTGGGCTTTGCACCCCTCTTTTTGCTCCGTTTTTGATACTTTTTGCTCAATTCTCTTCTCCGACCTATTTTATGCGACAAAACTAAAAACAAATCAAATACTAACATAAAAAGGCATAAATGAAATAAATACATATGCAAATGCAACTAAAATTCACACAAATTAAGCTAAAAATACGATATGATTTCGTGTCATCAGTATCAATAAATATTTATAATTGCAAGTGCACAGTTTCGTCGTTGAGTTTTAAAAGATATCGAACCACAGGGACCAATAGTTGAACTACCGTAATCCGTTGTCACGGTGTAAATCTAAGGCTAGCGATTTTCAGGGGTTTGTTTAAAATGATTAGAAATTAAATTAGAATTAAAGAATTAAATTAATTAATTAAAGACGGATATCGGTATGTAACTTAATTAACCATTGGGAATTTAATAAATTAATAGCGCGTGAAAAAGGGTTTATTTTTCAGAAGAACTTTCTCAATTTAAAGGTCTAAACCTCACACTCTCGTTTTGTTGATAAAAACCATACTATCTAAGCTAGGAGTTTTAATGTCACTTTTCTACCACCTTAGCTTTGAAATAAAGTATATTTTGAAAATCAATTAGTTCTAATTAATCCTAACGTGGCTCTCGCTCGTTCAAAGATTAATATCAAATTCCTACTATCTAGTTAAAACCTCAAACTCTCGCTCTATTGATTTTAACCTTAGTTGCTTTCTTTTATTCTCGTTCAAAAGCTTTGAATTAAATTAGGAATTTGAATCAGAAAAATAGTTTAATAAGTGCGCGCGCTAAATCATTATTAAATTCTCTTCGGACAATTAGTTTACATACCGATATCTAGGAAATTTAGCTAGACATAGTAAAGAAATTAAATCAACAAAAACAGAAAATTAAATAAAGCATAATTAAACAATTAAATAAAAACATTAAATAAAAACCTGGAATTAAATGCTGAATAAACTTCATATAAATAACTGGAATAATATTCTTGACAGGAAAGTGAAAACAGAACTAGAAACAGATTCCGGTGTGGAAATACCGTTACAGTTATTGTAACAAGAAACTAAAACTGGCTGAAAAGTAAAGAAAATAAAGCGTGATCAGATCTGATTTTTGAGCTTCTATTTATAGGGGAGATTTGACTTGCACGATCCTCTTTTTAGGGAGAGGATAAGCTTGTTTTTGATCTCATCCAATTGCCGTATGATAGGAACAGAAAACGGATCAGACGAATGCCTCTTCCCCACGTCACGCAAAAATCTGTTTTACTGGGCTTTGCAATTGGTGGCGCTCGCCACTGGGCATATTTGGGCAAATGCCCATTTTTGCTGGGCTCCTTTGTGGGCTGCGCGAATTTGGGCTTTGCACCCCCCTTTTTGCTCCGTTTTTGATACTTTTTGCTCAATTCTCTTCTCCGACCTATTTTATTCGACAAAACTAAAAACAAATCAAATAGTAACATAAAAAGGCATAAATGAAATAAATACATGTGCAAATGCAACTAAAATTCACACAAATTAAGCTAAAAATACGATATGATTTCGTGTCATCAGTATCAATAAATATTTATAACTGCAAGTGCACAGTTTCGTCGTTGAGTTTTAAAAGATATCGAACCACAGGGACCAATAGTTGAACTACCGTAATCCGTTGTCACGGTGTAAATCTAAGGCTAGCGATTTTCAGGGGTTTGTTTAAAATGATTAGAAATTAAATTAGAATTAAAGAATTAAATTAATTAATTAAAGACGGATATCGGTATGTAACTTAATTAACCATTGGGAATTTAATAAATTAATAGCGCGCAAAAAAGGGTTTATTTTTCAGAAGAACTTTCTCAATTTAAAGGTCTAAACCTCACACTCTCGTTTGGTTGATAAAAACCATACTATCTAAGCTAGGAGTTTTAATGTCACTTTTCTACCACCTTAGCTTTGAAATAAAGTATATTTTGAAAATCAATTAGTTCTAATTAATCCTAACGTGGCTCTCGCTCGTTCAAAGATTAATATCAAATTCCTACTATCTAGTTAAAACCTCAAACTCTCGCTCTATTGATTTTAACCTTAGTTGCTTTCTTTTACTCTCGTTCAAAAGCTTTGAATTAAATTAGGAATTTGAATCAGAAAAATAGTTTAATAAGTGCGCGCGCTAAATCATTATTAAATTCCCTTCGGAGAATTAGTTTACATACCGATATCTAAGAAATTTAGCTAGACATAGTACAGAAATTAAATCAACAAAAACAAAAAATTAAATAAAGCATAATTAAACAATTAAATAAAAACATTAAATAAAAACCTGGAAGTAAATGCTGAATAAACTTGATATAAATAATTGGAATAATATTCTTGACAGGAAAGTGAAAACATAACTGAAAACGAATTCCCGGTGTGGAAATACCGTTACAGTTACTGTAACAAGAAATAAAAACTGACTGAAAACTAAAGGAAATAAAGCGTACGGAGAACAGAATTTCGTCCTCTATTTATAGAGGGAATTTTCTGGTTACGATTCACAAAAATAGGAGATGATAAGCTCTCTTTTGATTCTATCCAATAGCCACACGATCAGGAACAGAAAACCATCCAACGCGTGCGTGCGCCCCACGTTGCTGAAAAATCAGTTTCATTGGGCTTGTGAGTGGTGGCGCTCGCCACCACTTCTGTGGCGCTCGCCACTGTGCCAGGATGGGGCAAAATGCCCTTTTTGCTGGGCTCCTTTGTGGGCTGCGTGAATTTGGGCTTTGCACCTCCCTTTTTGCTCCGTTTTTGATACTTTTTGCTCAATTCTCTTCTCCGACCTATTTTATTCGACAAAACTAAAACAAATCAAATACTAACATAAAAAGACATAAATGAAATAAATACATATGCAAATGCAACTAAAATTCACCTAAATTAAGCTAAAAATACGATATGATTTCGTGTCATCATATATATATATATATATATATATATATATATATATATATATATATATATATAAAGGGAAGCTACCAAAGCTCATAAGCAAGTATTATGCTTATGTGGCACTCTATAATCTCTACAAAAACGTTGTCATGTTTGTTTTCTTCTAAATCTAAAAAATAAATATAAATCAAATTAATATACAAAAGATTAATTAGAATGAATACAAATAATTATGCTTGACCCTTAGTTATTCCTATGATTCAACTATATATATATAAAGGGAATCTACCAAAGCTCATAAGTAAGTATTATGCTTATTGTAAGTGCATCAGTTCACCTCCACATTTTAATAATTGTCAAAATACATGGAAATAGAGTAGAATATATTTTGGTAACATTATAATTGACTTGATAGCGAAAAACTATTTTAAACTTTGAAAAATTGAATTACAGGTCTTTTGTATCGATACACACTTCATTTGTATCGATACAAATGTTCTGAAATTTCTTCTGGCTCAAATTCACATTTTTGTATCGATACAAGACTTCCTTGTATCGATAAAAAACTGTTCTCAAAGGGACAGAGAAGCTCCTATGTATCGAATCATGCATGCATGTGTCGATACACATCAGCTCCTTTGTATCAGAGAGAACATCATGTATCGATACACGCTTGCACGTATCGATACATATCAGTCATTGTTTTCAACTTACTGGTGTATGTATTGATACAAACTCGAATTTGTATCGATACATAACTGAAAAACTTCACATTTTGTACGCTGTCAGGGACTTGTATCGATACAAAACAACATTTGTATCGATACATATCAGTTAAATTGTGCCTAAATTTACTCCATTTTATTTTCTCTATAAATAGCATCATGGGGTTTTGTTGAATGTGTGAGAAACAATTGGAAAACACCTTTGATCAGAGTTTTGTGGAAATTTTGGATCAAAGAGCATTCAAGTCAAGTTCATCAGCTTCTTTTAATTCTCAATTACTTCAAGGTTGAATATGGGTTCAATTGAGAGGTTCTAGATAAATTGCAAGATAACGTTCGACACGAATCGCGGTGAATCAAATCGTGCTCGGTTTGAATTGGCTTGAAAGATAGATTTCTCAACGTGTATTCAAGAATGAGAGGTTTTTGAAGGATCGACGTTGCAACAAGGTAATCAGCCGAGTGATTGTCATGGGGTTCTTTACGGAAGTCTTGTAAATGTCTAACACAACTCAAAAGAAAAATAAGTGAGGATGATGCAGCATAAACGAACTGAAATATTAAGTACACATGTATACGTTATACCCATAATTTAAACAATGTACATGGTGGACTATATCAATCTCCCGAGAATCTAATTGAAATTAAACTAAAAAATACAATATATGTGCTTGCAATTTAAAAGTGCTCTTACTTGTTGATATTTCTACTTGGTAGATAAATTGGAGAGTACACAATCTTATATATATATAAAGGGAAGCTACCTAAGCTCTTATGCTTCTATTTTGTCTATGTGGCATATCTAAAATTTCATTTTGCTCTTATGCCTTCATTTTACATTGTGATAAACTCTACATCTTCTCTAATAAACCAATTTAATGCATAATTATACAAGTATGAATTACAAGTAAATCAAGAATTTTTTTAAGCATATAAATCAAGAGGTTGGTACATGTGATATTTACTTAAAAAGTTAACATACAAGTAATTAAAAATGAAACTTCCTTCTATATCTTATATGATGTGAGTACTTTTTTTTTACAATAGTAACATGTTAGTATACATGATATTCACAAATAAAACTATCTTATATATATAAAGGGAAGCTACCTAAACTCTTACGCTTCTATTTTGCCTATATGGCATATGTAAATGAGTTTCATTTTGCTCTTATGCCTTCATTCACTAGTACAGAAAACACTTTTAACATCAGGTAAAAATGACTTTTCACATCAGTTGCAACTGATGTAAATGTAGGTGTTGTGGTAAGTACAAAGCTTCTCACATCAGTTTTATAAATGATATGAAAATTGCATATATCACATTAGACCTAAGTTCCACCGATGTGAAATATGAAATTTGTCACAACAACTGTTTTTCCCACCTGATGTCAAAAGCCTCTTTTTTAAAAAAAAAAATTGCTCCAAATTTTCTTTTTTTATAGGCTAAACTTTTTTGATAAAACAAACAAATTTCATTACTTATAAGTAAAAACTGTAGTGCATTAAAAAAATATATTTGAAACATAGTACTAACAACATAAGGCATAAGTGCATTGAAACAAATGTAACATTTGAGATTACTAGATAACCGTAATATGGTGCATCTTATGGTGTAATCTCTAATCACATACACCTTTCAGTACATAGACACAGGTCTAGACAACCATATTCACCGATCTACAAACTCAAAGTATAGAAACCTAACAACAAACTCATAAATTAGTAGGTAACCTAAAGAAGAAGAAGGCATAGTGGTTAAACAGCAAAGCCTCTGCTCCGCTGAGCGAACAACATGAGTGAGCTTTTAACACCTTGTCTAATCTCTTGGCTGATACACAGAAACAATGTTTCATTAATTTTTATCTAAATACCATTTACATCGACAATAATATTAACTACTACATAATATGAAAAATATGACAAAGAAAATTTGTAATTACCCAATATCACTGAGTTCAGTGGTTAAGTCATTAATTTCCATGCTGGATAATCAAATTAAAGCCATTGCATCAGGAATTTCCTCTCTTGTATCCATACGTTTCTCGAGTGATTCTGATGCTCTCTTGAAAACCTTCATTACACATGTTCTTACTTTATCAGATTTTTAATCAAGCTACTTCAGAAACTATTGTTGCAGAGATTTTGGGATTTCCACCACTACATTGACCTTTCATTTCTAAAGAGGGGAAAGTGTCGAAAACCGTTTTAAAAGAGAGATTCTAAGCTCGGGGGTTAGTTACGCCTAGGGAAGGTATTAGCATCCTAAACATCCATGGTACTCCATGGTAACCTCTAGTTTATTACTTTCTATTGCTTTTAATGTGCTTAAGAAAATGAGGGAGAAATTGTAAGAATTGGAGGGAGAAGTTGTTAGAGAGAATTGTGTGTGTAAGTGGAGAGTATAGATGAGAAGAGAAGGTTATTGCATAAAATGTATATTTAGTTTAAACATAAACTAATCGTGCGACTAATTGGGTTTGGACTAAAGAAATTTTATTTAGAGGGAGAAGAAGTTGTTTATTTGTTTTCTATTTTTTCTAGAGAATTTACTAATCGCACCTCTTTGGAAATGAAAGTTCATTTTTAGTTGTTTTTTTTAGCGTTTGCGAAAAGCGGTAAAAATAAAATGCATGCAATGCAAGTACTACATCCTCATGGGGTTACATCTTTCCTAATTACATTCTAAGACTTTGCGGAAAATTAAATATGAATGATGCGACATTATGAAATGCAATTACAATTCCATCGGACCAAAAAATAAATGAACTAAAATCTAACTAAAAAAACTAAGTTAAAGTTCTAAAACTAAGGTCCGTCTCTAATTGCCAAGGTATTAATTTATGCCCATAGTCCAATTTTCAAGCATCACAAACAATATGCAATAATATAATAGAAAAATGAAGTAACTAGAGAAATGAATTGCATAAAAGAAATAAACTAAAAAAAACTAACTAGGATGAAATAAAATGATTAATAGAGCTAAGAAGTAAAAGCAATGTTTTAAAAACCGGACCGGACCGGCCGGTCGAACCGGTTGGACCGGTGAACCGGAAGTCAACCGGTCCGGTCTGGTTATTGGATCGGATATGCAGATGGACCGGAAAAAACCGGCGCGAACCGGTCTAGACCGGAAAAAACTGGTGAACCGGACGGTTTTGTCAAACCGGCCGATTTAATACATTTTAAACATTTTTTTTTTTAAATTTGATTTTTTTTTTTGAGCGAGATTTTTTTTTTTTTACCAGATTTTTTTTTTATTCCCTCTATTAATGAATAAAGAATTTAAATGTTTAAAAATAAGAAAAATTGTCTTCACTAAGGTTTGAACCCATGACCTCTTCTTAAAAGAAAAAACATTCAACCACTATGCTAAGTTATTATCTTGTTAACATATTTACTTTGTAATTAATATAATGCATATTCTTATACTATTAATATTATTTTTATAAAAAACTAAACTTTCTCACAAGTTTTGATTTATTTAAGAATTAAATTTGATTTTTTATTTTTATTTTATTATAATTATAATTAAAATATATATGTTATAATTTTTTAAATAAAAATGAATAGGTGCTATATTCTATTATAAAAAAAATGTTTTTATTCTCCGATTCAATTAATACATATAATTATTTGATATTTTTTAATCCTTTATATGTTTTAATTATTTTTAAAGACTGAATCATTCAATTCAATACAAAAATACTTTATATTCACTTACTTATTTTGTTGTTTGTGTGACCACTATATTTATAATTTAAATTTTAAAATTGAACTTATTAAATTACGATATTTTAGAATTTTTCCAAATTTTAAGGTGTAAAAATTTCAATCCAATCATGATTTTTTAGAGACCGAGTCACCGGTTCGACCGGTTTAATACTTATATAATTTTATTATAGAGCCCGGTTCATTCACCGGTTTGATCCGGTTTAATCCGGTCTAGTCATGCGGTTCGACCAGTGAACCCGCGGTCCGACCATTAAACCAGTGAACCCATAGCCTCACCCGTTCGATGACCGGTCCGGTTTTTAAAACATTGAGTAAAAGTAAGCTAATAATAATGATAAGAAAAAGAAAAAAAAACTGAATTAAAGATAATAAAAAAAGATGAACGTAAATAGAATAAAAGAAACAAAGAGGTGCAAATAGTAATAAAACTAGTGCAGAATTCATTAAATCTTAAAAGGGGGGTGTAAATATGAAAAAAGGGTTTGTTGGGCTCAATTGACTAAGCCCTTTTTGCTTTCTGAACCGGGTTCGGTTCATTAGTTGAACCAGATCCGGTTCACAGTTCAGTGTGGTGTCCGTGTAGTGCGCGTGTGCAGGTGTACCGTGATCTACCAGGTAATCATCATTAGATTTGAATCAGACTGTCCTGATTCAATCTGTCAATCATGTGTACCAAATTAAGGTCCTAGATCAGGTGGTTGCGATTTAATCTGAAGGAAAGAGGTATATATCATGTTTCATTTTATATTCATCGAAGGAAAAAGAAAAATCAAAATGCAGAAACGTAAGAAAAAATGAAAATCATCAAAAATTCATCAAAACATTATCAAATCAGAACTGAAAAACACAAATGAATAACTGATCTTCATCGTTTCATCTCACTGTGTTCGATTTCGTATACGAAATTCGCAGTTGGAGTCCGAGAAACTCAGATCTAATTAAATCCGACGGAATCGAAAATGAAAACAAAATTCAACAAGATCCAAACAGAAACGTACAAAATCGAAGCAATATAAAACGAATTATAAGTTCCAGTAACGATATAGTCGCGAAATTAACCTTTGAATCGGCTCGATTTGGATCGAAATCGGAGATGTTAGAAGAATTTGACGGCGGTGTTTTAATGGGTTCCGATGATGATGGCTTTTGATGCGATTTCTACTGTGTTCGAAAACGAAAGGATGATAATGAACAGGAAGAATATTTGTTGAGATTTCAAGAGAGTTTTGGTTAATTTTGGATCAATGAAGAGACTGAACGAAGATTGAAGGATGTGGTATGGGTTTGGTTCATTTTCTGGAAAAAAACAATAGAAGGATGAAGAACGTGATATTAGTTCTTCTATTTTCTATTTTATTTTTTTTTTATATTTCTTTACTTTTGATTGTGGAAGAAAATGGATAGAAAAATGGTTTTTGATTTTTGTGTGAAAATGGGGAAAGTTCTAGGCATGTGATTTTTATCTATAGGGTGATTTTTAGGGTAAAGGGTATTTTTGAATTAATGATGAAAGGGTAGGATAAAATAGTAATGAGATGAAAATGGTATGATTTTTGAATTATTTTGAAAATAGAAAATGGTTTATGATGAGAATGGGATGAGGTGGTATGATGTCATTGGTCTATGCTAAAGATGCTTTGGGTGAGGTGGTGACAACTAATTTTGATTTAATAACTAAATAGAAAAAGATGAAAAAATGATAAGGGATATTCTTTTTACTATTTTTGGTAAATTTTGAGATAAAAATTCGGAAGATGAAATAAGTTGAAATAAAATGGTAAAATATAGTAAAATGAAAATCTTTTTGATATTTTGAAATATATAGTAATAAAATATAAAATGTACGTAAAATAAGAAAAAAACTATTTTTTGATATATTTTTTATAAAAATGTGATAATGAAATAAAGATTTAAAATAAAACTCTATTTTTGTATTTTTCAGAAAAAAAGTAAAATAAATGCCAAAAAACTATTTTTTATCATTTTCGGACTTTTACGCTAAAAAATGAACTATTTAAAATAAACGAAATAAAAGATGAAATATTTAGAAATAAAAGGAAATTTAAGAAAAAATGATAAAATATGGAAAATGAACGAAAAATGCATGAAAAAAGAATAAATATATTTTTGCATATTTTTATGCAAGAGATGCAAAATTGGATTTGTAGGTCCAAAATTGGGGTACTACAACTATTAATTACTATTACCAAACAAGGATTTAGAGAAAACACAAACCAGATGCGTGGGAATCGCAGAACAAAACAGCCACGTTTATGGTTAACATTTCCCTATTGCTTTTCTTGTATTTTTTTCAACTTTCTCAAGAAAAATATAAGCAATAATTTACTGCAAAAGAAATAGTTAATGAAAAAATGAATATATTTATTTCAAACAACCCTCTCTAATTTGGACTACCCAAATTGGTAAAATGAATACGTATTATGAGATTAAATACCTTTAAAAATGAGTATACCTTTAGTTGTTTTACATATACCCTTTTTCCTCATTAGCCTATAATAATAATATAATAAGACAATAAACAATGGAAATAAACAACTTAATTAAAAGTTGTTGGTTAAACATAAGACTATTGAGTATATACTGCTAAATCCCCTACATTGAGGTTTAAAAAAACACAAATATCAGTCTACAAAAGTCTGGAAAAAAAAAACAAAAAAATACACTATATCACCAAGCATCTTCATAGTAGAGAGGCATTTCATAATTGATGCAGTGTATTCACCCCATATTTAAGCAATGTGAAGTCATCATATATTAAAAGCAAAAATAAAAATTAATAATAGAACATGGACCAATCAAATCATCAAACAACTTACCAATACTCAGGTTGTTCCAACGCATGAAATTCTTCCATAATTGCATCTCTTTCTCAGTTAACCAGTCCACCTGTTCCAAAACGATAAATAAAATAATTATAATGACAAGATAGAAATTGTAAAATAATCACTGTGCGCAAATATAGAGTACAGAATCTAATAATCCACCATACAGATTCTACAATACCTTGATAATTTTAATTTACCTTTCGCTTGGTGTTATAGAATATAACAGCTTGAGTGATGGTAAGAGTATCATAAAGATCACACAGAGTATCAAACTTCCATTCCTCCCTTTCAACCACAACAAAAAATTGCTTCATGCCCTGTATTTAAAAGGTAAGATGATTGCATTAATATCCAGTTAAATATCAGAAATCACAAAAACAATAAAAGCAACTGCTTACCACTAATGTCAATTCATCACGTTTTACAAGGATCGACATAGGATTTGTCATAAATTTATTTATCATCTCCAGAATTTTATGAGGTAGAGTAGCAGAAATCAAGCAAACTTAAACAGTAAAAACACTTCAGAGACTACATAAGTTTGGAAAGAATACATGCAAGACTGTTCCACAAGTTTAAATTGAAAAAAAAAATCACTCCAGTAATTAGGACCAGTGACCGTAAAGATGCATCCAATTAAGTTAATGAAACGAGATAAAATTTCAAGTAATATGCCTAACATAATGGAAACATTAATTTTTTATCGGTCCATGTTCAAAAATATTATGTCATGATCAAAAACATTAACTTGACTCCATTATAGTTCAAAAATATTATGTCAGGTCAGTAAATCCATTTACCAAACAGAAACACTGCACAACTAGCAAGTTATATTCTATCCAGATCAATAAAATACCTGTGAAGAGAGGAAAAGAAATACAACGCCTACAAATGCAGGAACATAAGCAAACAAACCAAGACTAACACGAAACAAAAACACTACATACTAAAACAAAACCAGGCCTACCACCAACAAACCTTCCAAGCCACACTAACAAGTTATCTATTATATCCAGATCAAATTATATATAAACAAATAATCAACCACAACACAAACATCTCTTTATTGTAAGTTTCCACTCATCACCATCTCACTTTATATTCCGGTTAGGTGAAAATAACAATAGTCAAAAGCAAAGTAAGATAATAGAATTATATAGCAAATAAACACAAAATCAGTAGAATATCACAAAATGTAATCGTAAAAATACAATTTATATCCTTATCGATAACACCATCTTCCTTCAATAGCTTTGAAAACACTAGCTCGGAGTTTGTAGAACTCAAAAGATAGAGAATTTTGAAAAAGCTAATTCACTAACAATATTTGTACAACTAAACAACTTATACCATTTCATAAAACACATGCATAATTATATAACTAGAAAATTACTCTTCATTTATCACCACATAGAACCATGGTAAATAGAAAATACTCAAAACTCAATGAAAACAACTTAATCCTAGTTTTGAACAAGAGAATTGTTCTTCATTCACAAAATACCATCATAGAATCTTCTATGAGACAAGAACTATGAAACAATTATCCTAGTTTTGAAATTGCAGAACACGAACGAAAGGTTAGGGAAGTTTCAGGAATTAAAGTGTTTCTTCAATATGTGCTTTGCGTTGAGAGGTTTAGGGCTTTCACGTTGGAGAGGAAAACAAATTAAGCTTTCTAAAAATTGAAGGAGTTTATACATCAGTGGAATAAATGGTCTGATGTGCAATTAGTTAAAACAAAAGTTTAAAGTATTTACATATTTGCCACCGCGTGGATTGTGCACATCAGGTTTCCAATTAACTGATGTCAAATGCATTACCTATATATTATTTTATATACGATACATTAAAAACTGATGTAAAATTGCTCTTTATTCCTCTTTTATATCAAGTATTTCTTCCACTGATGTTAAAAACTTTAACCAAAAGTCTTTTTTTTAGTAGTGATTTTACATTGTGATAAACTCTACATCTTCTCTAATAAACTAATTTAATGCATAATTATACATGTATTAATTACAAGTAAATCAAGAGTTTTTTTAAGCATATAAATCAAGAGGTTGGTACATGTGATATTTACTTAAAAAGTTAACATACAAGTAATTAAAAATGAAACTTCCTTCTATATCTTATATGATGTGAGTATTTTTTTTTTACAATAGTAACATGTTAGTATACATGATATTCACAAATAAAACTAATAAAAACATACGGCTAATTAAAAATTGAACTTCTCTCTAATATATTATAAATATGTCATCACCAATAAATAAATAAAAAAATCAATCAATCAATATCAATCAATCAATATATATTATAAAGTAAAATAGATAGATAAAACAAATCTAAAATTGTGCCTCACATAAAAAATGATTTATTCAAAAAATAGTAGTGTATATTATATACAAAACAACCATAAAGTTAGTATACTACATACAAAATCTCTCAATAACAATGTTTATTGTTGACAATATATAGATACATATGTTCAATACCTTCAAAAGAAAGAAAAATAAATAATAGAAAGGATAAAGTGTACTGAGTTTTTTTTTAATCAAGCAAGTTACGTTATAATATTTTTTAGGTGTAATTGGGTCATAGTTGAATATTATATTCGCTATAAAATTTAACAATAAATTTTTTATATCTAAATGGAAGACTAATTATAAAAAAACAACTACTAAATTAAAATAATGGAAAAATTAAATCTAAAAAGGCGGCTCATATAAAAAAGAAATCACATAAAAAATTATCTATTCAAAAAATAATAGTATATATTTTTTATTTGTTTTACAAGATAGTAGTGTATCTTTACATAAGAACCATAAAGTTAGTGAAACATACTAAATCTCTCAATGACAATGTTTTATGTTGACAATATAGAATAGAATGGATAAGATGCGCTGCGATTTCTTATCTTATCTTATCTTATCTTATATATATAATGGGAAGCTATAGTAGCTCCTAAGTCTTCTTTTTGTCTATGTGGCATATCTAAATGAGCTTCAATTCTCCAATTTCTATTAAAAACTTTGCCACAATCTTTTAACATTTTTTATTATTGTGTTCCACTAAATTAATTTAATGTGTAATGATGCATTAATAGATAAAAAAATTTGTTAGATGTATATAAAAAAGAACGTATGGCCTAAAGAAACCAAATAGTCACTATTATTATGATTGAATATATTTAAAGGAAATAAAATATATAGTAACTAAATCATTATATTTTTTTTATTATATAAATCATCAGATTTTGCTAATCAATTGTTTAGCTCCAACGTTATTTAAACGTATGGACATGCCAAAAAATAATTGGTCGCCAGGCATAAAAAGAACGTTTAGGAACAATTTAAACTTCCTTTTAAGAGATATAGGCCTAAAGAAAGCAAATTAATAGTCACCATAATGATTGAATATATCTAAAGGAAATAAAATAGCAACTAAATTATCAGAAAATTAGCATCCAATAATATAATGTTTCTCTTAAATCAAAAGGTCCTCCAAGAAGGTACATCTTGAAACCACCATTCGATGACAAAAAAATTAGCATAAAGGTTTCTCAATAGTCTACAATTATCTCTTAAACCATCACAATATTTTTTTCTAAGAAAATCTAATGGATTATTATTATAGAGTTATAGGCTAAGTTATCATAACTGTACCATGGAAAATTTTTCCACTATCCCACTTTCATAACCTTACATCTTCATGCAAATGTAACCAACATATAGTTAAATAGTTATTGCTTAAATTTCAGTTTCACTCTAGCCTTTATAACCACCACTTATCACATTTGTTTTCATCTTTATCTTTATCCTACACATTTGACACTTGCAATTGTACTCATGAGATCATACACATCTTCAAGTTGTGCACTATATCTACTGTTGATAGCAATCTCAGCAAGTTATGTAGACATTTTCTAATACTTTTGTACTACTGTTCATTTTTTCTTTTACAATAAACTTAATTATTGTACATTCTTTTGTTCTTTAATATTCATTTGTTCTTTTGTTCTTTTTTTTTACTGGATTTAATGTGATGGAAGAAAAACATGATTGATTGTTCATGTTGAGAAGATGATGAAGATTTTAAAGAAAACTTAGGTGAGTTTTGTCTTTCTCTTGAAATTTCAGTTTAGATAATATTTTTCTACTATTTTTTACTCCACACACACACATATAAGCAACAAAACTTCGGTTGGTTTTATGCAACCTATATTATGATGTGGCAAATCTAGAAAAGTTTCTTAAAAAATTGTCATCCTAATTTATTTTTAAATCTATATCTATACATCTTGAATAGTATAAATTTAATGAATAAATAGGCAAGTGTAATAACTAATATTATAGGATTTAGATCTCTCTTTCTCATGCTTCTACATCAGCTTCTCAATCATGTGTATAGACCTATCATGTAAGTAACGAGAGAGAACTCATAACAAACAATTAATTTAATAAAAAGAAAAATGATTAATCACCAACTAAAAAGAATGTACAATGTCAAGAAATATAAGACACTAAAGTGACAAATAACCTAAACTAAAGATATATATTTCTTTTAATATATAGTGTTACATTTCATATGTATTCAATCTTCAATGCTAATTTATATCTAACCTTAAACTACTATTATATCCAAAAGAAAAAGAAATAAAAATAAGAAGTAAGTAAATAAAAAGTTATAAACAAAACAACAAACTAAAAAAGTGACCAAATTAAAAGTTAGGATAAAATTTCACCAAATATAACTTAAAAAAAAACTCCAAAACTGATTCAAAAAATAGATTCTAAACGAAGTCAATATATATCAACACAAAAATTGCATTTTTGTTAACTATAAACAACCATAAATTATATGGAGGAGACTAAGTAGTTATTTTATTTGGTAGATACTTTTAAAGAAGGGGATCAAAACATGAATTACTTCAACATTTTTCATAGCAATATTTTTTAGTAGGTACTATTTTCTATTAATTAGTTACTATTGTATTAATATTTTTAAAAAATAAATTTTTCCACAAAATTAATTTCATATCTAAATGAGCTCTATATATTTTCTCTTAAGCTTTCATTTTGCTATGTGGAAACTTTATATATTCTCTAATAAATCAATTTAATTCATGAATATACAAGTATCAATTAAAAGTAAATCAAATTTTTTTTAAAACATATAACTTAAGAGGTTGGTACATATTTAGTAGGTACTATTTTTTTATTAATTTGTTACTATTGTACTAATATTTTTAATAAATAAATTTGTCACACCAACCTTTAAACCACTACTCTTTACTTATAAAGTTGACATACAAATCTTATCTTATCTTCTTATATATATAAAAGGAAGCTACCCAAACTTATATGCTTCCATTTTACCTATGTGGCATGCTTAGAAAAGCTTCTAACATCCTCTATTTGATTGATCCAATTTTATTATTAATAATAATAATAATAATAATAATAATAATAATAATATTATTAATATTAATAATCATTGATTCATATGTTACAAAAGTCTTTTTTTTGGGTGACTCTATAGTCTAACTCTATTGATTAATATTAATGATTGGTTCATATGTTATTCCTAAGCCTCCATTTTATCTATGTGGCAAGTTTTATAGAAGTTTTTCTATCTTTTTAAACATCCCCAAATTATTGTATTCATTCATAAAGAAATGATAACACTTCACAATCAATCAATAAAAGAAGATTAATTAAAAAAAAGTTTAATAAAAAAAATTACAAAAAAAAAACTACTAAAGTCAAACAAATAGAAAAACTAAATTTAAAAACTCGGCTCACATGAAAAATATCACATAAAAATTTAGTAGTGCATACTCTATACAAAACAACCACAAAGTTAATTAGTGTACTATACATACTAAATTTCTCAATAAGGTAAATGTATATATGAATCTTTTACTATGAAACTTTTTTATCAAGCATGTTATTTTATAATAGTTTTAGAGATGTAAATATTAGAAAAAAAATATCTAAAGTAATGCCTTATTTGCTTTAAAATATTTTTACAAAGAAAACATTTTTTCATTAACCAAGGATAAAGATTTATTTAAAATGAAAAGATACATAATGTTAATAAAAGATTGTAAGTTATAGATTAAAATAAATAATTGTAATTACTTTCAATTCATTTAAAAAATTAAAGAAACTTTTATAATATAAGAGATGCAAACTTTTGTTACATTGAACGAACATACAATTAATGTTTTAGGATTCAGCTATTCACTTTAGAGTGTAAAGTGTAACACCCTCAAATCCCGACTGATTATTATTGACATAAAATGATATTTATTTATAAAAAGGGTGTCACGTCTAAACTTAATTACACAATTTATTTCTTTTTATTCAAAAATACGTAGTGGAAATTAAAATGCCAAAATGCTTCAATACTAAATTGATAAATAAATAAAGTGTGTGAATAATTCAAATTGAAATTAAGTCTTCAATAAAATAAAATACATAAAATATAAATTTTCAGAATTGAAATTCTTTATAAGATTCAAGATACTAAAAGCAAAATAAGCTAAGTAATTTTCCCCCAACGTCACGGTATCAGAGAGACTCCAGACTCAACAACTGAAAAGCTGAACAAAACGCCGAACCAACTCTAAGATTACATCTTTCCTGAAAATCTACGATTGTAAGTCGTAGGGTCAAACCAGAAGGAAATTAGTAATGATATTTACATAAGGCAGTCAAACTGCAAATAATAATAATAATAATAATAATAATAATAATAATAATAATAGTAATAGTAATAGTAATAGCAACACCTAAATAAAATATAATAGTATTATAATAGATACTAAATATATATATATATATATATATATATATATATATATATATATATATATATATATAATAGTAACATAATAGATACTTAAACATGTAAGTAAGACACAAACACACACAATCAAATTCAAGACAATTATGAATGATATGTCAAATTCTAAGACTCTCTAATATGCATGTGGTACCAGGGTCGAAGGTCAGAATTATTTTACTGAACACTCCTCAACTTCACTATGCATAAGCACTAATCAACTTCACTGTGCATAAGCACTAATCAACGTCACTGTGCATAAGCACTAATCAACTTCGCTGTGCATAAGCACTAATCAACGTCACTGTGCATAAGCACTAACATATGAATGTATGCATGTGGTACCAGGGTCGAAGGTCAGAATTATTTTACTGAACACTCCTCAACTTCACTATGCATAAGCACTAATCAACTTCATTGTGCATAAGCACTAATCAACGTCACTGTGCATAAGCACTAACATATGAATGTATGCATGAATAATGTATGCTCAAACCTAAAATACTCAAAACAAACAACAAAATTCAACAACTGAATCAATAGGACAACACCACACCAACAACCAACAATTCAACGGCACAACGTCGAACAACGACAAATTTTGGAATACCGAGATAATTATATCGGACTATCCACAACACAAATCAACGGCAGAATCCAACAGCAACATCAACAAAACACATTCAATTGCCTTTTATCTTATTTTATAAAATAAGTTACTATTTACTTATTAAAAATAAATTACTCATTCGATTATAGGGATGTCAACGGGGCGGGGATTGACCGGAGGACGCTTTATCACTCCTTGCCCCATTCCCGTTTCGGGGACATTTCTTCCTCCATCCCCATCCCCGCGGGGAGATTTCTTCCTCCATCCTCATCCCCACGGATCCCCACAGTTTACACAGAGCTCCACGGATATTAAAAATTAACAAAATTGTTATAGATTTTAATCAAAACACTGACACTATAATATCTTGTTTTTTCTTCTAAAGAAATACATATTTTGTATCTTTTATTTTTTATTTTAAATAAAACTACATTTTGCATTAATAACAAAAAACTGAAAAAACACTTTATAATATTTGTTTATGTAATAAATAAAATATTCAATTGAACTTGTTGCCACCATATATAATCATTATCTTTATAACGTATTATTTAATATTTTTATTAAAAAACATATAAAGTTATATAATTATATATAATTTAAATAATATGGTCGGGGTCGGGGAATCCGCGGGGCGGAGGGACCTTCCCCATTCCCCGCCCCAAAATCTCCGCGGGAGAATTTCTCCATCCATCCCCGTCCCCATGGGGAAAAAAATCCGCAACTTCGAATCTCCGTACAGATAATCCCCACGGATAATCCATTATCAGATACAAATTGACATCCCTAATCGATTACCATTTATTAGTTACACTCTATTCTGATTATTTTCTTCTCCGAAGATTCCTAAGTTAATTTATTATAAACACGCTCACTAACTAACCATAGTATAATATCATAAGATAATTGAGAATCAAATAGAAAATGAATTTCAGGCAGAATGAAAGACAATCAAGAGAATAAAACAAAATTATATTATACAATTTTTAAACCTTTGTGATAAGTCACGGTTTTGGAGTATTGAGTAACAAATATATTGCAGCCCCTTGTATCAAATTCAACAAGCTAAGTGCCTCCTATTTAGTTAATAAGTTTGAGTATTAAGTACCACTACCTTTAGGCTTTAGATAATATGGTTAACCGTGTCTCATACAATATGGGTGAATGCATAGATATCAAAGCAATACTAATAATACTGATTTCTCATTCTTGGTATATGGCGATGGTGCATCAATTACACAAGAATTACATAAAACTCAAAAGATTATCACTGATATGACATTTAGTGTCCCAATTGATGGTTTGAAAATAGAAAATACAGATTTCATAATGTTATAGTTTCAATTTAGAGATGCGTTTTCAATATTCTTAAACTTTAAAGATTTTTCGAAATTCGATTTAGATGCTTGGGGACATTTGGGAAACTCTAAAACATTATCAATTTGATCAAAAACTAAGAATTTACTAATTGATCATAAAACAAGTTCTTGAGTTAAAAGGACTCTTTTTTTCTCTTCAAAATTCTAACATACCCATTACTAATCGACTGAATGCAAGAATCCAAATGTTTAAATCAGAAAACAGAGAGTAAACTACACCAATCACAACCCATATCATCATCAAACGATTTTCGGAAAGAAAATCAAACAAAGAGAAACCAATTCAACCACAATACATAATTCAAAAACTAATCCCTCACCTTAGAGTTTCTGAATTCTTTCTTTGATCCTAAGCTGCAGAATTTTCCTCTTCCTCTCCTATAAAGCGGTGGTTGCTCTCTCTCTCTCTCTCTCTCTCTCTCTCTCTCTCTCTCAACTTCCCAATTTTCTGAACTTCTTTCTTTTTACGTGCAATAATTAGGTTTAGGCAAATTTCTTTTTCTTATAACTTACTAAGCCAACAAAAATATAATTTTTCTTTTCTCATGGGTCTTACTCACAACCCACTTCCCAAGCCTACTTCTATTTCTTTTTCTTATAATGCTTTATTTTCTCTACTCAATTATTTTGCTCTACTCTTTTTCCTAAAAATTCTCATACAACCAATTATTTTATTTTATTTTCTATTTTTCTGCACTAAATTAAAATAAACCTATATTATATTCTAACTTCGTCCATAACGTCATATTTCTCGATTACCATCAAAACTCTCAAATATTCAATCTCTCTTATTCTTCCATTTCCTAAACTCTACCATTTGTTTTACTTCTTTATTTAAAAACTCTCAACCCAAAATTCACACATACAAAATAAACTAAACAATACAAACATAAGAAATAATTTATAAAATAAAATAATAATAAATTATTAGGCTTAATTAGACATTTGGTCCCAAACGTTTATTTTAGGTTTCAATTTGGTCCCAAACGTTTTAAAAGTTTCAAATAAGTCCCAAACGTTTAGACCGTTTTCATTAGTTAGTCCCCTCCGTTAATTTTTTTTAACACCGTCTAATTAATCCATGTGGCAAACGGAATTGGCTTAGTCAGATAAATAACTTTTGTTTTTTGACCAAAGTTAAATAATTGAATTTAAATTAAAATGAAAAGTACTACCATATAAGAGAAGAGAAACAAATTGGGGAAAAAAAATTAAAATTAGGGTTCGTGAGTGAAGGTAGAAACAACGAATGCCTGCGTAAAATCAAGACCACTGCTTGTGACCGGACCAAATCGACGACGGCGGAGACGGTAATAGGGGCGGTAGAAGTGTTGGCGGCTGTCAAGTAAAGGGACTGCGACGACGGTAATAGGTACGTTTTCATAAGTTTCTGTTGTTCCTGTTCATTTGTTTCTGTTTGATGTTCGATTATGTTGTTTGTTTACATATTATTCTTTATATGGGTTTAATAGTTGTTAAAGAATTTGGTATGTTATTCTTTCATAATGTAGTCTTCAACTAAAAATATCACAGTAAGTGTTATTTTAGAAGACACTAGTTTAGACACTAGTTTGCATAATATCGATTCTGAATTTCTTATGTTATTTTAGACTACACTAAACTAATTAGGCTTAATTATAGTTGTTATTGTGTTTTCAACTAAAAAGATTCAATTGTTTACATGTTATTCTTTATCCATTGTTTGCTTATAAAGATTTTTTTTTTGTCTGTCATAGGTAATGGATAATAATTTTGATTGTGTACTTCATTATGGGGGGAGTTTTACTGATAAGAAAACATTGAAGTATGTGGGAACAACAACTGAATGCCACTGTGACAAAGGTGTCAAATCTGCTGACATAATAGGTATGTCGTATAATGACCCAAAAGAGGTATTGGGTCTAGGGCTTAGAGAGATTAAGGATGATAAAGGTGCATCTGACATGGTTGAAATAGCCAAAATCCATGGGAATGTTCATGTGTTTGTTGATATGGTGCATCAGGAGGAAATTGTGGACAATGATGTTGTTGGTTTAGATGATGATTTTCTTGGTGATTATTATATTGATAGTGGGAGTGAAGATAGTGCTAAAGATGTCATGTTTGAGGACTCTGAGGAAGAAAGTCATGAATATGATTATTTTGAAGAAGAAAGTGCACCACCAACGCCACCTCCAACCCAACCACATATCGAACCACCTACCGAACCACCAACCCGACTAATTAATTTGGCAGATCTTGTTAAGAAGAATGTTGACACAACTAGTATTGTGGAAGTCAAGGAGAAGAAAAAGAAAGGCAGACCAAAGAAGGATTTAGGCAAATAGATAGTACCTGAGTATTATAGTGAAGATTCTTCTGATGGTTCTTTGTATGATGAGAGAGATGTATCTAATGAAATGAGGCATATTAGGGAGAATAGAGGGCTGAGTGATGATGAGTATACTAGTGAGGTTCTTGAGAGTGATGGTGTAAGTGATGAAGATGATGATGCGGTGTCTAAAAGCAAGCTTCCTACCTTTGAAATGCCCAAAAAAATGTTTGATTATAAATGCGAGGTTGGTACTTATTTTGTTTCAAAGCAATCATTTAGAGAAGCAATAATAACTTATGTTGTACACTCAGGTAGAAAATTGAAAATTGTTAAGAATGATAAGATAAGAATGAGGGTTAAATGTGTTGATAATTGTCGGTGGGAAGCATATTGTACTAAATTGCGTGATGAAGATACATGGCAGTTGATGAAGATACATGACCATCACGATTGTGCTAGGGATGATAGACTTAATTTACTTAACTCAGATTGGTTGAGTAACAAACTGTTTTCAACAGTGAGAGAAAACCCAAATATTAAGTTAACTGATATACAAGATAAAGCTAAAAAAAAATGGAATGTTACCATTACAAAAAGTATGGCTTATAGATCTAGGGAGAAAGTTATAGATTTAGTAGATGGTTCCTTTAGAGAACAATATACTAGATTATATGATTATGGTCATGAGTTGTTGAGATCAAATCCTGGTTCCACTGTAAAGATTACAACTCAAGCTTGTGTTCCAACTTCTGAAGATTTGCAGACACCTGAAAGACCTTTATGTCCTTATTTTCAAAGAATGTATGTGTGCTTTAAAGGTTGTAAAGAGAGTTTTCTCCGATGTAGGCCTATCATTGGTTTGGATGGGTGCTTTTTAAAGGGATACTATGGGGGACAAATATTAGCAGCCATAGGTCGGGATCCTAATGACCAGATGCTTCCAATAGCATTTGCTGTGGTTGAAGGCGAAACAAAAGAATCTTGGAAGTGGTTCTTGGAACTGCTCATCAATGATTTAGGTGGAACAAGTTGTTGCAGTACTTATACTTTTATAAGTGACCAACAAAAGGTACATATAATTATTTTGTTAATGTCAATATGGTACTATACTGTAGCTTATAAGTGATGAAGTATATATGTTAATTCGTTTTATCTTTCTTTTAATTGTTTTGTTTATGGGTTTGTTACCAGCAATTGGTGAGCTGCTGCCTGGTGTTGATCAGAGATTTTGTGTAAGACATTTATACAACAACTTTAGCAAAAAATTCCCCGGTAAGAATCTAAAGGTGCTTATGTGGAAAGCAGCGAAGGATACCTTGAAGGTGTGAAAAACACAAGAAGGGGGGGTTGAATTGTGTTTTGGTATTTTGAAAACTTCTGCTAAGTTCTGAAGCTTATCAGAAGCACCAGCGGATAAAGAAACACAATTAACACACTCATACAAAAGAGTAAGGATAGAGAGAGAGGCGAGACAAGCAATTTTATACTGGTTCCTCTCACAAAACGAGAGTAGTCCAGTCCCCTTGCACTTCCAAGGGATTTCACTATAATCACCTAGACTATTACAATGCTCAAACACACTAGTAAGAGACTTCCTACTTGCTCAAGCACACTTGCAAGAGACTTCCTAATATAGAAGAAATAAGATAGAAAGTGATAAACACTTGATTATAAAATCAAGAGTTTTCTTAAGATTACAACTCAAGACTCTTAAGACTCTAACACAGAATTCCTAATGAATTAGAAAAAACAGAGTGTCAGAAGCACAACAGACATAGTTTCAGAAGCAGTGCTTTCAGTCTTATGTAAAGGAGTAAAGTTGTATCAGTGCGTGCGTTGTTGTTATATGTTGTAACCTTGATCTTCAAAGAGATTTTCTCTATTTATATGTGAAGAGGAAATAGAGACGTTTGAAGATAATGACCGTTGCAGAGGTCATTTTCAAGCCAGCTGTGAAAAGGACAAGGTAACATGGAATATTTGCCAATTCTGGTAATGCTTATCCTGTTATTCCTTTTTCTTGAGAATATTCGTCCTTATGGAGTAAAATGGTACTAACGTCACAATCCTTGATGATAAGGTTGTAGTACTATGATGTATCAATCAATCACAGCCTTTAATTCAAATGATTTCCAATCATTGAATCACTATCAGTTAACACTGACATTCCTGGCTTGTCATTCAGAGCCTATGTATTTGACATATGCTTCTGAGTCTTCAGCTTCTGAAACTGTTGGTCTTCTCAATGCGTTGCTTCTGATTTAACATAGCTTCTGAGATGACTTGCTTCTGATTAGCTTTTCTTCTGATATCTTAGCTTCTGATATCTTAGCTTCTGATGTCCATGCTTCTGATATCCATGCTTCTGATATCCATGCTTCTGATATCCATGCTAATACTTTGTTTCAGAGCTTAGTTCAATCAACATAATAATTTAATCTGCACACTTAAAAATTAAACATTAAAATACCCTATTGTTCATTAATACTTTGTTATCAGCAAAACACTAAGAGTCAGATTCTGAACATCCTTTGTTCCAACAATCTCCCCCTTTTTGATTGATGTCAAATCTAGTATTAATTAACAATGGTTGTTATTTTAATTTACTATGTTCAACAGAGGTTCATAAGCTTTGCACGCTCCCCCTAAGTTGTAACATTTAGTAATTAAAATAGTTTAAGAATATAATTTTATTGTGACTCAAATTCTTCATAATTTGACTCTTAGAGACTAGTGTTGTAAGCTCTCCCCCTGAGTCTGATAATTAATGGAAAAATTGCACTCTTTCCACTTATCATCATATGAAGAACTTAGTTCAACATAAAATATTATTCTCCAGAATAAATAAACAGATAAAATAATCAAAGAAAACGTAAAATTAAACAGATTCTTTTAATTGGTTTCAGTTATTAGCGCTTCTAAACTCATTAATTAATGACTCTTACTCCCCCTTTTGTCATCAAACAAAAACAGTTTGTATAAAAAGAAGTAAAGACATTTAAAAAGCGCGTAAAAAGATCAGTCAAAAACACAACTTTCAAGGAGTCAAGTCAGGAAAACAGTTACAACAACTTCATTAAAGAAATTGTCTGATTCCAAGAACTGAGAGACTATGACTCTATAAAAGTCTATAAAAGAAGAGAGCAACACCATTTCAATTCACTCAACACTTCCACACATTATTATCAGAAATAATGGATAAGGATAGAAGAGCAAATAAGGGTAAGGCTCCCCAAGAAGTGAAGAAAGAAGAATCACCAAAGAAAACAAAACCAAAAGCAAAGAAGGTCAAGGGTGAAGCATCTTCTTCAGTTCCATTAAGAAGAAGTTATAGAACCAGATCAAAAACAAAGCCACAACCACCAGTATACATCAATCTCTCATCAGATTCTGATGATACTGATTCTGATTACAGAGAATTTCTCAGAACATATGATCCAGAACAATGTGAATGTTCTTCAGAAGGATCCTCTTCTGGTTCTGATAAGCCAGATTTTGATTATCTGAGGTACTTGGAGAATTATCATTCTCCAACAGAAACCTCAGGCTCTGGTGACTCTCAGAAGTCAGATTTAGATTCTAAATAGATTTAGGACCTTATGTAATGATATTCTATTTAATCAATAAAGATTTATGGTTCTATTTTGAAATCTTTTTCTATAATTTCTTTGTGTTTGACATACTTTTCAAAAGCATATAATTAAACAAAACAATGCAAACAGTTAACAGCAATCAAAACAAATTAAGTAAACAAAAGATATTCATGCAATTAACAGAAATAAAACTTGTTCAAATATTACAACCACTTAAAAAAATTTGTGCGCAAACATATAATCCTAGGGTTGAGATGAGGAGGGGTTAGAAGGAAGTCTTGAGATAAGCAACATCATCATCTTCTCAAGAGCTTTGTCAGACTTCTCAGCATTCTTATTGATAGTTTCTTTCAGATCCATCTGATTAGTCTTGACCTCTTCCAGACCAGCTTCCAGCACTAAGAGTTTATCTCTTTGTTCTCTTTGAATCTGTTCAACCTTTAGAATCCTTGTATCAGCAGCATCAGAACTTTCAACCATAACAGTATCAAAGTCACTAGTACTTAAAACATTTACATCTTCTTTCATCATTAACTCCTGTTCTAGTAACCTTTGTTTCCTTTCTTCAGCCTTCAGAGCTTCCATCTCATCATGTGATAAGTTAGTTAACATCAATCTTTTCTTTTGAAGAGCACTTCCAAATGCATTTTCAAAAGAGTCAGTGAATTGCAGATGTTCATAAACTAGCTCATCAACATACTTTTTCTTCAAAGCAGCTATGATCAACCTCTGAGCATTGTCAATCTCATCAAACTTTTCAACAATCTGACTTGGCATAATGCCTCGTTCAGACTTTAAGCTGTGCATTCTTCTAACATCATTATTAACAAGCCTAGCTAGAATCTCAATGCTAGAAACAGTTTGGTTAGAATGTTGGGTTTGAATGCTTTCAAGAATGGATTGATAAGTTATTTCAGGCTCAGAAACAGTTTGATTGATATTTTGTTCAAGATTAGATGGAGGTGAGACTGGGGATTGAGGTGATTCAGGTAAGCTGACTGTGAAAGCAGGTTGAGTTTGTGAAGATGATTTTGTTAAAGGATTAACAATCTCTATGGTTGGGATGGAAGGTTGAGTAACATGTGGAGGAGTGTCAACATGAATTGGAGTGGGGATAGGATTTGTGTGATCAGTTTCAGTATCAGAATCAGAGCTAACATCACTAAGAGGATCACCATATTTTTCTTTAAACTTCTCAAGACCTGATTTCTCAGAAGGAGAAGGTATAACAACAGAAGGTTTGGATGGAGTTTCAGGTAAGCTCTTAGTTTCTGTATGAATGGTTTGAGGTGACAAATGTTCAGATAGCATATCTAAAACATTTGGTTCTGATATAGGTTCAGATGATGGTTTGATTGGAGAAGGAATTTTAAAAACAGGCTCAGAAGCAGGTTCATTTCTAAATTGAGATTTTGCAGACTCATTACTAATAGTGTTAGAAGATGTACCTTGATGCTTCTGACGTTTGTGAGCAGCTCTGTCTCTGGAAATTCTCTCCCTTTTTGTAATCAAAGGTTCTTCATCATCATCAGATTCTTCAACAGACACATCAACCATTCTCCTCTTGTTTTTGTTCTTGTCCTCAAGCTTCTTAGACCTTACTTCCTTTTCCTTATCTTCAAGCTCTTGTTCTGTCATGATCTTAACACCACCAACAGAAGGTTGTATGATTTTGACTCTATCTCTGGTGACAGCAGTCTTCATCACAAAATCTTGTTTCTGATCAAATCCCAGCTTGGTTATATCAACTTCGTTTCCAGGAGTTTCCAGACCATACTCCTCATCCCAATGATTAAACAGACCATCAGCAATCTTCTTTCCTTGTTCAATATCTACAGCAGGAAAGGTTGATTCAAAATCTTCTTCTTGCTTGTTCATAAGCAAAGGATTGTTAGGAACAACAACTTTCCCTTTGATTAAGAACATCTTCTTCAAGGACTTACCATCAACAATCCTTGATTCCATATAAGAAGACTTGACAAAAGTTGGATAATTCTTTTTCAGAATTTCATGGAAGTTGCTTAGATAAAAGATGTGTGACAGCAATCTAACATGATGACAGTTGGCATGACCTTTTTCAATGCTATTTTTGATAACTTCACACAGATGATCAAAAATGTATTTTGCCATATTCATTCTGATCATACCATGAAGAAAATGCATGAAGTATTTCTGTTCAGAAGAAATACAGTCAGTGCCACCAACCTTTGTAGCAATTGATTCGAACATCACCTTGTAAACAGATTTGAAGAAAGGTTTCAAATCTCTCTGTACATTTGAGTTAACATTTTCAAACAAGGTTGCTTGAACTGTTGGATCTTGTGGTTTAGTCTTGAAACCAGACAGTTGAATACCATGATTTGGAATATTCAACACTTTTGCAATGTGATCAGCAGTAATCTTGATATCCATTCCAGCAATGTTTGACCTTATTTCCGTTTGGGTTATCTCAGGAAGACCCAATTCCTTTCTAGATTTCCCTTTCAGTGAAGGGTTTTTCTTCACCAGATTTTGAACTTCAACATACGCAGATTGTTTCTCAAAAACGTATGCTTTCATCCAAAACTCTTTAACCATGTCTTCATAGATAGGACCATTCAGAATATTGAAGTAACGTTCTAATCCTTGATAGTAGAACATTTCTTGTAAATCGAATCCATTTGCTTTTAGACTTTCAAAGTCGACCCGTTTCTCTACAACGCTCTTTAAACTTGAAAACTTGAAAACCATAGTATCCTTTCTGATTTTGTACTTCCTTTGATTTTCCAAATCAACTATAGGTTTAACAGAAGGAGTGAGAGCAGATGATGATGCCATTGTTGAGGGTTAGGGTTTTGGTTTTGCTAGAGAGGGAAGAAACAGAACTGAAGAGTTGGAGGTTTAGAAAGAATATGAAAAAGTGTGGGTTGTGAACGTGTTTGTGTGCAAGTGATATAAGTGTATATTTTTAGAAAACAAACAAACAGTACAGCACACAAAAGGACAGAGTAGTCATATTCATTTTAAGCGCTAAACTCATCATAAACCAATACTCATCTAATTGCAAAATGACACGTGTATTAGAAAAAATTATTTAAATAACTGGTGCGTTAGTGGACAGCAGTTAAAAAAAAATTTAAACTGTTCCACTATCACATCAGAACCATTCTTTTGATTCTGATATTTATCAGAAGTAGTTACTCATCAGAACTTCTGACCTTGAGGTTCTGAGGTTCAACATCTTCTGATCCTTATCAGATTTTAAAAACAGTTTTACTCAAAAGAACTTAACAATCAGGAACAAACACCATGTTGAGATTTTTCTTTATGAAATCAAATCTTTCAACAGCTAAAGGTTTTGTACAAATATCAGCCCATTGTTTTTCAGTATCAACAAACTTGATATCTATAACACCTTTCTCAACATAATCTCTTATAAAATGATGTTTGATCTCAATATGTTTTGCTCTAGAGTGTAAAATAGGATTTTTAGAAAGCTGAATGGCTGCAGTGTTATCACAATATAAAGGTATATAGTGACTGCTTATATGATAATCTTCTAATTGATATTTCATCCAAAGAAGTTGTGTGCAACATTTTGCAGCTGAAATGTATTCTGCTTCTGCTGTGGACATAGCAATGGTGGTCTGCCTCTTGCTACACCAGGAGATAAGATTTTCACCCAAAAATTGGCAACTGCCACTTGTTGATTTTCTTTCAAGTTTATCTCCAGCATAATCAGCGTCACAGAATCCATTTAACTCATATTTCTTGGATTTCTTATAAAGTAATCCAAAATTACAAGTAGCTTTCAGATATCTAAAGATTCTCTTCACAGCAGTGAGATGATATTCTCTAGGATCTGATTGAAATCTTGCACACAAGCATACAGAGAACATAATATCAGGTCTAGATGCAGTTAGATAGAGTAGAGAACCAATCATACCTCTATATAACTTCTGATCAACTTTGCCTTCAGATTCATCTAGACTCATGCTTGTTGTTGGATGCATTGGAGTATTCATTGGCTTACAATCTTCAAGATTGAACTTTTTCAAGAGATCCTTTGTATATTTGGTTTGATGAATGTAAGTTCCTTCCTTTGTTTGATTGATTTGAATTCCAAGAAAGAACTTCATTTCTCCCATCATGCTCATTTCAAATTCTTTTTCCATTAACTTAGAGAAATTCTTGCATAGAGTAGCATTAGTTGAACCAAAAACAATATCATCAACATAAATCTGAACGATCAGAATGTCTTTCTTCAAGGTTTTTCTAAATAGTGTACAGTCAACTTGTCCTTTTTCAAAACCATTATCAACCAAAAAGTTACTTAGTCTATCATACCAAGCTCTAGGAGCTTGTTTAAGACCATAAAGTGACTTTTGAAGTTTATAAACATGATCAGGATTTTGAATATTTTCAAAACCAGGAGGTTGTTTGACATATACTTCTTCAGTAATAAAACCTTTAAGAAATGCACTCTTCACATCCATTTGATATAAGGTAATACCAAGGTTAACTGCATAGGAAAGAAATAACCTGATTGCATCCAATCTTGCAACTGGAGCAAAAGTTTCTGTGTAATCAATTCCTTCCTGTTGACTGTAACCTTGTGCAACTAATCTTGCTTTGTTTCTAGTTACTTCTCCTTTTTCATTGAGCTTATTTCTGAATACCCATTTTGTTCCAATAATGTTCTTGTCTTTTGGTCTAGGAACTAGATTCCAAACTTCATTTCTGTCAAACTGATGTAGTTCATCTTTCATAGCTAAGATCCAAGCTTTTTCTTTGAGAGCTTCATCAATAGTCTTTGGTTCATTGAGAGAAACCAAACTGACCATTGCATCTTCATTTTGTGAGCTTGACCTTGTTTTTCTAGGACTTTCTTTATTTCCAATGATCAACTCTTCTGGATGAGATGACTTATATTTGAATGAATTTTTCTTAATAACTTCTTCAATCTCAGCATCAGAATCACTATCAATTTGAGGAGTTTGAACATCTTCAGAAGGAGCAGTTTCTTGATCATCAGAAGTTGTTTCAGGTTCTGAACTCTTGTTAACCTCTATAGTTTCAACTTCTGAATCTGGATTATCTGCAATAACTTCAACTAGCTCTGACTTATCATTATCAGGCTCTTTGTCATCAAATCTTACATGCATAGATTCTTCAACAGTGTTTGTTTCAGAATTATACACTCTGTATGACTTAGAGCGTTCAGAATATCCAATAAAGATACCCTTAGAAGCTTTAGAGTCAAATTTCTTTAAATGAACTTTAGAATTCAGAATGTAACATGTACAACCAAATTGATGAAAATAAGAAATATCAGGTTTTCTTCCTTTGAACAATTCATATGTTGTTTTATTCAATAAAGGTCTGATATAGATCATATTTTGAATATAACAAGCAGTGTTTATAGCTTCTGCCCAAAAATGTTTTGCTAGGTTAGTTTCATGCATCATGGTTCTGGCCATTTCTTGTAAAGATCTGTTCTTTCTCTCTACAACCCCATTTTGCTGTGGTGTTCTAGGAGATGAGAACTCATGAAGAATTCCATTGTTTTCACAATAGATTTCAAAAGGTTCATTTTCAAACTCACCACCATGATCACTTCTAACCTTGACAATTTTCAAGTCTTTTTCAACTTGTATTTGAGTGCAGAAGGTTTTAAACACATAATATGTATCCTCCTTGGATCTCAGGAATCTAACCCATGTCCATCTACTGAAATCATCTACAATGACAAGTCCATACTTCTTACCATTTATTGAAGCAGTACTGACTGGTCCAAATAAATCAATATGAAGCAGTTCCAAAGGTCTTGTGGTAGAGACAATGTTTTTATCTTTAAAAGAGCTTTTGAAAAGCTTTCCTTTTTGACAAGGACCACAAATTGTGTCTGACTGATATTTTAAAACAGGTAGGCCTCTCACAAGATCTTGACTACTTAGCTTAGAGATTAATCTCCAGTTAGCATGTCCTAATCTTTTATGCCAGACCCACTTTTCTTCACTCAGAGTCAGAAGACAAACAACTTGTTGTTCTACTAATTCAAAAAGATTGATTTTGTAAACATTGCCTTTCCTTTTTCCTTTGAAAACTACAGACTTATCAGAGTATCTGTTTACAGTACATATGTTCTTATTAAACACCACTTCATAACCATTGTCACATAATTGGCTTATGCTAAGAAGGTTATGATAAAGTCCATCAACAAGAAGAACATCAGAAATAGTAGAGAAGGAATTACCTACTGTACCAGTACCAATTATTGTGCCTACAGATCCTACAGATCCTCCCTTTTTCAGATTCAGGGTGAGGAATAAATGCTTTTCTCCTGTCATGTGTCGAGAGCAGCCACTGTCCAGGTACCATGTACTTGAGTTTTTCTCTTTTTGAGTGCAAACCTGCAACATAAACTATTTCAGATTTTGATACCCACAACTTGTTGGGTCCTGATGGGTTAGTGTAGGCCTTGTGGAAGTATGATTTTTGAAAACCAGTTTGAGGAGCATACTTCTTCTTGCCAAAACTTCTAATAGGTTTCACAGACTTTGTATCAGAAGTACTAGCTTCTGAAGTTCTCAGAACCTTAGTTGGTTTAGGAACTGGTCTCTTCAGAATCTTTACTTCTGAGTATCTCATTTTTGAATTTGAGTTATCAAAAATCACTGATTTGTTATCTTCTGAGACTTTTGATTTTCCCTTATTCAAAACAGAAGTTTGTGAAGCTTTCTCAGAATTACCAGTTTCTGATATGAAAGTAGAATAGAGAGGAGGAGGTGTTTTGCTTAAACAAACAGACTGACTTGATTTTTCTTTATCAGAAGATGCAGAATAACCAAGTCCATATCCTTTGTTCTTGCTCACACTGTAAATCATGGAAGCAACTTTGCTCTTGTTAACATTTTGTTTAACAAACTCATGAAGAGCAACTTCGTGCTTATCATGTGATTTGTTACAAGCAACACAACCTTCTTCAAGCTCTTTAATTTTCAAAAGAGATTCATTATATTGAGATTGAAGTTGGTCAGATTTCTCTGTAAGCAAGTCAATTTTAGTTTTTAAACTTTTGAAATCATTTGACTTGTTTATGTATTGCTTCATAGTGTCTCTGAGAGCAATAAGAAGCTTATCATGAGGAAGTTTAGAAATTACCTCATCAATATCATCAGTGTCAGATTCATTCTCCATATCAGATTCATTATCAGAAGATGTTGTAGCCATAAGTGCTAGATTTGCTTCCTCATCATCTTCTTCAGTATCTGATAACTTCTCAAGATCTTCAAAAGTAGCCATAAGACTTTTCTTCATTCTATTCTTGAAGTTGCCCTTTTTCCCTTTATCATTTGAGTTCAAATCAGGACAATCAGCAATAAAATGACCAGTCTTTTTGCAGTTGAAACAGCTATTTTTGGAACCATCTTTCTTGTCTTTAGAATTTGAGTTTTTGTTCCCATAACTCTTAGAACCAGAACTTCTTCCAGAAGCTTTGTTGTTTTTGTACTTATTCCATTTCCTGAACTTTGAAAGCAGAGCAAAGAGTTCCTCATCTGATCCATCCTCCTGTTCATCTACAGAAGATTCATCAGCATCAGATTCAATAACTTTAGCCTTTAAAGCTTTAGGAGATTTCAAAGTTGCTGGCAAAGCCAATGACTTTGATTTCTTCTTAGGCTCATCAGAAGCTAGTTCCATCTCGTGACTTATGAGAGAACTAGTTAACTCTTCTAGGCTTAAGGTATTGAGATCTTTTGCTTCTTGTATAGCAGTGACCTTAGGTCTCCACTTGGGTGGTAAACACCTCTGAATCTTCTTAACATGATCAGCAGTGGTATAACTTTTCTTTAAGACTCCAAGACCAGAAACCAAGATTTTAAACCTTGCATACATTTCTTCAATGCTTTCTGTGTCTTTCATCTTAAACATTTCATACTGATGAACCAGAAGATTAGCCTTTGCTTCTTTCACTTGTTGGTTTCCTTCATAAGTAGCACACAAAGAGTCATAAATACCCTTAGCACTAGATCTATTTCCAAGTTTCAAAAACTCATCATGAGTGATACAGCTAGCAAGGATAGAAATAGCTCTGTTGTGTCTCTTCCATTCTTTCTTCTGTTCAGCTGTGAAGGTCTTCTTTACAGCTGCTGTTGTCTTACCATCTTCATCAAGCTTATCTTGAAAACTAACACCTTCTTCAATGATATCCCACAAACCTTCATCTTCAGCAATGATATGAGGATAGATTTTGTATTTCCACCAGTTGAAGGTTGATTGATCACCATTGAACTTGGGTGCTTTGCTATAAGTTCCACCAGTTTTCTCAGACTTTTCAGAATTGTAATCATATGGAATATCAACATTCTTTGAACTTGAATCTTCAGACATTGTGTTTTTCAGGATCTTTTTGTCTCACTGTTAAGTGATGCGTAACAAACCGGAGCTCTAGATACCAATTGAAGGTGTGAAAAACACAAGAAGGGGGGGTTGAATTGTGTTTTGGTATTTTGAAAACTTCTGCTAAGTTCTGAAGCTTATCAGAAGCACCAGCGGATAAAGAAACACAATTAACACACTCACACAAAAGAGTAAGGATAGAGAGAGAGGCGAGACAAGCAATTTTATACTGGTTCCTCTCACAAAACGAGAGTAGTCCAGTCCCCTTGCACTTCCAAGGGATTTCACTATAATCACCTAGACTATTACAATGCTCAAACACACTAGTAAGAGACTTCCTACTTGCTCAAGCACACTTGCAAGAGACTTCCTAATATAGAAGAAATAAGATAGAAAGTGATAAACACTTGATTATAAAATCAAGAGTTTTCTTAAGATTACAACTCAAGACTCTTAAGACTCTAACACAGAATTCCTAATGAATTAGAAAAAACAGAGTGTCAGAAGCACAACAGAAATAGTTTCAGAAGCAGTGCTTTCAGTCTTATGTAAAGGAGTAAAGTTGTATCAGTGCGTGCGTTGTTGTTATATGTTGTAACCTTGATCTTCAAAGAGATTTTCTCTATTTATATGTGAAGAGGAAATAGAGACGTTTGAAGATAATGACCGTTGTAGAGGTCATTTTCAAGCCAGCTGTGAAAAGGACAAGGTAACATGGAATATTTGCCAATTCTGGTAATGCTTATCCTGTTATTCCTTTTTCTTGAGAATATTCGTCCTTATGGAGTAAAATAGTACTAACGTCACAATCCTTGATGATAAGGTTGTAGTACTATGATGTATCAATCAATCACAGCCTTTAATTCAAATGATTTCCAATCATTGAATCACTATCAGTTAACACTGACATTCCTGGCTTGTCATTCAGAGCCTATGTATTTGACATATGCTTCTGAGTCTTCAGCTTCTGAAACTGTTGGTCTTCTCAATGCGTTGCTTCTGATTTAACATAGCTTCTGAGATGACTTGCTTCTGATTAGCTTTTCTTCTGATATCTTAGCTTCTGATGTCCATGCTTCTGATATCCATGCTTCTGATATCCATGCTAATGATATCCATGTTAATGCTTTGTTTCAGAGCTTAGTTCAATCAACATAATAATTTAATCTGCACACTTAAAAATTAAACATTAAAATACCCTATTGTTCATTAATACTTTGTTATCAGCAAAACACTAAGAGTCAGATTCTGAACATCCTTTGTTCCAACATACCTATCCACAGGCTTGGATGAGGCAAATGAAGGAAATCAAGAAGGTCAATAATGAGGCATACAAGTACTTACTTGCCATAGCGCCTAGGTTTTGGAGCAGGTCATATTTTAAACCCGGGCCCAAGTGTGACACATTGTTGAACAACATGTCAGAAGCATTTAACTCTGTCATTCTTGGTGCAAGACATAAACCAATAGTTACTATGATGGAGGAGATAAGAGTTTATCTTATGGAAAGATGGCAAAAAAATAGAGAGAAAATTGCAAAATATGAAGACAGCATACTACCTAAGATTAAGAAGAGGATTGCAAGAGATGCCGCATATACTAATCGATGGCAAGCAATATATGTATATCATTAAATTTCACTCATTTTATGTGTACTTATTTTCATTATGCTGATATTTAACTTTGTTTTTATTTAACTTTGTCAGACAATCTGGTGTGCTTATATTTGAGGTAAAGCACATAAATTTGAGTGGAGACAAATATGTTGTCAATTTGGAAACAAGAGAGTGTAGTTGTAGAAGATGGATGTAACAGGACTGCCATGCTCTCATGCAATTGCTTGCATAAAAAAAAAGGAACTGAACACAGATGATTTCATACCAGTGTACTATAGAAAAGAGACATATGAGGCATGCTACAGCCATTTGATTTATCCGGCAAATGGACAAAACCTTTGGGCAGCTACTTGTTACAATGATCTGCAACCACCACCAATCCGAAGACAACCTGGAAGGCCCAAAAAGAAAAGAAATAGAGAGGAAGGTGAAATACTTAGGGCACCTGGACAACTGAACCAAAAGGGTCAGAAGCAAAGATGCAGAAGGTGTAACCAACAAGGTCACAACAAGAAAACATGCAAATTACCTCCACCTGCTACTGCATCTGCACCAGTCAATGCTCAGGCTGCATCAGTCAATACTGTAACTGCACCTCAATCTACTTCTCAATCTGCTTCTCAATCTGCATCAGTCAATACTGTAACTGCACCTCAATCTGCTTCTCAATCTGCTTCTCAATCTGCATCAGTCAATACTGTAACTGCACCTGCATCAGTTAATGCCAATCCTGCAACTACTCCAGCCAATCCTGCAACTACTGCACCAGCAACTACTGCCACAAGAAAGTCACCAAGAAAGAGGCCAGAAACTGCACCAACAACTACTACTCAGCTTGCAATGACCACAACAAAGTTACCTGTCAAGAGAAAGAGCTCAGAAGCATCAAGACAACCAACTCCTGCCTTAAGAAAGTCACCAAGAAAGAGGCCAGAAACTGCACCATCAACTACTACTCAGCTTGCAATGACCACAACAAAGTTACCAGTCAAGAGAAAGAGCTCAAAAGCATCAACACAACCAACTCTTGCCACAAGAAAGACACCAAAGGCACCACCAAAGGCACCAACAAAGGCATTTAAACCACCAAGAAGTGAACCAAAGGCACCACCAAAACCTTGGATTTAATCCATAGTGATATTCAGTTAGACCTGTATTTTGTTATATAATATCTTTATGTTGCAAACTTGTTATGTTATGGCAACTCATGTAACTGCTTCTTGTCTGATTGATAGTATTTTGTGTTTGGACATGTTAAATGCCAACTTTTGATGTAATTGCTTTATGAAGCATATTATTATGTAATGATCCTAGTTAGGGTATCTTGAAACCTTATGAAGCATATTATTATGTAATGATCCCATTTAGGGTATCTTGAAACCTTATGAATCATATATATTGTGGGTTATTATGAATCATGAGAGTAGTAATATGATGTTACAAAACAGCAATGAATGTTTTAATATTAATATTTCATTACAAGGTTTTTATGTCAAACAACATTACACAACATTACAGTGAAAACAAATTTAACTCAAGAATTTATACTAAACTTAAACATTGCATTAGTCAACTAAACTTAAACATTACATTGCCATCAAAAGCCAACATAAATCAACAAGCTCAAGTGGAAATTATCGACCATAACATTGCAACTAAAATTACCATCAAGCATAAACAAACAAAACATCCAAAAGAGACAAGTTTCAACATTCTTTTTGTAGTCGAAATTTCTTCCTTCATCTTGTTAATCTTCTTCTTTTGCCTTGCAATTTTCATGTCCTTTTCCATTAATTTGAAATCATCTTCTTTCATCTTTAACTTCTTTTCATCAAGCAACATTTCAACTTCTTCAATCTTCGAATCAAAATCAATGTTTGCCTCTTTCTCATCCTTACAATTAACTTCTTCATTATCAAACCAATCAAAGTAGTTACACCCAACATCATGAGGTCCCTGCATTTATATATGAATACAAAGAATGAGAAAAAATAAAAAAATAAAAATTGTAGAAATTGAATGAGTAATTAACAATTACCTTAAAGTTCCTGCATCCCCAAAATTTTCGCCCATAATTTGCAGGAGTTTTTGCAGTTCGAAGAACACAGAATTTTGAACATCTACAAGTGGGAGTACATATAATAGATCGACCTCCAACATAGAACGAGTGTGAATTTGAAGAAGCATTAAAACGACGAGTAGGTCTTGTCCCAACACTGTTTGAAGAGTTGTTACCCGCCATTGATTGATTGAGATCTCGAATTTGGGCATACAAATTAGGAAGAAGAAGAAGAACCCTAATTTATGTTCTTCCCCAATTTGATTTTCTGTTTGTTAAGAAGAAGAAGAAGAGATCTGACTAAGCCAATTCCGTTTGCCACATGGATTAATTAGACGGTGTTAAAAAAAAATTAACGGAGGGGACTAACTAATGAAAACGGTCTAAACGTTTGGGACTTATTTGAAACTTTTAAAACGTTTGGGACCAAATTGAAACCTAAAATAAACGTTTGGGACCAAATGTCTAATTAAGCCAAATTATTAATAAAAATAGAATATAATAACTGGGGCGTTACATAAAGTAGATAATGTTAACCGTTGATTCATAAGGTAAATTTATTTATAAATATTTTACTATAGGACTTTTTTTATCAAGCATGTTACTTTATAATATTTTTAGCGATGTAAATATTAGAAAAAAATATCTAAAGTAATGTCTTATTTGGTTTCAAATATTTTTACAATAAAACTTTTTTTCATAAACCAAAGATAAAGATTTATTTAAAATGAAAAGATACGAAAGGTTAATAAAAAGGTTGTAAGTTATAGATTAAAATAAATAATTATAATTACTTCCAATTCATTTAATCTGCTGTTATTTAAAACAGAAGCTTATATAATGTAAAAAATTATAAATTTTTCTTACATTGAACGATCCTACAATTAATGTCTTAGGATGAAGTTCCTCTAAAGTGAATGATTCACTTTAGAGTGTAAAGTGAATAATGTTAACCGTTGATTCATAAACTAATGGTAGATATTATATATGTACAACATAAAAAATTTATTAGAATTGTTACAATAGCAATCTTGGATTTTCTCACTTTAAAGAGATCCAAATCCATTTTTTTTTAATATTTTTGAGATTTTATTAAATCATTTGAAACAGATATATAAATAAATAAATAACTTCCCATATGTAATTTTGACAAGCAAATCTTTTTAATTTGTATCAACTTCAAACTGAAAAAATTAAATTAATTAAATATTATACTCTTTAAATATTTAAAATGAAACTCTATTTGTATGTAAAAAATATTCAATGCATCTGTAAAATTTAAATGAAACTATATTTTTAACGTAACAAATGTAAATTGAATATATTATATTCTTTAATTCAAGAACAAAATTAAAAAAAAAAACCGTAAATAAACGAAATTTTAGAAAAAAAAACATACTTTATTTATTTTTAAAATTTCTCTCATTTTTAAGATAGCAAGTATCCAACATTATTTTGGTCAAAAATAAAATATCAAACATTTTTTAATAATCACATTTTACTTATCACAATTATTGACTTATAAAAAGAATAAATAAAAATATTTTTTATTTAGCAATGTTACGTTATACTTATCACAATTATTATTTTTCATTCATAAAAATATTTTAATTATATAATTTAATCGAAACCGCGCAACGCGCGGGTTTATTTCTAGTATCTATAAAAGGAAGCTCCAATTTGCTTATGTGGCAACCTAACAAAATTTCTTATATTTTTCTTTTTTCTAAGCTTAAGTTGGTGCTTATGTGTCATCTCTCATTATATGTTAAAATGTATGTGCTCTCTTTCTAATTAATGTAGCATCCAATTAACTTCTCTATTGAAACCTTACACCATCTCTTAATCTACGTTTTTGATAATTTAGTATGTATATATATTATCTATATACGGTATATTCTATTATATCAATCTATATATATTCTACTATAAAGTAAAAAAGTTAACGTGGTAGTTTGATCACAATTTTATTCTTGAATGCTAAAAAAATTTATTAGGTTGTTATGGTTGGTTGAAATTTCCGCCAATTTTTTTTAAAATGCTCTCTTTCTTATTTATCAATTTTTCATATATAATTGATGTAGTTTCTCATTATTGTTTTGATTGATATTGTTGATCATTGTGAAAAAATTTGTAATAAAATGATGAAATGCATAAAATGAAATTTAAAGATAAATTATTTAAATCGGTTTTTCATTTGAAGCTTTCATAAAAAAATTCTATGTTAAATTTTTTTTTAACACAAAATTATCAATACACTATAAAAAATATTTTTAAAAAATCCAAAGCAATCGCACCCTAAATAGGGTTAATGATATCAACTTAATTGAAAGAATACATAAGATCAAGAAAATCAATCTACTCACAATGAATTGAGAAGTGAATTATACATGAAAAGAATAAACAAGGGTAAAAAATTATTATTGTTTTTTGATATATAAAGGGAAGCTCTATTAATTTTTAAACCTCCATTGTGATGATGTGGCACCTCTAAAAAAACTCTATTCTATATTGAAACTTTGCCAACCTTTTTAAAGAAGCTTTTCATCTCCAAAGTAATAGTTCATATGTTACATTAATATTTAGTGTCATATATTATATTAAAATTTATCCATTACATTTTATCAAACTATTAATATATGCATATTTTGTGTCTACCAGTAAAAGTTTATTTCGAAAAAACTAATTCTATAGTTTAAAAACAAGAAAATTATGAATTATATGTATAAAAATTCTAAAATTATTAATTTGATTTAAATAATGATGAAACTATTTTATTGAAATAAGTACATATTCTAAAGTGTTAACATAATGTTTAAGTTCGACTCAAAATAAAATAGTGAGATATTTGTAAAAATAAGATGACATTTTTTGTAAGCAAATGGTAAGATGATATGTTAAATGTTAAATTCTTCTAAAATAATAAACTATATATCTTTTTCTGAGCTAAATAACTAAAACTAAATTCAAATATATGAAATCATCATCAAAACTTGTATATTGGCAACAAAAACTATTCAAGTTTATATAATAACAAATATAAACTAAATATTTGTCAAAAAAAATATGAACTAAATATTCAAGCAAATATTATTAAATAAGAGAGACAAAAACTAACAATAAATTTGTACGGACAAACCTCACCAAGAAAAGAAAAACAAACAAACACTAAAAGACAAAGCAAAAAAAAATGTAAACGGAACAATATAGACTAAAAAAAAATTAGAACTATTGGTTGGGATAAATTTCACTAAATGATTATGTAAGAAAAAACTTCAAAAGAATGTGATGGGAGTAAGTTGATAAGTTATTTCGTTGCTTAAGTGATTAAGCAGTTACACTTTTTGAAACATAATTTTTTTAAAAATGAGATCCAATGAAACAAAAGTCAAAAACCACCATATATGAATCATATTCTATAATCAAAGCTTATTTCAACATTTTTCATGCGCAATATTAACAACATGTAAATCTCCAACTCTTATTGAAATAAAATAAAATAAGGAATACATGTACGATTGCAACTCATATAAAAAAAATTATGATCTTATAAGACTACACAATATTAAAGTAAAATATATATATGAGGTATCCCTTCAAACTTAGACAATTATAAGAAATCAATCCCATTAAAATATAAATAAAACTACAATATAAATCAATAAATAATCTAAAATTTCTAAACAATTTTTTTATTTATTTTTATACATATACTAATATTAAATATAATCATGTTTTAAATTAATATTTATCATTTAACAATGTAATTATACTTTTCACTATTATTACTTTTCTTTTATAAAAGTATTTTAAATATAATCTAATCCGCGCAGCGCGCGGGTTAATCTCTAGTATATATAAAGGGAAGCTACCTAAGCTCTTATGCTTCTATTTTGCCTATGTGGCATATCTAAATGAGTTTCATTTTGCTCTTATGCCTTCATTTTACATTGTGATAAACTCTACATCTTCTCTAATAAACCAATTTAATGCATATGAATTACAAGTAAATCAAGAGTTTTTTAAAGCATATAAATCAAGAGATTGGTACTTGTGATATTTACTTAAAAAGTTATACAAGTAATTAAAAATGAAACTTCCTTCTATATCTTATATGATGTGAGTATTTTTTTTTACAATAGTAACATGTTAGTATACATGATATTCACAAATAAAACTAATAAAAACATACGGCTAATTAAAAATTGAACTTCTCTCTAATATATTATAAATATGTACATCACAAATAAATAAATAAATAAATAAAATCAATCAATCAATATCAATCAAAGAGATGTAAATTTAATATATTATATTCTTTAATTCAAGAATAAAATAAAAAAACAAAAATAAATTAAATATTACTTACTTTACATTGCAAATTTTTAAAATTTCTCTCATTTTTAAGATATTAAATATCTATCATTATTTTGGTAAAAAATAAAATATCAAACATTTTAAAAAAATGAATAAAAATATATTTCATTTAACAATGTCACTATACTTATCACAATTATTATTTTTTATTTAAAATACATTTTAAGAAAAATTGGCAAAGTTTCAAAATAAGATGTGTAGATTTTTTAGAGGTGCCACACAGGCAAAAAGGAGAGCTAATAGTAACTATAGCTTCCTTTTATATATATAAGAAGATAAGATTTTCCAAATATAAGAAGGTTATCTTACAAATAGTTACATATATTTTTTTTTAAAATTGCAGGTATAAGAATGACTGAATGAGTACGGTAGTACCATAACCAACCTAATTTACATATATTTTTTCAACTTTTATAAATGTTAAACTTTTTACTTTTGTCAAAGATAATATAAAATGATCATTGTTTAACTAGTGAAATATGTTTACTTTCAAAAAAAATTCACAAGAGTTCACACTTTAACTAGTAAAATATGTTTCTTTCAAAAAAAATTCACAAGAGGTGAGGGAAGAGTGAGGAGACAAAAAATTGTTTTTTATGTATTTTTCTCTAATTTTTACTATTTTACACATTTGCTACCTAATATGTGATGGGTAAAATTGAAAGTTTAAGAGGGATTGAGAAACTTAGGGGTGCCAAAAGAAATGACTCATAAAAAAAGCTCAATAACTTAGGGGTGCCTATGAATCTGGGCCAACTAAGATTAAGCCCATTATCATTCAACAAACATGTTACATTTTCTGTGGATCATAACACCGAATCATAACCCAATTCATATATATACCAAATACAAAACCCTAATTCTTGTTCCCTCATTGCTTCTTACATCTCAGTAGCACCGTTTCAAGCAGGTATGTAACACAAGCGCCACCATAGCTATTAATCAATCAATATTGTTATTCTTTGAGCTTTATTTGTAGTACTTCAATTTCTCCTTCACGCGATTCTTCGGTCTGAAACCATTTTTGTTCTCTGGTTTGATTGATTACTCTATTTGTGTTAAAAACTAGTTTTAAGATTTGTGTTTTTAGGTTTAGCAAAAAACTGAAATCATATTTGAGCAATTTGTTTTATTTATTTGATGATTTTCAATTTTGTTCTAGATTTTCTGAAATCAGTGTGTTCTGGATTTTAAGTTCTCATTTCTTTTGTTATATAGTTTTTGTTATGCGAAGAGTTAAAATAAATTTTCTTTCATATTTGAGGTTTTATCTGTTTGTTCTTGTATATGTAGTAATAGATGTTCTAAGAGTGTTTTTTTTTTGTTTAGATCTATATATATTTTTGTTGTATTTTTATGTAGTTGGTGAATAATTTTGTATATTCTTAATGTGTTTTGTAGAGATAAGATGGCTGTTCCTCTGCTTACCAAGAAAATTGTGAAGAAGCGTGTCAAGAGGTTCATCAGGCCTCAAAGTGACAGGAAAATATGTGTGAAGGTATGTGGAAAAAGAGGGATCTATGTTTGCAAATAAGAAATTGTATTTGCAAATTTTGGGATCTATGTTTTATGTAATGATTTAGTGTGTTTGGAAATCTATTTGAGAGCCTAAATGTATAAGTGTTTCGCTTTTAATTGGAATACTTTTTGTATGTTGTCCACATTTTTCGACTAACATTAGATAAATTATCCAAGTTTTAGAACTTCATTGTATTTTATAACTGTTGAACTATTCAAATTTAAATTTTTTATATTTAAGCATAAGTGTTTGATCATCGTAAGATGAAGTATAGTTTACTGATTCGTATAGTTTAATAGACAATTTCTGATGGCAGTTGTGTCTTCTCCATGGTTTGCTTGACTATGGAATACCAATTTTTGTCTTGCTTTTTGGAATTCGTAAACAACAACTCTAATGTTCCTTACCTCTGCTGATTTTTGTCATGCATTCTTTGTGATTTTCATTTTATTTGCTGTTCTGTTTATGCTGGTTGCATCTTTTGTGTAATTGATTCAAGTAGTCGATAATATTTATATATTGTTTTTGTTGTATTCTGCAGCAAAGCTGGCGCAGGCCAAAGGGTATTGATTCACGTGTCAGGAGAAAGTTCAAGGGAGTTACTCTGATGCCAAACATTGGTTACGGCTCAGACAAGAAGACCCGCCACTATCTGCCTAATGGATTCAAGAAGTTTCTTGTCCACAATGTCAAGGATCTTGAGCTTTTGATGATGCATAACAGGTAACTGGTTTTAGTTTGCATTTTGATTCTCAATTTCTCTTTGTCCGTTAGTATTTGAAATCTGACTTTGTTTATTTGATTGCAAATATATCAGAACATACTGTGCTGAGATTGCACACAATGTGTCAACAAGATTAAGAAAGGCGATTGTTGAACGTGCAGCTCAATTGGATGTTGTTGTCACCAACAAACTTGCTAGGTTGCGCAGCCAAGAAGACGAGTGATTTCTTTCGCAATGTCACCTTATTTTTGTTTTTGTTGTTTATGTTATGAACATGTTAGAAAATCCTTGGAATTGTTCTTTGATGGATTACTGTGTTTTGAACCTAGAGCATTTTGTTTTGGCTACTCGAGTTCTAATTTATTTGAAGTCTTTTGGAACAGTTATATTATTAGTCATCTTATGCGCTCTTATCATATTTGTGGTATTTGCTGAGTTTTTTCCGTTCTGATTTGCTGTTTGTCTCCTTGGTTTTTGATTTGTCACAACTTTCCCTTGAAATCATTTATAACTCATTCTGCCTACTGAAGATGTATTTTTGGTTTCCATTTGAGTGTATTTTTAGTTTGCATTTTGATTTAAAAAAAAATTTGAGTGTTAAAATGTCTTAAGAACTTGATTATTACATTATCTTTGAAGGATAAAATGTTGCATACAAGTTATATTTTCTGAAAGGGCCTTTAAAACTTGATTATTATATTATCTTCAATGATTTCTTTAGGTTGTATCATTTGTTGAAAGAATGCTTCTTAATTTGTCAATTTCCACGCATGGAAATAATGTGCACATATGGTGCTAGCTAGTAGTACAATGTTCTCAATTGAATATCATAATTCGAATAGAGAATAGTAGTATTGTTCCATTTGCTAAAGTTTGAATTTTTGTTTTTTGAAATGTAAAGTTTGAATTTTAAAATGGCTTGTATATTCAGATTCATATTCTTTTGAACCGTATAATTGCTAGTACGCTTTTTGTGAATCACCGGAGTGGATTGTAGTAGTCAATCTTGTCCTTCTATAACTATTGAATAGAAAAACCAAACAAGTCCAATTATCTAAGATGGAAATTTGTAAAAATTTCACTTCAAGGTCCATTTCCAATATTTACACATTGACAATTCACCAGATTTTGCAAATTGAATTTCTTGTTACAACAGAACAGAACACTGGAATAATGTAATAATATATCTGTACTGTTTGATTTCATATTTGAGGTTGAGAATGTTTTTAAGGTGCGAAGTCGAGTTTGAAAATCAAGATCATCGGATCTTAAATTAACAATTGAGATCTACTACAAAGTGAAATTGTGTCAAATTCCTACTATAGGGAATTCTAATCCTTGATTTTACTATGTCAATTCCATCAAGAGAGTACTTCCATCAAGAGAGTATGGGTACAAGAGAGTCTATTCTTCTACTTATTTAATAAATAAAATTTATTTGATTTTCGTCTTACATAAATATTTTATTTAATATAATCACTTGTGTAAATAAAAAATTGAGCCGGACATATTTTTTTAATTAATCTAAAAACAAAAACAAAATAGAGTCTTTATGAACGAGTTTGACTTTACTCTGTTTATTGTCCCTCTATTTTTTTTTTCATTTATAAGAGATATATACAAAATTAGATGATTAATTCAAGAATATTAGAATATACAGGGTTTCGAACTTGGAAATCTCCATTTGCACTTATGAAATTCTGACCTTCAAAACTACTTGAAAAAAAAATACTAAATCATATGAATGACATTCACAATGGAGGAAAATGTCATTTACGAAAGAATATTTTTCATTTAAGAAAATGAAAAATAATGAATCAAAAAATCAAGAAATTTTCATCCTTAATCTGATTCTGATTTTGGCTCAACTTCTCAACCCACACATTCTTATTATTACTACTATCATCATTTCCCTTTTCCTCCTTCTCTTTTCCATCTTCTTTTTTCACCTCCTCCTTATTTTTATCTTTTTCACCATTATCATCATTTTTATTTTTTGGAAAAAAGATTCCATGGACAAAAGACTCAACATCTTTTTTAGGATACCCAGCTTTGTCCACAACTTCATTTTGAGGAATATGTGGTGGACGTGCAATTTGCAACACTGAATCCCAACTCACACCTTTAAAGAAATCATGACCCTTTATTTCATCAATCTGAATCCTACGGTCAGGATCTTTCTCAAGCAACTTAGCAATCAAATCCTTCAATGGTGTCATTTCACCTTTTTGTTCAGGCTCAATATTTAAAATCTTGTGAAACGTTTCTTTCCTATTTGCACTATTAAACGGTGTCGTTCCATAAAGTAACTCATACAAAACGACGCCGTATGACCACCAATCAACACCTAAGTCGTGTCCATGACCTGTAATAACTTCAGGTGCCACATAATCCTCGGTTCCCACGAACGAGTTTGACTTTTCAACTGAGTTTGACTCGCTCATTCTTAAAGGCGAGTTAAACTCAAGTTGATTCACTGCGTCATATTTTGGTATCCCAGAATGACAGTGACAATAGAGCCTTGATAGCCAACTATTCCTTCTGAATTTCACATTTGGCGATCTTGAACCTGGTGACGAGTTGCAACTCATTGAATTTGGTGATTTTGGATTTAGTTTCTTTGATAAGTCGAAATCTACGAGCATTATGTGACCCGTTTGTTGAATCATGATGTTCTCGGGCTTCAAATCTCTATAAACTACTCCTAATTTGTGTAAATACTCCAATGCTAACACCAATTCCACAGCATAAAACCTTCACAAAAGAAGAAAGAAAAAAAAATCTAAATCACAATCACAATCTCATTGTTATTGAGAAAATGAAGGAAAGTTATGAGATTTCTTCTTAAACAAGTAATTAAATTTTCAACCCAACCCCTTTCTCAAACCGTAATTGTTATTGCAAAGTAGAAATAACAAAAGCATTAAAAATACCAAATATATATTTCTTCCTCAATGTTTTAAGAATTTACCTTGCATGCATGATGAAATAAAAATCAAAACATTAAAAGTGGAAATTAGTCATTACCCATTAACCATAATCATATTTTTCATAGTTTATAACATTACATGTCATACGTACAAGTTTCAGTGATCTCATTATTCTATGGAATGCATAAAATGAAATCTCACAAAATTAATTTTAAGATCGAATTGTTTCTCCATACAAAAGAGTCAGAAATCAAATAAAATTCTAACGAATTATTTTAACTTTTAAGAATCCAAATCTCTTACCGGTTAACCCTAATCATTTTAATCACACGAACACAATTAAAATTTATAAAATTAGAGAAGAAAAAGTTTAGAAAAATTTACCTAATGGTTTCTTCAGAGAATTTTTTCTCGGGTTGTTTCTTCTTAAGAGAATACAAACTCCCACCATGACAATAATCAATACCAAATCCAATAAGCTTCTCCGTTTCAATTACACCTTTTAACCGCGGCAAAAGAGGATGATCTAAACGACGTAGTATTTGTTGTTCAAATCTAACCCTTTTACATTCACCAGTTTTGTTATTGTTTTTCATCTGAAGAAGTTCTTTAGATATTACTTTCAAAGCCAACCATTCATCATCTTTCGATGATTCATATGTTTTTGCAAGAAACACGACACCCTTTGCGCCACGACCAACGGCGGATATTACCTTAAGGTTTCGGAAGTCCAATGTTTCGCCGCCGTAATTCATGTCGGAGGAGGTAAGGTAACCTCGTACCTCGTTCCTCGGGTGGACCCGAATTCCGAAACCGTTTTTTTCACTTTTCAGTTGTTGTTTTTTTGGAAGAAATATTTTTATATAAGAACTAGAAGCGTGATCGTGTGTGATTCATTCTACGTAATTATGGTGGAGTTTAGGTTTTTGTTTTAACACGTGGAATGATGTTGTGACGTGGATGAGATTTGTGGCGTGTGTTTTGTGGGATAGGTGTGTTGCGTAGTAGAGGAATTTAACTTATGTACAACTCATTGAGAGATGTAGGATTTTACGTGTGATTTTAATTTGTACGTTTCAAAGTTTCCATTCTAAATAAGCAAAATCATTTACTTAAAATACGGGATTAGAAGTTGAAAATGTAATCATTGAATCAGATCTTCTTAAAACGTGTCTCTTTTACAATGATTTATGATTTATTAGTTACTAGCCAAGCACGTGTAAAAAGAGTTTATAAATTTATTACTACTTCCGTACCAAAATATATGTCTCTTTTGACCAAATCACACAAATTAAGAAATGTAATCATTGTTGTATGGAAAAAGTAAATTATGGGTTAATTTACAAGATTATCCCTCATTAATGGTATGTGAGAGATAAATTATAGAATTGAAAGAAGAAAGAGAAATAATTAATTAAGGGTATAAGAGAAAAAAGAGCATTAAATGCTTCATTGGTAATGTAAAACGACATATATTGTGATATAAATTTTTTTCTCAAAACGACATATATTTTGGTACGGAGGGAGTATTATATTATATTTTACTAGTATCCAGACCCCTGCATACACAGGAAAAAATGTGTCTATAAAATCTACCATTTATATTTATGAGACTAAAAAAAACTAATAGGTGTTAGTAAGTTAGAACCTGTTATAAGTTGATTTTTCTATAAAAAAAATCTATAAAATGAAAACTCTTTTGATATTATGACATTTCAAACATCGTGTCAAGTAATAAACACCTTTTAGAATATTTTATCTTTTTGTTACATATTTAAAAAATAATAATAAAACTGATAAAAATGAGAAGCTTATAAGATTAACTTCTCAAATAATAAATTATATTTAGAGGAAAGAAGATAAGTGTTAAAAAGTTAATGTCATTTTGTAAATAAAAAAAACACTTTTAAATGTTGTATCCAAATAAACTTAAGATTATTTTATTTAGAAAAGTGATTTTTATTACAATAAAAAAACATAGAATGAATTATACTTTTCTATAAAATTTTAAAAAATAATCTCTTAATTATTTAATGTCAGAATATTTTTTTTATTAATTTGTAAGAAACGCCCTTTAAAACAGTCAACATACCAACTGAAATAAACATTAAAGTTATGACATAAATTAATCTCAAAACACACATATTAAGATATAAGTAGAATGACAGAAGAACTACTTTATAGAATGATGATGTTTTAATTTTTGAATGACTGCATTATCATGTGTGACCTTTAAAACTGGAAAACACTTTTCAACATCATCCCTCACACAAGCTTTGGTAAAAATCATGAATAAATAATACTTGCCTGCCTTATTTGAGATTTGCTCAGGTACATAGCCAGGGACAACATCCTATACATATTTTGCAATAAAAATCTAATTAGATTCTGAAACAAACGTCTAATTTCACTAAAAAATTGTAAAAAAAACAACATATACATTTTTTTAATACCTTCCCTAGTATCTTTGAGCATTTTATTGCATATCATTCCTAAAAATTCAGCCGCCATTCAATCATGCCACACAAAAATGCCACACAAAAGCTGATCCTGTATTTATCACTTACACAAAGCTTGATGATATATACCTATGAAAAAGATTATGATTGTGTATGTGTAACTACTCTATATGTAATAACCATTTAAATTAGTCAATTTAATTTTATTATGATTTAAAAATTTACTTGGACACTAACCATTGAAACATGCTTATTGCACTAATCACAATAATTTTGAAAATCGCCGTCAAGAATTACCTACCTGACTGCTATGTTGAGGATATGATATTAGCTATTGGTAAAAAATAAAATAAATTGTTAGCTTAGATTAAAGTATTTAAGGCATGCAACTCCGTATACAAATTATATGAGCTGTAAAAAAAAATTGATACTAAATTTTTTTATGGACCATACCATAAAAAATATATTTTATATTAATGGCTAAATTTAATGAATACCTTGAAATATTTGTCAAAGAAAAAAAGTACGTTAAAACATTTTAACCTTGACCAATAGTATAACCAGAATCACATTTTCTATTTTTCCAGATCTAAGTAATGAATTTAAAATGTCCACATAAACACCAAATAATGTACATTTGAACTTATAACTATATAAACAACATTAACGTTAGAATAAGAAAGTTAGTTGCGGACAAATAAATAAATTAAAACAAATAGAAAACTATATCCATCATTGTCAAGTTGAACGACAACCATCTTAAACCGAATACCATTTATTTCATATGTCTTCTCTACACCAACTCCGTTGAGCATGTCAATAACATCTGAATCAAAGAATTAATAAAAAAATGTGCAAGTAAATTGTATGACTCATATTAAGATTATAATTCATTTTTTTTTTGGTGAACAGATTATAATTCATTTTAAATTTTAATAAATACATATACTAATTACCCGTTAAATAGTACTGACCAGAAATTATAAATCACTACAAAAAAAATATTGAAATAGCGACACTTAGACTTTGGCGGTTGCCTCTAAACCGCCGGTATCACATCTACTTTATACCGTACCGACAGTTGTAGATAAACTGCCAGACCCTGCTTAAATTAAATGGTAACTACAAAACCCTCGCGACAGCTATTCATTCATTCATCGACCCATTCATCCACGTTCCTTCACTTTCATTATCACACATCAATGGGCGCCGTGTTTTTCCCTTCACTTGAACTTCTTCTCACATTCCTTACTCTCTTCTCTTCTTATTTTTCTTATACACTGATTGAAATCATAAATTGATTGAACTTCTTCTCCATCTAAACTACTTTTCACCATTGTTACCCACAAATTGTTTGAAACCCCAAATCGATTATACTCTAAATCAATTGAAACCATGCCAGAGTCACTCACGACCCTAATCAATCACGACCATATTCCTCTTCAAACCTCTTTCATGGAAACCTAAATCTGTTCCGCTCGTGTTTCAATCTGTTTCAATCACGCCAATCTCTTTGTGTTCTCTGTCGTTGGTCGCCTCTCAACCACCCTCAGTCGTTCAATCGTTCGGTTCTGTTCATGTTACCTCTGGTGTTTGACGATTTCTGTTATGCTATCGCCGCCGACGATTTCTCCATTCCCTCTCATCCGCATCAGCAAACTGTTTCTCTCACTGAATCGTTTCACGCAAAGAATCAAAGCTCATTCTCACTCAACGAATCAAAGTTCACACGAAACTCTCTTACGAAGCCTTCAATAGCACTTTCACAAATCTGTAAGTGTTTGATTCCCATTTTTTTCTTTTCGATTGATTGGTTTAGGTTATAAAGTTTTCGATTTGCTTTATGATAATGATTTTAGGGTTCTAAACTTTGTTATAAAGTTTTTAGGTTTGGAGATGCTTAGATGAGTTCTAAGTGTTGTTTTTATGAAAATTTTCTATTTTATAGTGTTTTTGTTGTGATTCTGTTTGTGTTTTTTTGTTACAGTGTACCAGAGACAGAGAGATTGTTAGAGTTTACCAGAGAGAGTTTGTGTAGTTTTCTTTAATTATGTTTATGTTTGTAGTGTTTTTCTGTTATTGACGTCCTTCTAATTGTGTTTTGTAGTGTTTTTCTGTTATTAACGTCCTTCTAATTGTGTTTGTGTTGTAGTGTACTAGAGAGATTGTTGCAAGGTAATTGAATGACATTGATGAGTGAGAGATGAGAAAATTGGTAATTTGGCCATGAAAAGTGTTAATGGAAAGGTCTAGTGAATAATGGTAAGTGAGTTTGAAGATATTAGAAGGTAGTTTAGTTTACTTGAGAGACTAAGTCTTGATAAGGTGAGAGATTGAACTCTTTTTCAATGAAACATTCTTTTTCAAAGAAACACTTCTTATAATCACTGAAATCCTAACTCAAACCCTAACTCAAATCTCATTCACCAAAACACGTCTTGCTTGTTCTGCTGCCATCCCAATCTCTCAGCTTTGCCGTTCGTGTTCTCTAATTTATCCGCCGAGACACTGTAATTTCTCTCACTGAATCTCTGCCGCCGCTGTAACACTCAAATGTCTCTCACTAATTCTTGGCCGCCTCCGCTAAACTCGAATCTGTCTCACTTAATCTCCGCCGCCGCAACTACCAAATCCTGTTATGTTTCGAATCTAGGTAAAACCCTAACTCACTGAATCTCTCTCACGTTCATGTTCTGTTAGTGTTCATGTTCTACAACTCACTGTTCGTGTTACTTTTGTTTTCTGATCGTTTTCATGTTCAATTGCAGGTTCCACAAATACTGGTTTTTTTCAACATAGCATTTATTAAAATACAAATGTAATTATTTGAAAACAGTATCTCCAAATTAGTTCATGAATTGTTTGTTAATTTTAATGAAAATTTGTTACCTCTGTTATGATACTAGATTAAGTTTGGCTAAGATTAAATTTTGTTGCTCAGATTAGATTAAGTGTCCAACCATATAGATAAACCATGTTCATGGGTTATAAAAAATTCTCTTAAATGTAGAAAAAAAATACATTTATCCCAAAAATACCAACACTATATATATAGAAAATCGATAGTTTTAAGTTTATATTTTCAAAAGCTAATGGATTCAATCGTGTGCTTCGTTTCCAGTTTGGAATGTTGCAGGTACAAGGAGACAACACCATACATTTACAATTGGGAAAGAAAGGAGGCAATTGTTGACAATAGCGGAACACCTTTGTAGGATTGGAATTAGTGATTCAGAAGTTGATCTTGCTATTTCTATTTTGTTTTATTTTGGCTTATACAACTCTAGGCTCCTAGTGGTATGTTTCTAACTAGTTTGTTAGCCCGGCCGTGCACGGGATTATTTTCTTTTTTAATATTATTTTTTAATTTATTTTAAATTATTATTTGATTACTTTATTTTAATATTCAATAATAATTTGAGATATTGTATCTTATGAGTTGTTTAAATATAAATTGTTAGAGTAAATATATTTTTTGACATATATTTTTTTAAATCACAAAACTCTCATATTTTTTCGCCAAAAAAAGTCTCACATTCAACAAATTTTAACGTTTATTATAGATTTATTCAACTTAATTTTATCAAACTACATTTTTTAAATACAATGTAAAAATAAAATATATTTTTTTATCATCTTTTCACCTTGTTTCGTAGTAATCCAAATATAAATTTAACAAAAAAATACATAAAAATAAACAACCTTGCATATCACGAAACACCCACATTTTTTCGTCAACTGAATCTCATCAAACTACATGTTTTTATAAATACGGTGTAAATTAAGATATATTTTCTCATTATTCTCTCACTTTGTTTCAACTTGGTTAGTAGTAATCTAGATGTAAATTTTTAGAACAAAATAAATTTAAATAAATAGACAACCTTGCATATCACAAAACTCACACATTTTTTCGTTTCTAGTCCTCGTTAAAGTTACAAAAAAGATAGGGTCGTGTATTAATATATGAGTATAAATATTGATCATCATGTAAATTATAAATCAAAAGACACTCATATTAATAGGAGTATTAATATAAGTCATATTATAAAAAACTAGACTTTCACCCGTGCGTTGCACGGGTTTTATAAGCTGGTATGTATTACAATAGATTATTTGATATAAAATGTTTATTATTGAAATGATGTAAGATTTTATAAATGAAAAAAGGTAAACCAAAATTGGGGCACTTTCATGGATAAATTATATTGACTGATCAACTTAGATTTAAATACAAGTTGCATGTGTAGAGACATCTAGCATGTTAATGGAAATAATAAAGTTAATAAGGTTAATTGGGAGCAGAAATGTAATCCCTACCTTTTCTTATGGATAAGTTAAGGGCCTTAGTGGGATCAAGCACGAGCTTTTCTGAACTCTAATGGGATTAATAGTAACCTCGACAGAGCTAGTTCATTATACCCCATTTTAATATCTAACGTTGTAGACATACACCACAAGGCAAGCTTGCTCACAGATGGCACGACAATAGTTATCATTCACTATGCTTCGTTCATGTGTTAAATGGATCTTAATCTCTGCTACCCTTTTGTTATCATTTTCAATCATCAACTTACTCAACTGCTATTTTATTTATTGTGTTAAAAACCAAATATGTTTTGTTACCATTACAATAGACTAAACACTTTATTTGAACTTGGAATGTATAACCCTTATTCTATTCCCTGTGGGTTCGACACTCTTTTCACTTATTACCTGCTATGATTGACTGCGTATACTTGCGTATCACATTCACCAACCATCAATAGTCAAGTTAAAATTGAAGCATTGTGAACAGGACCCTTCCTTGTCCATACTCCTCACCTAAACCCTATTGCAATGTATTACTACTGGACACAGTGTGTGCTACAGGAAAATAACGTACATAAGCCACAAGAAACCATTAAAATTCAGTTTCTTTTAAGGATTTACTAACTCTTCGATTCCAAAATTGCCAAATGATCGAAAATATCACGCATCTTCATAGAATTAAAGATCAATTAATCATTCTAAAAGAACCAAATAACAAACAGTAGGCCAAAGCAACAATTGCAACTCAGTTTAAAAGCGAAATCAGAAGAACCAAATAACAAATTGCTATACCTCTCATCCAAAAGAATAAATCAACAAACATAAACAACAATCATATTAACACGATAAGAGAGAACATAATTTCACATCATTAAACATTATGGTTGAAGAGAAAGATGAAGAACCTCGTTCTGGTTGTGCGATCAGAAACCTTCTGTGTCGATTGAAATTGAAAGGATTTTAGGGTGATTGAATGAAAAGGGTTTTCGGTTTTAGAAAGGAATTTGGGGTTATTGACGTGATTTAGTGTGATTTAATGAAAGGCTTATTTGCAGAGGTTGAAAAAGAGTGAACAGCGACTGAATCAGAGGTTGAATGAGGGAACGACAGAATGAATCTGAGAGAAAGATGAAAAAAGGGTTTATGTGCGTTACAACTTTTGATTTTTGATTCTGAAAAGAAAAAATAAAATAAAGCCAAAAAAAAGAGATTGAACCGCCACAACACCAAATAAACCGCCGGTTCATTAAACCAGACTGGCAGTTTTACAAAATTGCCACAGAACCGCCACATTTAATATTATTTTTTTAATACCGACAGTTTTAGGGAAACCGCTGCAATCCATGTGCCGCTATTTACCAGTTTTTCTGTAGTGCTTGAAATTGTATGTGATTTTATCAATCCAGTCCCTCACGTTATCAATATTCCAAAGTAATATGAAATTGTAAAATTTTAATCAAATTCGTGCCTTTGATGATATTTGTAGGGATTCACATGACATTAAGTTGGTAATACCAGTGATGAATTTAAAACACATATTCATGACTATTCTAAATTTGAATACAATAATTAATAGTAAAATATACAATTAATTTGAAAACGGAAACAAAAAAGAAGAGGGCTAATGTGGAGTGGTGGTATACCTCTAATTTTTAAGTTATTCAAGAGTTGTGAGAGATGTTGAAGCGGTTGTGTTGCAATAACATCATTTAGAAAAGAAACATGCGCTGCAATGGTCAGGTGAAAAAATGAATGAAGCAAACAATTGGAAAAGAAAAATAATTAGAATGAGATTAGAAGTGAATGTTACCGGAACCACACAGTACTCCGTCGCTCATACTTGGAGAAGGAGAATAGGCGGAGAGTGTGTTGAGAACATGCAAACAAAATTGGAAGGAGATGATGCAGATTTCAAAATGCGATTATCATCAATAAATAAGGGTTTTCTTTTCACCTATAATAAGTGTGCTATAATTTGGACATTGATTTGTACAATTATAACATTTAGATTTTAAGTAAAAAAAAAAGTTATATTAATATTGTAATTAATTAGAAGCAATAAAAAAAATTATATTGAAATTAATGCATTAAAGTGTCGATGAAAGAGAGGCAAGCAATGTCATTATTAGAATTAGAATGCCACGTAGCATGACATGAGTGAGGAATAGAAAAAATTGGCAAATTATATTATTAAAGATACGATGTACAATTTAAAATATTTTAATTTATATAAATAAGTAACAATGCTAATGTATAAAAAAACTTGATTATCCGACAATGATTTATGTTTGGTACTAAAACAAAATATTTAGATATGAAAAACAAATTATTGATATAAAACCTGCCAAATAATAATATGAAGCAAGAACATCAGATATAATTTATAACAATAAAAAAAGGTACATAATACTTTTATTTTGGTGTACCTTTTTTTAAATTCCACTTATGCCTTTTTAGTGGTGGTTTTTTTTCCACTATAACCAACTTTTGTTTATATTTTCGGCAAAAAAAGCCATGCTTTTTCTTCACTTCTACTTCTCCCTTACGAAATATAACATTTACTTTACTTCTTACAAGATTTATTATAATCAAAATTAATTTTTTTTTTGAAAAAGCAATCAAAATTAAATATTAATGACATGTACATTTTCAACTTTTGAATAAAAGGTTTGAGTTTCACATTTTCCACTTCAAAATTTTCTTATGATGATATGAATCTATCATATTATTAATCTTCCATAAAAATGGTGTGAGTAATTTGATATCTCTTTAAAAAAATCATTTTATGATACATATTCCACATTTGATTGAGTTACATAGAATATGAATTTTTTTACAAACCCATCCATGACCAATAAAGATTAAGAAAACTTGACAAAAACCAATGGCTTTAACATGAAGATAGAGAAATGAGAATGAAACGGGGGAATGAGAAAGCATGCAACCACATTTTTATATAATGCTTTGTTCTTGATTATTTTTTATTTTTTTGTTCTATTTCAATTGCTTTGTTTTCTTTCTCTTTAATGTGTTTTTAATTTAATGGTAAAGTTAATTTTCAGAATTAAATCAAAGTATTTGGTTCACAAATGGATCAATGAATAAGTTATTGGTGGATGTGTAAAGTTAATTTTTATTTGGTGAATGGTAATGCTAAATGTATCATGAAAAAAAAAAAATTAGCGGTTCTTTTATTTTATCAACAGAGAAAATTTGTGTATTGCTCATCATTATTTTCAAAAATGTATGTATTTTTTGTGTGTGTCTATTTTGCAGGTATACCGTTCTATTTATTATTATTATTATTATTATTATTATTATTATTATTATTGTTTTTTAAGAGTGTTGATTTCATTCTATGTTTAATTTTTGGTAGTTCAATTTTGATTTCATCATTAATTTATGGAATTGATGGTCTATTTTGTTCAAAGCTGTATTTCTAATATAGTTTTGGTTTTATTTATACTTCAAACCAAAGATAAGAAAAGGGGAAGAGAGTCACATCCTTAACAATGGCAAATGCGGCAATATAGAAAACCAATGACAATGAGGTAACTGTGTTGTCGCTTGCGATAACATCGATTTGATCGCACGGGGCGACTATGGTTCCACGACACATCCCGGTATGTGCTCCTATCTATTGTTTCTTCAACTTCTTCTCACTTTTTTTCTTCATCTTTTTTGTTATGTACAATTCATATTTTTTTCTTCGATTTGTACTACAATGTTTGCGTTTTTCAAGTGGTTTAAGAGCTTTTTCATTTGTTATTATTATTAATGTTTTCTTCATTAATATTTAACCCACTTTTTTGTTTTACTTATGGTGCTAAAAATAGACCAAACACAAAAATCATACCGTGTTGAAAGTATCATAATTCTACAAGATAGACCAAACACAAGGAAAAAAATGACACAAGATCATACCGTATTTTCAATTTTGAAGGCCTAAAGTTTTGACTTATTTTTTTTAAAAATTGAGAGCTTCATGTTGAAAGAATCATAATGTCACAAGATCGATAGAGTGAGAGAAAATCATACCTTCTACAATATGAATCTCATTGTTTTTTAGCAAAATAGTGTTTTGGAAAGACATTACAGGGAGCAAATGAAGAACCCGAAGGAGTGGAAAAAGTGTAATGGTCAACTTATCTATGATCATGACAAACATATTGTCTCAATTACAACTCTCTTCCCCTTATTTTTGTTAAATACATTAAAGCAACTAACAAATAATTAATATATTTCATGTGTTGTGATCAATTAACATAACTTTTCTTAGTGTAATATTTGTATCATATGGTGTTTTTCTATGATTATTGTAGGATCTCATCAAGTTTGGCTAGACTTGACTATGTTCACATCATTGATCCAATGTTTACTATGCAATTGTTTTAATAAAGAATGTGATTTTATGTGCCCTATTTTTATATGATGATTTCTTATATTTAATTCAACGTCTCTACATGACTTGATTTGTTATTTTCTAAAAGGTAACTATTCATAATTTTGAAAAATTTAGAATAAACTTCAACATAAAATAATATAATAACAAATTTTCGTGCCCGTTTGACCCTCTAGTAATAATATTATAGTAAATCATATAGCAACACAATAAAATTCATGAAAAATATACATTATATGAGATTTACATAGAGAAAAAAAGGGAAAATGCATCATTTACAGGTATGATGCATCAAACATTATAAAAACATATACAAATAAAAAAAAAGTAACATTTTTGTCCATTATGACCATTTTCATTGAAAATGGAAACTTGCGTGTTGCAAGATCTTTGATATACCAAAGTCTTACAACACAAACAATCAGGTTCCAATTTTCTTTGGCGGCATCAACTGAAGCAACAAAATTGTATTCAGGAGCCATTGAAATACGTAAATAGAGTTATTAGGTGAAGAAAAATATATTAATATATATATATATATATATTTGCTTTGGAAAGGATGAATAAAAGTGAATATGAGACCATCTATTTATAAACGCGAAATACTACATTAAAAGTAGGCATAGACTAAAAAAATATTCCTTAGTTGATAATCTTTTTTTTTAATCCCGTTTTTCTTCAAATTGGCACAAGGTAGCAAATCTTTTTCTGCAAATTATTGTTTGATCAAATATAATTAGCACTTAATCAAAACATAATTGAAAGTAGTTTTTTTTTTGTTCAATTGTATTTATAACTTGCTAATTATATTTTTTTTTCTTCAAAATACATATACCATTATATTACAATTTTTTTGTTTGATTGAAGGTAATTAATTTTTTGTTCAATTGGTACATATTTTTGTCTTAATTAATATTTACTTCATTTACACCATTAATTAATGTATTGACCAATTAGTTGTTTGTCTCGTGCTTTTGAATGCTAGGATTTCTAAAATTGATTTTATAGGCCTTGGTATTTACTATTGTGAATATAATAAGAAAATAAAAAACTATGTTCTGATATATATCATTTCATTTTGAAATTCTGTAGAATAACTGCCATGTATCAATACAAATTTCATTTGTATCGATTCAAAATGCATTATTTTCAAATTTTCTCAAAACACATGAACTTATAAGATTAAAAAAATAATTTTTATAACTTCCAAATAGTATATGTATGTATGAAAAACACATAATCAACAAGATACATACTTATGCATGTGAGCTAAACCCTATCAAATCATATCATAACATGAGAACACATGTTAAACCATAGATGCAAGATAAAACATTCACATAAATGTATCAAAGTACCAAGATTACTTACATGTAGATATATATGTATGTCTGCACAATAAGTCACACATAAGAGTAGAACAAGTATATACAAAGCAAGTATGAACTTAATATGGTGTTTATAATGATCTTTGTCAAATCCCCATTTTAAACATATGAGTCTCAAAAACTTATAAATATTTTTGAGCAAAATTCTTGGAAATGGAGGATTAGACAACTATCAATGCAAACTTCATATTAAGATAAAAAAATATATGTATATGAAACCAATGTACAAATGCTAAGTAAAAATATAAAAGCAAAGATAGAGAGTAGAATCTTCCCTTAAGTGTTAGATGTAGGAAGTGATCAATTTCCATAACCTTGTAAATGTCGAGTTGAAGCTTTTCTCATCACTTTACTTCTTCATATGTCTTGAATTCCATTGTTGTCGGTGTCTCTCGCCAAGTGGTGGCCCACCAAATGCTACATGGCGGAGCCACCACGTGACACATGGCAGCCACAATGCAAAAACGATAAAGAAGCCACGTGACACATGATGTTGTGTATGTATGATGATTCACATGAAAATATAAATACATGTATGAAGCAACCACATGATGATATATTATGATACATGAATGAAGCAAACATATATGTATGTGGCGCCCGCCATAAAATCTCAAACAAAAGATCCACTTTATCATGTGGCTCCTGTTTCCTCTACTAAAAGTAAGCTAATGTCTCTATCTGTTCCTATTTTGGTGGGACGAAGGAAGCATATCAGTATCACATGTTTTCTATAAATAGGAGTACAAAAAAAGTAGGCTCTCTCTGTTTTTTTCCCTGCCTTGTACATAGTTTTAGGCAGTTGAATTTCCAGTTTTTAATTCAGAATTTTGTACCGGTTTATTCTGCAATTTATTCAAGTCAATTTTATTCAGTAATTTACCAGTTTTTTTCATGTGCTTTATTTATTGCTTATTTAATATGCTTTGTTTAATTTTCTGTTTTAATTTATTTATTTACTATTCCATGTCCGGTTAAATTCCTTGATATCGGTATGTAATCTAAATTCACCGTAGGGGATTTAGTGATGATTCGGCGCGCCACATATTGAACTATTTTTCTGATTCAAGTTTCTAATTTTAAAACTCCTAAGCTTTTGAACGAAAGTAAAATAAAGCGATTAAGGTTAAATCAATAGAGCGAGAGTTTGAGATTTTAACTAGATAGTAGGAACTTGGTATTAATTTTTGAACGAGCGAGAGCCACGTTAGAATTAATTAGGACTTATTGATTTTCAAAATATACTTTCGAAATTACGGTGGTAGAAAAGTGATAGTAAAACTCCTAGTCTAGAAACTATGGTCTTTATCAATAACACGAGAATGTGAGGTTTAGACTTTTAAATTGAGAAAGTCCTTCTTAAAAACAAATACTTTCCCGCGCGCCGTTAATTTACCGAATCCCTGAAGGTTAATTAGTTACATACCGATATCCCGCTTTTAATTAATTTAAAATCTTTAATTTAGTTTAATTTAAATTCTAAACAATTCTAAAAACCCATAAATATTAGCCTTAGATTTACATCGTGACAACAGAAATACGGTAGGTCGACTGTTGGTCTCTGTGGTTCGATATCTTTTAAAACTACACGACGAGACTGTGCACTTGAGGTCATAAAATATTTTTGATACACAAATCGTCGATCAGTTATCGATCAAATGTACAATCTTTTTCCGAATGATCACATACTCACTCTTCAATGAATTGCAATTTAATGGAAGATGATGATCTTGTGAAGAATGACCCTTTGATCCAAATTATTCACCAAATTTGATATCCAAAGAGTTTTTCAAAGCTATTTCACTTTATCACAGGTTCTCTCTCTTTTTACATCAACAAAGCACATTGCTATTTATAGAGAAAATAGAATTGAGCAAATTTAGGCAAAACAGAACAAACATGTATCGATACAAATGATGGTTTGTATCGATACAAACACCTTGACCAGCGTTCAAATTTGAAATATTTGACCTATGTATCGATACAAGTACGAGTATGTATCGATACATATATTAGTTTCTTGAAAAACTGACAGATATGTATCGAAGCATGCAAGCCTGATTCGATACATCATGTGTTCTCTGGTTTTCAGAGAGAGTTCGGGTTGTATCGATACATGCAAGCATGATTCGATACACAAGAGACTCTTTGCCCTTGAGACACCAGTTTTGTATCTATACAAATGAGTATGTATCTATACAAAATGCATAAAATTAGTCTGAAGTAGTTTCAGGACATTTGTATCAATACAAGTGATTATGTATCAATACAAAACACCTCAAAATCAATTTTCCGAAGTTTAAAAATGGTTTTTCGCTGTCAAGTGATTTGTAATGTTACCAAAATATGTTCTACTCTATTTTCATGTGTTTTGACAAAATATTAAAACATAAGGGTGAACTGGTGCACTTACAGTAATGTGTCTTTTCCATGTATTTTTTCGTTTCTCTTTTGTATTTTCTTTTTTTTAGCAGTTGTTAATAGTTTGGTTGTATTTGTCCGTTTTTATTAATTAATCAAGGTCCCTATTTTTATGATTACATTCCACTTTAAGGTCCTTTGAATATTATAATGATAAAAAAATGATGAAAAAAAAACACATATTTTTGCATAACATCTCATGCATCATTTACATTCATATTTTGATTTTCAAAAGTTTACGAGTCTCTCGTTCTTACAGATCATGGCCCGACGTCCTCGTTTCAAGCCAACACGTATCTACAATACTCCAGCGAACCAAAGGAAAAGAATCGAAGGTCTTGGACAAGAGAATTATTAGTTACATGAACAAGTCGCCTCTCTATAGGCTAATTTAGCCCAATTGACGGCCTAGGTTGAATCCTTGACTGTGGCGAGAGCTCCGCCTCCACCTCCTCCAACACAGGCTTTGAATGTTTCTATTCATGAGAATATCTCGGTTTCTGCTCCACTGTTCTTTGTCAGCCAGTCAGTGCCCACTGCACCAATGCATTTCCCATGGGGTATGCATGCTAGTTTTGGTGAGGGGTCTCAGCAGAATCCTCCCAATGTTCAGCTCCAGGCTGTTGCTATTCCACATGTTACGGTCCCTCCTCCACCTCCTACAATGACTGTTGCTCCTCTCACCATGAACGTTATGCCATTAATGGGAGAACCTATCTATCATGCTGATCTAGTTGAAAGCGTGGTATCTTTTGGTCACAATGAGGAAGTTCAGAATCAGTTTGATGAGATCCAGCAAGAACTTCGTGCACTCCGTGGTAAAGAGCTATTTGGAAAGAATGCTCATGATATCTGCTTAGTTCCTAATGTTAATGTGCCTCCTAAGTTCAAAGTACCTGACTTTGAAAAGTACTAGGGGGATTCCTGTACGCAAAGTCATTTGATCATGTATGCTAGAAAGATGTCTACTCAGACAAAAAATGATCAACTGTTGATTCGCTTCTTTCAAGACAGCTTGACTGGTGCTGCTCTGAAATGGTATGTGAGTTTAGATCGCTTGAAGATGAAGACTTTTACTGATTTGTGTGAAGCATTCATGCAACAATATAAGTACAATATGGATTTGGCTTCTGATAGGGATCAACCTCGTTCTTTATCCCAAAAAGAACGAGAGAGCTTCAAAGAGTACGACTAAAGATGGCGTGGATTGGCTGCACAGGTTAACCCACCTTTGGATGAAAAAGAGATGACAAAGATCTTTTTGAAAACACTTTACCCGTTCTACTTTGATCAGATGATCTCTAGTAACCATCGTGATTTCACCGATGTGGTGGAAATTGGTACACATATGGAAGAAGCTACTAGGGAAGTGTTTTTGGTGAGAACTTTACTCTAAGCAGAAAGAATGTTTGTTTGTCGAAAATGTGATCCTGCTTTTCTGATTCTTCCTATCTCCTTATATAGGCCCTCCATTCGCAGTTAGTGGTCCTTGGGATTATGCTGATCATGGGCGGTTAGCCCCCGAAGTCCGTTCCAATCGTGGGATCATGGGGTCTTTTCCAGGTTTCATGGCAAGTAGTGGGTTTATGATTTTCAGCTTCCGTGAGCACGTGCAAAACGTGTTACCAGCCATGATCCCCACTCGGCTGAGAATACCTTGCATTTGGGCCTTGATCGTTCATTTGGGCTTGGCATAGTAGTCCAACTAGAGCAGCCCGGTCCACAGCCCCCCCAGCATGATTTGTTTTGGAGGCAAAAACAAAGAAATGCGTGAAAGCTATCTGCCAAGTGTCGTCTGAGCCAGCCAATGATGACGTACGCAAGTCCCACGCGCGGGAATATGAAGCGATATGAATTTGTTGCTTCTTTGCACCCTTCCGCATTCTTCTCCTTTGTTTATAAAAGGAGGGAACTCCATCAGGGTTTTAGTAGTGTCTTTTTATCCCTAAATTTTGCGTTGCTGCCCCTCTGATCGCCGCACCAGAGCCTCCTTGTTTTCTACTGTCAGGTACGATCGCTTTTCTCCTTACCCTAGCACCGCTTTCGCTATCTTCTTTATTTGTTTTCGTTTCTTTCGTATCGGGGAAAATGGTGGTTTTGAGAGATCTTTCCGACCCTTACTTGCGGGATCACCGGTCGCGGTTGCCTAACCAGCCTTTTGAGCGAATGGTGAGAAAACACTGCACCCGTGCTGACGGGAGTTTAAACTGGGATCGATACTTCGCTACCCTGTGGGATTTTTCTAGTGATTCTAGCGACGATTCAAGTAGCACTTCTTTGGATGACGGGGAAAGTACTGATTTCCGTATTGTAATTGCGCCTTTGGTTTTATCCGCAGATGCGATGGACACCAAGGATTACAGATCCGAGTTTACCACTGCGGAGGAAGTAGATCTGTTTCGCTCCGAAGTAATGATGTCTTCCACGGGATCTGAAGAAGATGTTGTTGTTGAACACGTGGGAGAGAGCGAATCTGTAGTTCTCGCGCGTCCCAGAGAGCACCTTCCAGAGTTCTTTTACATGTATGCCAATGTGTTTAAACAATTAAAATTTACAGTCCCCTTCAGTGATTTCGTTTGCTCGGTTCTACGGGAGATTGAGATAGCGCCCGTGCAACTGCATCCAAACAGCTGGGGTTTTCTCCGAGCTTTCGAATTGGTCTGTCACGGGTTGGGTATAGACCCTACAATTGAAGAAGCCGGACCCGGGAAAATGGGTGTCTCTTACTGCTCAGACCAATAGGGGCCGGTTTACCTTGTATCAATCTTCTTACAAATATTTCAAAGAGAAATTCTTTCGGGTTATGCCTTCTCCGAATATCCCTTCCTGGTTACGAGATGCGGAAGATCGGCTACGATTTCCGCTATACTGGCAGTGGGAGCCATCCGTTGTGTGTGGCTTCGATACCGAGAGCCTTTCTGCGTTCGAAAAGACTACCGTGGCTTTTTTATCCGAGTTTCAAGTGATTTCTACTCAGGAGATCATTGCCGCTGGCGATGACGATGTTACGTTGAGAACTTTACTGCGTAAGGATTGTATTTATATTCCGCTTGTTATGATATTTTTCGTTTTACATCCTCTAACCTTACTTTGTTATTTTGTGCAGGTAAGATGAGTCGTGCTACCCCCTCACAGTGGAAAGGGTATATCGCCGCCGCCCAGGAGCGTAAGACACAGGCTGTAACCGAGTCCAAGGCTAGGACCGAGTCTTCACCTGCCGTCCCCTCTCGTCAGGAGGTTTCTTCCACTGTGGAGTCTTCTCCCCGGCGGAAGCGAGGTCGAGCAGATCCTATCAATGTGGACACTCCTGACACCAAAAACAATGCTGAAGCGACGTCGTCTAAAAAGACCAAGGTGGCTGTAGAGGCGGGGGCGAGTGGTCCCTCTCCCTGGACCGAAGCTTTTGACGCGGCCGCGTTTTTGAATTCTATTTACTCTGTCGACCCTCAAGACTCCCGCTGGAAGGATCGGAGTATGGAGGAGATCTACAAGCTCATTTTTGCTTCCAACATTCGCTCGACCTTGCTGAACCGGGTGATGGGTTACAAAATGGCTGACGTCCAAAGTTCCTATGAAGATCAAACTGTGAAATGCAATGATCTGGGCGATAAGCTACATGCTGCCGATAAAGAATTGGCGGCTCTAGATAAAAAGTTGAAGGATGCTGACGCGACAAAACTTTCGCTAGAAAGGGAGAAAAAGAAGGAAGTTACCCAGCTGCAGGAGGAGTTGGAGGCAGAAAAGAAAAAGGCTCAAGACCTTAACTCTTCCCTGAAAGACAAAGAATCGGAGCTGGAACAAGTGAGGATGGAGGTTGGTGGGATGTTCGTGGAGGGTGTCGACTTGTGCAAGGTGTTCGTTAATGCACAATTCCCAGGTTTGGAGACTGAGCTGATGGCGGAGCTCCTGCCAACAAAGGTGCTAATTGATCGGAAGGTGGTTGATGCCCCAGAGGATCCTGTTCTGGAGAAGGTTGCCGCCGCTGAGTAGGGCAGCTCATATCCCGGCGGTGTTGTTGTTTGTAATATTTTGTTTGTTGATGCTTTTGTAATTTAAAGGTCACGTGACCTAATTCATATTTTATGAATGTTGTGACTCTATTGCCCTTTTAATTTTCACTAATTTTGTTGACCGGTTCACCTGCCTTTTCCTATAAAGTGGTGAGACTGGATAGTACTGCCCCCATGTTTTTTCTCCTTACCGTTGCTGATAACCGTTCTTAAGCTTTCTCCGCGAGGCTTTTGCGCCGCCTCCCTTTTAAAGTGTTAATTCTGTTCCTTCTTTCCTTCTATAAATATTGCCACTGCATTTATGTGTTTTTTCATCTCTTGTCACAATGTCGCGAGCAACCTCCTCTTTTTCCACCATTCAATCATTCAGCTCCATGAACGAGTCTTTGAACACCCTTACCGAGACTCTGAAAGCCATTTTACAGCTTGGCCCCAACGAGTCCATGGAGGGCAGTAGCGTATTCGATTCACTATGTGAAGTGGTGGATGAGTTGGGGGATTTTCCGGCCCCTCTTACTCCTGAACACCATAAGTTGTTGGGATCTGCGCAGCGTTTGCGGGGTATGGCGAAATATGCTCTGATGGTTTTGGATGATGATGTGAGGTCCTATAAACGACGTATTGCCGAAGTGTCCGACTGTATTGGTCCTGTGGAATCGCAGCTTAATGTGATGTACTGGGAGAGGGAAGACTTACAGAAGGGTCTTACTTATACCACATGAAGATTCGCCAGAAGAAAGATTTGCTTGAGGAGATTAGTTTGAAGATGAGTTCCCTAAGTCTTGAGCGCGTGCGGATTAAGAGTGACAAACAAATGGTGGCGATTCTCAAAGCTGAGATTGCCAAGGTGTGGGCCAAGGTGGAGGAGATGGCAGAAGCTTTATGAATTTTAGTCTACTAGGATGTCGTATTTTGTTTGAATGCTTTTGTAATGTCGCTCTTTGTTGTTTATGGGCGTTTGGATAATAAAATGTTTCTTTGGTTTTACTTGGTTTTATTTGTATCTTTGTCGTATATTCTAGGATGTATCTGTGTGGGTAAAGATCGCCAGTTGTATATATCTGAGCCGTTTTCTAGTCGTGGGCGAGCGCCTTTTCTGAAATCGCGGGCGAGTGCCTGTCAGACTTTGGTGCGGATGGGGGGGGGGGGGGGGGCGACTACCCTTCCCGCCTGCTTTTTTGGCGAGCAACACCTCTTTGACATGTGTGAAGATGTTTATCCTATGTGTGAAGATGTCTTCTCGCGTGTGTGAAGATGTTTATCATATGTGTCAAGACGTTCTTTCGTATGTGTGAAGATATTTATCATGTGTGAAGACGTTCTTTCGTATGTTTATCATATGTTTCTCATGAGTCTTATAGATATGCGAAATATCGAATTGCAAAAATTCATTAACCATAAAACCAAAACAAAGTATTATAAAGAAAAATAAATGTAGGCCTCAATAAAAACTCCGTAGAGAAAAGAGTGCGCTACTTATTCCTACTGCTATGACCTAACTAAAATAGAAACGGAGGTTGGAGATGTTCCATGTGCGTGGCAGCACGTCGCCCATAAGGGTCTCCAGGCGATAGGCGCCTCCCTGGAATTTTTCTTTCACTCGGAAAGGGCCTTCCTAGTTGGGAGAGAGCTTACCTCCTTTGTCTCTTCCCATAGGCCGTTTTAGCACTAAATTGCCAACCTCCATTTCCCTGGGTAGTACGTGCCGGTTGTATTTCCTCGCCGCTCGTTGCTTGGACGTGATCGACGATTTGTGTATCAATAGATTTGATTGACCGCAAGTGCACAGTCTCGTCGTGTAGTTTTAAAAGATATCGAATCCACAGGGACCAATAATCGAACTACCGTATTTCTACCGTTACTTTGTAAATCTAAGGCTATTGAATATTTAGGGTTGTTTATAATGTTTAGAAATCAAATTAAAATTAAGAATTGAATTAATTAAATAAAAGCGGGATATCAGTATGTAACTTAATTAACCATCGGGAATTTAATGAATTAATAGCGCGCGTGGAAAGGGTTTATTTTTCAGAAGAACTTTCTCGATTTAAAGGTCTAAACCTCACACTCTCGTTTTGTTGATAAAAACCATACAATCTAGACTAGGGGTTTTGCTGTCACTTTTATACCACCTCAGTTTCGAAAGTATCTTTTGAAAATCAATTAGTTCTAATTAATCCTAACGTGGCTCTCGCTCGTTCAAAGATTAATATCAAATTCCTACTATCTAGTTAAAACCTCAAACTCTCGCTCTATTGATTTTAACCTTAGTTGCTTTGTTTTTCTCACTCAAAGCATAGGAGTTTTAAAATTAGGAATTCGAATAAGAAAAATAGTTTAAGTGCGCGCGCTAAATCATCATTAAACTCCCTTCGGAGAATTAGTTCACATACCGATATCTAGGAGATTTAGCTAGACATAATTAAGAAATTAAATAAACAAAAACAGTAAATTAAATTAAACATAAATAAATAATTAAATAAAAACATTAAATAAAAACCTGGAGAGAATTGCTGAATAAACTTGCTTGAATTAAAGAAGGTAAAATTCTTGACAGGGAATTGAAAACGGAATTAAAATCGGACTTCCGATGTGGAAGAACCGAGACAGTTTACAATGCGGGGAATTCAAACTGACTGAAATAAAAGAAAATAAAGCGTAGTCGGATCAGGAATTGAGTCTTCTATTTATAGAAGAATTTTGAGATGTACGATCCTTAAAAGTAGGAAGAGATATGCTTCCTTGAAATTTATCCAATTGCCGTACGATTAGGAGGACAAAACGGATCGGATGTTTGCAAGTTCCCCACGTCACGCAAAAATTGGTTTTTGCTGGCTTGGGCTTGGTGGCGCCCGCCACCACTTCTGTGGCGCCCGCCACAAGGCTGATGGGGGCAAATGCCCCTTTCTGCTGGGCTCCTTTGGTGGGCTGCGCGGATTTGGGCTTTGCACCCCCCTTTTTGCTGCGTTTTTGGCCCTTTTTGCTCAATTCTCTTCTCCGACCTATTTTATTAGACAAAACTGAAAACAAAACAAATACCCGCATAAAAAGACATAAATGAATTAAAAACGTATGCAAATGCAACTAAAGTTCACCTAAACTAAGCTAAAAATACGATATGATTTTGTGTCATCAAATTCCCCCACACTTGAACCATTGCTTGTCCTCAAGCATGAAAGAATAGTGAATTGCATAGCACAAGTAAAAACACATGACACGATCATCCTACTCATACGTGGTTGCCGGCTAATCTATGAAAATCAAATAACAGTGCAAATAACAAAAACACCGCAATGACACAAAAGACTCCCATTACATGAAAACAGACCTGAAGCATTTCCTTTTGACTCTACCTCTCTCTTAAGTTTCATTTCCCCTTTTCATTCTAGCGCAATCACATTAAGCCCGTTATCTTGTACACGCCCATGGTAGGAAACCTGTTAGTGATTATGATCATCATATAGCGCGGGGTGCTGATAACATAAGTTTGGTAACCCCTGTTTGCTTTACCCACTTCGCAGTTGCGGGGGATCGGATCGTAACCCACCCTACCAAGTTCAGAATCAGACACCTCTGAACCAACTACTAATGAGTTTCTATACTATGGTATTTTTTTCCTTCTCATGTTTCAACATTTGCTGAATTTTCATTAATTATTTCAAGGAATCAACCAATAGTATTCATAACATTTATAATCAAAATCATTCACTTATATTCTTCGGTTTCCCACTTAGTTTGTGCCTTGAGATGGTGCCGACTGCTTAGATAAACTACTGAGGGTTCATTAAAACTCAAGTTCAAGGTATTATCAAAACTAGTACTCAAATCAATTTTACACATTTCTGGGAATCTCGGGTGTTAAAACGGTATTGATTTTATCTAACCGTTACCTAACTTTCACAAAATAGCCTAGATAGTGCAAACAACCTATATACTTTCAGACAATCAACATCAAGCATCAGAACTCAATACTTTTGCTTTTCACAAGAAATTTTTTGGTATGGCTCAAGAAATGAGAAAATCGGACAAAACAAAACCAACACGCAAAAACTACTCAATCTAAGTGAACTATCCTAAGGTTTTTATTATGCATGCTAAAATAAATGACTGAAAAGTAAAGGAAAGCGATAAAGCTTCCTCCCCCACACTTAAATCGAGCATTGTCCTCAATGCAACGACTAAAGGTAGGAGAGAAAGTGAAAACCTGTGAGACCAAGCTACTGGCGGCCTGGGCCGCGCCTCCTCGTGCGCCTCTCATGCTGTGGAGGAACTGCACCCAACTGGTGAAAATAGTCATCGAACTCGTCCATGCGCAAAGTCATGTCCGCCATGCCATCAATCAAACCACGCTGGTCAACCTGGAACTACTGCATCATCACCATCATCTCTGTCTGGCGCGTCTGGATATCCTGAACATGCTGGTCTCTCTGGGAATCAAGTATAGAGCGCTGCCTCATTTCATCCAAAATAGTATCAAGGGTGGCAGACCTGCTCTCATGACCAGCTCCAGAAGAAGTACCTGTAAAATAGCCAGAAGAAGTGTGTGTGGTGTGTGCGTTAACGCTCGGACCCTCGCGCTCCTCCTCCTCGTGCTCGTCACTCTCTCCCTCATCAACAGGTGCGTTTGGCACTATCCATTGGGGAACAGCAGGGTCGGGGAGGAAACGGTAATTGTCTCTGGTGCGCACATTTATGCGTGCGGGGTCAGGGAGGATGACATCGGGGCAGGCTCTGTTATCAATCATCAGAATGAATTTCCCATCACCCCTTGTTTTCACTAGTTTCATATTGCGTACCATATCTAGATCAATGGTACGGGACTCAAGTGGGGTGAGGGTAGAAAGTTGTGCCCCATGGTTTAGCAAGCGTGCTAAGGTTGTGACAAGACCACCAAAAACAATTGCCCCTTTTGACTTAACCATTGAAAACATGTGATACATCATAAGTCGGGCAATATTGACCTTTTCTCTTGAAACGCTGTGAGTGAATAACAAAAATAGCTCTTTTTCATTGACCTTGTTAGAACTATAACGACCAAAGACGGTGCAGGCTAGTAATTGGCGAAAGTATCGGATAGCGGGGTTTTGGATTAGGGACGCTCTATTTCCTTCAAAACTATTTGTCTCCTTACCGGTTAAACCCCACCAAAGTGCTCTCGCGACTTCTAACCACCCCACTTGTGTTGGTAACTCATCTAGTACTCCCTCGCCGTGTGGTAGGTGCAACAACCCGGCTAACTCATCAAAGCTAAAGTTGTAATCAACATTAAACAAACGGAACTTCACACGGTCGGAGGTAGGGTTAAGTTCTAGAGAACTAAGGAACTCCGCGGTAAGTTGGACATAAACGGGGTCCTTAAAAGAAAACAAAAAGTCTAGTCTGAATGATCGAATCAAGTATTGCACGCTATCTGATAATCCTAAAGTTTCGAGGCAAAGATCATCGGCATACCTCGTGGGTTCGTACTCCTTTTGGAGGAGGAGTCGGTAGAGCCTAGCTTGCCCTCCATTTTGGAAGTTGATTGCATACTCCTCTTGTTGTGCCATGACCTTTACTTACCTTAGCTTGAAAGACTCTTAGTAAAAATGAAAGGAAGAAACTCTCTGTGAAATGAGGACTATGGTGTGAAGTGAGTGTATCATGAAATGTGAATTTATAGTGGAAAAAAAAGTGGAAGTAGTGTAGTGATGTGTAGTTGGAAAATTGAATGAAAACTTAATGATGTTGTCTACATTACAGAGAGAATCAATTCCTTTCCAAACCTTCAAGGACAAAAATCATTCAATACAAATACAGGCTTACTGTAACACGCTTCTTTCTGCACAAAATTTGCCAAAATCATGTATTTTCATTCTGTGGCGCGCGCCACCAGTTTCATGGCGGCCGCCACAAGGCCAATTTTTGTGAATCTTGGCCATTTTCGTCCTGTAGCGTGTTGTTGTTCAATTGAGTCAATACCTATACCTGTCTAAAAGAAATAGCACAGCTTTGCACACAGTTGAATTTAGTTCTAACAGGCTAAAATTTGCACAATATTAAATTTCTATCACAGAGCAATTATTCACAAGAAAAATTCACAGGAGCACACAAGATCATAAAACAAACGGTCTCTCATCAGGAGTTTTTATTAACGAACTAAATGAAAGTAAATATAGTTATTGCTAATTTCTGAAATTCAAGTTAAAGTACTAGTAAAGAAAATTTCCTAGGATTTATTATTCTAAAGCAAAGAAAAGTAAATGAAAATCCTAGGAATGCGGTAAAATACGCCGAGACGGTCCTAGCCACTACGACGATGTTCGACTTCGTTCACAACAAAGCCCAACTCATCCCAAATATTCTCCACTTGCGCAGCGGCGGTATCCAAGAAAGCATAAAACTCCGCGCGCAACTTAGTCAGCTCGGCTTCCATTGCATTAGTTTTCGCTTGCAATGCTTCGAACATAGCAACGGTCACGGTCGGCGGCCCAACTGGGGCATCAGCAGCAGGAGTAGGAGTAGAGAAAGCAGGATCAGAATCAGGAGACTCACTTGGATCAGCATCAGAGAGATCTGTGTCAGGGTTTTCATAGGCTTGGGGTGAAGAAGGAGGTGTCAAGGGTGTATACTGAGGTTCCAAATCATAGAGCCAATTCCTTCTGTCATGGACACTGGTTTTAGGGCTAGGCAAGGTAAAGTGGGGCACGACTTGGCGATTGATAAGGAGGTCAAATCTGTCGGGTCCTAAGTTCCCTATAATGCCACGGTTAAAGCAAAAGTTTATGTCCATGCATCGGATTCCTCCCAAGGGTTGAAGTCGATTAAGTTGAACTCTCAGGCCTAGGGCATCTGCAATCATTGTTACCAACCCACCAACTAGTATGGGTCCCAAGCAGTCGAGGGCTATGTTGTACATGTTGGTCATCATAAAGGTGGCCCCATTGACAGGGCGGGACTGTGAAGCACATAACATGATAAAAAGCTCCTCACGGGACACAGAGGTGTTGTTCTCTTCCTTTCCAAAAAGGGTGTGGGCTAGGATTTTGTGAAAGTAGCGGAAGGCTGGGTTGTGTATGTTTTCAGAATACATGTTTCCAAAGTCAGCACGTCCTTCTCCTGAGATTTTACCCCAGAAATAGTCTAGCTCACGGAAAGGGAAAGTGCTCTCCTCAACTGATGTGAAAGTCTGTGGATCACTCGGGAAACCTAGGAGGTTGGCCATTTCTAGGTTGCTGAGGGTGTAGTCAATGCCAAACATCCTAAAGTTTATCAGGCCTCTTCTGAATCCTTTTCCGATCTCAGGGTGATAGGAGAATGAGCTTAGGAACTCGAGGGTTAGGCTTCGGTAAGAGCTAAATCTTCTCCCCACAGCAAAGCCGGACCATCCGACTTCATTAAGCAAGAACATCACGCTTTCGCGGATCCCTAGCTTGTCCATAGTAGCGCTGTCAGGGTAGATGGATAGGTGCATATCTCTCTGAGCTAGAATCTCATAGCCCTTGATCTGTCCTACTCCTCTGAACTTGATATCATGATTCTCATCTCGATTCATCGTGAAAGAAAGAAAGGTATCTAAAAGAAATAGATTTGAAAATACATACCAAAAAAAAATATGAGTGAGAAATAAGATATATAATAATACCGCTTAATTTTAAAAACATAATAATTCAGAAAAACAAGCAACAACTAGAAAAAAAATAAATAAAAAAAAAACTTAAACCTACATGTGGGTTGCCTCCCACCAAGCGCTTTGTTTAAAGTCGGTGAGCTCGACAGTTTTGTGTTTTATCTTGCTTGTGATGGCCGGATTGGGAATGATTTCCATGGCCACTTATCAAGTATTCTCACATACCCCTCGCTCTTTCTCTTCTTTCTCCTATAGGGCAGTTCAGCTTCCCTGCCCTCTTCTATTATCTTACGTTTTGAGAGAAAAAAGGATTTACTTATTTTAGGTGGGGGTTTTGGTTCAATCTCAGGTGTCCTTCTCTCTTTTGTTTTAGGGCTTTTATTTGCCTTCCCAAATGTTACCCTCATCCTCTTTGCACTAACGTTATCCTCAAATTTTCTTTCCCCTAATTTACTCTTTCTATTTGCGCCCTTATCCTTATGTGCATTGATTTTTACATTCTTTTTCTTTTCACATGTTTTGGGAATTGGGTCTACTTTAGCCTCTACTATCTCTTGAGGAATAAGGATTGATGGATTGTAGGGAGCAGGGGAAACATGTGGTGTTTCCTTCTCTACCTCTTCGACTACCTCACTAGGGAGGATTATCGGTGATGCTTCTTCGATCTCCACTCTTTCCTCGCTGAAACACTCAACATCATTACCGTCCTCACTAGGCCTCTCAATCTCGCTTTCATTAACGTTTGCTACGACGTCTACTTGTCTCTCGTAAGAGGGTTCTATGGTTGTTTTGGTGAACTGGGTGATCAGTGTCTCCAGCGACTCTTGGGAAGTCGCTGTTGAGGCAACCATGGCGTCGAGCAGCCTTTGGGTTTTGAGACTGTTTTGTCTAATCTGTTCATTTATAAGCTCGTGTTCCCTCATTATTTCTCTAAGTCGGCGCTCTTGACTAGCCTTAGCCGACTTTTCCATAAATTCATTATATGCTGCTAATAGGCTAGGACTGACAAATTCTTGAGGGTTTGAATATGGAGGATAGTAACTGTACTGAGAGTTAAGGTATTGTCCCTCGGAGTATAGGGACGGCTGAGGCTGGTAGTTATATGGGCAATTTTGATTAGGGTAGTTGAAATTTTGAGGATAGTCATTATAAAAAGGGTTTGAGTTGTACATTTAAGCTCAAAGGACTATCCTAGAATTGTTTATTATATTTTTTTTTTTTTTTTTTTTTTTTCGATTTTTAAATTTAAAATGCCTTAGTCTCTACGGTGTAACGACGGAGTTAAGATATCGACTAAATTGGTCCCCGGCAACGGCGCCAAAAACTTGATCGACGATTTGTGTATCAATAGATTTGATTGACCGCAAGTGCACAGTCTCGTCGTGTAGTTTTAAAAGATATCGAATCCACAGGGACCAATAATCGAACTACCGTATTTCTACCGTTACTTTGTAAATCTAAGGCTATTGAATATTTAGGGTTGTTTAGAATGTTTAGAAATCAAATTAAAATTAAGAATTGAATTAATTAAATAAAAGCGGGATATCGGTATGTAACTTAATTAACCATCGGGAATTTAATGAATTAATAGCGCGCGTGGAAAGGGTTTATTTTTCAGAAGAACTTTCTCGATTTAAAGGTCTAAACCTCACACTCTCGTTTTGTTGATAAAAACCATACAATCTAGACTAGGGGTTTTGCTGTCACTTAGGAATTCGAATAAGAAAAATAGTTTAAGTGCGCGCGCTAAATCATCATTAAACTCCCTTCGGAGAATTAGTTCACATACCGATATCTGGGAGATTTAGCTAGACATAATTAAGAAATTAAATAAACAAAAACAGTAAATTAAATTAAACATAAATAAATAATTAAATAAAAACATTAAATAAAAACCTGGAGAGAATTGCTGAATAAACTTGCTTGAATTAAAGAAGGTAAAATTCTTGACAGGGAATTGAAAACGGAATTAAAATCGGACTTCCGATGTGGAAGAACTGGGACAGTTTACAATGCGGGGAATTCAAACTGACTGAAATAAAAGAAAATAAAGCGTAGTCGGATCAGGAATTGAGTCTTCTATTTATAGAAGAATTTTGAGATGTACGATCCTTAAAAGTAGGAAGAGATATGCTTCCTTGAAATTTATCCAATTGCCGTACGATTAGGAGGACAAAACGAATCGGATGTTTGCAAGTTCCCCACGTCACGCAAAAATTGGTTTTTGCTGGCTTGGGCTTGGTGGCGCCCGCCACCACTTCTGTGGCGCCCGCCACAAGGCTGATGGGGGCAAATGCCCCTTTCTGCTGGGCTCCTTTATTAGACAAAACTGAAAACAAAACAAATACCCGCATAAAAAGACATAAATGAATTAAAAACGTATGCAAATGCAACTAAAGTTCACCTAAACTAAGCTAAAAATACGATATGATTTCGTGTCATCAGGATGCGAATTCCATGATCAGAGCAAGTTGACTAGTCTCGTCGATCATATCCATCTCGGTTCTCATAGCTTTTGCATTATCCATCGCCCTCTCTTGTTGTCTTCTAAGAGTTGAGACTGTTACTTCTACCGGAATCATTGCGTCTGCCCCATAGACCATTTTGAACGGAGCCTCTCCTGTGGATGAGTGGGGGGTGGTGTGATATGACCATAGCACTTGGTACAGCTCGTCGGCCCATAGGTTCTTCTTGTCTTGTAGTCGCTTATTAATTCTTGTGAGTATGACCTTGTTGGCGGATTCTGCCTGACCATTCGCCTGGGAGTGTTCTACTGATATGAATTTGTTTTGGATTCCCCATTTGTCACAGAAGTTTATTGTTGACTCACTTGCGAACTGGTGCCATTGTCGGAGATGATGTATTTTGGTAGGCCGAAACGGCATATGATCCTTTTCCAATAAAACTTCTGCACCCTCTCCGAAGTGATTGTTGCAACCGGCTCGGCTTTGATCCATTTGGTGAAGTAATCAACTACTACGATTAAGAACTTGACTTGGCCGGTAGTGGGGGGAAAAGGTCCTAGTATATCGACGCCCCACATATAGAAAGGCCAAGGAGACATTACTGCCTGCAGGAGTTCACCCGGAGCATGGTGTATATGAGAGTGTCGCTGGCAGGCGTCGCAACTTTTGACGTATGTTGATGCATCCGTTTTCATGGTGGGCCAATAGTATCCTACCCTTAAGACTTTATTAGCAAGCGAGTGGGCGCCGATGTGGCTCCCACATGCTCTTGCATGAATTTCCTGAAGAATGCTGCTCGCTTCCTCCTCTCCTACACATAGTAGTAACGGGGTAGAGAACCCTCTTTTGTATAACTTTCCGTCCATCATGGTGTATTTAGAGGCGTGCTTCTTGATCTTACTTGCTTTCTCCTTGTCGGATGAGAGCATGTCGTCTCTGATATAGTGTATAAACGGAAATCTCCAATCTGACGACTCGGAAGCCGAGAGGCAATCGTCCATTTCAATGCTCGGAGTCATGATGTTCTCATGGATGACCGTTTTGTTGTGTCCGGACCTTTTGGTGCTTGCGAGTTTGGCGAATAAATCTGCTCTTGAATTTTGCTCTCTGGGAACGTACGTTAAGTCAAAATACTCAAAAGTGGATGATAAAGTTTGTACCTTACTGAGGTATTTGAGTAGCTGAGCGTCTTTGGTTTGAAACTCGGCGGACACCTGGCTTGTGATTAGTTGGGAATCGCTTTTTGCCTTTAACGATTTAACCCCCATTTCCTTTGCTAACTTCATACCTGCGAGTAATGCCTCGTACTCGGCTTGGTTGTTGCTGGCTTTGAAATCTAACCTTAAAGATTGTTCGATCAGCATTCCATCTGGCCCTTCCAGGACCATGCCTGCCCCGCTGCCCTTGAGATTAGATGAGCCGTCAACCTATAGAACCCATGTTTTCGAACTGTCCTCTGGCGGGGGAGTGCTAGATTCTAGGACAAAGTCCGCCAATATTTGGGATTTGATGCTTCCGCACGGGGAGAAGACAAGGTCAAATTCTGATAATTCCACCGACCACGCCACCATCCTTCCTGCGAGGTCGGGTTTCTGCAGTACCTGCTTTATTGGGAAATCTGTCTTGAACTTTACTCTGTGACTTTGAAAATAGGGATGGAGGCGTCTTGCGGAGACTACTACTGCCAAGGCCAACTTTTCGATTTTTTGGTATCTGGACTCGGCCCCTTGGAATACCCTGCTCACAAAGTATATAGGCTTTTCTTCGCCCCCAACCTCTTGCACCAGTGCTGAGCTGAGCGCGTAGTCGGACACGGCTAAGTACAAGAGGAGAGTATTACCCGGTATTGGCTTTGTGAGGATGGGGGGAGTCGAGAGAAGCTGCTTTAATCTCTGGAAAGAGGCTTCACACTCGTCCGTCCAACAAAATCTACCTCCTCCCTTTAGGGTTTTGAAAAAATGAAAAGCCTTTTCTCCTGATCGGGATAGGAAGCGAGAGAGGGCCGCTATTCGTCCTGTAAGTTGTTGGACTTCTTTGAAAGTTGTCGGGCTCCTCATGTCGATGATTGCCTGGCATTTATCCGGGTTCGCCTCGATTCCACGATGAGTGAGCATGAAACCCATAAACTTCCCTGCGTGCACACCAAAAGAGCATTTTGATGGATTCAAACGCATATTATACTTTCTTACCGACTCCAGAATATCCTGCAGGTCTTCCACATGGAGGATATTCTGGAGTCGGTAAGAAAGTATAATATGCGGTGTCTTAACCACCATGCGAATAGATCCATTGTGTCTACCAAATCAAGATGAGTCCTGTCGACGCACCTCATTGTGTCTGCATATTATACGATGCCCGGCATGTCTGCTGGCTGCCATGCGAATAGATCCAGGTTCTTCTTGAACAGGGTTACGATCCTTTCCTCTTCGGGTTGCTCCAGCTCGGCCCCCAAGTTGGTGACTTGATGTGGTGAGTCTCCTATCTGTATTTGTTTGAGCTCTCCAATAGGACTTACTCTCCTGTCCTCCAGATATTCCCGTGGGTCAAGTGTGATGTGTCCTATCTTGACGTCCTGAGCCAAGTTTACTCTGTCTGACTCTGCTTGCGGTTTGTTGTTTTTGGGCCTTACCTGCAGGCTGGCTTGATAGCATCGTCTGGCCCGTCTCCCCATTTTCGAGCGGATATTTCATTGACAGGTATAGAGTGGAGATGATCACCCTAGAGTGTTAATAGCAGGTATGCCAATAATGATGTTGTAAGAAGGTGACCAAGTCTTAACTACTTAATACCTGACCTTTATCATTCTGGCATTGCACCCTTCGCCGAAGGCTGTGTTTAGAGTGATGTGCCCCATCACTTCGACCTGCTTCCCAGCGAAACCCACAAGCATTCTGTTGTAAGGTTGTAGCTGCTCGGTTGTGAGTTGCATGCCTACGAACGCATCCCAGTATAGCATATCCGCGGAGCTACCCGAATCGACCAATACTCGTTTGACGTCGTAGCTGAAAATTTGGACCTGTATGACTAACGGATCGTTGTCATGTGGGGCGATACCTTCTGCGTCTGCTGGCGAGAAGGAGATGTTGGGACACTCGGGCATTGCCACTTGGCTCATCAAGGAGTTTATCTGATTTATGCTGCGGTTGTACCGCTTCTTAGCCGAGCTCGTCTCGCCTCCTCCTGAGAAACCACCTGAGATAGTATTGATAGGTACTCGCACCGCCTCCTTCTCTTTTTCCGCATCTAATTTGTCCTTCGGAGGGGATCTGGGGGAAGCAGGCGATCGGGGCGATCGTACTCGCTCCTTTGCTTTGCAGTCGGATACCTCTCCCAAGAATTTTTTTAAGTACCCTGCCTGCAGCAGCTCCTCAATTAAATCCTTCAAGCGGTAGCAGTCGTCTGTATCATGACTCTTAGCTCTGTGATAATGACAGTATGCGTTCCGGTTGGAGCCCATGACGACTGGCGGATCCCTTTTCCTGGGAATTTGGGCGAGTTTTGTTTCCATGATTTCATCGAGGACGTGCACCAAACTGGAGTTTAGCCGAGTATACTGCGGAGTGTCGGCTCGTGGTCTATCCGAGTATCTCGGTTGGGAAAGGACGTAATTACGCGCGTTCTTGTCTCTCCAGCGTCCTGAGCTTCGATCCCCATAATCCCTCTTGTCTGGATATTTCAGGTGGATGTCTCGCTGCCTTTTTTCGGCGTTACTTTCTTCGCCTTTTATGTAGCATTCGGCTCTCTTCATAACCTCTTCCATGTCCGATGCCGCTTTTTGTACTAACTACTCGTTAAATTGTCCCGCCTTCAGACCGGTCTAGAATGCCTTGATGGTTGCCTCGCTGAAACGCGCCAGGTATTCCCGGAGGCTTTCCTGGGAATGTTGCCGAATGTTAAAAAGGCTTGTGGCGGTTACTTTGATATGTTTGCTTCCTGCGAATTGAGATATCATCTTCCTGTGAAAGTCGTTATAGCCGGTAATGGAATGATCAGGCAAGTTCATGTACCATCGCAGGGCGGCCTCCTTCAGTGTTCCCGACAATAGTTTACATCGTAGCGGTTCGGCTGCTCCAATTATCGCTAATTGGGTTCCGACAGCGACGAGATGTTCCAAGGGATCTATTTTCCCGTCGAAAGACGGGAGATGGGGAGTTTGAAATTGTCTGGGACAGAGGATTCCCAGATGGTTTGCGATAACGGTTGTGATTGGCGAATCTCTTCATCATCGAGATTGTCCGCCGTTGTTCACTCTTGCTCGAGGCGGGGCATTTGAGTTTGCATCACCTCGTTTTGACGTCGTAGCTCGGCAATGGTAGCTTCGATGTCGCTAGTATGGCCATTGCTGTTGCTGTGCGTCGGACTGTCTGCGGTTGTCATTGGGGTGGCCGGGGATAATTTTTATTCCGGCCCCACGATGGGCGGCAAAATGTTCTTGGTGAGAACTTTACTCTAAGCAGAAAGAATGTTTGTTTGTCGAAAATGTGATCCTGCTTTTCTGATTCTTCCTATCTCCTTATATAGGCCCTCCATTCGCAGTTAGTGGTCCTTGGGATTATGCTGATCATGGGCGATTAGCCCCCGAAGTCCGTGCCAATCGTGGGATCATAGGGTCTTTTCCAGGTTTCATGGCAAGTAGTGGGTTTATGATTTTCAGCTTCCGTGAGCACGTGCAAAACGTGTTACCAGCCATGATCCCCACTCGGCTGAGAATACCTTGCATTTGGGCCTTGATCGTTCATTTGGGCCTGACATAGTAGTCCAACTAGAGCAGCCCGGTCCAGGAAGGACGTTTGATGAAAGATGCTTCTGGTTCTGGTAACGGTAACAGTAAAAGGTATGATGCCGGTTTTGGGAAGAAAAAAGAACAGGAGGTGAGCATGATTACTCATGGTGGGCGTAGGAGGAACTATTTTCATCAGCCGCAACAACACGTAGCTGTTATTGCATCACCCGTAAATACTGGCTATCAACAACGGCCACAGAATCAGCGGCCACTAAATCAACCACAAAAGCAACCATAGAATCATAATTACAATCGTACTCAGGGACCTCCACAACTTGAAAGCAAGTATGTTCAGCTCAAGCTACCTCTAACAGTGCGTGATCCATTGCCATATTGGTATAGGGCTGACCTCACCTGTGCTTATCATTCTGGGTCACCTGGTCACGGCATTGAGCATTAAATAGTTTGAAAAATCAAGTACAGGGGTTGGTAAGGAATGGCTCTCTGAAGTTCAAAGATACAAATCTGAATGTACAAGCAAATCCACTCCCTCCTCATGGGACTTCCAATATCAATATGGTGCAAGTGAATTCGAGCTGTTATCGTGTGTTTAATGTTCGCCAGATCAAGAAATCATTGGTTCAAATTCATGTTGATTTATGCAAGTTGTCTCTGTTCCAACACAATCATGCTCCTTGTATGACTTGCCCAAGGAACCCAAGGAGATGTTAGAAGGTGAGGGATGATCTGCAGACTTTGTTGAACAAAAGGGAATTGGTTATTACGTACAAGAGGAAAGAGAACGAAGATTCTGACGATGAGTTTAAGTTTGAGAGTAGTGATGATGACGTCTTTGTGATTACTCCGGAGTTCACTGGTTCCAGATGTATTGAGTTGACTTACAATAGTCAAGAACATGCTGTTGAGCCTTTTGTTATATGCTTGCCTGGTCCTGCACTCGGCTGAGAATACCTTGCGTTTGGGCCTTGATCGTTCATTTGGGCCTGACATAGTAGTCCAACTAGAGCAGCCCGGTCCAGGAAGGACGTTTAAGAAAGATGCTTCTGGTTCTGGTAACGGTAACAGTAAAAGGTATGGTGCCGGTTTTGGGAAGAAAAAAGAACAGGAGGTGAGCATGATTACTCATGGTGGGCGTAGGAGGAACTATTTTCATCAGCCGCAACAGCACGTAGCTGTTATTGCATCACCCGTAAATACTGGCTATCAACAACGGCCACAGAATCAGCGGCCACTAAATCAACCACATAATCCACCACAGAATCATAATTACAATCGTACTCAGAGACCTCCACAACTTGAAAGCAAGTATGTTTAGCTCAAGCTACCTCTAACAGTGCATGATCCATTGCCATATTGGTATAGGGCTGACCTCACCTGTGCTTATCATTCTGGGTCACCTAGTCACGGCATTGAGCATTAAATAGTTTGAAAAATCAAGTACAGAGGTTGGTTAGGAATGGCTCTCTGAAGTTCAAAGATACGAATCCGAATGTATAAGCCAATCCACTCCCTCCTCATGGGACTTCCAATATCAATATGGTGCAAGTGAATTCGAGCTGTTATCGTGTGTTTAATGTTCGCCAGATCAAGAAATCATTGGTTCAAATTCATGTTGATTTATGCAAGTTGTCTCTGTTCCAACACAATCATGCTCCTTGTATGACTTGCCCAAGGAACCCAAGGGGATGTTAGAAGGTGAGGGATGATCTGCAGACTTTGTTGAACAAAAGGGAATTGGTTATTACGTACAAGAGGAAAGAGAACGAAGATTCTGACGATGAGTTTAAGTTTGAGAGTAGTGATGATGACGTCTTTGTGATTACTCCGGAGTTCACTGGTTCTAGATGTATTGAGTTGACTTACAATAGTCAAGAACGTGCTGTTGAGCCTTTTGTTATATGCTTGCCTGGTCCTGCACTCGGCTGAGAATACCTTGTGGGTTTGAGTAAGATGATGAGGAGTGGCCGTGTGTTGAAGAAAAATGATCCTCCTATGAATGAACCATTATCGGTGGATAACCCTAAGGAAAATGTTGAGAATGATAAGGGTTTAAGTCTGACTAGTAAGGCTGATGTTGCTTCTGAGGTTGAGGAAGTTTTGAGATTGATCAAAAAGAGTGAGTACAAAGTGGTTGATCAGGTGATACAAACTCCTGCCAAGATTTCTATCTTGTCGCTCTTGTTGAATTCTGAGGCACACAAAGATACTTAGATGAAAGTACTAGAACATGCTTATGTGGACCAAGCTTATGTGGACCAAGCTTATTGTGGGGAATATCACTACTTGCAATAGTCTGAGGTTCAGTGATGAAGACCTCCCTGATGAAGGGAGAAGCCATAACCTTTCCCTTCATATCTTAGTGAATACTTCTTATTGATACTAGTTCTTCTTTTAACGTGATGCCAAAGACTACCCTTGATCAATTGAGTTATACAGGCGCCCCGATGAGGCGAAGTGGGATGGTTGTCAAAGCCTTTGATGGGTCAAAGAAGATGGTGATGGGAGAAATTGACCTACCTATTACCATTGGTCCGCACACTTTCCAAATCACTTTTCAGGTCATGGATGCCAATGCTGCATACAGTTGTTTGTTGGGTCGCCCTTGGATCCATGAGGCCGGTGCTGTTACTTCAACTTTACACCAAAAGTTGAAATTTGAGAAGAACAACAAAGTTAAAACTGTAGGGGGTGAACAAGCTTTATTTGTGAGTCAGTTGCCATTGTATTCGTGTATAAGTGCTGGTATTATTGATGGAACACAATTCCAAGGATTGACAATTGATGAGGAAACAAGTGCTAAGAAAGAGAGTGTCTGTATGGCTTTCTTGAAAGATGCGCAACAGGCGTACTGAATGAATCTACCACAGATTGGGGAAAACTGTTAGAGTTGACAGACAACAAGGATAGGAAAGGTCTGGGTTTTGTCCCAAATGGTAAGATCTCTAAATCTGATAATGTCGTTAAGCCTCTTGGTGATATATTTAAGAGTGTTGGTTTCATCCATCCAACTGTTTCAGATATCAATGCTGTGGATGAAGATAAGCCTGAGGAAGTTGTTGGCTCTGTGGTGCGTGGAGGGATCTGCCGCAATTGGAGTGTTGTGGATGTTCCTTCTGTTGTTTCTCACTCTAAGTAATGCTTTGCCGTTGTTTTTTTTAAATCTTTCATTCTGCCCAAGATGAAAGTATGCATGTTTTTAGGGCCGAAGTTTTAGTATTATATTCCTATCGCTATGCCCAAGGCGAAGGTAGAATAAATGTCGGGCTTTGTTTTATGTAAAGTCATCAATAATAAAAGTTATTTTGTTTCCACTTTATTGTGCATTTATATTTTTCTTGCTTTTACCTTTTTCTAGAATATTGTAACACAAAAAACATAAAAATAATATCTCTTTTAAAAAAAAAACAGCATAATGCTTATTTCTTTCACGTTTTTCTAAAATCAAGCATAAATCATACTTGCAAATTAATTGTTAATAAACCCGTTGAACACAATGAACCTATGCCCTCTCCCAACTTTAAATTCCATGTGTTTGAAGCTGAAGAGGAGGATGAGGACGATATTCCTGATGAGATTACCCGGTTGCTTGAACATGAAGAAAGAGCCATTCAGCCTCATGAAGAGCCTATTGAAGTGGTTAATCTGGGTACTGAGGAAGACAAGAAACAGGTCAAGGTTAGTGCTTTGTTGGATGCCAGTGTCAAAGAAAGATTCATAGAGCTTCTAAGAGAATATATGGAGGTGTTTGCTTAGTCGTATCAAGATATGCCCGGGTTGGATACCCATATTGTGGAACATCACTTGCCGTTGAAGCCTGAATGTCCGCGAGTCAAGCAAAAGTTGAGAAGAACGCATCCTGATATGGCAGTTAAGATTAAGGAGGATGTTCAAAAGCAGATTGATGCAGGTTTCTTGGTTACATCTGAATACCCTCTATGGTTGGCTAATATAGTACATATTCCAAAAAAGGATGGTAAAGTCAGAATGTGTGTTGATTATAGAGATCTAAATAAAGCCAGTCCAAAGGATGATTTTCCTTTACCTCACATTAACATGTTGGTTGATAATACTGCAAAGTTCAAAGTCTTCTCCTTTATGGATGGTTTCTCAGAATACAATCAGATACGCATAGCTCCGGAAGATAGAGAAAAGACTTCCTTCTTTACACCATGGCGAACATTCTGTTACAAAGTTATGCCGTTTGGTCTAAAGAATGCTGGTGCTACATACCAAAGAGCGATGACTACTTTGTTTCATGACATGATGCACAATGAGATTGAGGTCTATGTTGATGATATGATTGCCAAGTCTAATACTGAAGAAGAAAATGTTGATCATCTTTTGAAGTTGTTCAAATGGTTGAAGAAATACAAGCTTCGTTTGAATCCTAACAAGTGTACTTTCGGTGTTCGATCCGGAAAACTCTTTGGGTTTGTGGTTAGTAGAAAGGTATTTAAGTGGATCCTAACAAAGTGAAAGCCATTCGAGAGATGCCTGCACCAAGAACTGAAAAGCAAGTAAGAGGGTTCCTTGGTCGTTTGAACTACATTTCCAGATTTATTTCTCACATGACTGTTGTTGGTGTAAGCCTTAGAGGCGAATACTTTTAGTACTTGTATCGAACCATTTATTAATAATATATATGAAGTTTCATTTATTAATAATATAAGGTATTACTTTCGTTGTATTTGTAAGAGTCCAAATAAATGAAATCCCTAGAATAAATAGTCTGTTTAATATTAAGTGTGACTTAATCATGAGACTAAATTAAACATAAGGACATTATTCTTAAAGTATCCATAGTCGAGCTTTAAGGTGAAATGGGATAACCTTAAAGCATAAAGACTATTATGAAGACAGACTGATGATCGCATCTCATGGTCATAGGATAAGGAGTTATCAAGTCTTGACATAAGTATATAAAATATTAGGAGTAATATTTATACTGGATTGACCTGCTATGAGAGTACTACATGAAAAGTTATGCAAAGTGTCATAAGTTACTCTCATGGTGATAATGGTGTAAACTGCCCTTAGACCTGAAACCACTTTGTACCCTAGATATGGAGTTAATTACTTTGTTGCTGATCTAACGTTGTCCGTAACTGGATGACCATACAGACAGTTGATGGGTACTTCACAAAGCATGCTGAGGGGCAGTAGTGTCCTATATGGAATTTGCCAATCCTGCATAACAGGATAAATGTCATGGGCCCAATATTGAACTAGACAAAGATGACACTAAGTATGCTTTGTGTTCAATATAGACATAAAGGACAAAAGGGTTATTATACACGCATATATTATCACTAAGGTTATGTTTTGATCACATGTTAATTTCTCATAACTTGGGTAGCAATGATGTGTTGCTAGATACCGCTCATTGTTTATTATATTAAATAGGAGATTTAATATAATTGCCAACATTATGGAAACCTACAGGGTTTAGGAAAAAAGGACAGTCTAATATTGAGATAATAAAAGGAATACCGTAAGGTACGGTGAATGTACAAAGTGATAAGGGTATCACGGTAATTAAACGAGCTGGTACACCATAGTGTATGGTGGGAGGGCGCGCACATGAGTGTACACACTCATGAGGTAGCGCGCACCCTAGTCTTGTTTCTTAATAGGCTTTGCCCAAGATAAGAGTTTGTCTTGGTGCACAAGACAAGAAGTATCTATAAATAGAGGCCTCTTGTCAAAGCTCTATACACAGAAAATAAGCACTAGAATATTTTAGAGTTGGAAACTCTAAAATACTTCCTCTCTCAATATTCTTGCAACCTTCATACTAAGGAGCTTGCACTCTTTTGGAGGTTACTGTTCGTGTGGACTAGCTAGAGGCGTCGGTGATCTTCATCAACGCTCGTGATCTCTAACTCGTTCGTGGTTCAAAGGGTTCTACGCTTCAAGAGGTAACAACCCTAAAACACATATCATGCTCATTTGTAAGGATTGACTTAAGGAAAATTTTTGAATTTCCGCTGCTTTACTTTGTCAATTTTCCTTCAGTGGTATCAGAGCCACTTACGAAACCATGATTAAGATGTTTGTTTATATCATGTTTTAATTCGATTAAAACTTTAAATAAGATAAAATTGTGGAATTAAATTTTAATTGATCAAGACTTGTATATGATACAAGTGAACATGATGCAAATAGAGTATATTTGATATACTAGATTTCATCCGTTTAATTGACGTAGTCGTTATTGGTATTGAACGATCCATTGTTTCGGAACCTACACTTGTATGGTGAAACATTAATATGGTGATGAATCAAACCGATTTTCGTGCATGGTGATATTTGACGGCATGAAGTTGTTGCATTAGGGTTCAAAGACAACACAATGGTTGTGTTATGCAGAAAAATTGCTTCAGAGTTCGCCGAAATCGTGACACCATTTTAGAAATCGTGACACGATTTTCTGGACAGAAAGGTTCTGTTTTCAGACTGACAAAATTGTGGCATGATTTGGGAAATCGTGGCACGATTTGGTCACAGTAAGTACGAACGCAGATTCTGAAAATTTTTCTGGTGCTGGTGCTGTCAAAATCGTGGCACGATTTTGGAAATAGTGGGACGATTTTGGCTGATATGTGAAATCGTGACACGATTTGAGAAATAGTGGCACGATTTTGCCTGATGTGCACAACATGAGCAGTTTCGTAAATTTAATTTTACGTAATTCAACTTGAACCAATGATGATAATAAAGTGTGTTTGTTATTATTGTTTTATAGTGACTGGTTATGGCCTTAGTGTTCTCTTTTTGTTTTAATTTGGGATTTTAAAATATGGCCTGCGTGTCGTGCCTTTCTCTAAATCTCTCAATGTAACTTCTCTTCTCATCTTACTCCCTCGTATGTAAAACAAGTTTCTTTAATGAAATATTATAATAGAATTGCATAGGAACAAAGGAGGACAACCTTGAAGATCAAGCTTGGAGAAGTAGATCATCGTTAGGCTAGTTTAAGGTTCTCTCATTGGCTTGAGAGAACAAGTGCACTAGGAGGCCATAACTAATTCACTTGTTTATTATTGTTGAATGTATGTTGATGCATGAGAGAGCGTTATGTATGTTAAACAAGCCGGTGAGATCACATTAAATAAAAACCCCTCAAGAGACACATAAGAGACTAATAAAGAAGATGTAGTTTTCGCCCACGCGAGGTGCATTTTCTTTACTAAGTAAAATATGTGAATATTAAGTTTATGCTTTCCAAGTTTTAGAACTCATCAAGACTAGTATCGAACAATGTAGGTTTCGCCCACGCGAAGGTACTTGTTTTACATTAGTAAGGTGCGATGGGATAATTGTAATATCCAACTTCTAAAACTTGGGTCAAACTTAACTAAACAAATATGATGAGATTATATGAGTTTAGAAGCAAGCGTTGGGAATAATTCATATAATGAATTAGAATAAGGAGTTATTCACCCAACGGAGATATTCGAGAGTTGCATGAGATACAATTGGAAGGAGTTCCTACCTAAATAACTAAGTTTTGTGTAATCCGCCTACGCGGACTTAAGACAAGGTGAAATATGGATCTCGATCCACTAGAAAATCTTCCAACGGGATTTTCCGAATCAAATGATGAGGGTCATTTGTTTTGAGTAAAATAGTGGAAACCTTTTAATAAAAGTCCTTATTAGAAGATTTAATTATAATACAAATATCTTACATATCTTTGAAATTAAATACAATACATATAAGGTTGTCCTTATGAAGGACAAGGATTTCAGAAAATTGTTTCTGAATTGGAACACAAATGAGAATTGTTCTCAAATGCAAGAAGAACTATAAGATCTTGAACTATACTCTAAAATAACCTACTATAACTAGTTTGAAAAAGGTACTTGGTAGAAGTATCAAGTTGATATCTAGATGTAGTATACATCATACTTTTAAAAGAATAAATGATGTGATCATTTAAACTCAAGCAAGATCTTTTTGAAAAAACTTCAAAGTATGATAGAATTTTCAATAGATCAAGGAGTTGGTTAAAGGTTCAATCTAACAAATTATAATGGATAGATATAGACAAATTTTAAATTTCTATATCTAGCGGAAATTGTTGAATTGAATGAGCATAAATTTTCACTATCAAAGAGTTGAGATATTGTAGTACCCGGCGCAAAAAATATACAGATATGCAATGATGAAGTGCAATGCACAAATGTAAATAATGAAGCCGCCACCATATTTTATTTATCCCGTGAGGGGAAAGGAAAATAATGATAAAACCTTAAAGATCGGGTTCGGGAGTTGGTTACATGAGGGGAAGACGTTAACACCCCCTCATATCCGTTGTACTCAACGGGAACTGTTGTACCCCAATTTTGGACCTAAAACCATTGTTCTCCTTTTCGTTATAAAATGTCAAAAAATATTCATCGCATAATGATATGTTATCACGTCCGTCTTTTTTTCGTCGTTTTGTTAATGTTCGTTTTTTATCACTTTTTTGTGGTCGTACTTTTATTTCTAATCATTTATCATCATTATTCTCTACGTTGCTATTCTTATCATTTATATCATTATTATTATTATTTATTACAAATCCTTTTTCAAAAAGAGAGAGAGCTTTGCATTAGTTGTTTATTTATCCATTTCTTTAATTACTATCATAAATCTAAATTTTTTTTTTATAAAATATATTTATAATCCAAAAAAACCAAAAAAAGATGATTTTATTTTACCTTCTCCTCTTTTTGTTTTTTTTTTTTTTGTCATATTTTATCTTTTGTTATTATTATTAATTACTACTATTATTATTTTTCAAAAAAATCCAAAAAATACATAGCCTTTTATTCTCTCTTTCTTTTTTTCGGTTTTTGTTGTTTTTTCTTTGCTTCTATCTCAACTGAAATTAAAAATACAGAATATCACAAATTTGAAAAAATTGGTATCCTATGCTTTTTTCTGAAATAACACAGCACATAATAGTGACCCTCCTTTTGTCTTTTTTCTCATTTGATTACCAATTTTCAAACCAAACACTGAAACAACTAAAGCTTTTCTGCAATTTTCTTCATCTAACTCAAACCCTAAAATTCTAACCATATAACATAACATAATTCACAGAACAGGGGGGGCGGATTGGGGAACAGAAACAAAACCTTAGAAAAAACATAGAAACAAAACATCAGTTCAAAAATCTTACAAACCCTAGCCTCCATTTTCCATCATCAACGATCAAATCAAAATCAAAAAACCTTCAAACCTTCAAAAAACCTTAGACTCTACAAAAAAACACACAAACTCTTTACAAATTTTCAAACTCACACAAACTAATACAAACCCATAAACCCAAACAGAAACACATAAACCTTCAAACTTTCAACAGACCATCATTTTCTACCTTCAATCATAAACCGAAAAAGAACAGTAACAAAAATCAAAAACAGGAACCAAAAAACAATAGAAACAGTGCGAAAAAAAACGAACAGAAACAGAAACAAAAGGAAGCATAGAGGAGCAGGGAATCAAATCGGAGAAGGAAGGAGCAGTAGCCGCCGCCGTTAGCCGCGCGTAACGTCTCGCCGGAGCTTTTTTTTTGCGCTGTATGTTTTCTTCCTCTTTTCGTTACTCACATACTGCATCTTCATCCATTATTTGCAAATCGCTGTAGGTTAGGGTTCCGAAATTACAAAACCCCGATCCGGCCGTTTGGTGAGGATTTAGAAAATTTAAGGTTTAGATTTGTGTTTAGAAGGGTTTTTTAGGTGGGGTTAGTGTTGAAGATTTTCTGTTTTGGTGAGTTTCCGGCGGCGGCGCCGCCACCTTGTTGGCCGGCCGCCGCGCCGGAATATGGGTTCTAGGCGGAGTATCGCCGGAAGTGATGAAGTTCATCATGAAAACAAGAACCCTAGCAAAGCTTTTGAGAGAATAAGAGAGAGAGGGGGCGGTAGAAGAGAAAGAAAAATGAAAAAATGAATGTGTTTTGTGAAGAAAACATGTTTATACTCCCTCCTAATCCCATGCCTGTGCGCGCACCATAGGCAGCGTGCACCTCCCCCCAATGGTCGCTGATCTCTGATCAGGCAACTTATGCTCCCTCTGTTCCAGTGCGCGCGCACGCGCGCAGCTTACCATACTCCCTCGCGCTTATCAGCCTCTGATCCATGATCAGATGGCTTAGTTTGACTCCTTTGGTTTGGGTTTAGGATTAACCCTTTGGACCTATGGTTTTGATGTATGCACTCCCCATCTTGCTATTTGCACCATCTTTTTTAATTTAGTTTTTTTTTTACTATTATGAAGAATAAAAAAAAATTTGTTTATTTGGTGTGACTTTATTTTTATTATTTATTTAGAAGAATGCAAAAAAAATATGAAAATAACAAAAATGCCAAAAAATTGAAATATGCTATGTTTGTTTTTTTTCTATAGTTGATAACATGATTATGTCTCCATTTAATTTCTTTTTAAAACCATATAACATGCTTTTCATTAAAATTTTCATGCATTTTAAATCTTACTTTTTTGCATCTACATCATATTATGCATTTTTAGTCACATAACCTTTTTTTTTTTACAAAATTTCTACATCACATTTTTTATATCACATGTTCATTACACATTTTATTACATGCATACTTGCATTTGCAACATTACATTTTTACTACATCATAATCTACTTTTTTTTGCATTTTTACATGACATTTACACAAATTTTTGCACTACACTACAGTTTTACACTACAATTTCACATTACAATTTTACTTCACATTTCTTCATGCATACATGCATTGCATTTAGATTAGGACAATGTATCATTTTTAAAAAATGCATGTTAGAGACAATATTTTATTTTTATAAAATCATTGAGCTCTAATAATTGGCATTAATAGTGAAGGACCATTTTTGGCCTAAATTCATTCTTTTCATAAAAATAAAAAAGGCTTTTCTTTTGATAAATAAAATTGTATGTTACTTGTGTGCCTAGGTTAAAATTATTTATTGTTGTGAGTGGCCTCCAAAAATGCATTATTATGTCTTTGCCTCCGACACATTTCTGTCACACACTTCACCTTTAAGTAGAATATAATATATTGCTACGATTTCTCTTCTTAATTGTTTGTGTACATATTCATTGCCATATTTATTTTTCGCATTTGCATTTTATTTTATGCATTGCTATTTATTTATTTATTATTATTATTATTTATTCATTCTAATTCGATATGGTTGTAAATTAATTATTCAATTTGGTTGTAATAGCGTAGGACTTTATTTATCGCTTTTATTGTTTTTTTAGTTCACACAACACACACAAATGCCAAAACAAATTCATTTCCAAAGGAGAGGACTCGTAGTTAAAATTTCAAATTAATTACGAGACTTTTTTCGAAACAAAAAACCTTTTTGAAAACAAACATGCGATCCTTTTACAAAACAAACGCAAGCTCACCTTATAATCATCCTTAACAGTATACTATCTACAATTTATCTTCATTACAACATCTTTTTTGCAAACACACAAAAAACGAGCACACTTTCATTTTCAAACATTTAACTTCTTTTTTTTACATAACAATACCTATACTTTCTTACTATTTCTTTTCTTTACAACAATTTCTTTACAACATCTTTTCTTACAATCTCTCTCTCTCAACAACTACGATTCTCTCAAAAAAAAAAAAATTCTTTTTACAAACAAAAAATATTTACACTTCTTTTCTTTTATTTACTTTATGAAATAAAATTTTCTTAATTTCTTCCACTTTCTTTTTTTCCTCTATACAATTTCTCCCTCCATTCTTAAAAGCATGTATCAAAAAGCACAAAAACATATAAGAGGTTACCATGGAGTACCATGGGCGCTTGAGGTGCTAATACCTTCCTCAAGTGCAACTAACCCCCGTACCTTAGAATCTCAATTTAAAAGGTTTTCAATTTTTCCCCTCCTTTGGAAATGAAAAATAAAACTGTAGTGGGGTATGTCTCAAAAATCCCGCAACAGAAAAATGGCGACTTCACTGGGGACTCTCTCCTTAAGAGGGTTGAACCTAACTTATGTGTTTATATGTGCTTATTTATTTACATGCTTTATATACATTGTGGGGGGGTTCTTGAGTTGAGACAAGCTTGACCCGAGCTTGAGTGCACACATAGGATAGAAAATGTGGTGTAATCATAGTGACATGTTTGGAGTCAATTCATTTCATGATGCACATGTGATACGACTACGCTCAAGTGGAGGGTTTACGAGAATAGGAGTTGTTGATACGAGTCAATTGTATTGCCAATAACTATTTCCGGAAATCCCGAGAAGCTTGGGGACCTTTTAGTCACATTTAACCCATCTTAGCCCTTTTAGGATGTAGTGCGATGGCTAGAGTATGACGGAATTTTTTTTTCCTGACTTTAGTTGTTCCGCGATACTACGCTCAGACGAGACTTTCTTGTTGGATATTTATCGGACCACGAGTCAATTGTGGGTACGATAATCTCCAATGAGGAGTTGATAACTTTGGGAACCTTGTAGCACCCGTGATACAGGTACAAAGTAAACCAATAGTTCATACCTTTTGGGCGGGTTTTACCCTTTGACTCCAACATCATGACACCTAAACCACCCATGTTTGCTTATGTTTGTGGTTGTTGCATATTCATATCATATCATCCATACATCCATGCATACATGATACCTTTTTTTTCCATATTCAAAGGATTTAAAAATAATGGAAATGTAAACATCACAGTTATGGACTCAAAGAGGAAGCTTACCAAGAAGTTCAGTTTCAGAACTCCAGATTTGAGGAAGTTGAGGCATCTCGCGACTTTTGTACCAAATGATGTCCACTTTGAACGTCATTATGGAAAGCTTATGGATGTTCTCAATGGTAGGGTGGACCCAGGGTTACTCAGTACCCTTCTGCAATTTTATGATCCTGTGTACCACTGTTTCACTTTCAAAGATTACCAACTTGTTCCAACTTTGGAAGAATATGCTCATTGGATAGGAATACCAGTCAAAGACAAAGTACCATTTTATGGATTGGATGGAGAGCTTGAAGTGTCAACTATCGCGTCTGGTTTACACTTGAAGGAGCCCGAAGTGGTACATAACATGGCTCTGAAGAACGGGCGTTCGGGTTTAGCTTCAACTTTCTTGATAGAAAAAGCTTTTGAGTTTCTTGAGAAGAAAAATTTTGATGCTTTTGAGGTCATTCTAGTTGTGCTTATCTATGGGCTGTTGCTATTTCCCAGCACTGATTACTTTGTGGATGCTGATGCTATCCGGATCTTTTTGATTGGGAACCCTGTCCCAACCTTGCTTGCTGATACTTACCATTCAATTCACCACAGGTTTTCAAAAGGGGGACGGATCAACTGTTGTGCCCCATTACTTCAAATGTGGTATTGCTCACACCTACCTAAATCTAATGACTTCGGAAACTATCCAAGCCATACCCTTTGGTCCAAACGAATCATGGCCATCACTCATTCAGACATAACCTGGTATAACTCTGATTATTTCAATGGAACTATCATCGACAACTGTGGGGATTTTCCTAATGTACCCCTCATTGGTACACAAGGAGGAATCACTTATAACCCTACTCTTGCCAGGCGTCAGTTTGGTTTTACTATGAGAAAATGTCCTAATACTCTCTTATTGGACGGAGTTTTTTACATCAATGGGAAAGACAGTCTCATCACAAGGGCAAGGTTTGCGGGTGCTTGGGAAAAGATTAACAGAAAAACAAAGAGTGAATTAGGGAAACAACACTGTGTAGCTTTGAAAGAGTATACTGATTGGGTCATCGCCAGAGCTGCCAAACTTGTGTTACCATATGCTCTCTCTACACCTTCATATTCTACATCTCTGTCTCCTGTGGCCCTAGTTGCGCCAGAACAGCAACCAACTGAAGCAAATGATGAGGAGATTTCTTGGGAAGAGAAGTTTTATGTGTCAGAACTTGAGAAAGAAAAATTGAAGAAAGAATTAGATGAGAAATGTCGTGTTCTTGAGCTTGAGAAGAAAAAGATGGAAGAGTCAAAGAAAGGAAAAAGCCAAGAGATTGATCCTTTGGATGTGTGGCTGTATGGAGGTAGGAATCCAGGTCAAGAAATGAAAAGGCAAAGAAAGAACAAGAAGTGAAAACTGCACAAGGAAGGGACTAGTGTGTTTTATTTACTATGTATTTGTCTAATGCCTGTAATGTTAATTTGTTTGTAACTTTTAACAATTCGATGTAATTTTTCTTTATTTCTTTTTTTGTACGTGTCTTTGTTGTTTTATGTGCTCAAACAGTTGTATTTCCTTTTATTTATTAATGAATCAAGGTCCCTGTCATAATTACATTTCTCTCATTGCTTTTTAAAGATCCTTTGAATAAAAAAAACACACATAACAAAGAAAATTTTATACACATGGCATATCATGCATCATTTGCATTCATGATTCAGTTTTCAAGGTGTTGAGTCTCACGTTCTTAAGAGATTCTGGTCCGACGCTCTCGTCCAAAGTCAACTCGCAATTACAACATTTGGTTAGTCAAAAGAAAAGAATGGAAGCAATTGAACAAGAGAACACTCAGCTTCGTGAAGAAGTCATCACACTTCGGGCAGAATTGGAAAAGAAAAATGCCCTAATCACTTCATTAATGGTGGCACAAAATAACCACCATCTTCTTCTCGAGCAACTGTTTTTGCCTTTCCACTCCTAACACAGGCATCAGTCTCAATCACAGTTTCAATCACAGTTTTGTCAACAATCTCAACAAAGGCATCAAATTCAACAACAATCCTAATCTCAGCCTATCCAATAGGCACCAACTTTCCTTCAAGGATGTAGGCCCAGCTCTATGATACATGGTTTGATTTGCCACATCTGGTTTGTTGTTGATGTTACTTATGCTACTCTTTTATCTAGTTGAAGTCAGTGATACAAGGAAGTTTGTCCCTATGATCGCTAGGCTTTTTATTTCTTTCTTGTCAAGCATTTGTTTGCTTTTAACATTATGTCTTTTGTCAAGTACTTTTAATATAATAAACATGCATGTTTTTTGAATCCATCCATTCGTATTCACTCTTTTTTCTTGTTTTATTACTTTCAAACGTGGAGCGAGGATGATGAAAATAAATAACTAATTTTGGCTGATATATGCTTTTCAATGGTGAAAAACCTAGTTGACGATGTAAGCATTGTTTCTCTTCCCAAACAGTGAAGATATAAGGAGATAATCTGTAATCAGCCCCTTTGAGCCTGAAGTCGGTGTTTCTTTCTTTTTTCTGAACCCTTAATCATAACCTAGGGCAGGGTAGTCTTTCAATTAATTTGATGATGCATCATGATGCAAGAGAATCAATTTGTCTGGTCATACCAAATTAGAGGTTTAGTCACAATGCTTTCCTCAGATAAAGGAAGCTGTCAAGAGATGAGACTCACAACAATTTATACGACAGTCACAATATTCATCTTACAAAGGTTATACAAAAAAAAATAGAGTGATTACAAAAAAGAGAGAAATCAAAAAAGAATTCAAAAAGGAGCCCGAAAAAAAAAAGAGGGGCACTGTGATGGACCACAAATCCAAAGTTCGAAAAGAACAAGTCCATACAAAATAAAGAGTGATTCAAAAATAAGAACAACTTCCTAAACAAAAAGTGACTGTCACTTCAAGAAATCTCATCAATGTCCATTCAACAAAAAGAATATCAATAAAGCTTCGACCAAAGTGTCAACCTCAAACATCATTGCAAAAAAATTTTCTCTTGTCGACTGAGTGCATCAGTTGAACTAATTGAACTTAGGATTGAAGAACATCAAGAAGAATGGGTGGGACCAAATAAATTTTGAGCCTAACAATCTTTCTTTTGAAAACCGTGAGCCCAGCCACATTATAACATACAAAAGACCTAATTGAAGCTAGGTTCACTGTGAAAGCATATATTCGGCAAATTTATTGTTAAGCTGACTCATCCTGTTTGTTGAGTAATCACAAATTAACTTTGTACACACCATATGTGCTTCCATCACAAAAATATTCAATTTCAAAAACATACATATGCATTTTATCAAAAATACTTTTTAAAAGAAATAATTTTACTTGCAAAATAATACTTGACATCAAAGAAATTTGAGCTATAGTCTGATCAGGGGCAAAGCTGACTTGAGACGCCCCTAGTCAGGGGCAAGTTACATATGAATTTTGCCAATCAGGGGCAAACAAGTTGAATGTTCTACTAATCAAGGTTCAAGCACTTGGGGCATACTGTGTTAAGATCATATATTCCTGAAAAGCTACACTGGATGTAAAAGTTCAACCAGTCACGCTCTTCGAGCGATTCTGTCAAAGATCTTTAGACTGAAGTAAGGATCCAGAGCAAGGGGCAAGTCGTCTTCGTTCTCTCAGATGTTCATCAACAACAAACATGTTTTCCCTAAGAGAATGTAAACAATCTTCTTCCTAGAAAAGGGTACATCCCCAATGAAAGTTGACAAATTTGTTTTGAGTGCAGTCAAGTTTCAATATACAGATCGTTTCTGCTAAAACGGTCAATTCCCCAGAGAAGTTGTTCCTTCCCCAAGAAGAGTTCTCTTACTTTATCTACAGTGACATTTACACTTTGTGGAGATATCCTGCACAGTGATGCGACGTTGGCTTGTGTTTCCGGTTTGGTCACTTTGTCTGTCCGTCAAAAGATGTTCCACACACATACATACATACATACATACATAGCATTTACATGTCATATACTTTTACATCATTCATACACTATTACATCATATGCAAATTTCTATTTCTTTTGTCTTGTCTGTGTTTACAAAATAGAGTCGGGATGGGCATGTTGTTCCTTCCAATTAGAGTGTTAGCTTAGGCAGATAAGTACACACATCTCTTGTTTCAAAATTTCCCCACTAGACTCCTCTCTTGTGGAAGATGGTTGTTTCAGTTTTTTCCTACAACAAAAGGAAAATTCCAGTTGAATTTATTCTTCAATTGGACACAGAGTCTTGTTTACAGTTTCCCTCCGGTTTGTTCTCGGATTGGACGTCAACCCAATTTTACAAGTGGCAGTCTCGTCGTTCGAGAAGCTTGTATTCATTTTACAAGTGGCAGTCTCGTCATCCGAGAAGCTTGTATGTCATCAGTCATGTTCACAAATGGCAATCTCGTCATCTGAGAAGCTTGTGCACATTATTACAAGTGGCAATCTCGTCATTCGTGAAGCTTGTATCCATTTTACAAGTGGCAATCTCGTCATTCGAGAAGCTTGTATCCATTTTACAAGTGGCAATCTCGTCATCCGAGAAGCTTGTACGCATTTTACAAGTGGCAATCTCGTCATCTGAGAAGCTTGTACCCTTTCAACAAGTGGCAGTCTCGTCATCCGAGAAGCTTGTACACCATTTTACAAGTGGCAATCTCGTCATCCGAGAAGCTTGTACGCATTTTACAAGTGGCAATCTCGTCATCGAGAAGCTTGTATCCATTTTACAAGTGGCAATCTCGTCATCCGAGAAGCTTGTACGCATTTTACAAGTGGCAATCTCGTCATCTGAGAAGCTTGTACCCTTTCAACAAGTGGCAGTCTCGTCATCCGAGAAGCTTGTACACCATTTTACAAGTGGTAATCTCGTCATCCGAGAAGCTTGTACGCATTTTACAAGTGGCAATCTCGTCATCTGAGAAGCTTGTACCCTTTCAACAAGTGGCAATCTCGTCATCCGAGAAGCTTGTACACATTACAAGTGGCAATCTCGTCATCTGAGAAGCTTGTACATCATCAGTTATATCCTCAACACAACAAGTGACAAGTTTTCCATACAAGAAGCTTGTGTTTTACAAATACATTTCACAGTTCCTCATGTGATTTTTATCCCCAGTGAATCCTATCAGTACATTACACAAAATATCATACAAATCTTTTTCTCTACAAATACATACACTTATACAGTTCAATCAAATTGAATCATTTTTTCGAAGTACTCGTCAAAGTTACTTTTCTTTCAGAGAATCATGTTACTAGTGGGTGACATGTAGAGATTGTCTTTTATCTGCATTCCGTCTATTTGCAAGGCGGTGGACAATTCTCTTATTCTCTATAAACATTGTCTTTTATCTGCAAGCTGTCTCTTTGTAAGGCGGTGGACAATGTTCTTATTCTTTATGGAGTTCGTCTTTTATCTGCAAGCTGTCTCTTCGTAAGGCGGTGGACGATGCTCTTGTTCTCAGTAAACGTTGTCTTTTATCTGCAAGCCGTCACTTTGCAAGGCGGTGGACAATGTTCCTGTTTTTCTTGTAGAAATTGTCTTTTATCTGTAATCCGTCCTTGTCAGGCGGTGGACAATTCTCTTATTCTCTATAAACGTTGTCTTTTATCTGCAATCTGTCTCTTTGTAAGACGGTAGACAATGTTCTTCTCACATTACTGTCAATCACAAAATAATAAGTAATATTCTCCCCAACACTTTACTATGTTCCCCAGTGGAGTTCGTTCTTCCAATGGACTTGGGGCACATCTTGTTTTTTCCCAGTCAAGCCATGTTACGTTCTTCCCCTATGAAGTCCTAAATATGTTTCCTTCCTTTGTCTATCTTTTATAACATTCGTATAAAATTAAAAAATTTCATCATCTGCATTTCATGCATTCATATTCGCATCATAAGCATTGTTGAAGGATTTTAGGTCCAAAAATGGTGCACGTTTTATATTTAAGTCTCTTCAATCCCGTCTAGACAAAGATTTCAATCTTCATCTCTCCGGGTGAAGAAACTTAAATAGGGGCAGCTGTTGTACCCCAATTTTGGACCTAAAATCCATTGTTCTCCTTTTCGTTATAAAATGTCAAAAAATATTCATCGCATAATGATATGTTATCACGTCCGTCCTTTTTTCGTCGTTTTGTTAATGTTCGTTTTTTATCACTTTTTTGTGGTCGTACTTTTATATCTAATCATTTATCATCATTATTCTCTACATTGCTATTCTTATCATTTATATCATTATTATTATTATTTATTACAAATCCTTTTTCAAAAAGAGAGAGAGCTTTGCATTAGTTGTTTATTTATCCATTTCTTTAATTACTATCATAAATCTAAATTTTTATTTTATAAAATATATTTATAATCCAAAAAAACCAAAAAAAGATGATTTTATTTTACCTTCTCCTCTTTTTGTTTTTTTCTTTTTTTGTCATATTTTATCTTTTGTTATTATTATTAATTACTACTATTATTATTTTTCAAAAAAATCCAAAAAATACATAGCCTTTTATTCTCTCTTTCTTTTTTTCGGTTTTTGTTGTTTTTTCTTTGCTTCTATCTCAACTGAAATTAAAAATACAGAATATCACAAATTTGAAAAAATTGGTATCCTATGCTTTTTTCTGAAATAACACAGCACATAATAGTGACCCTCCTTTTGTCTTTTTTCTCATTTGATTACCAATTTTCAAACCAAACACTGAAACAACTAAAGCTTTTCTGCAATTTTCTTCATCTAACTCAAACCCTAAAATTCTAACCATATAACATAACATAATTCACAGAACAGGGGGGGCGGATTGGGGAACAGAAACAAAACCTTAGAAAAAACATAGAAACAAAACATCAGTTCAAAAATCTTACAAACCCTAGCCTCCATTTTCCATCATCAACGATCAAATCAAAATCAAAAAACCTTCAAACCTTCAAAAAACCTTAGACTCTACAAAAAAACACACAAACTCTTTACAAATTTTCAAACTCACACAAACTAATACAAACCCATAAACCCAAACAGAAACACATAAACCTTCAAACTTTCAACAGACCATCATTTTCTACCTTCAATCATAAACCGAAAAAGAACAGTAACAAAAATAAAAAACAGGAACCAAAAAACAACAGAAACAGAGCGAAAAAAAACGAACAAAAACAGAAACAAAAGGAAGCATAGAGGAGCAGGGAATCAAATCGGAGAAGGAAGGAGCAGTAGCCGCCGCCGTTAGCCGCGCGTAACGTCTCGCCGGAGCTTTTTTTTTGCGCTGTATGTTTTCTTCCTCTTTTCGTTACTCACATACTGCATCTTCATCCATTATTTGCAAATCTTTGTTTGTTTGAGTTTTTAGGTTAGGGTTCCGAAATTACAAAACCCCGATCCGGCCGTTTGGTGAGGATTTAGAAAATTTAAGGTTTAGATTTGTGTTTAGAAGGGTTTTTTAGGTGGGGTTAGTGTTGAAGATTTTCTGTTTTGGTGAGTTTCCGGCGGCGGCGCCGCCACCTTGTTGGCCGGCCGCCGCGCCGGAATATGGGTTCTAGGCGGAGTACCGCCGGAAGTGATGAAGTTCATCATGAAAACAAGAACCCTAGCAGAGCTTTTGAGAGAATAAGAGAGAGAGGGGGCGGTAGAAGAGAAAGAAAAATGAAAAAATGAATGTGTTTTGTGAAGAAAACATGTTTATACTCCCTCCTAATCCCATGCCTGTGCGCGCACCATAGGCAGCGTGCACCTCCCCCCAATGGTCGCTGATCTCTGATCAGGCGACTTATGCTCCCTCTGTTCCAGTGCGCGCGCACGGGCGCAGCTTACCATACTCCCTCGCGCTTATCAGCGTCTGATCCATGATCAGATGGCTTAGTTTGACTCCTTTGGTTTGGGTTTAGGATTAACCCTTTGGACCTATGCTTTTGATGTATGCACTCCCCATCTTGCTATTTGCACCATCTTTTTTAATTTAGTTTTTTTTTTACTATTATGAAGAATAAAAAAAAAATTGTTTATTTGGTGTGACTTTATTTTTATTATTTATTTAGAAAAATGCAAAAAAAATATGAAAATAACAAAAATGCCAAAAAATTGAAATATGCTATGTTTGTTTTTTTTCTATAGTTGATAACATGATTATGTCTCCATTTAATTTCTTTTTAAAAACATATAACATGCTTTTCATTAAAATTTTCATGCATTTTAAATCTTACTTTTTTGCATCTACATCATATTATGCATTTTTAGTCACATAACCTTTTTTTTTTTACAAAATTTCTACATCACATTTTTTATATCACATGTTCATTACACATTTTATTACATGCATACTTGCATTTGCAACATTACATTTTTACTACATCATAATCTACTTTTTTTTGCATTTTTACATGACATTTACACAAATTTTTGCACTACACTATAGTTTTACACTACAATTTCACATTACAATTTTACTTCACATTTCTTCATGCATACATGCATTGCATTTAGATTAGGACAATGTATCATTTTTAAAAAATGCATGTTAGAGACAATATTTTATTTTTATAAAATCATTGAGCTCTAATAATTGGCATTAATAGTGAAGGACCATTTTTGGCCTAAATTCATTCTTTTCATAAAAATAAAAAAGGCTTTTCTTTTGATAAATAAAATTGTATGTTACTTGTGTGCCTAGGTTAAAATTATTTATTGTTGTGAGTGGCCTCCAAAAATGCATTATTATGTCTTTGCCTCCGACACATTTCTTTCACACACTTCACCTTTAAGTAGAATATAATATATTGCTACGATTTCTCTTCTTAATTGTTTGTGTACATATTCATTGCCATATTTATTTTTCGCATTTGCATTTTATTTTATGCATTGCTATTTATTTATTTATTATTATTATTATTATTTATTCATTCTAATTCGATATGGTTGTAAATTAATTATTCAATTTGGTTGTAATAGCGTAGGACTTTATTTATCGCTTTTATTGTTTTTTTAGTTCACACAACACACACAAATGCCAAAACAAATTCATTTCCAAAGGAGAGGACTCGTAGTTAAAATTTCAAATTAATTACGAGACTTTTTTCGAAACAAAAAACCTTTTTGAAAACAAACATGCGATCCTTTTACAAAACAAACGCAAGCTCACCTTATAATCATCCTTAACAGTATACTATCTACAATTTATCTTCATTACAACATCTTTTTTGCAAACACACAAAAAACGAGCACACTTTCATTTTCAAACATTTAACTTCTTTTTTTTACATAACAATACCTATACTTTCTTACTATTTCTTTTCTTTACAACAATTTCTTTACAACATCTTTTCTTACAATCTCTCTCTCTCAACAACTACGATTCTCTCAAAAAAAAAAAAAATTCTTTTTACAAACAAAAAATATTTACACTTCTTTTCTTTTATTTACTTTATGAAATAAAATTTTCTTAATTTCTTCCACTTTCTTTTTTTCCTCTATACAATTTCTCCCTCCATTCTTAAAAGCATGTATCAAAAAGCACAAAAACATATAAGAGGTTACCATGGAGTACCATGGGCGCTTGAGGTGCTAATACCTTCCTCAAGTGCAACTAACCCCCGTACCTTAGAATCTCAATTTAAAAGGTTTTCAATTTTTCCCCTCCTTTGGAAATGAAAAATAAAACTGTAGTGGGGTATGTCTCAAAAATCCCGCAACAGAAAAATGGCGACTTCACTGGGGACTCTCTCCTTAAGAGGGTTGAACCTAACTTATGTGTTTATATGTGCTTATTTATTTACATGCTTTATATACATTGTGGGGGGGTTCTTGAGTTGAGACAAGCTTGACCCGAGCTTGAGTGCACACATAGGATAGAAAATGTGGTGTAATCATAGTGACATGTTTGGAGTCAATTCATTTCATGATGCACATGTGATACGACTACGCTCAAGTGGAGGGTTTACGAGAATAGGAGTTGTTGATACGAGTCAATTGTATTGCCATTAACTATTTCCGGAAATCCCGAGAAGCTTGGGGACCTTTTAGTCACATTTAACCCATCTTAGCCCTTTTAGGATGTAGTGCGATGGCTAGAGTATGACGGAATTTTTTTTTCCTGACTTTAGTTGTTCCGCGATACTACGCTCAGACGAGACTTTCTTGTTGGATATTTATCGGACCACGAGTCAATTGTGGGTACCATAATCTCCAATGAGGAGTTGATAACTTTGGGAACCTTGTAGCACCCGTGATACAGGTACAAAGTAAACCAATAGTTCATACCTTTTGGGCGGGTTTTACCCTTTGACTCCAACATCATGACACCTAAACCACCCATGTTTGCTTATGTTTGTGGTTGTTGCATATTCATATCATATCATCCATACATCCATGCATACATGATACCTTTTTTTTCCATATTCAAAGGATTTAAAAATAATGGAAATGTAAACATCACAGTTATGGACTCAAAGAGGAAGCTTACCAAGAAGTTCAGTTTCAGAACTCCAGATTTGAGGAAGTTGAGGCATCTCGCGACTTTTGTACCAAATGATGTCCACTTTGAACGTCGTTATGGAAAGCTTATGGATGTTCTCAATGGTAGGGTGGACCCAGGGTTACTCAGTACCCTTCTGCAATTTTATGATCCTGTGTACCACTGTTTCACTTTCAAAGATTACCAACTTGTTCCAACTTTGGAAGAATATGCTCATTGGATAGGAATACCAGTCAAAGACAAAGTACCATTTTATGGATTGGATGGAGAGCTTGAAGTGTCAACTATCGCGTCTGGTTTACACTTGAAGGAGCCCGAAGTGGTACATAACATGGCTCTGAAGAACGGGCGTTCGGGTTTAGCTTCAACTTTCTTGATAGAAAAAGCTTTTGAGTTTCTTGAGAAGAAAATTTTTGATGCTTTTGAAGTCATTCTAGTTGTGCTTATCTATGGGCTGTTGCTATTTCCCAGCACTGATTACTTTGTGGATGCTGATGCTATCCAGATCTTTTTGATTGGGAATCCTGTCCCAACCTTGCTTGCTGATACTTACCATTCAATTCACCACAGGTTTTCAAAAGGGGGACGGATCAACTGTTGTGCCCCATTACTTCAAATGTGGTATTGCTCACACCTACCTAAATCTAATGACTTCGGAAACTATCCAAGCCATACCCTTTGGTCCAAACGAATCATGGCCATCACTCATTCAGACATAACCTGGTATAACTCTGATTATTTCAATGGAACTATCATCGACAACTGTGGGGATTTTCCTAATGTACCCCTCATTGGTACACAAGGAGGAATCACTTATAACCCTACTCTTGCCAGGCGTCAGTTTGGTTTTACTATGAGAAAATGTCCTAATACTCTCTTATTGGACGGAGTTTTTTACATCAATGGGAAAGACAGTCTCATCACAAGGGCAAGGTTTGCGGGTGCTTGGGAAAAGATTAACAGAAAAACAAAGAGTGAATTAGGGAAACAACACTGTGTAGCTTTGAAAGAGTATACTGATTGGGTCATCGCCAGAGCTGCCAAACTTGTGTTACCATATGCTCTCTCTACACCTTCATCTTCTACATCTCTGTCTCATGTGGCCCTAGTTGCGCCAGAACAGCAACCAACTGAAGCAAATGATGAGGAGATTTCTTGGGAAGAGAAGTTTTATGTGTCAGAACTTGAGAAAGAAAAATTGAAGAAAGAATTAGATGAGAAATGTCGTGTTCTTGAGCTTGAGAAGAAAAAGATGGAAGAGTCAAAGAAAGGAAAAAGCCAAGAGATGGATCCTTTGGATGTGTGGCTGTATGGAGGTAGGAATCCAGGTCAAGAAATGAAAAGGCAAAGAAAGAACAAGAAGTGAAGACTGCACAAGGAAGGGACTAGTGTGTTTTATTTACTATGTATTTGTCTAATGCCTGTAATGTTAATTTGTTTGTAACTTTTAACAATTCGATGTAATTTTTCTTTATTTCTTTTTTTGTACGTGTCTTTGTTGTTTTATGTGCTCAAACAGTTGTATTTCCTTTTATTTATTAATGAATCAAGGTCCCTGTCATAATTACATTTCTCTCATTGCTTTTAAAGATCCTTTGAATAAAAAAAACACACATAACAAAGAAAATTTTATACACATGGCATATCATGCATCATTTGCATTCATGATTCAGTTTTCAAGGTGTTGAGTCTCACGTTCTTAAGAGATTCTGGTCCGACGCTCTCGTCCAAAGTCAACTCGCAATTACAACATTTGGTTAGTCAAAAGAAAAGAATGGAAGCAATTGAACAAGAGAACACTCAGCTTCGTGAAGAAGTCATCACACTTCGGGCAGAATTGGAAAAGAAAAATGCCCTAATCACTTCATTAATGGTGGCACAAAATAACCACCATCTTCTTCTCGAGCAACTGTTTTTGCCATTCCACTCCTAACACAGGCATCAGTCTCAATCACAGTTTCAATCACAGTTTTGTCAACAATCTCAACAAAGGCATCAAATTCAACAACAATCCTAATCTCAGCCTATCCAATAGGCACCAACTTTCCTTCAAGGATGTAGGCCCAGCTCTATGATACATGGTTTGATTTGCCACATCTGGTTTGCTGTTGATGTTACTTATGCTACTCTTTTATCTAGTTGAAGTCAGTGATACAAGGAAGTTTGTCCCTATGATCGCTAGGCTTTTTATTTCTTTCTTGTCAAGCATTTGTTTGCTTTTAACATTATGTCTTTTGTCAAGTACTTTTAATATAATAAACATGCATGTTTTTTGAATCCATCCATTCGTATTCACTCTTTTTTCTTGTTTTATTACTTTCAAACGTGGAGCGAGGATGATGAAAATAAATAACTAATTTTGGCTGATATATGCTTTTCAATGGTGAAAAACCTAGTTGACGATGTAAGGCATTGTTTCTCTTCCCAAACAGTGAAGATATAAGGAGATAATCTGTAATCAGCCCCTTTGAGCCTGAAGTCGGTGTTTCTTTCTTTTTTCTGAACCCTTAATCATAACCTAGGGCAGGGTAGTCTTTCAATTAATTTGATGATGCATCATGATGCAAGAGAATCAATTTGTCTGGTCATACCAAATTAGAGGTTTAGTCACAATGCTTTCCTCAGATAAAGGAAGCTGTCAAGAGATGAGACTCACAACAATTTATACGACAGTCACAATATTCATCTTACAAAGGTTATACAAAAAAAAATAGAGTGATTACAAAAAAGAGAGAAATCAAAAAAGAATTCAAAAAGGAGCCCAAAAAAAAAAGAGGGGCACTGTGATGGACCACAAATCCAAAGTTCGAAAAGAACAAGTCCATACAAAATAAAGAGTGATTCAAAAATAAGAACAACTTCCTAAACAAAAAGTGACTGTCACTTCAAGAAATCTCATCAATGTCCATTCAACAAAAAGAATATCAATAAAGCTTCGACCAAAGTGTCAACCTCAAACATCATTGCAAAAAAAATTTCTCTTGTCGACTGAGTGCATCAGTTGAACTAATTGAACTTAGGATTGAAGAACATCAAGAAGAATGGGTGGGACCAAATAAATTTTGAGCCTAACAATCTTTCTTTTGAAAACCGTGAGCCCAGCCACATTATAACATACAAAAGACCTAATTGAAGCTAGGTTCACTGTGAAAGCATATATTCGGCAAATTTATTGTTAAGCTGACTCATCCTGTTTGTTGAGTAATCACAAATTAACTTTGTACACACCATATGTGCTTCCATCACAAAAATATTCAATTTCAAAAACATACATATGCATTTTATCAAAAATACTTTTTAAAAGAAATAATTTTACTTGCAAAATAATACTTGACATCAAAGAAATTTGAGCTATAGTCTGATCAGGGGCAAAGCTGACTTGAGACGCCCCTAGTCAGGGGCAAGTTACATATGAATTTTGCCAATCAGGGGCAAACAAGTTGAATGTTCTACTAATCAAGGTTCAAGCACTTGGGGCATACTGTGTTAAGATCATATATTCCTGAAAAGCTACACTGGATGTAAAAGTTCAACCAGTCACGCTCTTCGAGCGATTCTTTCAAAGATCTTTAGACTGAAGTAAGGATCCAGAGCAAGGGGCAAGTCGTCTTCGTTCTCTCAGATGTTCATCAACAACAAACATGTTTTCCCTAAGAGAATGTAAACAATCTTCTTCCTAGAAAAGGGTACATCCCCAATGAAAGTTGACAAATTTGTTTTGAGTGCAGTCAAGTTTCAATATACAGATCGTTTCTGCTAAAACGGTCAATTCCCTAGAGAAGTTGTTCCTTCCCCAAGAAGAGTTCTCTTACTTTATCTACAGTGACATTTACACTTTGTGGAGATATCCTGCACAGTGATGCGACGTTGGCTTGTGTTTCCGGTTTGGTCACTTTGTCTGTCCGTCAAAAGATGTTCCACACACATACATACATACATACATACATACATAGCATTTACATGTCATATACTTTTACATCATTCATACACTATTACATCGTATGCAAATTTCTATTTCTTTTGTCTTGTCTGTGTTTACAAAATAGAGTCGGGATGGGCATGTTGTTCCTTCCAATTAGAGTGTTAGCTTAGGCAGATAAGTACACACATCTCTTGTTTCAAAATTTCCCCACTAGACTCCTCTCTTGTGGAAGATGGTTGTTTCAGTTTTTTCCTACAACAAAAGGAAAATTCCAGTTGAATTTATTCTTCAATTGGACACAGAGTCTTGTTTACAGTTTCCCTCCGGTTTGTTCTCGGATTGGACGTCAACCCAATTTTACAAGTGGCAGTCTCGTCGTTCGAGAAGCTTGTATTCATTTTACAAGTGGCAGTCTCGTCATCCGAGAAGCTTGTATGTCATCAGTCATGTTCACAAGTGGCAATCTCGTCATCTGAGAAGCTTGTGCACATTATTACAAGTGGCAATCTCGTCATTCGTGAAGCTTGTATCCATTTTACAAGTGGCAATCTCGTCATTCGAGAAGCTTGTATCCATTTTACAAGTGGCAATCTCGTCATTCGAGAAGCTTGTATCCATTTTACAAGTGGCAATCTCATCATCTGAGAAGCTTGTACCCTTTCAACAAGTGGCAGTCTCGTCATCCGAGAAGCTTGTACACCATTTTACAAGTGGCAATCTCGTCATCCGAGAAGCTTGTACGCATTTTACAAGTGGCAATCTCGTCATCGAGAAGCTTGTATCCATTTTACAAGTGGCAATCTCGTCATCCGAGAAGCTTGTACGCATTTTACAAGTGGCAATCTCGTCATCTGAGAAGCTTGTACCCTTTCAACAAGTGGCAGTCTCGTCATCCGAGAAGCTTGTACACCATTTTACAAGTGGCAATCTCGTCATCCGAGAAGCTTGTACGCATTTTACAAGTGGCAATCTCGTCATCTGAGAAGCTTGTACCCTTTCAACAAGTGGCAATCTCGTCATCCGAGAAGCTTGTACACATTACAAGTGGCAATCTCGTCATCTGAGAAGCTTGTACATCATCAGTTATATCCTCAACACAACAAGTGACAAGTTTTCCATACAAGAAGCTTGTGTTTTACAAATACATTTCACAGTTCCTCATGTGATTTTTATCCCCAGTGAATCCTATCAGTACATTACACAAAATATCATACAAATCTTTTTCTCTACAAATACATACACTTATACAGTTCAATCAAATTGAATCATTTTTTCGAAGTACTCGTCAAAGTTACTTTTCTTTCAGAGAATCATGTTACTAGTGGGTGACATGTAGAGATTGTCTTTTATCTGCATTCCGTCTATTTGCAAGGCGGTGGACAATTCTCTTATTCTCTATAAACATTGTCTTTTATCTGCAAGCTGTCTCTTTGTAAGGCGGTGGACAATGTTCTTATTCTTTATGGAGTTCGTCTTTTATCTGCAAGCTGTCTCTTCGTAAGGCGGTGGACGATGCTCTTGTTCTCAGTAAACGTTGTCTTTTATCTGCAAGCCGTCACTTTGCAAGGCGGTGGACAATGTTCCTGTTTTTCTTGTAGAAATTGTCTTTTATCTGTAATCCGTCCTTGTCAGGCAGTGGACAATTCTCTTATTCTCTATAAACGTTGTCTTTTATCTGCAATCTGTCTCTTTGTAAGACGGTAGACAATGTTCTTCTCACATTACTGTCAATCACAAGTAACGTCTCGCCGGAGCTTTTTTTCTGCGCTGTATGTTTTCTTCCTCTTTTCGTTACTCTCATACTGCATCTTCATCCATTATTTGCAAATCTTTGTTTGTTTGAGTTTTTAGGTTAGGGTTCCGAAATTACAAAACCCCGATCCGGCCGTTTGGTGAGGATTTAGAAAATTTAAGGTTTAGATTTGTGTTTAGAAGGGTTTTTTAGGTGGGGTAAGTGTTGAAGATTTTCTGTTTTGGTGAGTTTCCGGCGGCGGCGCCGCCACCTTGTTGGCCGGCCGCCACGCCGGAATATGGGTTCTAGGCGGAGTACCGCCGGAAGTGATGAAGTTCATCATGAAAACAAGAACCCTAGCAGAGCTTTTGAGAGAATAAGAGAGAGAGGGGGCGGTAGAAGAGAAAGAAAAATGAAAAAATGAATGTGTTTTGTGAAGAAAACATGTTTATACTCCCTCCTAATCCCATGCCTGCGCGCGCACCATAGGCAGCGTGCACCTCCCCCCAATGGTCGCTGATCTCTGATCAGGCGACTTATACTCCCTCTGTTCCAGTGCGCGCGCACGCGCGCAGCTTACCATACTCCCTCGCGCTTATCAGCCTCTGATCCATGATCAGATGGCTTAGTTTGACTCCTTTGGTTTGGGTTTAGGATTAACCCTTTGGACCTATGCTTTTGATGTATGCACTCCCCATCTTGCTATTTGCACCATCTTTTTTAATTTAGTTTTTTTTTTACTATTATGAAGAATAAAAAAAAATTTGTTTATTTGGTGTGACTTTATTTTTATTATTTATTTAGAAAAATGCAAAAAAAATATGAAAATAACAAAAATGCCAAAAAATTGAAATATGCTATGTTTGTTTTTTTTCTATAGTTGATAACATGATTATGTCTCCATTTAATTTCTTTTTAAAAACATATAACATGCTATTCATTAAAATTTTCATGCATTTTAAATCTTACTTTTTTGCATCTACATCATATTATGCATTTTTAGTCACATAACCTTTTTTTTTTTACAAAATTTCTACATCACATTTTTTATATCACATGTTCATTACACATTTTATTACATGCATACTTGCATTTGCAACATTACTTTTTTACTACATCATAATCTACTTTTTTTTGCATTTTTACATGACATTTACACAAATTTTTGCACTACACTACAGTTTTACACTACAATTTCACATTACAAATTTACTTCACATTTCTTCATGCATACATGCATTGCATTTAGATTAGGACAATGTATCATTTTTAAAAAATGCATGTTAGAGACAATATTTTATTTTTATAAAATCATTGAGCTCTAATAATTGGCATTAATAGTGAAGGACCATTTTTGGCCTAAATTCATTCTTTTCATAAAAATAAAAAAGGCTTTTCTTTTGATAAATAAAATTGTATGTTACTTGTGTGCCTAGGTTAAAATTATTTATTGTTGTGAGTGGCCTCCAAAAATGCATTATTATGTCTTTGCCTCCGACACATTTCTTTCACACACTTCACCTTTAAGTAGAATATAATATATTGCTACGATTTCTCTTCTTAATTGTTTGTGTACATATTCATTGCCATATTTATTTTTCGCATTTGCATTTTATTTTATGCATTGCTATTTATTTATTTATTATTATTATTATTATTTATTCATTCTAATTCGATATGGTTGTAAATTAATTATTCAATTTGGTTGTAATAGCGTAGGACTTTATTTATCGCTTTTATTGTTTTTTTAGTTCACACAACACACACAAATGCCAAAACAAATTCATTTCCAAAGGAGAGGACTCGTAGTTAAAATTTCAAATTAATTACGAGACTTTTTTCGAAACAAAAAACCTTTTTGAAAACAAACATGCGATCCTTTTACAAAACAAACGCAAGCTCACCTTATAATCATCCTTAACAGTATACTATCTACAATTTATCTTCATTACAACATCTTTTTTGCAAACACACAAAAAACGAGCACACTTTCATTTTCAAACATTTAACTTCTTTTTTTTACATAACAATACCTATACTTTCTTACTATTTCTTTTCTTTACAACAATTTCTTTACAACATCTTTTCTTACAATCTCTCTCTCTCAACAACTACGATTCTCTCAAAAAAAAAAAAAATTCTTTTTACAAACAAAAAATATTTACACTTCTTTTCTTTTATTTACTTTATGAAATAAAATTTTCTTAATTTCTTCCACTTTCTTTTTTTCCTCTATACAATTTCTCCCTCCATTCTTAAAAGCATGTATCAAAAAGCACAAAAACATATAAGAGGTTACCATGGAGTACCATGGGCGCTTGAGGTGCTAATACCTTCCTCAAGTGCAACTAACCCCCGTACCTTAGAATCTCAATTTAAAAGGTTTTCAATTTTTCCCCTCCTTTGGAAATGAAAAATAAAACTGTAGTGGGGTATGTCTCAAAAATCCCGCAACAGGAACCATTTGAGGAATCTTGGTTTGCATAAACAGAGATAACCGTATAAAAGAAAATACAATACCGCAAATTAAACTGAAAAGGGAAAAAAGAGTTTTTTATTATTTTGCTTGACGAGAGAGGCTCTCGCTCCTACGTATCCCCCAAGTACAATGAGGAAGTCAAAGCTCACGTAGTTCTTCCTGAAAAGAAAGATTTGTGTGTTGGTTGTTTTTAACGAACGATGCTTAGGTCGCATTCCACTAATACAACAGTATGCTTGTATGCTCGCTTCGGAGGCTTAAGCGTTTGTCTGTAGCAGGGGAACGGATAAAGCACTATCCGTTTAGGAAAACAGTTGAAAAGAGATTTGACTGCGCAAGAGCAGTGGAAAAGAGTTGACTGCACGGAGGCAGCAAAGAGAATTGAAGTGAGTTGAGTATCTTTTAGGATTTTTTGAGATTGTTCAGTTGAATGAGAATTGAACACCATCCGGTCATACGTCACAGACTGTTCAATTCGAGCCGAACGGGACATACGTCGCATTCCCTCCTTTTCATTCAAATATTTAAAGTTAATTAATTAAAGTGAGAATAGTCCACCATCCGGGACATACGTCACAGACTGTCCTATTCGAATCAAGCGGACATACGTCACACTCTCTCCTTTTCGCTTTAATTAACTAAACTGAGCTTCATTAATTAAAATGAGAATAGTCCACCATCCGGGACATACGTCACAGACTGTCCTATTCGAATCAAGCGGACATACGTCACGCTCCCTCTTTTTCACCTTAATTAACTAACTGAGACTCATAAATTAAAATGAGAGTAGTCCACCATCCGGGACATACGTCACAGACTGTCCTATCCGAGCCGAGCGGACATACGTCACGCTCCCTCTTTTCCGCTTTAATTGAAAAGTCAACGTTTTAGTTTTTATTTAAGAAGAAACAAAGTTCAAAAACCATGTTCAGACATATCACAGTTCATTATTCAGGCAGTTAAATAATTGAGAAATGGTAAAGTAACATTGTACAAAGGATAAATAGATTTATCGAAGGATAAATAGATTTATCCAGATAAATAAATTTATTGGAGGATAAACAATTTATCGAAAGATAAATAAATTTATCGAAGGATAAACAATTTATCGAAAGATAAATAAATTTATCGAAGGATAAATAAATTCAACTTTGAAACAGGGGGTGCAAACCTGAAATTGGGAGTGAGAGTATTAAAACAGATCCAGCTAATGAAGTAAGCCCAAAGCCCAAATCAAGCTCCAGCCTGGGGGTGTGAATAGCAGCGCGCGCGTGTGCAAACAGCAAGAGTCCAAATAATCAGCCCAAACCCAAATGGAAACTGGACCAGGTCGGTTTGACCCACGGTTCAACCCATGATCCAGCTTCACAATCCGGTGCGGTGTTAGAACGCACGTACACCATGCGCCATCACTAAGCGTTGTTTGATGTAGATCAAACGGATCAAAACAGAATACAATCAAACGAACCAGATCTAATCATAAAAATGGACGATGATGGTTTAGAGTTGCAGAAAACACAGTTCACCGTGTTCATCATCTTCTCCGGCGACACAACAACGGCATGGCGCGGTGGCGACGGTGACTTTAGTTACAGATGACGGAACGCAGCAAACAAACACTCTTTTCCACTCGTTTTTGTCTCCTGAGTTCAAATCCGTACTTAGATTTTGCATTGGAAGCTTGTACAGTGGAGAACGAAGCCATAAACCGAACGGATCTTCAAACTCAAGGTTGTGTTTCTGGTTGACTTGGCGAAAATTGGTTGATGGAAATGATTCAGAGCTTCAAGGCAAGTTCAAAGCTATGAAGATTAGTGAAAACGGAGCTTCAAATTGTCTAAAACGAACACCTCTAATTCGCCGGCGACTGGAGGTTCCGATCTGCTCGTTTATGGCTCGTTTTTGATGAAATGAACGATGGAATCGTGTTTAGAACGATGTTTAGATGCTTTTTGATGTATGATTTTTGAGATTTGGTTGAGATTTGAGGTTTTGAGTTTTCCGGCGAAGGGGTGCTCGGACTTGAGCGTTTTCCGGCTATTTGGCGGTGTTTTTGATGAAACGGATGGTTGATCTGTGTTTAGAATGTGATTAGGAAGCTAATGATGTAATCGGATTTTGATTTGGAGGAGTTTTGAAAAATGGGTGTGGTGGTTGTGGTTTTCCGGCGACCGGAGGTGGTTTTCCGGCGCCGGAAAACTATTTTCTGATTTTTTGGAGTTTGTGCTCTGATTTTTTTATTTGGAATGGTGTGAAGAATGATTGTTAGTGATTGAGTGATGTGAGGTTTGTATTTATAGATGAATATTAGGTTAGATGGCATTTTTGTAATAATGGTGTAATTTTGGGTTAAGGGGAGATTAATACAAAAATGGTAATGAAAATGATTAAGTGGTTGAGATGATGATGTGGCATAATGTGATTGGCTATTTGAAAAAGATATTTGTGGTGAAAAAGAATAAAATGTTGTTATTGATAAAAATAAAATATTTTTGATGCTTTTGAAATTATGATGCGATGAAAATAAAAATGAAAGAATGAAAACGAAATGAAACATATTTTTTTGTGATTTTACGCAGAATTAATGAAAGACGCGAAAAGATTATTTTTGAAACTATTTTTGGGCATTTCTTATAAAAATAAGAAACAATTTTCAAAATAGAATATTTATTTACAAAAAGTGGAAAATTAGGGTATTACAAATATAATATAAATAAGATTTATATTCCTCTCGTAATTGAATAGAGGAATAATGGTTGCCAAAGGAGAACGGCTATTTTAATGGTTAGACCATTGATTACAATAAGAATGCTGTAAATGATTATTGGAAGAGTCAAACTAAAAGGATGAAGTAAGACTTCAATTTGTACATTGATGACACGAAATCATATCGTATTTTTTAGCTTGATTTAGGTGAATTTTAGTTGCATTTGCATATGTATTTATTTCATTTATGTATTTTTATGTTAGTATTTGATTTGTTTTTACTTTTGTCGAATAAAATAGGCTGGAGAAGAGAATTGAGCAAAAATTATCAAAAACGGAGCAAAAAGGGGGTGCAAAGCCCAAATTCGCGCAACCCACAAAGGAGCCTAGCAAAAAAGGGCATTGGCCCAATTATGCCCAGTGGCGAGCGCCACAGAGGTGGTGGCGAGTGAAGTAGCAAAGTTTTTCACAAGAAAGGGCGGGTTTGAATTGTGACTGTTTAAAATTACCTATTGAAATTTCACTTCAAGATAAACAGAAGAGATTGATCTGAGATCAATCTGGTTAGTTAATAAAACTTAATGTAGAAGTGAATAGTGTGTGTAGTGCTTTGCTTTAAATAAAGAGAGATAAAGAGAGAATAGCACACAAGCAATTTATACTGGTTCACCCCAATGTAGGGCTAGTCCAGTCCTCACTCTCCGTGAGATTAATCCACTAAGATCTTGAGATACTAACGATCTCAAATACACAACCTCCTTGATCTAAACCAAGATCAATAGCTTTTAAGCCCTCCAAGCTTAAACCTATTCCAACCCTTCAGGCTGGAAGGATACAACACCAAAACACTCAGTCAATAGTTACGTATTGACTTGAGCTTCCTTTCCTTTTTACAAAGAGTTTGTTGGATCACAAGCTTACAAATAAACTCAACCACGTTGAGAAGCTTAAGTTACAAAAACACTTAGTTCACTCAAAAGATATACTGATTCAAGTATATGATGATGAGATCTGAGAGTGAAAGTGATCAAAGAAGAGCTTGGAAAAACTTGTGTAATAAAGACAAGTAGAGAGATGAAAGATTGTATTGAAAGCTCGTGCTCTTCAAAGGCTCCAAGGATGCTATTTATAGCTGATGTGAATACTTCAATCCTTGGTCATCAAGTTGCTTCAGAGGAGCCAAAAACTAGCCGTTTGAAGTCCATAAGATGACAGCTCATTGTACTTGATGAAAGATAATAAATCTGCCAGAACGTTCTCAGCATGTTCTTCACGTTCTGGTTGTGGAGAGTGAGTATTTAAAGCTCTTGAAATCAGGAGCGTGTTGGTAACTTATTTATCAAGGCTATACGTTGCTGGATAGCTACTTAAAGTCAAATACCAACACCTGTAGACAGCTAGAAAGAATATATCAAAGAATGTGCAAAAAACTGTCCAGACGGGAGAACGTTCTCACACTGTTCTTTTGTTCATTTGCTGATGAAAGTCTTCATACAAAGGAAGACGGTTGCTTGCTGGACAAGTTACCACATTAGAAAGTCTTGTGGAGTGTTTGTGAGCCAGCTGGTCTTCTTATCCTCTTGCTATCCAAGTGTACAACAAAAGTACACATAGCCTCCATAGATGTAGGAAAAGGACATAAGATAAAATATAAAACTTGTCCTTGCAAGTACAACACAACTCATAGTCAAGAGTGTGTTGTCTAAATATTGTTGGTCCATAAAATGTCGTTGAATAGTGACAGCTTGCAATGCTCTAGTAGAAGGCTCTTTGAAACATTGAATATTAAATTCATGTTTAATTCTTCAACCAAGACTAAAATGGAAATCTTTTCTTGTCACTATTTGCTTCTTGCCTAAAATGACTTATGCACTGTTGAGATCTTGTGAATAAAAGTCCTTGCATAAAGTTCATGTTTGTCTTGTGATAGGTAGTTATAAATAAGTGCTTTATGTTGAAAAGCTTTGCACGCGCAGTCTTGCTAGAAGAGAGAATGTTCCCAGATCATTCTCATAAAGTGCCAGTTTCAACATAATAAAGAATGGTGATATATAATGAATAAGCTTTTGTTCATGTCTTATATTAATCACTCAAACGCACTTGTTAGATCACAATGAGATCAGAATTCACTTAGAATATAATTAAAGATGTTTGTCATAATTAAAACATCAAATTAGGATTTTGCCTCAACAATCTCCCCCTTTTTGATGATGACAAACTTCTTGAATTAGATTTTAATTGAGATTCTGATTAAACAAAAAGTGATGATACTTGTGATTAATTTAAATAAGCTCCCCCTCAATTTGAGCATTCATTACCAAAAGTGATAAAATCTTAAAGATGCAAAATAAGATTTGGGAGCAACATATGAATCAAACATAATACTTTAATCATTCAAAACTCTCATTCAGAGAGTGATATAAACATTTTTAATGCACAAAGATTAGAGCCAAAATATTCAAAGATCATACAACCTAGTTTAGAAAATAAAATACATAATAAGAGAAGTTCTTTTAGTAGTAGCAAAAGGAAGAACTTCCCAAAATATTTAATCTCTAAACAGACAGATTAAACACAAGTTTCAGCACACCTACTTAAACTAACTCCCCCTCATCTTCCTAATTCATTTCTCCCCCTTTTGTCAACATCTAAAAGGGTAGGGTGGAGTTTTGCAACGCAAGCAACTACTCATGAGTTGCAGGTTCATTGACTGGTGCAGGGGTTGGATCAGTTGGACTGAATTCATTAGAGGAAGTGGAAGCATCTTGCTGAGGGAAAGCATCAAAGTGTGGTATAGGGTTTGGTGATGGAGGTTTCATTCCAAAATGAGGGCAAACAGTGGTGGTGAACCACTCTCTCATAACCTGAGATTCCAGCATCATAAACATCATGATTGAGTTCTGAATTGATAATCCCTCAAAAAGTTTCTTAATATCCTTCCTGGTCTTTGAAGATTGTTTCTCAAGTTTAGACCTTTTAACTGGCCTAGGATCAATCTCAGATTGTTCTTTTTCAGCAGCAGCAGTGGTTCCTTGAGCAGATGAACAAAAAGAATTCAAAGTTCCAAATGAACTTGGAATTGATGGAACAGTGCTGTTGGTAAAAACAGCAGTAGGCATTTTTGGATAGCTTGGACTGGAGTTTAGAAATCCTTTGACAAAATCAGAGTCAAAGTGAGAGCTTTGAGATGAGCTCATGATTGGTGAAAAAATTGTGTTAAAAGGCATGGCAGAGATGAGATCTTTAAGAGACTTACCAGCTCTTTGTGGTTCAGCAGGACAAACAGGAGCACTAAGAGTTGAATCAGAGTGGAGTGAGGTATTGAGTGATGATGGAATGGTATCAGATGGGTTACCTTCAGAAGTAGCAGTTTTTTCAGTGTTCAGAATGTTCTGAGAATGTGCTAACATAGCATGCAGAATTTCACTCCAATTATCATTCTCATACACAGCTATCTTTCTTTTTCCACCAACATCTCCCTCTTCATTTATCTCTTTCTTCATATGGCTGATGTTCTTAGCAGTGTAAGTCTGACAATAGTTATCAGAGACTTCACGCTTGAAATCAACTTGAGCTTTTCTAAAAAATTTGGTTAACAACATGCCATAGGGGATAGCAATTCTGGTATGCCTAGAAAGAGCAGTTTTGATCATGTTTTGGATGATGACCTAGGGAAGATTAAGCTTGATACCTTTAGCCAAATGATAGAGAACCATCATATCATTATCAGTGACCTTTTCCATGCTTCCAAGCCTTGGAAAGATGACATATTGGCACATGTTGTGCAATGCCTTGAACTCCTTCTTCAGAGTAGATGCTTTAGGTTCTTCCATTTGAACTCCTCCAGGTGTGAAGAGATCAAAGATCAATTGGTTTCTGCTAACACCTAGCATATCATACCAAGATGAGCCAAACACCATGTTTCCTTCACATGGGATTTTTAGAGTTTCAGCAATGATTTCAGGGGTAAGCTTGATCTCTCTTCCTTTTACAGTTGAAGTAATGAGATTTTTGTCAAAATGCACATCAGCATTGAAATAAAAAGATTGGACAAGATGTGGAAAGGTGGTGTCTTTGGTTCTGAAGAAATCTGTCCATTTGAGTGGATCAGTATACTTGTAAAGGTTCATCCCAGTGTTGTATAGGCTTTTAAATTGATACACTCTTCCAGAGGCAACTGACTTTACTTTCCAAGAGGTATCAAACTCTTCTTGTTTCTCAGGGATGACAAGAGGGATTCGAATAAACATGTTCTTAGGAACCATGTTTATGAGCAAATCTTTCCCTTTTCCTTTCTTCTTTTCAGCCATAGTTTCCTTCTCAGACAAAGGTTCTTTCACAGAAGATGAAGGATTTGATTTTGTTTTAGAAGCAGTTTTTGGGGGTTTTGAAATGGAGGTTGGTTCAGACTTAGTGGTTTGAGAAGGTTGAACCAAGTTTTCTTCTGAAGGAGTGTTCTCAGAATCAGAGTCAACAGTGTAGATAGTTTCATCTATGACTGGCTTTCTTCCAGTGCCTAATCCACAGAGAATCCGATTTTATCTTCTCACTTGAGAACGATCAATTGATTTGGTTTTCTTTGTTTTCACCAAGACAGGAGGAGTTTCAGCAACGCTTGGGACAGCAATCGTTGGGATTGGAGAAGTAACATTGACAGATGGTTGAGTTTGGGTGAGATTGATTTCTTCTTCAACAATGTTTGTTTGAAGTGGTTCAGAAATGGGGTTGGGAACATCATCAAAGTTGGTTTGTAACGGTTGCATGTTTAATGTTTCTTCTTCAGTTTCAATTGACGGTTGAGGATTGACAGTTTCTTCGGGAGATTGTGGGTCTGTTTCAGAGTCAGGAATGTCATCAATCCATTTTAGGAGTAATGGAGGTGATTGCGGTGGTGGTGGTGAGCGAGAAGGAAATGAAGATGATGATGACAATGAGTTTTTGCGGAGAGTTTTCTTGGCTGTGACTTTGGTTCTTGCCATTTTAGAGACAAAGGGTTTTGATAACCGATTTCAGAGAAAGAGAGAGAGAGAAGAACGATTTAATTTTTGAGAAGAAGAGAGTTGGAATATGAAGGGCAAAGGAGACACTAGTGTAAAAGAAGGAATATAATTTGAGATATTAAACCTAATTTATTAAAAAGGGGTGTAAAAAGATTATGTTATGGCAATTTTGTAAATAAATTGTCAAATTTGATTGTAAGATGTATTTTTAGACACCTGTTATTAAAAAACGGGTGTAATATTAAAATAATATATAATTAAAATTTATATTATACTATTTTTTATAAAAGTGGTGAGAAATTAAAGTTATATTACACTTATTTAAAAAAAAAGGTGAGAAGTTAAAGTTATATTACACTTATTATATTAAAAAAAATTAACCAAAACTATATTACACTAATTATTATAAAAAAGGTGAGAAATTAAAGTCTTATAACAAACTTCTAATGCGTCAAAAAAATATAACAAACTTGTAACCAAAAAAAAATTCTATAACAAAAAAATCTTGTACCAAAAAACTATAACAAAAAGATTTTATATAAAAAAAACTATAACAAAAAAAAATCTTATATCAATCTAGTTAACCTTGTGGTCAAACAAATACAGTAACAAATTTTGGCCAAAAAAACAAAATAAAAACAAACGTACAAAACGGGAAAACCCTTAAGAAAAAACCCACGATTAAGATCCTCTTTCTCGACTCAAATTTGTTCTCCACCGAAGTTCGAATCCACAAAATTCAGCTTCATTCACCGCTCATGTTCAATCTCCTCCGTCTGTGTCGTTCTACTGCCTTCTCCTGTGTTGGCTTTTGTTCTTCTCCTCGTGCCGTCACGATCACCATTCTCTGTCATTGACCTTAGTTCTTCTCTCCTTTAAGGTAAATAATTATATGTCAATTTATGTTTTTGTTTTGATTCTTTACAAGATGTGTTTTCTTTGGTTTTTCAGTGGTTCCTCTAATTGATGTAGGGCTTTGATTATTTAAAGATTTGTATTTTCTTTGATTCTTTAATTGTTTATTTGATTCATGTAGGTCTTTAATTATCTACAAAATCTTGTTTCTTTGGGGCGAGTATGGTGTTTTAGAGATTGTCATACACTATTCTTTAATTGTTATTGACTTAATTTTAAGTTATTTTAGATTTAAACTTTGAAGTGTATTCTTGAATTGTGATGAATTGACCTTGCCCTATCTGCAAACTAGTTATTTTATTGAACATTCTATTCTCAGAGTTGTGGAGAGATATAATTTAATAAGAGGTATTAAGAGTAAGAAGCACAAATGGAAGAATGCCAATGTAAGTATCTTGATTTATATGTAGCTAGCATGTTCTATGAGTAATAGTGGACGCAAATAGTTCATAATTTTGTGTATGTGTATTTTAAATTTAATTAATTTATGACAACTTTATTGTATGAATTTGATGATACTAAGTCTATTTCCATTGTAGGCACATTAATAAGGCAACGGATGGGCATTACTATGTCATGAAAAATATGTTTGATATTGTTCATGCCGTGATGGGTTTCACGAGGTAATATAGTTTAAAACATTTTTCTATTCCTTTTATTTAATGAAAAATATGTTAATTAGTCTTTTACTACGCAATGGTTTAATTTATTGTGTTTTGAACTTGTAGATATTCAATGACAATTGGCCATATGAAAAAGAGTCGATAAACAGAATTTTAAAGCTTTGGGCTCAATTCTTTTTGCAAATAGTTGAAGAACAAAAACAACTAGATCACCAAACGGCAATGGTTGAAAAGATAAGCAATAAGAGCACCAAATAAATAAAGAAAAGACAACAAAATATAACTGGTTGAAAAATTTACATATAAATGTTTGATTTTTTGTTCTAGTTTGGATTAATTTTTAGTTGTGTTTATCTTTGATTTTCTACAATTTAGTTTATATGTCATGCTAATTAGGTCTGACTAGTAGAGGTTTTCTAGAATTCAACTTTTATGCTATTAAGTGGAGCACCTTTAATGATATTAAAGATTGTTTTAGTTGGTAGATTTTAGTTTTTAGCTTGCTAACATGAATCAAGGGAATGGTAGGGTGAGTTTATGTTTTGTTATGTAATGTTAGCTAGCTCTTAGATTAATTGTTTTTAGGAGATGGAGTGGTATTTATATGTAATTGAAGAATTGGAAGTATTTTTTGTTTGTTTTGATAATGGATTTGTTTAATGAATGTCAATTTTTTATTTTTATTTTTCTAATATTTCACACCTTTTATTTTGAAAAAATGGTGTAAAAGCTTTGAAATTTTGTGTAAGCTCCTCGTTTTTTACATCTATTATACATAAAAATAGGTGTAAAATTAGTTTAGATAACAAACAATCCACACCGATTATAATTAAAAACTGGTGTTAAATCATTATATTTTAGTGTAAATAATGTAAATATCACACCCGATATAATTTAAAAAAGGTGTATTAAACCTTTTTTAACACCTTTTTTAAAACCGGTGTAAATTCTTTACATATATCTCACCGGTTGGATTCACACCGAATCAAAACCGGTGTAATATCCCAAAAAAAATGGGTGTAAAATCCCTCTTTTACACTAGTGAGACTTGGGAAGAGGAGTAAAAAGGTAGAGTAGGTGTACTTGTAAATAGTGTTTAGTGTCCTTAACATAGATAATGTAACTTTATTTAATAAAACTAATGATAGCTAATGATGTACTAGTGACCTATGCTAAGGAAAGAAGTTAGAGAAGCTTAGTCCAAAGCTAACTAAGATTTAAAAACTGACTAATTTGGAGCCAAAACACACATTTTAACACGCAATCACACCGTGAAAACATAGAACATTCTGAGAGTGTTCTAAAAAATAATTAATTTGGATTTTGTATTATATTTAATTTTTCTTTGATAAAATTAAAACGATCCTCAACTAATGGTTTTGTAAAAATGTCAGCTAATTGATTTTCAGTGTCAACAAAAATTAATTCAACATCTTTTCTACTAACATGATCACGTATGAAATGATGCTTAATTTCTATATGTTTTGATCTTGAATGCTGTATGGGGTTCTTAGATAAATTAATTGCACTAGTATTATCACAAAGAATTTTAATGCTTGTGTACCTTAGTGAAAAATCTTCACACATTTTCTCATTAGTAGCACCAAAAATAATATCATCAACATATACTTGCACAATTAATAAATCATCCTTGTTTGTTTTTCTAAAAAGTGTTGTATCAATTTTTCCTCTTGTAAAATTATTTTCAAGCAAAAACAAACTTAATCTTTCATACCATGCTCTAGGTGCTTGCTTAAGGCCATAAAGAGCTTTTGTAAGTTTGAAAACATGATTAGGTTTATGTTGATCTATGAACCCAGGAGGTTGATGAACATAAACTTCCTCATTTAGAAAACCATTTAGGAAAGCACTTTTAACATCCATTTGAAAAAGTTTTAGATTTTTATGAGATGCATATGCAAGTAAAATTCTAATTGCTTCTAACCTGGCCACTGGAGAAAATGTTTCATCATAGTAAATACCTTCTTGTTGATTGTACCCTTGAGTTACAATTCTTGCCTTGTTCCTTAAGACTTTACCATCTTCATCTAATTTATTTCTAAAGACCCATCTTGTTCCAATGATTGAGTGATTTTGAGGTTTAGGAACCAAATTCCATACTTCATTCTTTTCAAATTGAAGCAGCTCTTCTTCCATAGCTTCTACCCAAGATTTATCAACAATGGCTTCATCTATTGTTCTTGGTTCTATTTGAGAGATCATTGCCAGATTGTTCTCTTCATTTTGTAAAGACCTCCTAGTTTTCACACCATCTTCTGTATTACCAATGATCTGATCTGGTGGATGATTGTTGACTAATCTCCAAGATTTTGGAGGTTCTTGAGTGACCAATTCAGGTTCCTTTTCTGGTTCTTTATCTTGAGAATCAGATTGGTCAGAACTTACAACTTCAACTACTTCATCATCAGATTCCTTGTAATTTGATTGTTCTTCAAACTCATCAAACTTTACGTGCATAGTTTCTTCCATAGTTTGAGTTCTTAAATTATAAACTCTGTAAGCTTTTGAAGTAGTAGAGTATCCTAAGAATATTCCCTTGTCTGACTTTGAATCAAACTTTCCTAGGTTATCTTTGATGTTCAAAATAAAACAGTAACATCCAAAAATACGAAAATATGAAATGTTTGGTTTCCTATCTTTCCAAAGTTCATAAGGTGTTTTGTTCAAAAAATTTCTAATAGTAACTCTATTCAAGATATAGCAAGAAGTATTTACTGCCTCCGCCCAAAAATATTTTTCAACATTTGATTCATTAATCATTGTTCTTGCCATCTCTTGTAGTGTTCTATTTTTTCTTTCAACAACTCCATTTTGTTTAGGAGTTCTTGGACAAGAAAAATTATGAGAAATGCCATTATCATTAAAGAAGGTTTCAAATTGAGAGTTTTCAAATTCTCCACCATGATCACTTCTTACTGAGATAATGTTAGTCCCTTTCTCATTTTGAACTTTTAAACAAAAAGTTTTAAATGTTTCAAAAGCCTCATCTTTATTTTTAAGAAAAAGAACCCAAGTAAATCTTGAAAAGTCATCAACAATCACAAAGCCATAATTTTTACCTCCTAGGCTAGTAGTTTTGACTGGACCAAATAAATCAATGTGAAGCATTTCAAGAGGTTTTCTAGTTGAAATAAAGTCTTTAGGCTTGAAACTACTTTTGACTTGTTTTCCTCTTGTGCATGATTCACACACTTTATCAATGTCAAAACTTATGCTTGGTAATCATCTTACTAGATCAAGTTTTGAAAGTTTTGAAATGGTATTCATACTTACATGACCAACCCTTTTGTGCCAAATCCATTTGTCTTTATCTAAAGAGATAAAACAAGTTTCAGCAGGAAGTTCATCTAGGTATAGCTCATACACATTCTTTTTTCTTGATCCAATAAACAGTACATTACCAGATGAGGTTTTAACTTCACATGAGTTTGGTTTAAAGACAACTTCAAGTCCTTCATCACACAATTGGCTGATACTTATCAGATTGTGTTTAAGACCATCCACATAGTGAACATTTTCAATCTTACTTGAGTTTTTCTTACCAATTGTACCTTTACCTTTGATGGTTCCTGTTTCATTGTTTCCAAAAGTCACTGTACCTCCTTTTTTCTTTTCAAGAGATAGAAAACATTGTCTATCTCCTGTCATATGTCTTGAGCAACCACTGTCCAAGTACCAAGGCTTGTTCTTTGTTGCTAGAAGACATTCCTGCATTTTGGTTTAGTAGTTTCTTAGGTACCCATAACTTAGTGGGTCCTTGAGGGTTAGTCTTTTTATTTTTATAAAATCTTTTTCTCTGTAGATATGATGGTTTTTCATTGTATCTCTTAGTATATCTTTGTCTCAGGAGATTGTTCTGAGAATGTTCTAGTTTCCTATGTTCTCTTTCCTGTTTAGCCTTTTTATAACAAAAAGGTTCAATGTGACCATCTCTATAACAGTAGGTGCATTTATATTTTTGATTTTTCTTTGGAACAAAAAGGTTTTCATATAGTTTCTTATTTTGAGAGGTTCTAAACCCTATTCCTGTTTTTTCAAAAGTTGAAATTTGTGAACCTATGATATTTTCAAAGGTTTCAGTTGATTTAACAAAAGAGTTTAAATCCTTTTCTAATTTCAAAATCTTTTGTTTTAAGCTTTTGTTTTCTTCCATGATTTTAGGGCATGATGACATTTCACTAATTGTTTTTATTTCATCAATTTCTAATCTATGAGTTTTCCTAATGTCAATAATAATCTCTTTAAGAGTGACATTATCAACTTTGTAAGCATCTCTTTCTAATCTAAGTTTTTCAATTTCTTTTAAGTATTGATCATTCTTTTGAGCTGTGATTTGAGAGTCATATAATAAATTATCAAATAAATGCTCAGTTTTTTGACAAGAAGCACATGGTTCAAATGTTACCTTATCATTGTTTGACCTTGTCATGAGACAAACATTTGCTTCAAGTTCATTGTCTTCTTGTTGATCTTCATCTAGCTCATTCCATGTGGCCATCATAGATTTCTTTTTGAACTGTGATGTCTTTGGTTTTGTTTTTTGACATTCATTTTTGTAATGGCCAAACTGGTTACATCCATAACATTGAATTTTGCTCATGTCAACTTCAGGTTTTGTACCATTCCTTTTGTTTGGGAATGATTTCTTCAGCTGATTTCTTCTTACCATTAATCTTTGAATTCTTCTAGATAAGAGAGCGAACTCTTCTTCATTGTCTTCTTGAAGAGAGTCATCATTATCTGAGAATTCATCATTCTTAGAATGTTCTTCATTTTGGGATTTCAAGGCAACCATCTTCTTTTTTACTGGTCTGTCCTCTTGAAGAATTGATTCATGAATTTTTAGGGATCCCATCAGATCATCTAAACTGAGTTTAGATAAGTCTTTTGCTTCAGTGATGGCTGTTACTATATGTCTCCAACTTCTTGGTAGTGCTCTTAGAATTTTTCTTACTTTTTCATGAGAGGTGTAGATTTTCCCAAGAGAGCTTAGTTCATTTGTAATGACAGTGAACCTTCCATACATCTGATCTATAGTTTCTTCTTCGTTCATTTTAAATAGTTCAAATTTTCTTACTCCCAAGTCAATCTTAGTTTCTTTTATGATGCTTGATCCTTCATGATGATTTTGCAACGTATCCCACATTTCTTTAGCAGTTTTGCATTGCATAATCCTGTCATGTTCTTCTCTATTCAAGGCACTTTTGATGAACAGTTTAGCTATTTGATTGAGGAGTACTCTATCAGATTCTTGAGTAGTCCATTCTTCTGGTGTTTTTGGTTTTGTTGAGTCTTTGGGTAGAGGTGGCTCATATTCACCAACTTCAATTACTGACCACATGTGGTTGTCTTGTGACCTTAGGAACAATTCCATTTTGTCCTTCCAGTAGTAGTAATCTTCTCCTTCAAATAGAGGTGGTCTATTTGAAGATCCTCCTTCTGAAATAAACTTTGCGCCTTTAGTCATAACTTCCTTCCTGAATCTTTTCCTCTAGCACTTGTTAGATGCTCAACCTTAGAGGCAGAGCTCTGACGCCAATTGAAGTAGCAAAGTTTTTCACAAGAAAGGGGGGGTTTGAATTGTGACTGTTTAAAATTACCTATTAAAATTTCACTTCAAGATAAACAGAAGAGATTGATCTGAGATCAATCTGGTTAGTTAATAAAACTTAATGTAGAAGTGAATAGTGTGTGTAGTGCTTTGCTTTAAATAAAGAGAGATAAAGAAAGAATAGCACACAAGCAATTTATACTGGTTACCCCAATGTAGGGCTAGTCCAGTCCTCACTCTCCGTGAGATTAATCCACTAAGATCTTGAGATACTAACGATCTCAAATACACAACCTCCTTGATCTAAACCAAGATCAATAGCTTTTAAGCCCTCCAAGCTTAAACCTATTCCAACCCTTCAGGCTGGAAGGATACAACACCAAAACACTCAATCAATAGTTACGTATTGACTTGAGCTTCCTTTCCTTTATACAAAGAGTTTGTTGGATCACAAGCTTACAAATAAACTCAACCACGTTGAGAAGCTTAAGTTACAAAAACACTTAGTTCACTCTAAAGATATACTGATCCAAGTATATGATGATGAGATCTGAGAGTGAAAGTGATGAAAGAAGAGCTTGGAAAAACTTGTGTAATAAAGACAAGTAGAGAGATGAAAGATTGTATTGAAAGCTCGTGCTCTTCAAAGGCTCCAAGGATGCTATTTATAGCTGATGTGAATACTTCAATCCTTGGTCATCAAGTTGCTTCAGAGGAGCCAAAAACTAGTCGTTTGAAGTTCATAAGATGATAGCTCATTGTACTTGATGAAAGATAATAAATCTGCCAGAACGTTCTCAGCATGTTCTTCACGTTCTGGTTGTGGATAGTGAGTATTTAAAGCTCTTGAAATCAGGAGCGTGTTGGTAACTTATTTATCAAGGCTATACGTTGCTGGATAGCTACTTAAAGTCAAATACCAACACCTGTAGACAGCTAGAAAGAATATATAAAAGAATGTGCAAAAAGCTGTCCAGACGGGAGAACGTTCTCACATCGTTCTTTTGTTCATTTGCTGATGAAAGTCTTCATACAAAGGAAGACGGTTGCTTGCTGGACAAGTTACCACATTAGAAAGTCTTGTGGAGTGTTTGTGAGCCAGCTGGTCTTCTTATCCTCTTGCTATCCAAGTGTACAACAAAAGTACACATAGCCTCCATAGATGTAGGAAAAGGACATAGGATAAAATATAAAACTTGTCCCTGCAAGTACAACACAACTCATAGTCAAGAGTGTGTTGTCTAAATATTGTTGGCCCATAAAATGTCCTTGAATAGTGATAGCTTGCAATGCTCTAGTAGAAGGCTCGTTGAAACATTGAATATTAAATTCATGTTTAATTCTTCAACCAAGACTAAAATGGAAATCTTTTCTTGTCACTATTTGCTTCTTGCCTAAAATGACTTATGCACTGTTGAGATCTTGTGAATAAAAGTCCTTGCATAAAGTTCATGTTTGTCTTGTGATAGGTAGTTATAAATAAGTGCTTTATGTTGAAAAGCTTTGCACGCGCAGTCTTGCCAGAAGAGAGAATGTTCCCAGATCATTCTCATAAAGTGCCAGTTTCAACATAATAAAGAATGGTGATATATAATGAATAAGCTTTTGTTCCTGTCTTATATTAATCACTCAAACGCACTTGTTAGATCACAATGAGATCAGAATTCACTTAGAATATAATTAAAGATGTTTGTCATAATTAAAACATCAAATTAGGATTTTGCCTCAACAGCGAGCGCCACCAAATGCAAGCCCAAAGTGGCGAGCGCCACAGAATGGGTGGCGAGCGCCACCAAGTGTGAAAGCCCAGTAGCAACTGCTTTGCGCAACGTGGGGAGCAAGTAGGCGTCCGATCAACAGTTTTTCCTAATCATGTGGCTATTGGATAAAATGAAAAGAGAGCTTATCATCTCCTCTTTTTGTGGATCGTAACCAGAAAAATCCCTCTATAAATAGAGGACGAGATTCTTTTCTCCGTACACATTATTTCCTTCAGTTTTCTGTCAGTTTAGGTTTCTAGTTACAGTAACTGTAACGGTATTTCCACACCGGGAATCCGTTTTCAGTTCTATTTTCACTTTCCTGTCAAGAATTCTGTACCGGTTATTTTCGTCAACTTTAATTCAAGTTATTTCAGACTTTTTATTTCAGGTTCTTTTTAATGCTTTTATTTACTTATTTATTTATGCTTTATTTAATTTACAGCTTTTATTTATTTGTTACCTGCTTTATGTCTAGCTAAATTCCTAGATATCGGTATGCAAATTAATTCTTCGAACGAAATTTAATAATGATTTGGCGCGCATTTATTAAACTATTTTTCTGATTCAAATTCCTAATTTAATACAAAGCTTTTGAACGAGAGTAAAAGAAAGCAACTAAGGTTAAAATCAATAGAGCGAGAGTTTGAGGTTTTAACTAGATAGTAGGAATTTGATATTAATCTTTGAACGAGCGAGAGCCACGTTAGGATTAATTAGAACTAATTGATTTTCAAAATATACTTTCGAAGCTAAGGTGGTAGAAAAGTGACAGTAAAACTTCTGGCTTAGAAAGTATGGTTTTTATCAACAAAACGAGAGTGTGAGGTTTAAACCTTTGAATTAAGAAAGTTCTTCTGAAAGATAAACCCTTTTCACGCGCGCTATTAATTTATTAAATTCCCGATGGTTAATTAAGTTACGTACCGATATCCGTCTTTAATTTATTTTAATTCTTAATTTAATTTAAAATTCGAAACAACTCTAAACACCTATTCGCCTTAGATTTACAACGTGACGATAGAGATACGGTAGATCAACTGTTGGTCTCTGTGGTTCGATAATCTTTTAAAACTCAACGACAAAATTGTGCACTTGTAGTTATAAAATATCTACTGATACACAAATCGTCGATCAAGTTTTTGGCGCCGTTGCCGGGGACCAATTTAGTCGATATCGTAACTTCGTCGTTACACCGTAGAGACTAAGGCATTTTAAATTTAAAAATCGAAAAAAAAAAATATATAATAAACAATTTTAGGATAAGTCCTTTGAGCTTAAATGTATAACTCAAATCCCTTTTATAATGACTATCCTCAAAATTTCAACTACCCTAACCATAACTTCCCATATAACTACCAGCCTCAACCGTCCCCATACTCTGAGGGACAATACCTTAACTCTCAGTACAATTACTATCCTCCATATTTAAATCTAAAAGAGCCTGTCAGTCCTAGCCTATTAGCGGTATATAATGAATTTATGGAAAAATCCGCTGAGGCTAGTCGAGAACACCGATTTAGAGAGATGATGAGGGAACGAGACCTTATAAATGAACGAATTAGACAAACCAATCTCGAAACCCAAAGGATGCTCGACGCTATGGTTGCCTCAACAGCGACTCCCCAAGAGTCGATGGAGACACTAATCTCCCAGTTCACCCAGTCAACCATATCGACCAATTTAGTCGATATCGTAACTCCGTCGTTACACCGTAGAGACTAAGGCATTTTAAATTTAAAAATCGAAGAAAAAAAATATAATAAACAATTTTAGGATAAGTCCTTTGAGCTTAAATGTTTAACTCAAATCCCTTTTATAATGACTATCCTCAAAATTTCAACTACCCTAACCATAACTTCCCATATAACTACCAGCCTCAACCGTCCCCATACTCTGAGGGGCAATACCTTAACTCTCAGTACAAATACTATCCTCCATATTTAAATCCAAAAGAGCCCGTCAGTCCTAGCCTATTAGCGGTATATAATGAATTTATGGAAAAATCCGCTGAGGCTAGTCGAGAGCACTGATTTAGAGAGATGATGAGGGAACGAGACCTTATAAATGAACGGATTAGACAAACGAATCTCGAAACCCAAAGGATGCTCGACGCTATGGTTGCCTCAACAGCGACTCCCCAAGAGTCAATGAAGACACTAATCTCCCAGTTCACCCAGTCAACCATAGAACCCTCTTACGAGAGACAAGTAGACGTCGTAGCAAACATTAATGAAAGCGATATTGAGAGGGCTAGTGAGGATAATAATGTTGTTGAGAGTTTCAGCGAGGAAAGAGTGGAGATCGAAGAAGCATCACCGATAATCCTCCCTAGTGAGGTAATCGAAGAGGTAGAGAAGGGAACGCTGCAAGTTTTCCCTGCTCCCTAAAATCCACCAATCCTTGTTCCCCAAAGGATAGTAGAGGCTAAAGTGGATCCAACTCCCCAACCATGTGAAAAGGAAAAGAATGTAAAAGTCAACACACATGGGGATAAGGGCGCAAATTGAAAGAGGAAATTAGGAAAAAGAAAATTTGAGGAGGATGTTAATACAAAGATGATGAGAGTAACATTTGGAAAGGCAAGTGAAAGTCCTAAGTCCAAAGAACGAAGGACATCTGAAATTGAACCAGAACCCCCGCCTGAGATTGATAAAATCCCTTTTCTCCCAAATCACAAAATAATAGAAGAGGGCAAGGAAGCTGAACCGCCCTATACGAGAAAAAAGAGAAAGAGTGAGGGGTATGTAAGAATACTTGATAAGTGGCCGTGGAAAGTGTAACACCCTGATTTCCCAACTATTATTTTAGCTAATTTTATTAATATTGTAAAATAGTAACACAAGGGTGTCACGTTCTCTACCAAGTTAAACCTATTTATTAGAGTAACTTTAAACATGCACGGAATTAAATTCAAAAATAAAAAAAATAAAAAAATAATAATAAAGCTATTTCTCCAACAAAGTCTGAATTAAAATTAAGTATAAAAAGGTAACAAGTTCCTAACATCCATAAATAATTCAACAAAGTTTCAAAAGAACTTTAAATGACAATTTCAAAAGCAATAAATGAAGTTTCCCAAGTCAGATATCCAGAGCGACTCCAAAAGACTCAAAACAGTAATGTAAGGCAACTTCTAAAGCCACCTCGAACATCAAATCTAAGCTTGAACTCCTACCTGAAAACTACGGTTGCACACCGTAGGGCCAAGCCAGAGGGGAAATGTAAAGGTGAGCACAAAACATCAAATGATAACCGAAGTACAATAGCAAGAAGAGATAGCAAAACAAATATCAAAGAAAAGGTTACTATAGCGGATGATCGCGCGTGCACTCACAATCAAACAACATTTAACCACAACAAGTAAGTCAGATATATCTCACACACACACACACACATATATAAATATATATATATATATATATATATATATATTATAGACTCCCCTATGGTACCAAGGGCTACTTCATTGCTACATCATTGCTACATCATTTCTACATCATTCATATATAATAGCTACATCATTTATATATATTTGCTACATCATTGCTACATCATTTATACATAATAGCTACATCATTTATATATATAATTGCTACATCATTGCAGCAACATTTATAATAGTATAGTTCAACATCATTAGTAATAATTATGCAACACCGCTAACAACGGCTTAATTCTAAACATCAATAATTAACCACATAAGAAACAACATCAATAGTCATCAACCTCTTTTCAACATCATTCCATCTCATTTCAACTTCATTAAAACACATGATTTACATTCTTAATCGCATCATTGTTCAAACAAGACAACAATTCAGACCACAACAATTATTATTAACGAACAACACCTTAAGTAACACTAATGGTCATTTAAAATCAGCAGCTTAAACAAGTCAAAAACGACTTACATCGACATCCATAATGACGACTTAAAACAACTCTAATACATAACAATTATTAAGAATTTTGATCACCACGACAAATACAATTTCACAACTCAATTGGTCACTTACACCTCTTGAAACAACAGCCTATCACTCATCTTTAATAGTACCCATAATTCAAGTTAACTCGATTTAGTTCATCGATGAAACACGAGTTATAAATCAATTTAATTAAATAATATTATGAAATAAATTCACGTTCCTAGAGAGACATAAAACCAGAGAGAGTGAGGAACATCATAGTGTCCCAAATTATTCAACATATCACGTATAAAATTATGAGATTATTTTATTAATTTCTGATGTTTTAAAATGACTGTTTATCTAATTTAATTAACTAAAAATAGTTCCAGGTCTCAGAAAAGTCTCCGACCGATCCTAAAATTCCCAAAATATTATTTATGATTTTTCTGTAAAAAGTTTGAAAAAAATTGTAACCCTCTTGACGCCGCACGCGCCCCCACGCTCCGCGTGCGCGACTGGGCGTCGCCGCGCCCTTGTTCAGCTTCTTCTCCACCCGTTTTACTGTAAACGGGTCGTTCGACCCAGTTCTCTGACCCGGTTATTTCTCTCTCGTTTCTAAACGTGAGGCGACGAAATCTATACAGTTTTCATCGTCGTTCAATTCTATAAAGATTCCCGATGTTAGTTTTCAAAATCGGCAATCGAGTTGTACGAAACAAAAGGTTAAGTTTCCTTATCACTTTACATACAACAACCCATTAACACACCAGTAAAGCTTCGGTTGGTAAACTGATTATAAACTGATTTGGGCACTCAAAGTATCATAAAAACTCATTCTTTGTGGGATTAGCAACTCTAGATTCAAATTATGTTTCTTTGTATATATATTTTTTTTTTAATTTAAATTATGGAACATGACCATTGATGAATGATCAACCAACAACACATATAATTTCATAAGTATAGTGAGAACACAAAATCAGGGGACGATCATGTCAATAACATTAGCATGAGGAATTCAAATTAGAAAGGAACAAAACAATAACAACAATTCTCAAATATCAAGAACAAGGAATAAAACACCAAAAAAGAAAGCACAAGCTATATTCATGTATTGGAAACATCAGAAAATCATGGAGATGGTGCAAAGCTCCCTTACTTGATTTTTTTTTTTGCAGTGAATTCTCTTAATTTGAGTTGTTCCTCTTTCTCCCCTTGTTCTCCCTTCTCCTAGTTTACTGATTTTCTTTTCTAATTAGGGTAAAGAGTGACTAATCCTAATTTTTCTAACTTTTGCCTATTTATAGAAAATTTAAGGGATTATTATTTTTCAAGAGAAAATCTATTTTTCTTTTAATTATGTTTTTCTACAAAATTTCTATTTATTTATTTTACCTCATTCATACTACTATTGACACAAATAGACAAAATTTCTCTATTCTTTTACTACTTCACCTCCACATGTAATGTTTACCAAATATGTACCCCCTTCACCTTTCCTCTTTGAAAAATCATAATTCTCTATTTTTTTTTTCTTCTCTTTTAATTTATTAAAATTTTCTAGTTTTTTAATTATTAATTTATAAACATTCTAAAGCAAATAAGTAGCACACTCATATATCAAATTATTAACTTATCAAGACAAATTAACTAGATAAATTAGGAATTAACTAAATACTAATAAAATAAATACTTCTAAATTTTGGGGTGTTACAGAAAGCATTCCCAATCCGGCCATCACAAGCGAGATAAAACACAAAACTGTCGAGCTCACCGACTTTAAACAAAGCGCTTGGTGGGAGGCAACCCACATGTAGGTTTAATTTTGTTGATTTATTTTTGTCATTAGTTGTTGCTTGTTTTTCTGAATTATCTTGTTTTTAAAAGAAATTAAGCGGTACTATTGTATATCTTATTTCTCACTCATATTTTTGGTATATATTTGCAAATTTATTTGTTTTAGATACCTTTCTTTCTTTCACGATGAATCGAGTTGAGAATCATGATATCAAGTTCAGAGGAGTAGGACAGATGAAGGGCTATGAGATTCTAGCTCAGAGAGATATGCACTTATCCATTTACCCTGACATCGCTACTATGGACAAGCTAGGGATCCGCGAAAGCGTGATGTTCTTGCTTAATGAGGTCGGATGGTCTGGCTTTGCTGTAGGGAGAAGGTTTAGCTCTTTCCGTAGCCTAACCCTCGAGTTCCTAAGCTCATTTTCCTATCACCCTGAGATCGGAAAAGGATTCCAAAGAGGCCTGATAAACTTTAGAATGTTCGGCATTGACTATATCTTCAACAATCAAGAAATGGCCAACCTCTTAGGTTTCCCGAGTGATCCACACGCCTTCACATCTGTTGAGGAGGGCATGTTCCCGTTCCGTGAGTTAGACTATTTCTGGGGTAAAATCTCAGGTGAGGGACATGCTGACTATGGAAACATGTATTCTGAAAACATACATAACCCAGCCTTCCGCTATTTACACAAAATCCTAGCCCACACCCTTTTTGGAAAGGAAGAAAATAACACATTTGTGTCCCGCGAGGAGCTCTTTATCATGTTATGTGCTTCACAGTCCAGCCCTGTTAATGGGGCAGCCTTTATGATGACCAACATGTACAAGATAGCCATGGATTGCCTAGGACCTATCTTAATAGGCGGCTTAGTGACCATGATTGCAGATGCCATAGGCCTGAGAGTTCACCTTAACCAACTTCAACCCTTGGGAGGAATCCGATGCATGGACATAAACTTTTGTTTTAACTGTGGCATTATAGGGAATTTAGGACCCGACAGATTTGACCTCCTTATCAATCGCCAAGTCGTGCCCCACTTTACCTTGCCTAACAATAAAATCAGTGTTCATGATAGAAGAAATTGGCTCTATGATTTGGAACCTCAGTATACACCCTTGACACCTCCTTCTTCACCCCAAGCCTATGAAAACCTTGACACAGATCTCTCTGATGCTGATCCAAGTGAGTCTCCTGATTCTGATCCTGCTCTCTCTACTCTTACTCCTGCTGCTGATGCCCCAGTTGGGCCACCGACCGTGACTGTTGCTATGTTTGAAGCGTTGCAAGCTAAAACTAATGCAATGGAAGCCGAGCTGACTAAGTTGCGCGCGGAATTTTATGCTTTCTTGGATACCGCTGCCGCGCAAGTAGAGAATATTTGGGATGAGCTAGGGTTCGTTGTGAATGAAGTCGAACGCCAACGTAGTGGCTAGGACCGTCCCGGCGTATTTTACCGCATTCCTAGGATTTTCATTTACTTTTCCTTGCTTTAGAATAATAAATCCTTGGAAATTTTCTTTACTAGTACTTTAATTTGAATTTGAGAAATCAACAATAACTATATTTACTTTTATTTAGTTCGTTTGATTAATTAAAACTCCTGATGAGAGACCGTTTGTTTTATGTTCTTGTGTGCTCATGTGAATTTTTTCTTGTGAATAATTGCTCTGTGTTAGGAATGTAATTTGGTGAAATTCTTGTCCTGTTAGAACTTAATTCAACTGTGTGCAAGTTGTACAATTCCCTCTAGACAGGTATAGGTACAAATGAACAACAACACGCTACAGGACGAAAAAGGCCAAAATGCAAAATTTGGCCTGGTGGCGCTCGCCATGAGCATAGTGGCGCTCGCCACAGAATGAAACTTCATGATTTTGGCAAAATTTTGTACAGGAAGCGTGTTACAGTAAGCTTGTATTCAATGGTTTTGTTTTTAGAGACTTGGAAATGAATTGATTCTCTGTGAAATGTAGACACCATCATTATGTTTCATTAAATTTTCAACTACACATCACTACATTCATCTTCACTTTTCCATTATAAATACACACACCATAACACATTCACTTCACAACACAATTCTCAGTTCACAGAGGCTTTCTTTCTTTCTTTCATTTTCTTCTAGTATTGCAAACTAAGGTAAGTCAAGCTCATGGCACAACAAGCGGAGTATGCAATCAACTTCCGAGATGGGGTCCAAGCTAAGCTCTACCGACTCCTCCGCCGAAAGGAGTACGAACCAACGAGGTATGCCGATGACTTTTGTCTCGAGACTTTAGGATTATCGGATAGTGTCTTCCATTTGGTTCGTTCATTTAAGCTTGATTTCTTGTTTTCTTTTAAAGACCCCGTTCATGTCCAACTCACCGCGGAATTCCTTAGCTCTCTAGAACTAAACCCTACCCCCGACCGTGTGCGATTCCGTTTGTTTAATGTTGATTACAACTTTAGCTACGATGAGTTAGCCGAGTTGTTGCACTTACCACACGGTGAGGGAGTGAAAGATGAGTTGCCTACTCAAGTGGGATGGTTAGATGCCGCGAAGGCACTTTGGTGGGGTTTAACCGGAAAAGAAACAAGTAGATTTGAGGGTAATAGAGCGTCATTGATCTGTTTTTGGCCGTCAAGGTTCTAACAAGGTTAATGAGAAAGAGCTATTTTTGCTGTTCACTTACAGCGTTTCAAAAGAAAAAGTCCATACTGCCCGATTTATGATGTATCACATGTTTTCGATGGTTAAGTCCAAGGGGGCAATTGTTTTTGGTGGTCTGATCACAACCTTAGCACGCTTGCTAGACCACGGGGCCCAACTTTCTACTCTTACCCCACTTGACTCTCGTACCATTGATTTAGACATGGTGCGAAACATGAGGCTAGTAAAGCAGCGAGTTGATGGAAAATACATGCTCATGATTGATGATCGACGATTTGTGTATCAATAAATTTAATTGACCGCAAGTGCACAGTCTCGTCGTGTAGTTTTAAAAGATTATCGAACCACATAGACCAATAATCGAACTACCCTATTTCTGTTGTCACGGTGTAAATCTAAGGCGAATAGGTGTTTTAGAATTGTTTTGAATTTCAAAAGAAAATTAAAATTAAAGAATTAAATTAATAAAAACGGGATATCGGTACGTAACTTAATTAACCGTCGGGAATTTAATAAATTAATAGCGCGCGTGAAAAGGGTTTATCTTTCTGAAGAACTTTCTTAATTTAAAGGTCTAACCCTCACACTCTCGTTTTGTTGATAAAAACCATACTTTCTAGGCTAGGAGTTTTACTGTCACTTTTCTACCACCTTAGCTTCGAAAGTATATTTTGAAAATCAATTAGTTCAAATTAATCCTAACGTGGCTCTCGCTCGTTCAAAGATTAATATCAAATTCCTACTATCTAGTTAAAACCTCAAACTCTCGCTCTATTGATTTTAACCTTAGTTGCTTTCTTTTACTCTCGTTCAAAAGCTTTGAATTAAATTAGGAATTTGAATCAGAAAAATAGTTTAATAAATGCGCGCGCTAAATCATTATTAAATCCCCTTCGGATAATTAGTTTACATACCGATATCTAAGAAATTTAGCTAGACATAATTAAGAAATTAAACAAAGAAAAACAGAAAATTAAATCAGACATAAATAAATAATCAAATAAAAACATTAAATAAAAACCTGGAAGAAAATGCTGAATTAACTTGCATTAAATAATCGGTACAGAATTCTTGACAGGAAACTGAAAACAGAACTGAAAACGGATTCCCGGTGTGGAAATACCGTTACAGTTACTGTAACTGGAAATATAAACTGACTGAAAATAAAGAAAGTAAGGCGTCAAGAAATCTGAAAAATGAGCTTGCTATTTATAGGAGGGGATTTGCTAGTACGATCCACAAAAATAGGGAAGATAAGCTTCATTTTGATCTCATCCTATTGCCATCCGATTAGGAACATAAAACGGATCAGACGGTTCACTTCTTCCCCACGTCACGCCAATTCTGTTTTACTGGGCTTGCATATTTGGTGGCGCTCGCCACCTATTCTGTGACGCTCGCCACCTAGGTCTTCAATTGGTGGCGCTCACCACCACCACTGTGGCGCTCGCCACTGGGCAGATTTGGGCCAATGCCCATTTCTGCCATGCTCCTTTGTGGGCTGCGCGAATTTAGGCTTTGCACCCCCCTTTTTGCTCCGTTTTTTGATACTTTTTGCTCAATTCTCTTCTCCGACCTATTTTATTCAACAAAAGTAAAAACAAATCAAATTCTAATATAAAAAGACATAAATGAAATAAATACATATGCAAATGCAACTAAAATTCACTTAAATTAAGCTAAAAATACGATATGATTTCGTGTCATCAAATTCCCCCACACTTGAACCATTGCTTGTCCTCAAGCATAAAAGAATAGTGAATCGCATGGTATAAGTAAAAACACATGACACGATCATCTTACTCGTACGTGGTTGCCGGCTAGACCGTGAAAATCTGGTAACAGTGCAAATAACAAGAATATTGTAATGACACAAGAGATTCCCGTTATGTGAAAACAGACCTGAAGCATTTCCTCTTGACTCTACCTCTCACCTAATTTTCATTCCCCCTTTTCATTCTAGCGCAATCACATTAAGCCCGTTATCTTGTACACGCCCATGGTGGGAAACCTGTTAGTGATTATGATCATCATATAGCGAGGGGTGCTGATAACATAAGTTTGGTAACCCCTATTTGCTTTACCCACTTCGCAGTTGCGGGGGATCGGATCGTAACCCGCCTTACCAAGTTCAGAATCAGACACCTCTGAACCAACTACTAATGAGTTTTTATACTATGGTATTTTTTTCCTTTCTCATGTTTCAACATTTGCTGAATTTTCATTAATTATTTCAAGGAATCAACCAATAGCATTCATTTATAATCAAAATCATTCACTTATATTCTTCGGTTTCCCACTTAGTTTGTGCCTTGAGATGGTGCCGACTGCTAGATAAACTACTAAGGGTTCATTAAAACTCAAGTTCAAAGTTTTATCAAAATTAGTACTCAAATTCCACACTTCAGGGAATCTAAGGTGTTAAAACGGTATTGATTTTATCTAACCGTTACCCAAATTCCACAAATTAGCCTAGATAGTGCAAACAACCTATATACTTTCAAACAATCAATACCAAGCATCAAAACTCAATACTTTTGCTTTTCACAAGAAAATTTTTGGTATGGCTCAAGAAATGGGAAAATCAGACAATATCAAGACCAACACGCAAAATCAACTCAATCTAAGTGAACTAACCTAAGGTTTTATTATGCATGCAAAACTAAATGACTGTAAATAAAGGAAAGCGATAAAGCTTCCTCCCCCACACTTAAATCGAGCATTGTCCCCAATGCAACGACTCAAGGTGAGCTTGGAAGGGTACAACCTGAGTAGCTAAGCTTTCATAACGTGTAAAGTCGTCGAGCGTGCTATGTCTTTATTACCTGCAAAATAAAATGAACTAAAAGGAAAAACATTAAATTCAAAATCAGCGGGTTGCCTCCCACTAAGCGCTTTGTTTAAAGTCGGTTAGCTCGACTTCAGAGATGGTGACTTAGTTCACGTAACAGCGGACAGGGCGGATAGGTTGAAATTTGTAAGTGTGGTTTCACTATCCTTAAGGTTGTAATGTTTCAACCGCTGCCCATTAACTGTGAATGTATCACCAGAGTCACTCTTTATCTCAATCACCCCATGAGGATATGTCTTAGAAATTGTAAAGGGGCCTGACCACTTTGAGCGAAGTTTTCCGGGAAAAAGTTTAAGTCTTGAATTGAAAAGAAGTACTAGCTGTCCTACCTTAAACTCTCTCCTAGATAGACGCTTATCGTGCCATTTCTTTGTTCTTTCCTTATAGATTCTGGCATTCTCATAGGCGTCCAACCTAAGCTCTTCTAACTCATGGATATCCAAGGTCCTTTTCCTACCGAAGGTGGTGTAATCAAAATTGAGGGCTTTGATAGCCCAATAAGCTTTGTGTTCCAGTTCCACCGGTAGATGGCATGATTTGCCATAAACAAGCTTGAAGGGAGTGGTCCCAATTGGGGTCTTATAGGCTGTCCTATATGCCCACAGTGCCTCATTCAGTTTTAAGGACCAATCCTTCCTAGAGGTTGCAACTGCTTTTTCAAGGATTTGCTTGATCTCCCTATTGGAGACCTCCACCTGCCCACTTGTTTGCGGGTGATAGGGAGTTGCTATACGGTGTCGGACCCCATATTTAGATAACAATCTTTCATAGATCCTAGAGATAAAATGGGAGCCACCATCGCTGATGACAAGTCTCGACACACGAAACCTAGGGAAGATCTGGTTCTTGAACAATCTAATCACTACTTTGGCGTCATTAGTTGGAGAGGCAACAGCCTCGATCCATTTGGACACGTAATCAACAACCACAAGTATGTATTTATTCCCAAAAGAATTTGGGAATGGTCCCATGAAATCTATCCCCCAAACATCAAATACTTCCACTTCTAGGATGCCATGTTGAGGCGCCACTAGCGCGTTGGCACTGATCACAACTCCTTATGGCAGCGTGGACATCTTTCCAAAGAGTGGGCCAAAAGAGGCCGGCTTGTAAGATCTTAGCACAGTTTTTGGAAGTACTTGCATGTCCTCCATAGGGCGCAGAATGACAATGAGTGATAATGCTTTGCGCCTCATCTTTGGGGACACATCGACGGAAGATTCCATCGGTACCTCTCTTGAAAAGAAGAGGGTCATCCCAATAGTAATGTTTTAGGTCACTAAAGAACTTCTTCTTTTGCTGGTAAGTTAAGTCAGGAGGAAGGACTCTTGCTGCTAAGTAATTAACAATATCAGCATACCATGGCAAAGAGTCTCTTGTGAAGATAGAGTTGACGACTTCGATGTCGTCTTGAAGCAAAGGGCACTCGGAGGCGACACTCTCCATAAGGGCTACCAGCCTTTCATACGGGAAGTCATCATTTATGGGTACCGTTTCCGGCACCATTCCCTCCATTCTTGACAAGTGGTCAGCGACTGTGTTGTCGATTCCTTTCTTGTTTTGGATCTCTAAATCGAATTCTTGAAGGAGCAAGATCCATCTCAGGAGCCTTGGCTTGGCATCCTTTTTGTTCACTAAGTACCTAATTGCGGCATGATCTGTATAGACAATGATTTTGGCCCCTATTAGGTAGGAACGAAATTTGTCAACCGCGAACACAACAGCCAGGAGCTCTTTTTCTGTGGTGGCGTAGTTCATCTGCGCAGGGTCTAAGGTCCTACTAGCATAGTAGATAGCATGAAGCTTCTTATCCTTCCTTTGACCTAGAACTGCGCCTATAGCATAGTCACTAGCGTCACACATGATCTCAAATGGTAGACTCCAATCAGGTGGCTGCATGATGGGGGCAGAAATTAGAGCTGCCTTTAATTGCGTGAATGCCGTTAGGCACTCCTCATCAAAAATGAACTCGACATCTTTCATTAGCAGGCCGGTTAACGGCTTTGTGATTTTGGAGAAGTCTTTAATGAATCGCCGATAGAAATCGGCGTGTCCTAAAAAGCTTCGGACTTCTCTCACAGATTTGGGAGGTGGTAGGTTCTCTATAACTTGGATTTTAGCTCTATCTACCTCAATCCCTTTGTTGGACACTATATGTCCAAGGACAATTCCTTGGCGAACCATGAAATGGCACTTTTCCCAATTAAGCACAAGATTGACTTTTTCACATCTTTCAAGTACCTTCTCAAGGTTTGTTAAGCATCCTTCAAAACTTTGCCCGCATACGGAGAAATCATCCATGAAGACCTCCATAATGTCATTGATGTAATCGGCAAAGATTGCTTGCATACATCTTTGGAAAGTAGCGGGGGCATTACACAATCCAAATGGCATTCGCCTATATGCAAATGTGCCAAAAGGACAAGTGAAGGTCGTTTTCTCTTGGTCATCGGGATGAATAGGAATCTGGAAGAATCCCGAATAACCATCTAGATAGCAGAAGTAGGAATGATTAGCCAGACGCTCAAGCATTTGATCAATGAAGGACAAAGGGAAATGATCCTTGCGTGTGGCTTTGTTGAGTTTCCTATAGTCAATGCACATTCTACTACCCGTTACGACTCTTTGTGCTACAGACTCTCCTTTCTCATTGGTAACTACAGTCACTCCACCTTTCTTAGGCACGACATGAACGGGACTGACCCATTTACTGTCGGAGATCGGGTATATTATTCCTGCATCCAGAAGTTTTTCAACTTCCTTCTTAACTACTTCTGTGAGAATGGGATTTATCCTTCTTTGCGGTTCTCGAGAGGTTTTGCAATCTTCCTCGAGGTAGATGCGGTGCATGCAGAGAGAAGGACTTATCCCTTTAAGATCAGATATGCTATGTCCTAAAGCAGCTGGGAATTTTCTTAGGACTTTTAGCAATTCTTCGGTTTCTGATTGTCCTAAATCGGCGCACACAATCACAGGGCGCTTAAGCTCTTGATCAAGGAATTCATACCTTAGACTCTCAGGTAGAGGTTTTAGTTCGAGAGAAGATTGATCAGGGGACGGTGTCGGGTTTGGTGTAATCTCAAAGCATTCACCGAGCTCGTCATCCTGAACTTCGAGAGTAGGAGTTGGAGACGATGTGAGAATTTCAGTGTAAACGGTTTGATCATTCTCCATTTCCTTTCTGCATTCGTCAATGACGTCAAGCAGATAGCAAGTATCATCTATAGCAGGCGCGCTTAGGAATTGAGTCAAAATGAATTCAACTTTTTCATCTCCCACTTCAAAGGTGAGCTTTCCCTTTTTGACATCAATTATCGCACCGGCTGTAGCGAGGAATGGCCTTCCTAAAATGATAGGCGTGTTAGAGTCTTCCTTAATATCCATGACTATGAAGTCGGTTGGAATAAAGAACTGACCTACACGCACCGGAACATTTTCTAAGACTCCTATAGGCATCTTGACCGAACGGTCGGCAAACTGGATGGACATTCTGGTGGGTCTTAGCTCGCCTAGCTTGAGTCTCTCGCATATGGTCATGGGCATCAAACTAATGCTGGCACCGAAATCACATAGGGCTTTGTCAATAACAAACTTCCCAATGACGCAGGGTATGGAGAAACTTCCTGGATCCTTAAGTTTAGGAGGCATTTTGTTTTGAAGGATAGCACTACACTCGGCAGTGAGTGTAACAGTTTCGTTATCCTCAATCCTCTTTTTGTTGGTTAGGATCTCCTTGAGAAACTTAGCATATGCGGGCATTTGTGTAATAGCTTCAGTGAATGGGATGGTGATATTCAACTGCTTGAGAAGCTCCACAAATTTCTTGAATTGCCCCATGCTTTTGGTCTTTTCCAACCTTTGAGGATAAGGAATGGGTGGTTTGTAAGGTGGCGGAGGCACATAGGGCGTTTCTTTTTCTTTTGCCTCGACGCCATTTCCTTCTTTCTCTTTGGGTTCACTCTCTTTCTCAGCTGGTTCATCTGGCTTTTGCTGCATGGCAGGCCTCTCGATCCTAGGGTCAACTGGTTCATCATACTGTGTTCCACTTCGCAGTGTCACAGCGTTTACATGGGCTTTAGGATTGGGCTGAGGTTGGCCAGGAAATGTTCTTGCAGAAGCAGACATGGATGATTGCTGTTGAGCCACCTGTGCAACTTGAGTTTCTAAAATCTTATGATGGGTGGTCAAAACATCAACTTTACTGTTCAATTGCTCGAACATCTTAGCGAAATGCAGGTTTTGATTCTTAATCCCCTCGTTAGTTTGCATTTGGGACGCCATGAAGGTTTCAAACATGGCGTCAAGGCTAGACTTCCCAGAGTTTTCTTGATTTAGCACGGGAGCTTTCTGAAAACCTGGTGGACCAGAGGATTGGCCTTGTCTAGGTGGATACAATGCATTGTTGTTCTTGTATGAAAGATAGGGACTGTTCTTCCAAGCTGAGTTGTAGTTGTTGGAATATGGGCGTCCTTAGGCGTAGTTCACTTGATCGGAAGGAGTTCCGGCCAAGAGTTGGCATTCAGCTGTAGCATGCCCTGGAGCGCCACATATCTCACAACTAGAGACGGTTGCTGCTACGGTAGCAGCAGGAGCATTGAGTAAGCTGTCTAATTTTAGAGTGAGTGCATCAACCTTGGCACTAACGTGGTCAAGGCCGCTTATCTCATGCATTCCTCCTCTCGATAGAGGTTTTTCTGCGGAGGTTCTTTCGCCTCCCCACTGGTAGTGATTCTGAGCCATGCTCTCGATGAGCTGATAGGCACCAGTGTAGGGCTTGTCCATGAGGGCGCCGCCCGCGGCAGCGTCTATGGTCATCCTTGTATTGTATAGGAGACCGTTGTAGAAGGTGTGGATAATTAGCCACTCCTCTAAACCATGATGTGGACAAAGCCTCAACATGTCCTTAAATCTCTCCCACGCTTCATAAAGAGATTCGTTGTCTTTCTGCTTGAATCCATTGATTTGGGCTCTTAGCATAGCAGTCTTGCTAGGTGGGAAATACCTAGCCAGAAAGACTTTCTTCAACCCCTCCCATGTAGTGACAGAGTTGGAAGGTAGGGACTGGAGCCAAGCACGGGCTCGATCTCTTAGAGAAAAGGGGAAGAGACGAAGCCTTATTGCTTCGGGACTTACGCCATTAGCTTTCACTGTATCGGCGTATTGTAAGAAGACAGAGAGGTGGAGATTAGGATCTTCTGAAGGACCACCCGAGAACTGACTTTGCTGAACTGCTGAGAGTAGGGAATGTTTAAGCTCAAAATTGTTGGGAAAGATGATTTGACTTTGGGGCACTATGTATCTTTCCCTAAACTGTTCAATTCGGCGTCTTACACTTAGTAGACGCTCTGGGTTGTCGACTGGAGTTTCTAAATCTTTGCTATTAGAGCGGGTACTTGGCATACAATCGACAAGCCAAAAAAAAGGGTAATTTTTTAGATTTTTTTCTTCTTTTTAATTTATTTCGATTTTTTTGAATTTTGACAGGAAAATAAAAGTTGCCTTAGTCTCTACGTTGTAACGACGGAGTTACAATATCGACTAAATTGGTCCCCGGCAATGGCGCCAAAAACTTGATCGACGATTTGTGTATCAATAAATTTAATTGACCGCTAGTGCACAGTCTCGTCGTGTAGTTTTAAAAGATTATCGAACCACAGAGACCATTAATCGAACTACCGTATTTCTGTTGTCACGGTGTAAATCTAAGGCGAATAGGTGTTTTAGAATTGTTTTGAATTTTAAAAGAAAATTAAAATTAAAGAATTAAATTAATAAAAACGGGATATCGGTACGTAACTTAATTAACCGTCGGGAATTTAATAAATTAATAGCGCGCGTGAAAAGGGTTTATCTTTCAGAAGAACTTTCTTAATTTAAAGGTCTAACCCTCACACTCTCGTTTTGTTGATAAAAACCATACTTTCTAAGCTAGGAGTTTTACTGTCACTTTTCTACCACCTTAGCTTCGAAAGTATATTTTGAAAATCAATTAGTTCTAATTAATCCTAACCTGGCTCTCGCTCGTTCAAAGATTAATATCAAATTCCTACTATCTAGTTAAAACCTCAAACTCTCGCTCTATTGATTTTAACCTTAGTTGCTTTCTTTTACTCTCGTTCAAAAGCTTTGAATTAAATTAGGAATTTGAATCAAAAAAATAGTTTAATAAATGCGCGCGCTAAATCATTATTAAATCCCCTTCGGAGAATTAGTTTACATACCGATATCTAAGAAATTTAGCTAGACATAATTAAGAAATTAAACAAAGAAAAACAGAAAATTAAATCAGACATAAATAAATAATCAAATAAAAACATTAAATAAAAACCTGGAAGAAAATGCTGAATTAACTTGCATTAAATAATCGGTACGCACGATATCATCCTCCCTGACCCTGTGCGCTTCAATGTGCGCACGATAGACAATTACCGTTTTCTCCCAGACCCTCCCATTCCCCGAGAATGGAACGTACCAATTGCACCTAATGATGAGGGAGAGAGTGACGGATCTGAGGAGGAGGAGCACGAGGCTCCGGAAACTAATGCACACAACACACACACTTCTTCTGGTTATTTTGCAGGTACTACTTCTGGAGCTGCCCATGAGAGTGGCACTGCCACACTTGATACTGTTTTAGCTGAGATGAGGCAGCACTACACCTTAGATGCCAAGAGGGACCAGCGTATCCAGGACATCCAGACTCGTCAGACAGATATGATGAGCATGATGCAGCAGTTTTAGAGTGACCAGCGTGGTTTGATTGATGGCATGGCAGATATGTCTTTAAGCATGGATGATTTTGATGGCTATTTCCAGCAGCTCGGTGCAGGACCTCCACCACATGAGAGGCGCACGAGGAGGTGCGGCCCGGACCGCCAGTAGTTATTTTCTCTCAGGTTGTACCCTTCCAATCTCACCTTTAGTCGTTGCATTGGGGACAATGCTCGATTTAAGTTTGGGGGAGGAAGCTTTATCGCTTTCCTTTAGTTTCAGTCTTTTAGTTTTGCATGCATAATAAAACCTTAGGTTAGTTCACTTAGATTGAGTTGATTTTGCGTGATTGGTCTTGTAATTGTCTGATTTTCCCATTTCTTGAGCCATACCAAAAAATTTCTTGTGAAAAGCAAAAGTATTGAGTCTTGATGCTTTGTATTGATTGTCTGAAAGTATATAGGTTGTTTGCACTATCTAGGCTATTTTATTGAATTTGGGTAACGGTTAGATAAAATCAATACCGTTTTAACACCTTAGATTCCCGAAAGTGTGGAAAACTGGTTTGAGTACTAATCTTGACAAAGCTTTGAACTTGAGTTTTAATGAACCCTTAGTAGTTTATCTAGCAGTCGGCACCATCTCAAGGCACAAACTAAGTGGGAAACCGAAGAATATAAGTGAATGATTTTGATTATAAATGTTATAAATGCTATTGGTTGATTCCTTGAAATAATTGATGAAAATTCAGCAAATGTTGAAACATGAGAAGGAAAAAAATACAATAGTATAGAAACTCATTAGTAGTTGGTTCAGAGGTGTCTGATTCTGAACTTGGTAGGGCGGTTTACGATCCGATCCCCCGCAACTGCGAAATGGGTAAAGCAAATAGGGGTTACCAAACTTATGTTATCAACACCCCTCGCTATATGATTATCATAATCACTAACAGGTTTCCTACCATGGGCGTGTACAAGATAACGGGCTTAATGTGATTGCGCTAGAATTAAAAGGGGGAATGAAACTCAAGTGAGAGGTAGAGTCAAGAGGAAATGCTTCAGGTCTGTTTTCACATGACCGGGAGTCTCTTGTGTCATTACGGTGTTTTTGTTATTTGCACTGTTATTTGATTTTCATAGTTTAGCCGACAACCACGTACGAGTAAGATGATCGTGTCATGTGTTTTTACTTATACCATGCGATTCACTATTCTTTTATGCTTGAGGACAAGCAATGGTTCAAGTGTGGGGGAATTTGATGACACGAAATCATATCGTATTTTTTAGCTTGATTTAGGTGAATTTTAGTTGCATTTGCATATGTATTTATTTCATTTATGTCTTTTTATGTTAGTTGTAGTACCCTAATTTTGGACCTACAAATCCAGATAACTTCTTTATGCATCATACAAAAAATGATATACCAAAAATATATATTTTATTTTATATGCTCTTATTCATTATTTTTAATACATTTTATCTTTCTTTTAGTGCATCATATTTTCTTAAGCATCCTTTTACAAGAAAATATATAATAATAAATAAATACATAATAGTCTAGACTTTCTTTTATTTTCCTTTTATATATAAAAAATAAATATAATAATAATTTTCATGCATAGTTTATTTTATTCTTTCTACAAAATATTTTAGTTTTAAATCTTTTCTACTCATTTCATTTAGTTTTTAATTTTAATTACCCTTTTAATTAGCGTAAAAGTCAAAGAACGTCAAAAATAGTCTTTTTATCGCTTTATCTCAATTTCATTATTTTTTTTATTATCATATACTTTAAAATACTAAAAAAAATTTGCATCTTTATTATATTTTATTTTTAATTATTTATTTATTTTCAATTTTATCTCAAAGTTTACTTAAAATAGCAAAGAGATTTTATCTTATCTATTTCATCTCTTTTTTTTCCTTTTTATTTAAAAATCAAAAAAATGTTTTCTTTTATCACAAAAATCTTTCCTCTTGAACTAATCTCAACCCTCCATTTCATCTCATCTTATCATAAACCTTTTTTCTGTTTTCAAAAATAAATCAAATTATCTCTTTTTATCTCTAACCCTATCTTTTATTGAAAACCCAAAAGAACCCTTTACCCTAATCTATCTCTATAAATAGATCATTTAATGCAAGAGAGATCATTCACTTCTCACCACTCAAAAAACCCTAAATCTGCCTCCACTCTCAAAAATCAGATCACAAATCAAAAATCAAACAAAAAATCAAAAAAATAACAAAAATAGAAAAAAGAAGAACGTGAAGTTCTTCATTCCTTGCATTTTTCCAAAACCTTTTTTCTTCTTTCTCTCAGCCGCTCACAAATCTACCTAAATCGCTTCAAAATTTCTCCAATCGCAAACGAAAATCAATCTCCATCCTATTATCAAACTCAGAACACTCGATTTGCACAGAAATCGCACTCGATTTCCTCTTCATCAAACCCGTTTTCGGACTCGTTTTGAAGGTAGCGATTCGGACCATTTTAGATCTCTGTTTCGTTTGATTTACACTTCCTTGGATTCGGATTTGAATCTGTAAACTATTATATGAGTGGATTTGCGTTGATTTAAACTCGATTTATGTTATTTTCATTAGAATCTTCTTCTCTTTTTCATTTCGGTTTTGGTTTCTGTTTTGGTATGAATCTGAGTTTCCTGGACTTTGCTCATGGAATTTGTTCACAAATTCATATCTGGCAAGATGAAACGATGAAGATTGATTGTTCAATTTTTATTTTCTGGCTTTGATTGATGGTATTAGTTCGAACCTGTTTTACTCTTTTCCCTTTTCTTTTTCTTCAAAAATGCGATGACGATTGAAGCCATACCATAAAACCACTGTGAAATCGATTTAGAGATTTAAGATCAGTGGGTTTAGGCGAGTCAAATCGAGCATTTATAGATGATTTTCGGTTAAGATTTGATGTTTGTTTTGATGAATATGAAGTAGTTGAAGTTGTTTTTCTGTTCTCGCCATTTTATTTTGTTTCTGAAGGAAAAGATAATTAAGACCTATGCTATAGACCTCGTTTTCCAGATTCGTTTTCGAACGCACGATCTAATGAGGCTTGATCAGGATCGTTAATGATCCTTGCAATCGAGACCGTCTGATTTAATCAGACGGCTGTGATGATCAGATGCTGATGGGATCCCCTTCACACACACACATGGTATTACTGGGTCGGATCTGGTCCAACCCATAGATCAAACCCGAACCCGGGTCAACCAGATAGTAACCATGGGTCTCTCAGTTAGGCCCAAACAACCCAAATTCATTTCTTCACCCCCCTTTTCCTTTATTTTTTTTATGTACCGTTCTTTTCTGTTTTGCACCCCCTTTCCTTTTTATATTAATTCATGTTTTTCCTTTGTTATTATTGATTTTTCTTTTTATAGTTTCTACTCCCTTTTTTTTAATTCACGTTTTTTTTATTTTAGTTTTTTTTTAGATTAGTTTTGATATCTAATTCATTTATGTGTTTCATTTAACTCTTTATTTAGTTTCTCGCATTTTCATTTTATACTATCATATTGCATATTGCTTGTGTTATTAAATTTGGACTATGGGACTTAATTTATTCCTAAGCAATTGGAGACGGACTTTAGAATTATAACTTAAACTTTAGGATTTCTCTTAGTTTTAGTTTTAGATAGTTTTTTTAGGTAGTTTTTCTTACTTCGTCTATAATTCTCTTTAACTTGTAAATATTGCATAGCATTAAAATGTTGCATTCATTCATGTTTATTTTATCGCAAGGCTTTTAGAATGTATTTAGGTGTGATGTAACCCCAAAGTGGAAGTAGAAAATTGCATTGCATGCATCTTTATTTTTTATCGCTTTCCGCAACGCTAAAAAACCAAGAAAAACGAACTTTCATTTTCGAAGAGGCGCGTTAGTAATTTTCTTTAGAAAAAAATAGAAAACAATAAACAACTTCTTCTCTCTCAAATAAAAATTCTTTAGTCCAAAACCAAAATAGTCGCACGATTAGTTTAGGTTTAACTTTAAATTTATTTTTATGTCACAACTTTCTCTTCTCAATCCAATCTCCACATGCACACACTTTTCTATTCTATACATCTTCTCCCTCCAATTTCTTACAAACTTCTCTCTCATTTCTTAAGCACATAAAAACAATAAAAAAGTAATAAATTAGAGGTTATCATAGGATACTATGAACGTTTAGGATGCTAATACCTTCCCTAGATGTAACTAACCCCCGAGCTTATAATCTCTTTTTTTTAGGTTTTCGACACTTTCCCCTCTTTGGAAATGAAAGGTCAATGTTAGTGGTGGAAATCCCAAAATCCCCGCAACAGAAAAATGGCGACTTCACTGGGGACGTCTCTCCTTAAGAGGGTTGAACCTATCTAGTTTATGCTTCTTTATTGCTTTCCTATGTGCTTATCTGTTTACAAGTTTTATATATTATGGAGGGGTTTTATGAGTGAGATAAGCTTGACCCGAGCTTGAGTTACCTTGAGATAGATTGTGGTAGGATCATAGTGAGTGGGCGGAAGGCAAAACTCCGCACATATTCACATGTGATGAAGCCAAGCACAATTGAGGGTCATGTTTGTCGTATTCTTTTCGACGTGATTTTCGCGTAGATTGTTGCTATGACGTGTATCCAAGGATGTTGTGGACCCCTTTAGTCACCTTTAACCCATCTTGGCCTTTTTTAGGGTGTGGTGCGATAGCTAAAGCCGAGAGTAAAAGTCTTGGAATAGTTGACTCCGCGATACCACGCTCAATCGAGACTTTCCCTTGGATATTTCATTTGGCCGTGAGTTAAGTCGTGGACATTGGTATTGAAGAAGGAAAGTTGATGACGTTGGGAACTTTGTAGAACCCATGTTACAAAAAGAAGAAAACCAATAATTCATACATTGTGGGTGGTTACCTTTTGACTCCAACTTTGTGATATCTCAACCAACCATGTTTGCTTATGTTTGTGCTTGTTGCATCATCACATTTCATGCATCCATGCATCCATAAAAATCTTTTTCCTCAATTTTCAAAGAACTCGAAGGAAGTCTTTTACAAAACTTGCAATGGACCTCAAAAAAAGAGAGAAAATTTCTTTTGATCATTAACAAAAAAAGTGGAGGTCCATTATGATTAACATCCAAGAGTTCTTTGAAAAGCCAAAATATTTTCTTTCATTTCAAAGGACCTAAAGCAACTCTTTTGTAATCATAGATATGGATCATGGAAGGAGGCTTACTAAGAGGTATGATTTCAAACGCCCGGATTTGACAAAGCTTAAGGAGTTGGCTCATCATGTGAATGATTATGAGGGTTTTCGACACCGCTATGGAAATTTATTGGGAATTCTTGGAACTAGAGTTGACGAGGGGCTTCTCAATGTCCTCCTTCAGTTCTATGATACACGTTATCACTGCTTTACTTTTAGCGACTATCAACTTGTCCCCACTTTGGAAGAGTATGAGTATCATGTGGGTTTGTCTGTGAACGACAAGACGCCTTTCAATGGTTATGAAACTGATGTGAGTCCGTACGACATCGCAAAAGCTCTACGTTTGGATACACTTGATGTGAAGAAAAATTTGGTTGAGAATGATGGGCGCAAGGGGGTATGGGCGAAGTACTTATTTCAAGAAGCGTTTCGTTTTGTCGAAAAGAAGAATTCACGTGTTGTCGAGGCTATCTTTGCCTTACTCATGTACGGATTGGTCCTGTTACCTGATAAACCTAATTTTGTAGATTGCGAGACTATTCGGATCTTCTTGATTGGAAATCCTGTTCCGACTTTACTCGCCGATGCTTATTATGGTATGCATCATAAGGTCTTGAAAGGGAAGGGAGTTGTTGTTTGTTGTGCTCAACTGTTGCAGATTTGGTATGTGTCGCATTTGCCCCGATCTTTGGCTATTGAACAGAATCCTGATAATCTTAGCTGGTCCAAAAGAATTATCTCTGTCACCGGTGAAGATGTGAGGTGGTACAATGATTTCTACCATGGTAAACTTGTGATCAACAATTGTGGAGATTTTCCCAATGTTCCTCTCATTGGTACTCAAGGAGGAATTACATACAATCCAACGCTCGCCCGGCGTCAGTTTGGGTATCCAATGGCGAAGGCTCCCAACAATATCTGGTTAGAGGCACATTTTTATACCAATGGAAAGGAAAGTCTGGCCCTCAAAGGACGATTTATGGTTGCTTGGGAGAAGATCCATAGGAAGGAAGCCCTACATGGATTGGCTTGCTGATAGGGTCATTGAGTTTAATATGCCCTATGAGCTTGAAGAGCCGATTCGTGATGTTGAGTTGCCCTCATCTACAGAACTTATCTTCAAGACTAATGACGAACTCAGGGTGCTGTTGACAAGGATGACCAGAGACAGAGATGCATGGAAGGCAAAGTTTCTCGATGCTGAACGTGAAAAGGATGGATGGAAGGCCATGTACGACAGCCTTGACGAGGAAAGGTTAGCCTGGGAACTAACAGATCGCGCACAAGCGGAAGAGATAGCAAGCTTGAAGAAAAGAATCAGAAACAAGTGAAGATTCAACAAGTAGTACAAGAAAAGGGACCAGTAGTTTGTTTGTGTCAGTCTATGTAATGTTTAGTGTTTTAATGGTTGTAATGTGTCTTTTCTGTGTTTTTGTTTCCCAGGTGTATTTTCTTTTTTTTTTTAGCAAGTTGTTATGTGTGTGTTTCAATCAGTTGTAATTTGTCTGTTTTTATTAATGAATCAAGGTCCCTATTTTGATTACACTTGTTATGTTACTTTAAAGTCCTTTGAAAAGAAAAAACAAAAAAAAAACCTTTTTTGCATAAACACCTCATGCATCATATGCATTCATATTTCGGTTTTCAAAGTTTCTAAGTCTCTCGTTCTTACAGATCCTGGCCCGACGTTCTCGTTTCAAGCCAACACGTACTTACAACACTCGTGCAAACTACAAGAAAAGAATGGAATGACTCGAGCAAGAGAATCCGCAATTACAAGAACAGGTTACCTCTCTTCAGGCTAATGTAGCCCATCTGACTGCTTTGGTTGAATCTTTGACTATGGCGAGGCCCCCGCCTCCCCCATCACAAGCGTTGAATGTTTCTGATAACATCCCGGTTTCTGTTCCACTATTCTATGTTAGCCAGCCAATGTCTACTGTACCAATGCGTTTCCAATGGGGTATGCCTCTTAATTTCGGTGAAGGATCTCAGCAGAATCTTCTCAATACTCAGTTTCAGGGTAGTGCTATTCCGCAAGTTACAGTGTCTCTTCCATAGACTGCAATGACTGTTGCTCCCCTCACCATGAACACTATGCCACTAATGGGAGACCCTATCTATCATGCTGACCCAGTTGAAAGCGTGGTATCTTTTGGTCATAATGATGAAGTTCAGAACCAGTTTGATGAAATCCAGCAAGAACTTCGTGCGCTCCGTGGTAAAGAATTATTTGGAAAGAGTGCTCGTGATATGTGTTTAGTTCCTGATGTTGATCTACCACCTAAATTCAAAGTTCCTGACTTTGAAAAGTACAAGGGAGATTCTTGCCCACAAAGTCATTTGATCATGTATTCCAGAAAGATGGCCGCTCATGCAAGAAAAGATCAGGTGTTGATTCATTGCTTTCAAGACAGCCTGACTGGTGCTGCTTTGAAGTGGTATGTGAGCTTGGATCGCGAGAGGATTAAGTCTTTTACTGATGTGTGTGAAGCATTCATGCAACAGTATAAGTACAATGTGGATTTAGCTCCTGACAGGGACCAACTTCGTTCTTTATCCCAAAGAGAACGAGAAAGCTTCAAAGAGTATGCCCAGAGGTGGCGTGGACTGGCTGCACAGGTTAACCCACCTTTGGATGAGAAAGAGATGACGAAGACCTTCTTGAAAACACTTGATCCGTTCTACTTTGATAGGATGATTTCCAGTAATCACCGTGATTTTTCTGATGTGGTAGAAACTGGTGTACGTATGGAAGAAGCGATCCGAGAAGGACGTTTAGTGAAGGATGCTTCTGGTTCTGGTAGCAACAAAAGGTATGGTGCTGGTTTTGGGAAGAAGAAGGAACAAGAGGTGGGCATGGTTGCCCATGGTAGGCCAAGGAGAAATCATTTTCATAATCCTCAACATCATGTGGCTGCCATTGCAACTCCCTTGAGTGTTAGTTATCAACGGCCACCAACTCAACCCCAGAATCCGAGACCATTGAATCAATAGCAAAATCAACCATAAAACAATAACAATAATCGTGCGCAAGGACCTCCTAGGTTTGATCCAATCTCGATAAAATATGATGATTTGCTACCTGCCCTACTCGAGGCTAATTATGTTCAGCTCAAGCCGCCCCCACAACTGCCTAATCCTTTGCCATACTGGTATAGGACTGATCTTACCTGTGCATACCATTCAGGAGCACCAGGTCATGACATTGAGCATTGCTATGCTTTGAAGAATCAGGTACAAACTCTGTTGATGAAAGGTGCTTTGAAATTCAAAGATACAAACCCAAATGTGCAGGCAAACCCACTCCCTCCTCATGGCACTGCCAACATTAATATGGTACAAGTAGACTCAAGCTGTTATCGGGTGTTCAACATTCGTCAGATCAAGGAGTCTTTGGTTCAGATTCATGTGGACTTATGCAAAATGTCTCTGCTCCAACATAACCATGCTGCTTGTATGACTTGCCCGAGAAATCCGAGGGGATGCCAAAAAGTCAGGGATGATTTACAAACTTTGTTGAACAAAAGAGAGTTGGTCATTGCGTACAAGAAAAAAGGGGATGAGGATTCTGATGTTGAGTTCGAGTTCGATAGCAGTGATGATGATGTATTTGTGATTACTCTAGAGTTCCCTGATTCCGGTTGTCTTGAGTTGACTTATAATAGTCAAGAATTTGCTGTTGAGCCTCTGGTGATATGCCTGCCCGGTCCTGTGCCATATACCTCTAACAAGGCGGTTCCTTATAAATATAATGCTACCATCATGAAAGGCGATAAAGAGGTTCCGATCCCTGCTTTGTCATCCGTGGCGAATGTTGTTGGTTTAAGCAAGATGATGAGGAGTGGCCGTGTGTTGCCACCAGTTACTTTGAAGAAGAATGATCCTCCTGTGAAAGAACCTTTGATAGTGGGTAGCCCTAAGACAAATAATGAGAATGGTAAGAGTACAGGTTTGACTAAAAAGGCTGATGTAGTTTCTAATGTTGAGGAAGTGTTGAAGTTGATTAAAAAGAGCGAGTACAAGGTGGTTGACCAGCTGATGCAAACTCCTTCTAAGATTTCTATCTTGTCACTCTTATTGAATTCCGAAGCACATAGAGATGCTTTGATGAAGGTGCTCGAACAAGCCTATGTAGACCACGATGTGACTGTTGATCGCTTTAATGGTGTTATGGGGAATATCACTGTTTGTAACAATCTGAGTTTCAGTGATGAAGACCTTCCTGATGAGGGGAGAAGCCACAACCACGCCTTTCATATATCAGTGAATTGCTTATCTGATGCTTTGTCCAATGTGCTCATTGATACTGGTTCTTCCCTGAATGTAATGCCAAAGACCACTCTTGATCAATTGAGCTATAAAGGTGCCCCGATGAGGCGAAGTGGGATGGTTGTCAAGGCCTTTGATGGATCAAGGAAGATGGTGATGGGAGAGATTGACCTGCCTATTACCATCGGTCCACACACTTTTCAGATCACTTTTCAAGTTATGGACGTCAATGCTGCGTATAGATGTTTGTTGGGTCGCCCTTGGATCCACGAGGCTGGTGCTGTTACCTCAACTTTACACCAAAAGTTGAAGTTTGAAAAGAATGGCAAGATTATAACTGTGGGGGGTGAACAAGCCTTATTTGTGAGTCAGTTATCGTCATATTCCTGCATCAGCGCTGATATTATTGATGGAACACAGTTCCAAGGGTTGGTAATTGATGAAGGGACAAGTGCTAAGAAAGAGACAGTTTGTATGGCTTCTCTGAAAGATGCGCAACAGGCGCTGCTAAATGAATCTACCACCGGTTGGGGAAAACTGATAGAGTTGACAGACAATAAGGATAAGAAAGGTCTGGGTTTTGTCCCAAATGGTAAGGTTTCTAAATCTGATAATGTTGTTAAGCCTCTTGGTGATATGTTTAAGAGTGCCGGTTTCATTTATCCAACTGTTTCAGATATTCATGTTGTGGAAGAGGATAACCCTGTGGAAAGTGTTGGTTATGTGGTGCGTGGAGGGATTTGCCGCAATTGGAGTGCTGTGGATGTTCCTTCTGTTGTTTCTCGTTCCACGTAATGATTTACTGTCGTTTTTTTCAAAATCTTTCATTCTGCCCAAGATGAAAGTATGCATGTTTTAGGGCCGATGTTTTAGAAATATAATTCCTATCGCTCTGCCCAAAGCGAAGGTAGAATAATTGTCGGGCCTTTGTTCTAAGTAAAATCATCAATAATAAAAAGTTATTTTGTTTCCACTTTATTGCGCATTTAGTTTTTATTGCTTTTACCTTTTTCTGGAATATGGTAGCACAAAAAACCTAAAAATAATATCTCTTCTCAAAAATCTGCATAATGCTTATTTCTTTCAAGTTTTTTAAAATCAAGCATAAATCATAAATTGCAGATTAATTGTTGATAAACCCATTGAACACAATGAGCCTATGCCCTCTCCCAACTTTGAATTCCCTGTGTTTGAAGCTGAAGAGGAGGATGAGGACGATATTCCTGATGAGATTACACGGTTGCTTGAATATGAAGAAAGAGCCATTCAACCTCACGAAGAACCTATTGAGGTAGTTAATCTGGGTACTGAGGACGACAAGAAAGAAATCAAGGTTGGTGCTTTATTGGATGCGAGTGTCAAAGGAAGATTGATAGAGCTTCTCAGAGAATATATGGAGGTGTTTGCTTGGTCGTATCAAGATATGCCAGGGTTGGATACCACTATTGTCGAGCATCACTTGCCGTTGAAGCCTGAATGTCCGCCGGTTAAGCAGAAGTTGAGAAGAACGCATCCTGATATGGCAGTTAAGATTAAAGAAGAGGTCCAAAAGCAGATTGATGCGGGTTTCCTGATTACATCCGAATACCCTTTTTGGTTGGCTAATATAGTACCTGTTCCGAAGAAGGATGGTAAGGTCAGAATGTGTGTTGATTACAGAGATCTGAACAAAGCTAGTCCGAAAGATGATTTCCCCTTACCTCATATTGACATGCTGGTTGATAACACCGCAAAGTTCAAAGTGTTCTCCTTTATGGATGGTTTCTCCGGTTACAATCAGATACGAATGGCTCCAGAGGACAGAGAAAAGACTTCCTTCATTACACCATGAGGAACTTTTTGTTACAAAGTTATGCCGTTCGGCTTGAAGAATGCTGGTGCTACATACCAAAGAGCAATGACTACTCTGTTTCATGATATGATGCACAAAGAGATTGAGGTTTATGTTGATGATATGATTGCCAAGTCTAATACTGAAGAAGAGCATGTTGATCATCTTTTGAAGTTGTTCAAACGATTGAAGAAATACAAGCTTCGTCTGAATCCTAACAAATGTACCTTCGGTGTTCGATCTGGAAAACTCTTGGGGTTTGTGGTTAGTCAGAAAGGTATTGAAGTGGATCCTAACAAAGTGAAGGCCATTCGAGAAATGCCTGCACCAAGAACTAAAAAGCAAGTAAGAGGGTTCCTTGGTCGGTTGAATTACATTTCCAGATTTATTTCTCACCTGACTGCCACATGTGGACCTATATTCAAGCTTCTACGAAAAGACCAAGGAATAATGTGGACAGAAGACTGCCAGAAAGCGTTTGACAGTATCAAAGAATATCTGTTGGAAACCCCTATCCTAATTCCTCCTGTTGAAGGAAGACCCCTGATTATGTATTTAACTATGTTAGAAGATTCTATGGGTTGCGTGCTTGGGCAACAAGACGAGACTGGTAAGAAAAAACATGCTATTTATTACTTGAGTAAGAAGTTTACAGATTGTGAATCTCGTTACTCCATGCTTGAAAAAACTTGTTGTGCGCTGGCTTGAGCTGCCAAACGTCTTCGATAGTATATGATTAATCACACTACTTGGTTGATATCTAAAATGGATCCAATCAAGTACATTTTTGAGAAGCCTGCCTTGACAGCAAGGATTGCACGTTGGCAAATGTTGCTATCTGAGTATGACATTGAATACCGTACTCAGAAAGCAATTAAAGGAAGTATTCTTGCTGATCATTTGGCCCACCAACCAATTGATGACTACTAGTCAATCAAGTTCGATTTCCCTAACGAGGATGTCGTGTATTTAAAGATGAAAGATTGTGATGAACCAGTGTTTGGAGAAGGCCCTGATCCTGAATCCAGATGGGGTTTGGTTTTTGATGGAGCTGTTAATGCTTATGGTAATGGAATTGGCGCAGTTCTTATCGCTCCTAAGGGTAACCATATTCCATTCACCGCCAGGTTACTTTTTGATTGCACAAACAATATAGCAGAATATGAAGCTTGCATCATGGGTACTAAAGAGGCTATTGACTTAAGAATCAAGATTCTAGATATTTATGGAGATTCAGCTCTCGTGGTTAATCAGATCAAAGGAGAATGGAAATTCGCCACCCTGGCTTGATCCCATACAGAGATTACGCAAGACGTTTGTTGACTTTCTTTAACAAAGTGGAATTACATCATATTCCCCGTGATGAGAATCAGATGGCAGATGCTTTGGCTACTTTGTCTTCCATGTTTCAAGTGAATAGATGGAATGACCTGCCTCGTGTTAATATTGCACGCCTTGAGAGACCCGCTTATGTGTTTGCAGTTGAAGAAACAGTTGATGATAAACCATGGTATTATGATATCAAAAATTTTCTACAACATCAAGACTACCCGCCTAGGGCATCTTGAAAAGATAGAAGAACTCTGAAAAGGTTATCTGGTAGTTTCTTTCTGAATGGTGATGTTCTTTACAAAATAAATTTCGACATGGTCTTACTCCGATGTGTGGATAAACATGAAGCTGATCAGTTGATGTATGAAATACATGAAGGATCTTTTGGTACTCATGCCAATGGGCATGCTATGGCTAAGAAAATGTTGAGAGCAGGTTACTACTGGCTGACAATGGAGTCTGATTGTTGCAGATATGTGAGGAAATGTCACAAGTGTCAAATTTATGCTGATAAGATACATGTACCACCACTCAGTTGAATGTTATGTCGTCTTCATGGCCTTTCTCTATGTGGGGAATTGATATGATTGGAATGATTGAACCAAAAGCTTCAAATGGTCATCGTTTCATTCTAATGGCTATTGATTATTTCACCAAGTGGGTTGAAGCAGCTTCTTATGCTAATGTTACAAAACAAGTGGTTCTCAGATTCATCAAGAATCAGATCATCTGCAGATACGGTATCCCGAACAGGATTATCACTGATAATGGGTCGAATTTGAATAACAAAATGATGAAAGAACTGTGTGATGAGTTCAAGATTGAGCATCATAACTCTTCTCCTTACAGACCTAAGATGAATGGTGCTATTGAAGTTGCAAACAAGAATATCAAGAAGATTGTTCAGAAAATGGTTGTCACCTACAAAGATTGGCATGAGATGTTGCCTTTTGCTTTATACGGATATCGTACTTCAGTTCGCACATCATTTGGGGCAACTCCGTTTTCTTTGGTATATGGTACGGAAGCAGTACTCCCCGTAGAGGTTGAGATCCCATCAATGAGAGTTTTGATGGAAGCAAAGTTGACAGAGTCTGAATGGTGTCAGAACCGGTATGATCAGTTGAATTTGATTGGAGAAAAGCGCATGACTGCTTTATGTCACGGACAACTTTATCAGAACAAGATGAAACAAGCTTTTGACAGAAAAGTTCGTCCTAGAGAGTTCAAAGAAGGTGATCTTGTGCTCAAGAAGGTTTTGTCTTTTCAACCTGATGTAAGGGGCAAATGGACTCCTAATTATGAAGGCCCATATGTTGTCAAGAAAGCTTTCTCTGGTGGTGCTATGATTCTTACAAACATGGATCGTGATGAACTCTCTCGTCCAGTGAATGCAGATGCAGTCAAGAAGTACTTTGTCTAAAAAAAAAAAAAAAGTGTATATAGCTCGTCAAGCTGAAAACCTGAAAGGGCGGCTTAGTCAAAAAAGAGGGCGTCTTGATGAATCGAAAACCCGAAAGGGCGGTTCATACAAAAATGAGACAAAATATATATATATATATATATATATATATATATATACACTTCCCTGTAGATTGAAAATCTGAAAAGGCGGTCTACGCAAAAGTTAGTGAAAAGACAAGACAAAGTAACTGCATTCACTCGAGTTCACTCACTTGGGGCATAAAGAGGAGGTTAAAGAAAGCTATGATCGAAATCATCTGTACTTGGAAGTTGAAGACACAGGGATATTCAAAAGTTGTTAGGGGGACTAGATTTATTGTGTTGAATGTACCCTTTCCATATTAATTACCAATTCCAACTTTGTAACGATCTATGGAATCCTGCCATTGGCAGATTACCATTCTTATACATGATTTCGAGCCTTTGTCTCATTGTTTGAATTTCTCGTTTTATTCTTACAAGATTTCTTTATATTGTTCATGATTACATTTAAAATGAAAAAAGACATATTTCAAAAAGTATTTCAACAAAACAAAACAAGAAAATTTTATGCGCTTTTGATTAAAATGCCGGCATTTCTTTATTTTCAAACGAAATACAAAAAGAAGGGATATCCGCGGCTACTTCAGTTGCGGTTAATTCTAATATGTAAAGGTCGATTCTAGAGGGTACATCCCAAGTGAAAGCTGATTATGTTGTCTGGAGTACAACCAAGTTTCAATACAGATCGTCAGGTTAAAACGGTCATTTTTCAGAGAAGTGATTCCGTCCCCAAGAAGAGATTCTTTTGCTTCACCTTCAGCAACATACACCACCTTGTTAAGACATTTTGAGTTGTGATGCAACGTTGGCTTGTGTTCCCAGTCTCAGTCTTTCTATCCGTTCTGTCAGTAAAATGTCCACAATATACAAGCATACTGTAGTACTCGGCGCAAAAAAATATACAGATATGCAATGCACAAATGTAAACAATGAAGCCGCCACCATATTTTATTTATCCCGTGAGGGGAAAGGAAAATAATGATAAAACCTTAAAAAGAACGGGTTCAGGAGTTGGTTACATGAGGGGAAGACGTTAACACCCCCTCATATCTGTTGTACTCAACGGGAACCATTTGAGGAATTTTGGTTTGCATAAACAGAGACAACCGCATGAAAAGAATTAAAATACCGCATATTGAACAGAAAAGGGAAAAAAGAGTTTTTTATTATTTGGCTTGACGAGAGAGGCTCTCGCTCCTACGTATCCCTCAAGTACAATGAGGAAGTCAAAGCTCACGTAGTTCTTCCTGAAAAGAAAGATTTGTGTGTTGGTTGTTTTTAGTGAACGATGCTTAGGTCGCATTCCACTGATACAACAGTATGCTTGTATGCTCGCTTGGAGGCTTAAGAGTTTGTCTGTAGCAGGGGAATGGATAAAACATCATCCGTTTAAGAAAAAGAAGTTGAAAAAGATTTGACTGCACAAGGGCAGTTGAAAAAGAGTTTGACTGCACAGAGGCTGGGTTGAGTGTCTTTTAGATTTTCTGAGGAATTATTCAGTGAATGAGAATAGTCCTCAGTCACGAGCCATGCGGCAGGTACTTAGACTATTCAAGATGTGAAAGTCATGCGTCAGACATCTCTCTTTTCATTCAATAGTTTATTTAGTGTTTTATTAGCTTTCTCAAGTTCAGAAAAGAAAAAGAAAAAGAAAGGTAGAAGAAGAGAGAAATGCAAATGCATGAATGCAAATGACATATAATCAATGTACCGAACAATTAAAAAAATACATCAGATATGAGCATATAAACAAGTAATCATGTATCAGACAAAAAAGAATAAGTCATCTAGCAATTACAAGCAAACAGCATAACTCAGTCAAAAAGAGGAAAGTCAACTGTAAGAAGTCAATAGTAAAAGTCAACCAAAAAGTAAAACAAAGAAGTCGAAGTAGAAGTCAAACTAAAAGTCAACTTAAAGTCAAAGTAAAAAGTTGAAACAGAGACAAGTCATGCGTCAGGCTCTGCCTCGTTGTTTTTAGAAGGTTTTGTTTTAAGTTTAAAAAGTCCGAATTAAAAATAAATGAGTCAAAGTCATGCGTCAGAGACTATTTACTTTTAATCCTTTTTTCATTTGAAGTTTCAAAATCAAAGGTTCCGAATCAAAAATAAAATAGCCAAAGTCATGCGTCAGAGACTATTTATTTTTAATCCTTTTTCAAATCTAAGTTTCAAAATCAAAAGTTTCGAATTAAAAATAAAATAGTCAAAGTCATGCGTCAGAGACTATTTATTTTTAATCCATTTTTCAATGTTAATTGAAAAAAAAAAAATACAAAATGATTAAATAAACACTTATTCCAAAAGTGCTTATTTGCATAAGCACTTTTAAAATAATCATTTATTTTCAAATAAGCACTTTTAATCAATAAGCCATAAAAATAAAATCTATAAAATAAAAAACAGGTAGGGGGTGCAGCAGTAAAAGTGGGGGAGCATGCAGCAGTAAAAAAACAAACAAAAAAAATACTGAAACTGGACCTCACAAAAAGGCCCAAGTCCACTTGCTACCAGACCGGGTCGGGTCGGATTTAGACTGGGTCGACCGATCCACTCGCCCACCCAGCTGGGGGGTGTGGCGAGTAATGAAGGGGGGCGCGCGTGAGTAAGCCTTGGCCACTCACGCAGCGCCACGTGGCGATGCCACTTCCTCTCTTTTTCCTCTCTTCTTCCTCACGTGAGAAACCTCCATGGGAGGAGCTTCATGAAGCTTTTTAAAACAAAAAGGGTTTTATAAAAAATGCACCAAAATTAACAAGTGGATAGTGCTTTTCATAGTGTTTTTCACAAGGATGACGAATATACACTTAGTTTTCACAATAGGTGTTTGTGTGGAGAGTAAAAAGCCACGCAAGTTTTGATGCAAAAAAACAAAAATGAGTTTCAAGTATATACAAGCTCAAACGATGATCGATTTGTGTTCAGAGACGTACCATAAGCACGAAATGATCCTTATCTACCTTCGTTTGTCGACGAAAAGCTCGGATCGGAGAGTTTTATTTTGACCGCGACTTCGAGCTCGGTTTCGAAGCTTTTCTGTTGATTTTTTGACGAAACTGGTTGCGGATTTGAGTTCAGGAGGGTCCAAACTATAAGAATTGAGTATTTGATTGTTGATTTTGGTAGATTTTTGGGTGGTTGAATTTTCCGGCGAGGGTGGTTTCGGATCAGGCGTGTTTGGCGGCGTTTTTGGTGAAATTAACGATGGATTAGTGATGAGAAGATGATTAGGAAGCTAATGGTGTTTTCGGATTTTGGTTTGGATGAGTTTTGAAAAATGGGTGGTGGTTTTCCGGCGGTGGTCGCCGGAAAAGTGTTGGTGGAGGAAGGAGGAAGGATTTTCTGATTTTTCTTTTATTGGGAAGTGTGATGTGAAATTGATTGGTGATGATTGAGTGATGTGAGGTGTGTATTTATAGTGGTAGGATTAGGTGAGTGGTAATTTTGTGATATTGTGTAATTTTGGGTTAATGAGAAAAGTAATGGAAAGATAGTAATGATAATGATTATGAGGTGGAGAGGATGATGTGGCATAATGTGATTGGTTCATTGAAAATATGACATTTGTGATAAAAAGAATAAAAAGATAAAATGCAAATAAAATAGAAAAAGTGGAAGAAAAATACAAATAAAACATAGAAAAGTATAGAAATAAAAATGTAAACTTAAATACAAAGGTAAAAACTATTTTTGAACATTTTTCCTATTTTTCATATAAAAAGATAAATTGCGACAATTAAAAGAAATAAAGAACAAAGGATAAATTGTAAGCAGAAATTATCTAAAAAACTATTTTTGGTATTTCTTACGAAGAATAAGAAATAATATTTTAAATAAAATATTTATTTTTAAAAGTGGAAAATTAGGGTATTACACATACATACATACATACATACATTCAAACATACCATTCATACATAACATTTTCATGTCATATACATTTACATCATTCATACACTATTACATCACATACAGATTTCTGTCTTTTTTTTGTCTTGTCTGTGACTACAAAATAGAGTCAGGAGGGGCATGTTGTTCTCTCTAATTAGAGCGTCAACTTAGGCAGATAAGTGTACATTTCTTCTTTCAAAAATTCCCCACTAGACTCCCCTCTGGTGGATGATGGTTGTTTCAGTTTTCCTACAACAAAAGGAAAATCCCAGTTGAATTCATTCTTCAATTGGACATGAAGTCTTGTTTCAATGTTTTCCCTCCGGTTTGTTCCCGGATTGAACACCAGTTCAAAGTAACAAGTGACAAGTTATCCATACAAGAAACTTGTGCTACACCAGACACACTTTACAATCCATCAGGTGTTTTTTTTTATCCCCAGCAAATCTCATCAAAACATTAGACCAAAAGATCATACAAATCTTTTTCTTTACAAATACATACACTTATACAGTTAATCAAATTTGAATCGCTTTTCGAAGCGCTTGTCAGAGTTATTTCCCTTTCAGAGGATCATGTTAACAATGGGTGACGTGTAGACATTGTCTTTTTTCTGCAATCCGTCTCTTCGTAAGGCGGTGGACAATGCTCTCATGTTTTGTGGATGTTGTATTTTATCTGCAATCCGTCTCTTTGTAAAGCGGTGGACAATATTCATATAAAGGTCGTCTTTTATCTGCAATCCGTCTCTTTGTAAGGCGGTGGGTGATGCTCTTGTTCCCAGTAGACGTTGTCTTTTTTTTTCTGCAATCCGTCTCTTTGTAAGGCGGTGGACAACGCTCTCATGTTTTGTGGATGTTGTCTTTTATCTGCAATCCGTCTCTTTGTAAGGCGGTGGACAATATTCATATGAATGTCGTCTTTTATCTGCAACCCGTCTCTCTGTAAGACGGTGGACGATGTTTTTGTGCTCAGTGGACGGTGTCTTTTATCTGCAATCCGTCTCTTGGTAAGGCGGTGGACAATGATCTTGTTCTTCACAAAGTTTGTCTTTTATCTGCAATCCGTCTCTCTGTAAGGCGGTGGACAATACTTTTGTGCCCTGTAAAATGTTGTCTTTTATCTGCAATCCGTCGCTTTGTAAGACGGTGGACAATGTTCGTTTCACATTACTGTCGTCCATATGATAATGGGTAACGTTTTATCCCCAGTGTTTTACTATGTTCCCCAATGAAGTTCATTTTCCCAGTCGAGCCATGTTATGTTCTTCCCCTGTGGAGTCTTAACTATGTTTTTACTTCTTCGTCTGTCTTTTACGACATTCACACAAAAATTCAAGAAAATTTTTCATCATCTGCATTTTTGCATCCATAGTTGCATCATAAGCATTGTTAGAGGATTTTAGTTCCAAAAATGGTGCACGTTTTATATTTAAGTCTCTTCAATCCTGTCTAAACAAAAATTTCAATATTTATTTCTCTGATTGAAGAAACTTAAATAGGGGCAGCTGTAGTACCCCAATTTTGGACCTACAAATCCAGATAACTTCTTTATGCATCATACAAAAAATGATATACCAAAAATATATATTTTATTTTATATGGTCTTATTCATTATTTTTAATACATTTTATCTTTCTTTTATTGCATCATATTTTCTTAAGCATCATTTTACAAGAAAATATATAATAATAAATAAATACATAATAGTCTAGACTTTCTTTTATTTTCCTTTTATATATAAAAAATAAATATAATAATAATAATTTTCATGCATAGTTTATTTTATTCTTTCTACAAAATATTTTAGTTTTAAATCTTTTCTACTCATTTCATTTAGTTTTTAATTTTAATTACCCTTTTAATTAGCGTAAAAGTCAAAGAACGTCAAAAATAGTCTTTTTATCGCTTTATCTCAATTTCATTATTTTTTTTATTATCATATACTTTAAAATACTAAAAAAAAGTTGCATCTTTATTATATTTTATTTTCAATTATTTCCTTATTTTCAATTTTATCTCAAAGTTTACTTAAAATAGCAAAAAGATTTTATCTTATCTATTTCATCTCTTTTTTTTCCTTTTTATTTAAAAATCAAAAAAATATTTTCTTTTATCACAAAAATCTTTCCTCTTGAACTAATCTCAACCCTCCATTTCATCTCATCTTATCATAAACCTTTTTTCTGTTTTCAAAAATAAATAAAATTATCTCTTTTTATCTCTAACCCTATCTTTTATTGAAAACCCAAAAGCACCCTTTACCCTAATCTATCTCTATAAATAGATCATTTAATGCAAGAGAGATCATTCACTTCTCACCACTCAAAAAACCCTAAATATGCCTCCACTCTCAAAAATCATATCACAAATCAAAAATCAAACAAAAAATCAAAAAAATAACAAAAATAGAAAAAAGAAGAACGTGAAGTTCTTCATTCCTTGCATTTTTCCAAAACCTTTTTTCTTCTTTCTCTCAGCCGCTCACAAATCTACCCAAATCACTTCAAAATTTCTCCAATCGCAAACGAAAATCAATCTCCATCCTATTATCAAACTCAGAAAACTCGATTTGCACAGAAATCGCACTCGATTTCCCCTTCATCAAACCCGTTTTCGGAATCGTTTTGAAGGTAGCGATTCGGACCATTTTAGATCTCTGTTTCGTTTGATTTACACTTCCTTGGATTCAGATTTGAATCTGTAAACTATTATATGAGTGGATTTGCGTTGATTTAAACTCGATTTATGTTATTTTCATTCGAATCTTCTTCTCTGTTTCATTTCGGTTTTGGTCTGAATATGAGTTTCCTGGACTTTGCTCATGGAATTTGTTCACAAATTCATATCTAGCAAGATGAAACGATGATGATTGATTGTTCAATTTTTATTTTTTGGCTTTGATTGATGGTATTAGTTCGAACCGGTTTTACTCTTTTCCCTTTTCTTTTTCTTCAAAAATGCGATGACGATTGAAGCCATACCATAAAACCACTGTGAAATCGAGATAAGTGGGTTTAGGCGAGTCAAATCGAGCATTTATAGATGATTTTCGGTTAAGATTTGATGTTTGTTTTGATGAATATGAAGTAGTTGAAGTTGTTTTTCTGTTCTTGCCATTTTTTTTCTGTTTCTGAAGGAAAAGATAATTAAGACCTATGCTATAGACCTCGTTTTCCAGATTCGTTTTCGAACGCACGATCTAATGAGGCTTGATCAGGATCGTTAATGATCCTTGCAATCGAGACCGTCTGATTTAATCAGACGGCTGTGATGATCAGATGTTGATGGGATCCCCTTCACACACACACATGGTATTACTGGGTCGGATCTGGTCTAACCCATGGATCAGACCCGAACCCGAGTCAACCCAGATAGTAACCATGGGTCTCTCAGGTAGGCCCAAACAACCCAAATTCACTTCTTCACCCCCTTTTTCCTTTATTTTTTTTATGTACCGTTCTTTTCTGTTTTGCACCCCCTTTCCTTTTTTTATTAATTCATGTTTTTCCTTTGTTATTAGTGATTTCTCTTTTTATAGTTTCTACTCCCTTTTTCTTTATTCACGTTTTTTTTATTTTAGTTTTTTTTTAGATTAGGTTTGATATCTAATTCATTGATGTGTTTCATTTAACTCTTTATTTAGTTTCTCGCATTTTCATTTTATACTATCATATTGCATATTGCTTGTGTTATTAAATTTGGACTATGGGACTTAATTTATTCCTAAGCAATTGGAGACGGACTTTAGAATTAGAACTTAAACTTTAGGATTTCTCTTAGTTTTAGTTTTAGATAGTTTTTTTAGGTAGTTTTTCTTACTTCGTCTATAATTCTCTTTAACTTGTAAATATTGCATAGCATTAAAATGTTGCATTCATTGATGTTTATTTTATCGCAAGGCTTTTAGAATGTATTTAGGTGTGATGTAACCCCAAAGTGGAAGTAGAAAATTGCATTGCATGCATCTTTATTATTTATCGCTTTCCGCAACGCTATAAAACCAAGAAAAACGAACTTTCATTTCCGAAGAGGCGCGTTAGTAATTTTCTTTAGAAAAAAATAGAAAACAATAAACAATTTCTTCTCTCTCAAATAAAAATTCTTTAGTCCAAAACCAAAATAGTCGCACGATTAGTTTAGGTTTAACTTTAAATTTATTTTTATGTCACAACTTTCTCTTCTCAATCCAATCTCCACATGCACACACTTTTCTATTCTATACATCTTCTCCCTCCAATTTCTTACAAACTTCTCTCTCATTTCTTCAGCACATAAAAACAATAAAAAAGTAATAAATTAGAGGTTATCATAGGATACTATGAACGTTTAGGATGCTAATACCTTCCCTAGGCGTAACTAACCCCCGAACTTAGAATCTCTCTTTTTTAGGTTTTCGACATTTTCCCCTCTTTGGAAAAGAAAGGTCAATGTTGGTGGTGGAAATCCCAAAATCCTCGCAACATTAGTATTTGATTTGTTTTTACTTTTGTCGAATAAAATAGGCCGGAGAAGAGAATTGAGCAAAAAGTATCAAAAACGGAGCAAAAAGGGGGTGCAAAGCCCAAATTCGCGCAGCCCACAAAGGAGCCTAGCAAAAATAGGCATTGGCCCAATTATGCCCAGTGGCGAGCGCCACAGAGGTGGTGGCGAGCGCTACCAAATGCAATCCCAAAGTGGCGAGCGCCACCAAGTGTGAAAGCCCAGTAGCAACTGCTTTGCGCAACGTGGGGAGCAAGTAGGCGTTCGATCAACAGTTTTTTCTAATCATGTAGCTATTGGATAAAATGAAAAGAGAGCTTATCATCTCCTATTTTTGTGGATCGTAACCAGAAAAATCCCTCTATAAATAGAGGACGAGATTCTTTTCTCCGTACGCATTATTTCCTTCAGTTTTCTGTCAGTTTAGGTTTCTAGTTACAGTAACTGTAACGGTATTTCCACACCGGGAATCCGTTTTCAGTTCTGTTTTCACTTTCCTATCAAGAATTTTGTACCGGTTATTTTCGTCAACTTTAATTCAAGTTATTTCAGACTTTTTATTTTAGGTTCTTTTTAATGCTTTTATTTACTTATTTATTTATGCTTTATTTAATTTACAGCTTTTATTTATTTGTTACCTGCTTTATGTCTAGCTAAATTCCTAGATATCGGTATGTAAATTAATTCTCCGAAGGGAATTTAATAATGATTTGGCGCGCATTTATTAAACTATTTTTCTGATTCAAATTCCTAATTTAATACAAAGCTTTTGAACGAGAGTAAAAGAAAGCAACTAAGGTTAAAATCAATAGAGCGAGAGTTTGAGGTTTTAACTAGATAGTAGGAATTTGATATTAATCTTTGAACGAGCGAGAGCCACGTTAGGATTAATTAGAACTAATTGATTTTCAAAATATACTTTCGAAGCTAAGGTGGTAGAAAAGTGACAGTAAAACTCCTGGCTTAGAAAGTATGGTTTTTAACAACAAAACGAGAGTGTGAGGTTTAAACCTTTGAATTAAAAAAGTTCTTCTGAAAGATAAACCCTTTTCACACGCGCTATTAATTTATTAAATTCCCGATGGTTAATTAAATTACGTACCGATATCCGTCTTTAATTTATTTTAATTTAAAATTCGAAACAACTCTAAACACCTATTCGCCTTAGATTTACACCGTGACGATAGAGATACGGTAGATCAATTGTTGGTCTCTGTGGTTCGATAATCTTTTAAAACTCAACGACGAAACTGTGCACTTGCAGTTATAAAATATCTATTGATACACAAATCGTCGATCATACATATTGTTATAGAAAGTCAAAGTTTCTATTTCTACATCAAATGTATATGATACAAAGATGTTGAATCTCAATTTTTCAAAAAAAAAAGATGCTTAAAGATTAGAACGTTGACTATAACTTTAAGTCAACCCATGTCTAGAATGAAAATTGTTTCATTGACAATAAGAGTTTATGCCATGACTTAAAATCAAGTTTAAAGATGAAACACAATAATTGTTATTGAAATTCATCTAGTAATAGAAATATTAATTATTTCTTGTATTAACAAGATATGAATTGTAGCTTTAAATAATAAGACAACCAATTGTCATATCATTTAAGAAAAGTCTTTTATACTATTGCTCCAAGTCAAGTAATGGACTAGGGTTCCATGATCTTGATGGGATCATCTATAACAGTTATGATAAGAGCCAAATAATATTTGGACATTAAATATATATATATATATATATATATATATATATATATATATATAGCATTGTTGTTTAGTACAAATATTCAATGTGTCAATAAAATGAGATGAACTATTTGAACAATATACATGAGATGTATGTCAACCACTAAACATATTTGATATATTGAGTTTATTTTACTTCATTAACATTGATGATTAAAATCATTAGATGTTGATATGTGTGCGACACAAATTAGAAAATCTTTGAGTTTGTCAAAGAGTTGAAACAATGAAGTAAATAGAACTCGACAAAAGTATTAATGTCATATGAATAAGTCATATTAGTAAATACTTAGTTAATAAGTATAATAAACTATTTTCTCACATCATGTTTGACATGATTTAAAATAGTTTAATTATATATATCATTGACTCTTAAAATATATTTACTTATAGTTAGTATTCACCCACAAGTAGTTTACCTTTTAAGATGATCGTAAAGACACCATATATGATATGGAGATAAAAGCAACAAGTTTGCCTTTATGAGATTTTGGATTGAAAAATTTATTAGATAAATTTAAATCCAAATTGAATGAATAAATATGTGGAAGTATTCTAAGGGATATTAGTCCTATATCACTCTTAAGGACAAAAGTTGTTTTGTTACTTGGTTTGAAGCATTCCTCTAAGAGAAACAGTGGGAGTATTATAGAACTTGAAAAATTATTATTCAAGTACTACAAAAACATATTTATTTAAAAGGGAACACAAAATGGTTCCTCAAGGATGTTGAAGGACCATTGATTTGAGTTGCACAAAATCTTAGATAAGTCTAACATATCACATGGATAAAGAGTCTGATTGGATCATGACTCAGTAAGGTGATATAGTTTTTATAATAGATGAATCTCTGACTTTCTAAAAGGTCGTTAGACAGTCTAGATTCTGAGAAGTGGCTAAATACCACAAAATCTTATACAGATGTTAGCCAATATTTTGGCTAAATAAATAATAAAGTCGGAATATTCTTCTGAATATATTTAATACGCCTTTAGTCATGGGATTTTATATTCCCCAGTTGTTAATTAATTATGAAGGTCAAGATTAAATATATTCTGAATATAAAGGTCAAAGAATATTCATAACTCTAAAGGGAGTAAAAATAATCAAGTCCCAAGACTTGATTCGAGTTATTACCCATTCGAGTAAGACCAAGTTGTCTCGAGTTCGAACACTGGTTTGTAACTTAGTAAATGGTTGAGATTTATCTGAAGATTCAAATTCAAATTTCAAACCATTGCAACACTTCATTCAAGACTGATGGCTTTTGACGTTCAAGATAAGGATGAAGTGGCTGTACACATGTCAAATGGACATTCTATAGGCGTTACTAGAACATTGTAGGATTTAGCTATAAATACTAGTTCATCACAAATTCTCATACTAACCATCCTTACACATTCTGAGTACCCATGCGTTCGAGTGAAAGGAATATACAAGGCAAAATGTATGATTCTGTGATCACCATTTATTAATTCAATGCAATTTATCTTTTTATGCGGTTTACATGTTTTCATTTACATTTCTTGCACTTTATCTCATTGAATCATTTACTTTTCTTGTCAATACGTACTCACTTTGAGTATTTTTATATTTCTTGTCATTCAAGTTATATTTACTTCACTTCTTATAACAAACTTGTTCATTTGCATTAATGAACATTGCTATTTTCAACCATAAACAATAAATGCACAAAAATGTCCCGAGATTCTCTAGTTGGTCTCTCAAGCATTGCAAACTAGCGCTTGTTTACCAAAAATCAGTGTAAACAAATTGGCACGCCTAGTGGGACTGGTTTTGTGCGTTTTATTTTTCAAAAATTTCTGAAGTTTTAATAAAAACTTTACTTGTGAAAATTTAGGTTGTGTGTTTGTGAAACTGTAAACGTTGTTGTTTTTTCCAAAAATTGTTTGTTTAGTGCATGCAATTGAGAAGTGGTAAAATAATACAAGAGATGGTGAGACCCAGAGGCACTAATGCGAGTAACAATAATAATGATAACAACAATAACAATGCCAACAACAATATTAACCAAGATCCTGATGATACTAACCCATTGTTAGGAAGAGTTGTTGGCTCGATTTCTATGACTACATCAACCACAGATGCAACAAGTGTGGGGGCAACACAAGCCATTCCTGTGTCTGGCACTATGCCCTCATCAACCTCTCAAGTTGCAACTACTATGGTTGAAAACACACCAACCATGCCCTTGCAAACGTCTATGCCAGTAGGGACAACTTCCCCACTTTCAGGGGCATCATTTGATTTTAGAAATCAATCAGAAGGTTTGTACCATTCGAGTCGAACTTACCCTTATGGGATGCCCACATCCATGATACAAAATGTGTAACCACATCCATCAATATATTCTGATAGGGCAACCGTTAGGTCTCCATATCAAGTGGGACAGACTTCGAATAATCGAACTCGAGTAAGCCAACCAAGCATGACTACAAATTCTTTGTTGGCTATGAGACAACAAATGGATGATAGTAATCATGAAATGGTAAATTTACTCACCACACAAATGGGTACAGTGATCAACCCCTTGATCCAAGATACCAATCGTAGTTATGAGGATTTAGCCACCCAAATGGGGAGGATTGCTGACTTCTTTGGAGGGCCACAAGTGCCCATGCAACCCCCTCTTCAACCAATCCAGGCGCCTCTAGTGCCTGAACAACTGGGAAACAATCGAGTTGAGGATGATCAGAGGCAAATGCCAAGGCCTCAAAGGGTTGAACAACCTGTACCAAGAGAAATAGAAGTTGTGTTGGTCAATCGAAATCAAAATGCTGATGAGGTTTTAAGAGAGGCCCAACACAATAACTTTGGGCAGAATAACTTAGCCAACTTGGTAGAAACTATTCTAGCCCAAAATGGTTTAAATGTAGGCCTGCATAGGCCTAATTTTGTGTCACCTTTGTCTGAATATGTGTTGCAGACAAAGATCCCAAGGGGTTGGAAGACCCCAAAATTTACTAAGTTTGCTGGTGAAACTACTAAGTCTACAGTCGAACACATTGCTAGATACTTAACCGAGGCTGGGGATATTGCAAACAATGAGAATTTGAGAATGAAATACTTTCCCAATTCTTTAACCTAGAATGCTTTCACTTGGTTTACTATGTAACACCCTAATTTCCCAATCGATTTTTATTAATAAAATAGTAATTATTTTTCTCCAATTAGAGTGTCACTGGCAAAAACTAAGACTCACTTTTCTATTTATTTAAAAATACGCAGCGGAAAGAATAAAATTAAACTTATACAAAGTTAACAAATTAAGAATATATATTAAGTCGTGCGTAATAAAAAAAAAGGTATGTTCTGAATAATAAACTTTATTTAACCAAAAATTATAATAAGGTCTAATCGCCAAAAATAAAAGGAAGTACTAATAATTGAAATGTTGCATCCAACATCTTTAAGATAAAGGCTCTTCAATAATCAAAATGACTAAGAAAAAAAAAATAGCTAAAGTTTTCCCCCATGTTACGGATATCAGAAAGAAGCGACTAGTACGGACTTTGAGCACAAACTGAGATCCAACGGTCCAAAAAGCTTTAAGGCTCGTTTTCTACCTGAAAATCTACGATTGTAAGTCGTAGGGCAAAGCCAACAGAACGGGGGTGAGTACTAATATTATAATATTCAAACTATAGGAGTGAATATTGATGAAAAGATCTAAATAATAATTATGAGGAAAGAAGTAAACTAAAATAAACAGAATGACAAGATTAGAAAAGAAAATCATTAAGCAGAATGGCAAAAGACAAAAATAGAATTAAAATCAACTCTCAAATCAAATCACAAATGCATGTGGTACCAAAGTCGAAGGTCAGAGTTATATTCCTAAAAACACTTCTCAACACGACAACAATTTAGGAATGCCGATCAAATCACTTTCGAACATCCCACAACACGACAACAAATTTGGAATGCCGATCAAATCACTTTCGAGCATTCCACAACACGACAACAATTTAGGAATGCCGATCAAATCACTTTCGAACATCCCACAACACAACAACAATTTAGGAATGCCGATCAAATCACTTTCGAACATCCCACAACACGACAACAATTATCTCCACCCAACTTAATCCCCAAAAGAACCAAACTGATTTATATTCTACCAACACTCACATCATTGCCAATACTAGATCAAAGACCACTCACTGTTACCGAATTAACAAGGAGATGAACTAATATTTTTTTATTTATTTATAGAGTCCATACTAGTGTTTCTTTAAATAGAAGTTGCATATCACTAAACAAAAGTAATATGTTTTCTGTGACTAACTTTCATTCTACTAATTACTAATACCCCACTTTTTACTATTTCAATCATATTGATTAATTAGACTCAGTAGTAGAGACAACTATTGTGGCTTAAACTGGTCTTTCAATAAATTCACAAACTAAACCCAATAACAGTTGTCTTTTGATTAATCAAGAATAGGCACTATTATAGCCAACTTTGTTTTCAACCATTAGGGAAAAATTAACTAATTACTCAATCCCATCTACGTTTTCAAACTTTTATCTAGATGTCAAAATCTAATTAAGTATTCTACCTTAATACCAAAGTCCAATTGAATTGAAAACTAATAACATACTAAAGGGGTTTATATTGTAGGAACCAAGAATCATGCTATGTCCAACAAGCAGCTTATGAAACTCCTTTCCCAAATCATACACGCATACCCACATATATAATTCAACAAACATGACTCATAAATTATCAACACAATCTGAATCAATTGCAAAATACATAGTTGAATATAGTTTTATATCACAGAGACGAATAACAATAACTATAGTCAGCCTATAGGTCACATACATAACCGATGCAAAACACTTATCATTAAGAGGCAAAGCAAAAACATGGACATATCCCACCCAATACCCAAATATTAAACTTTCCCCTAACCTTAAATTTGATGAACTCTTTCTCTGATCTTGGCGGCTGCAAGAAAACCCAATTCTTCCTCTTCCTCTCAAGGTCGTTCTCTTCCTTCTAACTCTAAGACTATTTCTTTTCTTATTTTCTTTTTCTTCTGATTTTCTCTCTAAGTCAAGTGAATAAGGTTTTAACCTAAGCTTCTTGTGCTAAATTCTCACTTATCTTGTCTTTGGACTTCTCATATCCACACCCCTCTCTTTACTTTATCCTAACACAACCCAAACCCATCTCTATTTTTTTCTTGATTGTTACTATTTTATTTTATTTTTTAATTTATTTATTTTTCAAAATTCTAAATTTCTATTATTAAATTTTTTTTTTTTACTAACATATTAACCCTCAAATACCCCATAAATACACGAAACAACAAAAATAACATAAACACGAGGAATAATCAAATCAAATAATTAATAAAAATAATTAAAACTATATTCTAAAAAAACGGGGCGTTACATACTACCTTACCCCCACATTCTGTGTTTAGTTAGACCCAACTCGAAAGACTTTTTCATTAACAGTTCTACATGGGTCAAACCAAAATAAGCCTTAAAGAGTTAGCAAGTGTAAGGCGTAAGACACCAGAATCTATTGATGATTATCGCAATAGATTTAGGCTTCTTAAAGCAAGATGTTTCACCCAAGTTCCTGAACATGAATTGGTAGAAATTGGATACTCAACATCTTAGAGATATGGCTCAATTGGCTGATAGAGTTAGACAAGTCGAAAGACTTAGAAATGAAAAAGCCAGGAATAATAAGTTCCATAAGAAAGAAAAGGTAGCCTATGTTGGGAACTATGAGAGTGATAATGATTATGACATACAGCCTGAGGAGGTTGATCAAAGTGAAATAGACTTGGCTGAATTAAAGCCAGGACCTCCTTATATTTGTAAATTATTAAAACCCTCGAATGGAAAAAATCCTATCGAACCCAAAAATGAAAAGTATGTTGCTAAAACTTACACATTTGATGTGTCCAAATGTGATGAGATTTTTGATTTATTGGTTACTGATGGCCAAATAATTGTTCAAAAGGGATTGAAAGTTCCTACTTTAGAACAAAGAAAGAAAAGAGGTTATTGCAAGTTTCATAACTTTTTGGGTCATAAAACTTCTCATTGTGTGGTTTTCAGGGACTTGGTGCAAAAAGCATTGAATGAGGGGGAGATTGAAGTTCGATGAAAAGGCTAAACAACCTATGAAGGTAGATATTGACCCTATCCAAGTGGCTGAAACTTCCTATGTGGAGCCATTCAAGTGCTTAATGACAGATGCCATGAAGGCCTCCCTAGTTCGAGCTGTCACTGAGGGAGAATATGCTGAGAAAATCAAAGTGGTGTATCCTCGAGCTGAAGAGGAACTCATTGATTTTCTGAACAGATTCAAGCTAAGCAACAAGGAAGTGATGCTATGTCCTCATTGCAGTGTTGTATGTGACAAAGAGGCTACTGCAGGCCTTAAGAATGTTATGCCATACGTGGATAACAAAAATAAATGGTCTGCTGAAAGACCAAACAAGGGTAAGGCCACAAATCAAGGCCCTAGCATTCATGACAGGCTTAGGAGGAGGCAAACATATGTTCCTTCCAATAGAGTTCCTGTTAACCAATGGTCCTCTGGCCAACATCAGGCCTATCAAAAGGGGAAAATGGACATTGGTGGCTCAAGCCAAGTTGCTTCGAGCAACAATGCTGAAAATAGGAGGTACTCTTACAACAATAACTATAAGGGGAAGAATCCTATGACTCGAACTCAATGGCGCAGGTACCAACGCCTTAAGAAATTGGAGAGGGAGAATGCCCATGCTGGGGGCAACTCCAATTCGAATGCCCATGCTGGGGGCAATAACAAAATTGCCCATGCTGGGGGCAATGCCAAGGCTGCCTATGTTGAAGGCAACCATAGTGATGCTGGGAACAAGAAAGAGTTTGTTCCAAAGAAGGATGAAAAAGCCTTGGTGATTGATGAAGGCTCCTCTTCGAAGAGGCCTTCCAAAGAAAGAATATCATTCCGTGATGACAATATGGAGGATGGTATTCCAAATGAAGATCTGCTCGAGTCTGGTTCTGAACCAGATTTTGATGTCTTGGTCAATGTGGTATCTATTTTGCCACGTGAGTATGATGTGAGGTCCACTTCTAACCTTGAGGAGGAGTTTGTGGAACCTGAGGTTGAGGATTACACCCCTGTTTGCTACTATGTTATGAACAATGGGTGTATAGAGCAACAGAAGGCTGTGTTCGAACGGCCTCATGAAGGAATGAAAAACCATATCAAGCCTTTATACATTAAGGCTAAGGTTGGTGGTATTTGAGTGAATAAAGTCCTGGTGGACGGGGGTGCTGCAGTGAATTTAATGCCCCATTTTATGCTCAGGAAATTGGGGATGTATGACACTGACATGCATTCTCACAATATATTTCTCTCAAATTATGAGGGAAAAACTGGCCAATCTTTAGGCGCCATACAAATGGATGTTGCTGTAGGCAGCGTAGGCAGCACCATAAGGCCAACTCTCTTTATAGTTGTGCCTTCAAGGGGTAGCTTCAATCTACTCCTTGGAAGGGAATGAATCTATGGAGTAGGAGCTATACCTTCTACTATCCACCAAAGGCTTATATTATGGAGGGAAGATAACATGGTGGAAAACATAGAGGCTGATCAAAGCTTCTATATGTCAAAAGTTGACCACATTACTAAGGCAACTTTTGATAAACACTTAGCCTCCATAGCACCATGTGGAGAAAGAGACAGTGGCTTTCGAGGAGCCACCAATAATGTGTACCATTTAGTGAGACTCCATCCTACTCATGGAATCTGTTGGGAGAGGGAAGAAATTGATAATTTCCCTCCTGAAGATGGAGTTATTCCACCATCTGGGTGGGATATAGACTACCCAGATAATGACTATGCCCTCTTCTTGGGCAAAAATAACGGTGTATATTGCCGAACGGAAGCTCGAAACGGCCCTAGAGGCTGCTGCAGAACAAAATATGGTCAATGAAACCATCACTGAAAATAATGGCAACAAAGTGCCAAGTGAACAAAGGTTAGACTGCATTTATGATGATGAACCTTTGGGATTCGAGCAAGATCCATTAAACTCGAACCCAAAAATGCAGGCTCAAGACCCTTTACAAGAGGTGGATATTAGCGATGGCTCGACTAAGAGGCCAACTTATATAAGCGCCAATCTAGACCTCGAGTTTAAAATTAAAATGGTTAACCTGCTTAAAGAATTTAAAGATTGTTTTGCTTGGGACTACAATGAAATGCCAGGTTTAAGCAGGAAAATGGTGGAACATAGACTACCACTCAAGCCAGGAAAGAAGCCAATAAAGCAATTTCCAAGGAGATTCAACCTAGAGATCCTTTCGAAGATCAAGAGTGAGATTGAAAGATTGCTGAGAAGCAAATTCATTCGAACTACAAGGTATATTGAGTGGTTAGCTAATATTGTTCCTGTGATTAAGAAAAATGGTAGCCTTAGGGTATGCATAGACTTTAGAGATTTAAACAATGCTAAACCTAAGGATGAATATCCAATGCCAGTGGCAGAAATGTTAATCGATTCTGCAGCAGGGTTCGAGTACCTGAGCATGCTAGATGGCTATTCTGGCTATAACCAAATATTCATTGCTGAGGAAGATGTGGCTAAAACTGCATTTAGATGCCCTGGGGCATTAGGGACTTATGAATGGATTGTGATGCCATTTGGTTTGAAAAATGTTGGTGCCACCTACCAAAGAGCAATGAATTCCTATATTTCATGATTTCATTGATGCCTTTATGCAAGTTTATATTGATGATATTGTTGTGAAATCCTCTTCTAGTGATGATCATTTGAATCATCTTAGAAAATCATTCGAGAGAATGAGAAAATGTGGATTAAAAATGAATCCACTAAAATGTGCTTTTGGTGTACATGCAGGGGATTTCCTTGGCTTTGTTGTGCATAAAAAAGGTATTGAAATAAATCAAAACAAGACAAAAGCTATTATGGAAACTCAACCTCCAAGAACAAAAAAACAACTTCAATCCTTGCTTGAAAAGGTTAACTTTTTGAGAAGATTCATTTCGAATCTAAGTGGAAAGGCTCATCCATTCTCTCCACTACTTAGAAAACAAAAAGCTGATCAATTTCATTGGGGGCAAGAGCAACAACATGCGTTTGAAGACATAAAGAACTACTTGTCACATCCACCAACGCTAATGCCTCCAATTCGAAATAAAAATATGAAGTTGTACATAGCAGCATCTGATTCAACTATTGGTAGCATGCTTGCTCAAGAGGATGATAACAATGTTGAAAAATCCATCTATTACTTAAGTAGAGTGCTCAATGATGCTGAGACTAGATATAGTCCAATTGAAAAGCTTTGTCTTTGTTTGTACTTTTCTTGTATTAAACTTAAGCAATATATTAAGCTTATTGAAGTGTATGTGTATTCTCATTATGATATTATTAAACATATGCTTTCGAAACCTATTTTGCATAGTAGAATTGGAAAATGGACTTTAGCTTTAACTTAGTATTCACTAACTTATAAACCCTTGAGAGATAAAAAGGGTCAGATAGTGGCTGATTTTCTGGTTGATCACTCAATAGTTGAAATGCCACTAAATTATGTTGATACTCAACCATGGACATTGTATTTCGATGGATCAAAACATAAGCATGGAACTGGGATTTTGATAATTTGTCCAATCCAAATTCCTACTAAGTTTAAATATAAGATTAATGGATTTTGTTCCAACAATGAGACAGAATATGAAGCCTTAATTGCAGGCCTGGCCCTTTTAATTGACTTGAGGGCAAGAAATATCATAGTCAAAGGTGATTCAAAATTGGTTATTAAGCAATTAACTAAAGAGTACAAATGTATCAAAGAACATTTGGCTAAGTATTTTGTGATTGCAAGTTCCTTGTTAGACCAATTCGAGTCAGTGCAATTCGAGCATATACCCAGATTGCAAAATCAAGAAGCCAATGACTTGGCTCAAATAGCTTCTGGCTATAAATTGTCTCCTGAAAACCTAACAAAATTAATTGAGATTAGGGAGAAATTGGTTTTCAACGAGCCTTTGTCTTCAAGCTTGTCAATGGCAAAACTTGTGGGGGCAGATTCACCGCATGGTGATGAAAATGACTCGAACAAGGTGTTTGATGATGAAAATGCTAACATTTTTACCATTGACAAGTTGATAGATGGAGATTGGAGGAAACCAATTGTGGAATATTTACGAGATCTTAATGGTCAATATGATAGAAAGACCAAATATAGGGCATTGAGCTATGTTATAGTTGGAAAAGAATTGTTTAAAAGGACAATTGAAGGTGTGTTATTAAAATGCCTAAGTGAGTCTGAAGCTTTAATAGCTATTTCTGACATACATTGTGGAGCATGTGGTTCTCATCAAGCAGGCCATAAAATGAAATGGTTATTGTTTAGACAAGGTCTGTATTGGCCCTCTAAGTTAAAAAATTGCATAGATTTTGCCAAAGGATGTCAAGAATGTCAAAGACATGCAGGAATACAACATGTGCCTGCAAGTGAATTACATTCTATAATAAAGCCATGGCCATTTAGGGGATGGGCACTAGACTTGATTGGTGAAATTAAGCCTGCTTCTTCTAAAAATCAACGCTACATTCTGGTGGGTATTGATTACTTTACAAAATGGATAGAAGCAGTGCCTTTACCTAATGTAGATCAAGAGGCAGTAATTAATTTCATTCAAAATCATATTATTTATAGGTTTGGTATTCCAGAAACCATTACCACAGACCAAGGATCAGTGTTCACTAGGAGAAAAATGCAAGAGTTTGCTAGTGAAACTGGTTTTAGGTTGCATACTTCAACACCATATTATGCTCAAGCAAATGGTCAAGTTGAAGCAGCCAATAAAATAATCATTAATTTGATTAAAAAACACATTGCTCAAAAGCCAAAGAATTGGCATAAGACGCTAGATCAAGTGTAGAAATTCCCCTAAGGAATTCCCCTAAGGAATCAATTAATACTACACCATTTCGATTGACATATGGTCATGATGCTGTCTTGCCAGTAGAAATTCACATGCAATCGTTTCGAGTACACAGACAGATGGAACTACCAACTGAACAATATTGGGAGATGATGTTGGATGAATTGGTTGATTTAGATGAAGAAAGGTTACAAGCTTTGGAATGCATGACCACGCAAAAGGAAAAAGTTTCCAAAGCCTATAATAAAAGGTTAAAGTCAAAAGCTTTTAACTTAGGGGATTTAGTTTGGAAAGTTATTTTGCCTATGGATAAAAAAGATAGAATTCTAGGCAAATGGGCCTTAGTGGGATGCTGGTAATGTTGCCATATGTCATTTACCTCCTCAGCATTATCAGGGTTGCTCGCTGGAAATTCGTCTTGCAACCAAGCTGGTCCTATGTCTCTTGTCAAAAATGGAGCATGGCGAGGTTGGAAATGAGTGAAGTTCAGAAAAATCTTCATATATTTCATGAAGAGTTTTTTAGGGTCATTTTCATTCGAGTCAGGGGGTTAACGCCCTCAATCGAACGGTTATTCACTATAACTTTGAACCTTGAAGGAATTTTTAGTTCCATTTCTCTTGTAAAAGTGGCATTAAGCCACAATTGCAATAGCCATAAGGGTCTTGAAACAGGGAATGGAGCTCCATTCTTTGATTTTTTGAGATTATCACAGAATTCTCCCATAGACTCATAAAGAACGCCAAGTAGAAGATGTCCTAATGCTATGGTTTCACCTTCATGAAGCTGGATGGCCAAGGGTATATACATTTGGGCCACTTGCAGAGACTTCGAGCAAAAAATGTAGATGGCTAACCAGAAAGTGAGGAAGGCAACATGTTCCTCTGCAGAAACCTCACTAGTATCTTGATGCTCTTGAATAAACTTGTAAAAAGTTTTTTCATTCAATTTGACGTAGTCATTTTTGCTGGCCTTCGAGGGATCGAACGTAGATCCACTTGGTCTTAGACCAGTGATAGTGGCTACTTCCAGTAGGGTGGGGGTCATCATTCCACGAGGGAATTGGAAGGTATGAGTGCTTCTCTCATAAAACATCAGTGCTGCTGTTAGCATTTCATATTGATAAGGGGGACTATACCTCGAGATCTGAATTAGGTCATAGATCCCTAAGTTTTTCCAATATTCCCCCCAATCTTTCTCTACTTGAATCAGCCACGGTACATACTTGTCATTTTCACAGCTAGGAGCAGATCTCCACATATTGTGAGGCTTTCGAATGAATGTGAAATTGAATGGATCTGTAGTAAAGAGCTTTGGTTCACAACTCTCATGAATTGGGAAAAATTCTGAGACCCCAGGTTTCAACGCAGCTTCATCTGGGAAAGGACCTCCAAAAGCAAAAACATCATTACCCACAAAGAAAGGAATGACGAGTTCATCTTCCCAACGAGTTTGCTCTTCTGCAGTTCCATGAGGTTCTGGAACTGCTTCGATTACATTGGGTTTAACAATGGTGTTCTTCCATTTATCAGCAAATGGAACAGAGGTTGGTTCTTGGTGTTCTTGATCAAACATTGACTTGTTTGGAGAAGATGAACAGTTAAATGAAAAATTAGTTTTCTAAAAACAAATCTGATACGAATCTATGGTAAAGGAAAAGCTTGAGGTTGGCAAAGTTCAAATTAAGTGATAGTTCACAATAGTTATGAACAGAACAGACGAAATAATGCGCGTAAGGATTTTTAGAATGAGAGTGAAGAAAAGGATTTGAGCGCAAGGAGAAAACTAGTTGAAAGTTGCAGAAAAGTGTTAGAATGGTGACCTAATCCTATTTATAGGGTTCGTTTTTCAGTGGAATAAATAAATGAAAAAGAAATTTATTTTTCTTTCAACTTCCACAGTCGCCACGTGTCCCATGATGACTGAAAATGCGAAGTGGTGTCAGTAGTGGGAAAACGCGCTGACGGTTACCTTCATGATTACCATCACGTGCCATAAATGTGGAATAAAAAACGCCAAGTTCTCCATTCGAATTACTCGATTCGAAATTGGCATTTTTTGGGGGCAATTTGTTAGCCAATATTTTGGCTAAATAAATAATAAAGTTGGAATATTCTTCTGAATATATTTAATACGCCTTTAGTCATGGGATTTTATATTCCCAGTTGTGAATTAATTATGAAGGTAAAGATTAAATATATTCTGAATATAAAGGTCAAAGAATATTAACCCACTTGGGTTGGCCTGGTGGTATTGGCTTGGGACTTGGGAGTATGTCCCTCCTCGAGGTCTCAGGTTCGATTCTCTCAAGTGACAATTTAAGTGGGTTTGTTTAACTTCTTCAAAAAAAAAAGGTCAAAGAATATTCATAACTCTAAAGGGAGTAAAAATAATCAAGTCCCAAGACTTGAGTCGAGTTATTACCCATTCGAGTAAGACCAAGTTGTCTCGAGCTCGAACACTAGTTTGTAACTTAGTAAATGGTTGAGATTTATCTGAAGATTCAAATTCAAATTTCAAACCATTTCAACGTTTCATTCAAGTCTGATGGCTTTTGACGTTCAAGATAAGGATGAAGTGGTTGTACACATGTCAAATGGACATTCTATAGGCGTTACTAGAACGTTGTAGGATTTAGCTATAAATACTAGTTCATTTGATGTAATTAGGATCACAAATTCTCATACTAACAATCCTTACACATTCTGAGTACCCATGCGTTCGAGTGAAAGGAATATACAAGGCAAAATGTATGATTCTGTGATCACCATTTATTAATTCAATGCAATTTATCTTTTTACCAGTGTGTATACCCATGCACTGCACGGGAAAAATAATTTTTTGATTAAATTTAAAATCAAATATTTATATTTCAAATAATTTTCTAATATACAAACCAAAAATAGAACACCTGAATATAAGAGGGTTTTTAAGATTCATCGTCTGTTAAAAATAAAGTTCAATATTTGTCAAAAAGATAAAAATAAATAAAGTTTAATATTCATAATATAAGATGGGCTAATAATAATAAAAACTGATTCAAAGATGTGCTAATAATGAGAAAAATAACAATCGATTTGAAGAAGAAGTGTAATATTAGTTGAAAAATAACTAATTAAAACAACAATAAAACCTAAAGTGAGTCGAAATTGCAGCGGCATATACAAAGTTGTAGAAAGAAGATAGAAAAATAATAGATCCATCATTCATTTGAGTGTATATCAAATATAAAATGAAACTACAATTGACCTTTAGTAGCTTCCTTGAGAACAAAATTCAAATCAATGAACTATTACATTCACTAAATTGATAGATATACTAATTAACAAAAAGTATATTTTGATAGGCATACTCTCTCCTTAAGTGAATGGATGACTGCATTTTGTTTGCTGAGTATAATGGATTTCTTGTTGATGAGCATTACCCAAATCTATTTCTTGTCTATTAAGTACCAATTCCTAACATCAGGAGCAATGTTACTGCCACCCCTAAACAATCATGAATATTATATAAAATTAAGAAAAACAACGAAATTGATAGGTGTTGTAAAATAAAATCACAGTCAATTGAATTCAATAAAAATTATGGAGATAAAACCATATACATATTAAGAAAGAATCAAAACAAAGGCATGAAATACAAATGTCTATTTCACAAAATTTACAATCTACTAAACAAAATACTTTAATCCTATGTAAATAATTTTATACTACAATATGCAAACAACAGATCAGAAGAATTGTAGTTGAATCTTGACAGAATCCATTGCAACAACAAAATATAGTTTTCCAGTCATTACAAAGTTTAGTTTTCAGATTAAGAAATAAAATCTACAATTATTCAGACATAAAAAAAGAAGAAGAAAACTACATAACAATAGATGCAGTTCATCCTATTTATGCAAAGCCATTTTAGGCGCTTTCAATTTAGGATTTAGGGATGAAATTCATTATGAGTCTAGATGTATGAAAGGGAATTTATGAGATGATTGAGCATTGGAAATTTTGAAGACTGTTTGGGAATATATTTTTGTTTTTTCGGTACAAATAGAATTTTGTTTTTCGGTGCAAATATTGGGAAGTTTGAAGATTGCAATCAAATAAACTTTTGTTTTTTTCGGTACAAATTAAAACTACCAAGTTCTTTTAACATATCCAATAAACTCAAATAATAATTACAAATATTAAATACCTTTGTTTATCACAAAAAAATACCATTAAATATTTAAATTAAAAATTTAAAAATAGTTAATGATTAACAAAATAAATAATTTAAAATTAAATAAAAGATTGTTAAAAAAATATTACTAATAATAGAAACTTTAAAAATAGTAAGAGCTCTTGTTTGCTGACAAATGTCAAATTTGCCAAAGTACTACTCTTGCTTTATTATATTGTATGATGCAGTTTACATGTTTTCATTTACATTTCTTGCACTTTATTTCATTGAATCATTTACTTTTCTTGACAATACGTACTCACTTTGAGTATTTTTATATTTCTTGTCATTCAAGTTATATTTACTTCACTTCTTATAACAAACTTGTTCATTAGCATTAATGAACATTGCTATTTTCAATCATAAACAATAAATGCACAAACATGTCCTGAGATTCACTAGTTGGTCTCTCAAGCATTGCAAACTAGCGCTTGTTTACCAAAAATCAGTGTAACCAACAGATTTCATATACATTAACCTTATGTAGATAATGGTTATGTCATCAAGATGAGTGAAACTCACACGATGGAAAGTGAGTGTTCTTATTTAACACTGATATGGATGGTATTGAGAATACTTTTTAAGATTTGATTGATCATTAAAGGTTTCACGCAAAATCATAATGCAAATTATGATGAAACCCTAAATATAAATTAATCATAAAGCTTAAAATCTGTTTGATTGCTTTTATTAAATGTTGTACTACATGTTTTAGTAGATGGATAACAAAGTTGCATTCCTTAATTGGAATGACCTCATATATGTGTGCGAGACATATACATAGGGTTTTGTCGATCCAAAGGATGCTAGAGAGGTATACAACTTGTATTTATCTAATTTTGATTAGATAGAGTTCTCAAAAATTTAATTATTCTTTGTTCCTATTATGACGTTTTGAGAAAACAAATTAATACGGACAAACCTATCTATTTTTTATTAGATTGAATAAGTTTAAATATTTGTTTCTTTTGGAAGTTTTATGAAAAACAAATTGATAAAGGACAAATATATAAATATATCTTGTGCACACAAGGATTTAGTGGGAGCAATAATATTAAATTTGGTGTAACATGTGGAAGACATATTAATCATCAAAAGTATTTTCTTTATACATGTAAGACATGATTAAACAAATAACTCTTGATGAAATACTCAGGAAAGAATTCCTAAAGAGTTAGGAATAGCCAATCTATTTAGGCAAGGATTCCTAAAGAGTTAGGAATAGCCTATGTACATTTATTAATGAAATGTTGAGACACTTAACGTGTGAAATTATTACGTGTCATATGATTGATTTTGTCAAAAGAACAATATCATATCTCATTGGATGAGAAAGAGACATGTGAAAATAATCCATATGCTTTGGAAGGTAGGATTAATCATGCACATCTTAATATGTACAAAATCAGATACACCATGTGATTATAACACAATCAATATGTACCAAAATTGAAATTAGTGTTTGACACTAAGTTACCTTCAAGAATATTCCTAAAGACCTTAAAAGAACTAAGGACTATCTCTTGAAATAGGTAGGAGTGGAAATGATCATTATAAGGAAGTTATAATGATGGCTAGTTTCCATACTAATGTATTGTATATCATGCTCGAATATAAACATTGAAAGCTTTAAGATAAGCTTCATAGTATGTTTATTTCAATTATAGAAGTTAAGTACTTAAGATTGAATTGTTTGGCTCATGATTGAGCTAAAGCTATGTTTTTGATGTTGCAAGTAGCATTAATCACATTAGTGATGGTAATGGTTTAAATCTTGCAAAACAATGGAGAATAGATCTCACCGACGATTCATATATGCTTAGATACTTCTATACTTCGATGGAGATCGAAATAGAACGTTGGAAGATACGTAAGATACCAACATAGGAAATTGTTCCTTATCCACTAACAAAGCCTCTTGCGCAGTTGAAGCGTGATGGGCATACTAGGTCTATGGGTGTTAAAGTAATACCAGATTGGCCTTAGTGCTAGTGGGAAATTGTTGGTGTAAGCCCTAGAAAAATAGCTTTTAGCGTCGGCCAGAAACCCACGCTAAAGGGCTAAAAACTGACGCTAACAGGGTTTTAGCGTCGGTTTAGTGTCATTGTCGTGGCTCTGGCTAAAATGGTCGAAGCAAAATAATAGAGTCGGCTTTGAGCCATCCGACTCTATGTTAGTGTCGGTTAAGCCGAGTCAAAGGTGGACTCTAAAGCCATCCGACGCTAATGATCTGAACAATAAGAAAGTCAACAAAATACGGTTGCCTCAGATATGCCGACTCTAAAGTCAATGATTTGAAAGTCAACAAAATAATTTAGCGTCAAAATAATTGTTCCCTGATTGGCTGATACACTGCCTATTGCATTGGTTTGCACCTAATATACTAAATAAATAAAATATGGTGGATTTACTCTGAACATTAAACTGCATCATTGTAACAAATCATAGATTACAACTTGCCAATTTAACTATAGAGCAGAAATATTAATGGAAAAAAATATCAAAGTAAGAGTAAGTTAATGAGGTTAAATACCTTTTCAAGATCAAGAAGTCCCGCCACTTCCTCATCTATAGAATCTTTGTTAATAAATCATCATTTATCCTTTCTTTCTAAATCTCCAGTTTCAATTCCTAATCATTGTAATCTATAAACTAGTTGAAACTATCGCTTTAACTCTCATCCTAAACAAGCAATTAAATATGAATCTTCAAAACCTATGTGCTTAATAGTGAAACAGAGCAGACGAGCATCTCTTTCAAAAAAGGATTCAAAATTCAAAGAGGACTAATAGGCATTTATTTTTTTAATTTTTTTTTACCAGACTAATAGGCATTTATTTATGTGCATGTCATGTACAAATAACAAAATAATTACAGCCTTCATTAGTATACGTGATATTAACTAACTAGTCCTCTTTAAGAAAAACATTTACCTTGTAGCTAGGCCAGCATTGAAGAGTGAAGCATTCAAGCTTGAAAGTTAGTCAAAGCTAGCAAAAATACCAGATTTACAACCAAAGCGGTCTATAAATTCACAAATGCAAATGTTAAGAAATTAAAACATAGAAAGATGGCAGAAAGCAAGAAATGCACAGACTAACTACACCACTTATTGTTTAATGTGCTTGATGACCATAATATAAAAAGACAAGCAACAAATTTAAGTGGGATAAATGTATAGAACAATTTCTTAATAATTAATCAATGCTCCTCATGCCTGAAATTTTTTCACATATTTAGATCATTTTCAAAATGATAATTTTAATTAAAAGAGCTTGAGAGAAATTCATGGAGGCAGAGGAGAGAAGTGGCATAAAAATGATTATCCTAAATACTAATAACCTACTATTCTTAACGAAATTTAAACTTAACACTTTGAGGTTATAAGACTAAACTCTTCCCACTGGGCTAGCACCTCTAGTGTTACTCACATAAGATTTCACTTTGAAACATATTCACATTAGTTCATATCAGTCATACTAATTCATAGTTGAAATCAAACAAAGGTAGAAACATGTGTCATCATAATTGAACATTTTTCTCACCTACATACTTTTCTTGATTGTGCATCAAAATTATATCATGTGTATCCAGTTGCTGCAACATATATTAACATTTAACATGGTTAAACTGTGTACCATACAATATAAGTTTAAGCTTTTTTTTTGTGCTGCTAAATAAGCATTTTGTGATTGCCACATATTTTATTAAAATTCAGACTCATGATAAATTTGAGCATGCAACCAGCAGTATCAAAAATGAAAGAAATTCAAGTTAAATGAAGATAAAATATTATATTCATCAATTGCTCAATCAATTAGATATACATGCATATGTTAGAAACTTACTAGAAATAATAGGCCTACAAGGAAAGGACATGATATAGCTGAATCATTAGTGGCCAATTCCTTTATCCTATAATTAAACAATATGCATGAAAAAAGATCTTTCACATAAATCAAAAGAAAGAAATGGGGTATGATCAAACCTGTGACAAATAAGATCTTTCAATGGTTTCAAGAAGTCTCGGAGGAGAAGCTTCTTCTTCACTAGATGAAGAACAGAAAATAAAAACACCAATGCACAACCAAACTTAGTATTGCTGAAGAACCAAAGTAGAGAACTAATAACCAAATAGCTTGAGAGAATACAAAGAACTATAACTAAAATTCCACAACAAAATCTTAACTTGACAAATTGCTTAGAGGCTGAAACTCACCTAGCCAAAACCACAAATCTAGTAGTACTCAAATGTGATGTGAAGCATCAGTTGTATCCAATGCTGACAAATAGCTTTCTGCGCAGGAGAATCAATAGTTTGAGTATTAAGACTATGGAACCACTAGATAAGAACAAGACAGAGAAATAAAAGGTCCTAAAGGATAAACTTCCATGTATATTTGCATTAATTTTATATCGTTCTACATCACAACATAAAATTAAAAGTATTCAAAAACAATCAATGAAATGAGTGGCACATAAATTAATGAGGCATGCTTTTACAACAAACAAATATTCAGATTTAAAACGAATAGCCTTTTATTGAGCACTTTATTCAACTAAATGAAGATCAGAGCCTGGTAGGAATTAGGAAATGTAAATGCAAATGAGTAGCAGCTTGGCCACAAAAATGGAAGCAAATTAAAAGCATAAGTACAACAATGTAAGTACCTTGTGATTTTGTCCAAATAGTTGCTCTAATAATCAGTCGAGCATATGTAGTGGAGTTTCTAGCTAACTCAAATAGTGATGTTCTCCTAATCCAAACAAACCATAATAGGTAGTGGAGGTTTGGTACCTCTAGCTCAACTGCAACAAATTCATTCAACACTTTGATACCAAGAAGCTGCAACCAACCATAATGCATATATTGATCAACATAACCTTTAACATAAACTGGAAAGAGAAGGGACCAATAATAGAAAATATCAAATATTATAAGAGTATTTTTATTTATTTGCCCAAGAGCAAGGAACAATCAGAGCATAAGTAATCAACCATAAGTCTCTATAAAAAAATAGTATCCAAATTTTATTACACAACTGAAAATAGATTAAAGTAGGAATCTCAAGTTATACATCAACAACATTATAGAAAACAGAAAATTTGATTAAAAAACAAACCAGAAAATTGTTCAAAACACTATGCAGATGCATAATCATAAGCTTTGTGTTTTAGAGAGATACAACACAAAAAACTATAACATCAACGTGTCTCATAAAATAAAATATATATCCAAGAGATTGAAGACCATATGTAATAAACTAATTTTACTTGTAGCAATTGGAGATATGGAGTATGTCACTATGCAGATGCATAATAACCAAAGCAAGCAGACAATAAATGAGAATAAAAGGTAGGCAATTGCAGAGGTTGATTTATTTACACGAGATAAATGTAATCAAATACTAATCAACGGTTCACGAGAACAACTATAAATGAAAATAAAAACTGAGAGAAAAGCAAGCTAACCTTGAAAGAGATAATGAGCGCCGAGAGTGTTTTGCTTTTGGAGACAAACTGCAAAAATTGACACTTGATCAATTATTCAAATTTACCAAAATGCATACCAAACCATACTTGACCAATGTAACCAAAGTGAACCTTCTGCTCCTGCCACTGTAGCTACGACTTAGACTGCGGCTTCGACATCGTGATACGTATGGGCTGCGGCTTCGAGAATAGCTCCTCCTTGAATCACGACTAGAACTTCTAGAATAACTACGATCATATTCCCTCACCTGGACCAACCAGAGAGATATGCTAAAGAGAACAAGTACATAAATAGAATCCAGAATGTAGCCAGATATAATATCGACTCACCCGTATGTATGCCCGAGAAAATGCATTTCGAAATTCAGAGTCATCGAGTTTCCTGATCTTTATGACATCACAAAGTTATTGAAGTATACTAACAATGTTGGTCAAAATGGCAGCCACAAAAAATGCAGCTCAAGAAGGACAGACGACAAGTAAAATATTAAACTTGATAAATATTTGATGATACAGGTTAAGACTACTTATGGCAGCAACAAAAAAGTATATTTCACATCATTATAATTTGTATAATCCACTATCCCAGTCAAATCTGCATACAAATAATACCCATTTGAGAGTTACGTGGTGAGAATTTTAAGAAATAAATCAGCTCAAAGGTCTAGGCTTAATTGCATTGTTTCCTATCCTTATTGTATCCCAAAATTAGTCATGCCCTGGAGATCAATATCACATTATCACCATTTGAGATTACAAGAAAATATAAAAAATGGCAACCAAAATAAACACCTCAGAACCTATTTTATCCTTTACTTTGGGTGCAATACCATTTTTACAATTCTCGTCTAAGCTGAAGTCTGAGGACCAAAAGCCTAATTTATAGATTAATTTGATTCATCTTGAAACATAAAAAAAAAACAAGCAATCAAATCCTATACAAGTACTTTCTTCACTATAAAGCTAGAATATAAAAGGAACAACAACAAGCTGAATCAAGTATTTCTTTCTTTTCTGTAAGATACCGATAAAAACCACATTTGAGAATCAAATGTTTTCACAATCAAACTACATGATGAATCTAAATAATTGCTGGAAAAAATTATGTTTTCACAATCAACAAAGAATCGAATACTGATAATAACTCACCAACACATTTGAGATTCCGTTTCCACGGCAAGGCGTCGATGACTGTATCGCGTTTTTACAGCAGCAAGTTTGACGATGACAGAATAGGAATAGCGTTTTAGTTTGATAGAAAACTCACCAACTCGTTTTTGTTTGACAGATAACTCACCAACCCGTTCGCGTTCGAGAAGATTTTATGACTGAGGAATGAATCACGTTTTGGTTTTGAAGGATAGAGATGCGTTTCGCGTTTGGATCGATTAAGGTTAGAGATGGGTTTAGATCTAAGATCTGAAGTTAGATTGGAGCTCAATGATTTGAGATGAAAACCCTAAGTTCATGGTGTTTCTCTGTGAAAAACAAGAGGGGAAGAATTAGGAATTTGAAGCATTTTTGTTGACTGAAGAGGGAAAAAAAGTTTAAGTTTTATTTTAATTATGTTTTTAATTTTTTTTTAAAGTGAAAAAATATTTAGAGTCGGATTAAAAGAGTCAAAATAATTAGAAAACCTTAGAGTCGGCCTATTACAGAAATAGCCTCGACCCAACCCAGACTAACTTTCTTTTTTGAAAAAAATAAAAAAAAATGAAATCCTTAGACTAAATAGTCCGTTTAATATTAAGTGTGACTTAATCATGAGACTAAATTAAACATAAGGACATTATTCTTAAAGTATTCATAGTCGAGCTTTAAGGTGAAATGGGATAACCTTAAAGTATAAAGACTATTATGAAGACAGACTGATGATCGCATCTCATGGATCATAGGATAAAGAGTTATCAAGTCTTGACATAAGTATATAAAATATTAGGAGTAATATTTATACTGGATTGACCCGCTATGAGAGTACTACAGGCAAAGTTATGCAAAGTGTCATAAGTTACTCTCATGGTGATAATGGTGTAACCCGCCCTTAGACCTGAAACCACTTTGTACCCTAGATGTGGAGTTAAGTACTTTGTTGCTGATCTAACGTTGTCCGTAACTAGATGACCATACATGCAGTTGATGGGTACTTCACAAAGCATGCTGAGGGGCAGTAGTGTCCTAGATGGAATTTGCCAATCCTGCATAACAGGATAAATGTCATGGGCCCAATATTGAACTGGACAAAGATGACACCAAGTATGCTTTGTGTTCAATATAGACATAAAGGACAAAGGGGTAATTATACACGCATATATTATCACTAAGGTTATGTTTTGATCACATGTTAATTTCTCATAACTTGGGTAGCAATGATGTGTTGCTAGATACCGCTCATTGTTTATTATATTAAATAGGAGATTTAATATAATTGCCAACGTTATGGAAACCTACATGGTCACACACATAAGGACAGTCTAATATTGAGATAATTAAAGGAATACCGTAAGGTACGGTGAATGTGCAAAGTGATAAGGGTATCACGGTAATTAAACGAGCTGGTACACCATAGTGTATGGTGGGAGGGCGCGCACATGAGTGTACACACTCATGAGGTAGCGCGCGCCCTAGTCTTGTTTCTTAATGGGCTTTGCCTAAGACAAGAGTTTGTCTTGGTGCACAAGACAAGAAGTATCTATAAATAGAGACCTCTTGTCAAAGCTCTATACACATAAAATAAGCACTAGAATATTTTAGAGTTGAAAACCCTAAAATAATTCGTCTCTCAATATTCTTGCAACCTTCATACTAAGGAGCTAACACTCTTTTGGAGGTGATTGTTCGTGTGGACTAGCTAGAGGCGTCGGTGATCTTCATCAAAGCTCGTGATCTCTAACTCGTTCGTGGTTCAAAGGGTTCTACTCTTCAAGAGGTAACAACCCTAAAACACATATCATGCTCAATTTTAAGGATCGACTTAAGGAAATTTTTTGAAATTCCGCTGCTTTACTTTGTCAATTTTCCTTCAACTGCTACATGTGGACCAATATTCAAGCTTCTCCGTAAAGACCAAGGAATGGTGTGGACGGAAGAATCCCAGAAAGCTTTTGATAATATCAAGGAGTATCTGTTGGAACCTCTTGTTCTAATTCCTCCTGTTGAAGGAAGACCGTTTATCATGTACCTAACTGTGTTAGAGGATTCTATGGGCTGTGTACTTAAGCAACAAGACGAGACTGGTAAGAAAGAACATGCTATTTATTACTTGGGAAATTCCTGGCATGCCATGCACAGTGTGAGATACGATGTGTTAAGCACTTTATTAGATCTACCACGTAATAATGCAAAGCAAATAAAACAAAACAAATAAAGGAGACAGGGTATTTGTTAACCCAGTTCAACGCACAAAGGCAACCTAATCTGGGGGATATCAATCTAGGAAGGAATATCACTATGATAGACCTAGTTCTAAGTTATCAGCAAACGCCCCGTTTACAACTTATCACCTAGGCACAACCAATGACTCTTCAACCTAGGAACTCCTTGATCAGAGATCCCATCTCACTCCCTTACAACCTTGCAGACAGCAAGGATTTCAGTTACACAGATATAAAACGTTTTGTAGACACACTCCTAGAAACTACACACTCATACCTAAAGGCTTAGAGTGTTATAACACCAAAGATTCCTAACTCCGTACTTCAAAGCTTAGGAGAGCATCAAAAACATTACAACACGAAAAGATACAGTCCTAAACTTGTATCAATGAGACACAAGAAAGGATGACAAGTAACACACACGCAAAACCTAGAATTCTATACATGACATTTGACACTACAATTTCACAATACAAGTTTCACTACACATTTTTACATGCATACATGCATTTGCATTTAGGATAGGACAATGCACCATTTAAAATGCGCATTTGCATTTAGGATAGGACAATGCACCATTTAAAATGCATGTTAGAGACAATATTTTACTTTATAAAATCATTGAGCTCTAGCACTAGCATTAATAGTTAAGGACCATTTTTGGCCTAAATTCATTTTTTTTCATGTTTGTTATTTGTTTCTTTTTTTTCTCGCCAGTTTAAAAAAAAATATGCGATGATGTTTTATATGATTTTGTTCTCTTTGCATTTCTTCACTCTTTGTCACATTCACATTATAATTCACATTGCATTTTCACACTTCACACTTCACATCAATATTTGACATTTTGTTTTCTTTTCTTCGTAAGTGCATTTCATACTCATGTTTATTTCTCTGCTTGCATTTTATTGCCTTTTATTATTTTTTTCATTTGATTCGATATGGTTGTAATAATTATTCGATTTGGTTGTAATAGCGTAGGACTTTATTCCTTTTGACACATCACACACAACGCTAAAAAACCAAGAAAAAAAAAATGAATTTTCATTTCCGAAGAGGCGCGTTAGTAATTTTCTTTAGAAAAAATAGAAAACAAACAAAAAAAACATTTTCTCTCTCAAATAAAAATTCTTTAGTCCAATACCATTTAGTCGCACGATTAGTTTAGGTAAAACTTTAAATTTACTTTTATGTTATAACTTTCTCTTCTCAATCCAATCTCCACATGCACACACTTTTCTTTCTATACATCTTCTCCCTCCATTTCTTACAACTTCTCCCTCATTTTTTTAAGCACATTAAAAGCAATAAAAATTAATAAATTAGAGGTTACCATAGAGTACTATGGACGTTTAGGGTTCTAATACCTTCCCTAGGCATAACTAACCCCCGAGCTTAGAATCTCTCTTTTTAAACGGTTTTCGACAATTTACCCTCTTTGGAAATCAAATGTCAAGGTTAGCGGTGGAAATCCAAAAATCCCCTTAACAGAAAAATGGCGACTTCACTGGGGATTCTCTCCTTAAGAGGGTTGAACCTATCTAGTTTATGTTTCTTTATTTATTGCTTTCCTATGTGCTTAAATGATTTATTTATCATATCATGGGTTTTTTGAGTGGTGAGACAAGCACAATACACATGCTTGAGTGAACAAATAAGAATTATGGTGAAGTCATAGTGTTGTGCTTGATGTTAGGTCTTTGCATAACCACATGTGATATGGCCACACTCAAGTGGAGGGTTTATGAAGGTGGGGTAGTTGGCACGAGTCAATTGTGTTGGCGATACCATTTTTGTAGATCGCGAGAAGCTTCGGGACCTTTTAGTTACCTTAATCCATCTTGGCCCTTAGAATGTAGCAAGGTGGCTAAAATCACGAGTCAATTTTGGTTTTAGTCGTCACGTGATGCTACGCTCAAACGAGACTTTTTATTTGGATATTTCATTGAGCCATGAGTCAATTATGTGCGCATGGTATTCAATAGGAAAGTTGATGACGTTGGGAACTTTGTAGAACCCGTGTTACGAAAAGAAGAAAACCAATAGTTCATACATTGTGGGTGGTCCGATGCTCTTGTCAAAAGTCAACTCGCAAGTACAACACTTGTGCCAACAAAAGAAAAGAATGGAAGTATTATGCAAGAGAACATTCAGCTTCGTGAAGAAATCACCACACTTCGGGCAGAATTGGAAAAGAAAAATGCCCTAGTCACTTCATTAATGGTGGCACAAAATAACCACCATCTCCCTCCTTGAGCAACTGTTTTTGCCTTTCCAATCTTAACAAAGGCATCAGATTCAACAACTGTCTCGATCGCAATCTCCATAAAAGTCAACAACAAGGGGCACTTGACAACAATATTGAAGTCCAAAAGTTGATTGAGGCTAACAAATTTCTTTTGAGGATATAGACCCAACTCTGTTATGCATGGATATGGTTTGATACCATTGGGTTGTTGTTGATGTTACCTCTGCTACTCTCTTATCCAGTTGAAGTCAGTGATACAAGGAAGCTCATCTCTATGGTCGCTAGGCTTTTATTTATTTCTTGTCAAGTATTTGTTTGCTTTTTGAAATTCTGGTAACGAGACAGACAAATGCTTTGCACAATGTTAGAACAAGTGTCCGAGTATTTGTCACACAGTAATAATAAAACGCAGCGTAGCAGAGTAAAATAAGCGTGACAGAAAGTAAAGAACACAAAGAGTTTGTTAACCCAGTTCGGTGCAACTGCCCTAGTCTGGGGGATACCAATCCAGGAATGAACCCACTATAATAGTTCTAGTGAAATACACCAACGTAGCCTCACTACTTGGTTATGCACCTAGACCCTATCCCGTACTACTTTACCTAGGAACTCCTAGATATGAGACCCCGTCTCAATTCCTTACTCAACAGTACAGCCAGCATTGTTATCAATTGTTCTTTTCGTTTGTTTTTTGTTTCAAGAGTCAGGAGCCAGCATTGTTATCAATTCCTTACTCTAAAGACACAACTAACTCCGTACTTCACAGCTCAGGAGCAGTACACAATTACCACTCAAACACAGAGTACTTGACTTTAATCAGCAGATACATGCAAGACTCACAACTAACAGGAACACCTAAAACACACGCTTACACACACTGTTTTCCACACCCAAAACTAGGGTTTGTCTTCATACATATATAGTACTGAGCAAGCACGGGTTTGGGCTTCAAAACATAACTTCTTCAAGTCCACATCATGCATAAGCATTCACATAAATAACAAAACTATCGCGGCATATAACAACACTACCTTCAAGAGAAATCTTTGAATAGAGATAGCTTGTAAAAATATCAGAGGCATTCATCATCAGGAATCATAATACGCCTAGCCTCATGATCAGTGCATTTTAGTGCACTTTTTAATCACTCTATGCTATGGCTATTATAAGACTTCTCACACTTTATTTAGTGTTTTTATCATGTTTTGTTTCTAGAGTCAAGTTTTGCTAATAATTGAGTTTTACTATCTATTTTCGTAATAAACGGTAATTTGACCCCTTCTCATTGCGCAGACCATAACTGGAGCTAGGAGCATCCAAATGAGGCTTGCAAATATGCGTTGGAAAGCTAAGAAACAGATCTACAACTTTCATGTTGGAGACAAAAGCTAATTCGAGGCGAAAAGGAGTCGTATTTACCCGTCAATGTTCCAGACTTACATAGACTTAATTAATCGACGGCATAACTTATATTTTTCGGCCCAATTGTTTTACGGCCCGTTTTCTTGCTGTATAAGAACTAAATTCTGACCTAGGTCAGAGGTTACACTTCATTCACGAAAATATCAAACCCTAGAGCAGCCACCACTTGAATGGAGAACTAAATTCCTCTTTCGATTCGTTGGTACAAGGAACTCGTTTTAGAATCTTGAGGTCTGTTTTTAATAGCAAGTTTCGTTTTATATTCATGTTCTGTTATATCAATTCGTGTTCTTTATTTCAGAATAATATCGAATCATGATGCTTAATCTATCTAATTCGATTCGACACCGTGTTATTCAATTTGGTTCATCGCTTGTATAGATTAAATTGAATAGGAATTGACATAAACTTTGAGCGCTTAGCAAAAGGGGTTGATTGAATTCAGTAAGGATATTAATCCGTCATTAGTAACGCTTGTTTACTATTGCGTGCGATTAGTTGAACGCATTTGACGCTTGTTGAATGGAATTCGTATAAAACTGTCAACGCTTGTTTAACTCGGTTTTATAAATCAACAAGAACATAAGCATATAACGAATTTATTCCTTAAGAACCTATGATAGAATCAAGAACGAGTTACCTAAAGCCAATGAATTGATCGTTTTATATCAATTGAAATTCGCATCTTTTACTTACTGTTTACAAAACAAAACCCCCATATTTTACCTTTCTAAAATTGTTTACAAAATTTTTCTAATATTGTTAAACTGATTGGGAGTCTTTGGGAAATGACCAAGGTTAACTACCTTGTACTACTCTTTACTTAAATTATTTTGACCACGAAACGACCGTGATAAAATTGGCGCCGTTGCCTGGGACTCAAAATTTTGTTTAACCAGTATTAGAATCGTACTTTTGTGCCCTGTGGGCGTGTGTGGGCGCGGGTGCGCCATTGCAAGAAAAAAAACTAGTTAGCAAGTAGAATTGGTCTGTTGTGCTTTCTGACCATTCCATCTCAAGGGAAAAAAATCAGGGATCAACTTCTTATCCAGTATTTCTATGAAGGCTTGCAACCAATGGATAGAAACATCTTAGATGCTGCCAGTGGTGGAGCACTTGTTGATAAAACTCCAGCTACTGCAAGAACTCTGATTAAGAATATGTCACTCAATTCTCAACAATTCTAAATTAGAAACAATGCTGTGAGCCAAAAAGGTGTCAATGAAATTCAAGCTTCTCCTTCCTCCATCAAGGCTCTAGAAACCAAGTTCGACACCAAAATTGATGAACTTACTTCCTGGATAAAACAGATGGCTCGGAATAAACCTCAAACAGCTAAAGTGTGTGGTATTTGTACTTCTCCTGAACATCCAACCGACACATGGCCTATTCTGCAAGATGAGACAATAACTGATTTACCTCAAGCATATGCAGCAGCAGCAGCCCTTTACAATCAAAACAAGTTCAACAATCCTGATCTCTCCACCAACAAGTATCATCCCAGTTGGAGGAATCATCAAAACCTCCGATATGGGAACCAATCACAGGCTGTAGCTCCTTCTGCCAGCCCCTTCTGCTTCACTTGAGGACCTTGTCAAGCAACTAGGTGCAAATCAACAACAAACAACTGTTAACATTCAGAACTTGAACACACAGATGGGACAAATGGCAAATGTACTATGCCAATTGCAAGCTCAGGGCTCCGGTAACCTTCCTGCACAAACAATACCGAATCCAAATGTCAGTTCAATTACCTTGAGTTTCGGAAGAGTATCAGAACCAGCTCCAGAGAAAAAGAAAAAGAAAAGCATTGCATCATCACCTGTTCCTGAACATGTCGTTGAGCCTTCTGTTACAACTGAGAATGAAAAAGAAAAAGTTTATATGCCACCAATCCCTTTTCCTCAAAGGGTGCAGAAAAATAAAAAGAATACAGTTGAGGAAGACAAAGAGATTCTAGAAATATTCAGAAAATGTGCAGTTAACATTCCTCTTCTAGGTGCAATTAAACAGATTCCTAAATATGCAAAATTCTTGAAAGATTTGTGTACAAACAAGAGGAAGGTGAAGGAAAATGACAGAGTTAGTTTGGGAAGAAATGTTTATGCTTTCATTTAGCCTAAAACTAGCACCTCAGCTAATGTCTCAGTTCTTAGTCAGACCTTGCCACAAAAGTGCAAGGATCCAGAAGTTTTTGCTATTCCATGTTCCATTGGGGATAGAAAATTTGAAAATTGTATGCTTGATCTAGGAGCAGGTATTAATGTTATGCCTACTTCTGTTTATAATAACCTTGATCTTGGTCCTTTGCAGCCTACAGGTTTGATCGTTCAATTGGCGAACAGGAGCAATGCCTGCCATGCTGGAGTGCTAGAAGATGTCCTTGTGCAAGTTAATGAATTAATTTTTCCTGCAGATTTCTACATTTGTGATATGGAGGGAGAAACTAATTACAGCATGACACCCATCATTCTAGGCCGACCATTCATGAGAACGGCCAAAACAAAAGTTGATGTTTTTGATGGAACAATGTCCATGGAATTTGGTGACATTATCGCCAAATTTAACATTTTTGATACCATGAAACAATCTTTGGAAGGGCATTCTGTTTTTTATATGAACTTGATTTCTGAGCTGGTTGATGATACTTATTCATATACTGGCACTAACTTTTCCTCTGTTAATGGTAAGACTAATGTTGCCTCCCAGGTTAACAATTGCCTTGCAGTTAAAGATGAAACTATCAAGGAATCACTTGTCATTCCGGCTGTCCCTACTGAACCATCCATTGAACAGCCTCCGTCCTTAAAGTTGAGACCACTAACCTCAGACGTTGTGGTAAAAAAGAAAGCCAAACACTTCCTTGACTAAACAATTTCTCGGAAGGAATTCTCTATTGGCCAAAAAGTTTTACTGTTTAACTCCCGCCTAAAAGCAACGACTGGGAAACTTCGCTTCCAGTGGATTGGCCCCTTTACTGTTACTAATGTTTTCACTCATGGTGTAGTTGAATTAAAAAATGTAGATACAGACAAGTTGTTCAAGGTAAACAGAAAGCGTCTGAAGCTGCTTCATAAAAGATTGAGGCCTGGTGCTGAAAAAACACCTATTGAAGAGCTCTCCTTGGTTAAGCCTTCCTACGCCCCGGCTGCTATACCTTAGCCCCTCGGGTGTGTTCCTTCCTTTACTCTCACTTTCTGTTTATTATGACATTGCGGACACTGTCTGATTTAAGTGTGGGGGAGGGACATTTTACTTTGTGTTTTAAAAAAAAATTAAAAAAATAGAAAATTGTCATGAGTAGTCACATGTTCTAAAACTAATAGCAGATAACTAAAAGGTTGGTGAAATCTTTGGAAATTTTTGTTTTGATACTTGATATGATAGTCTTTGCAACTTTAATATACAACTGCTTGAACACTGTCAATCTTAGTAATGTCTAGATAAATCTCTGAATTACACATTCTTTAGACTAAGTTGTCTAAATTTGAATATAATGAAGGGTATGATTTGAACTAAGTGTGGGGGTAAGGCTAAATAAAAGATAGACTGATAACTGCTATTAATTAAAGAAAAAAGGGAAACTTCTTAAGAGCTAAAAAAGTACCCTTAGTAGTTTATTTTAGTAGTCGGCACCATCTCAAGGCACAAACTAAGTGGGAAACTGATGAATATAAGTGAATGGTCTTGTTTATATGTGTACTATTGGTTGAAACTCATTAGTAGTTGGTTCAAAGGTGTTTGATTCTGAACTTGGTAGGGCGGGTTACGATCCGATCCCCCACAACTGCAAAATGGGTAAAGAAAACAGGGGTTTACCAAACTTAATGTTATCAGCACCCCTTGCTAAATGATCATAATCATTAACATGTTTCCCATCATGGGCGTGTACAAGATAACAGGCTTAATGTGATTGCGCTAGAATCAAAGGGGTAGTTTAAAATAATAATAATAATAATAATAATAATAATAATAATAAGTAATAAAGCTTGAAAGAAGTTGTCCCTATACTGAAATTGAAAAGCTCTGGACCTCTTGAAATTAAATAGCCCCCCTAGACTGAAATTCTGGTTAAACCCAAAGTTATAGGAAAAGAATGACAGCTTAGCATTTAGAATGGGTAGTACAGAGAGGGATCTTAGCATTACTTCGGTTGACAGGAGGAGACAGTACACACACACGCAAGATTGTCATTGAAGGTTGATGGATAAGAATTGTGCCAATTTTTGAATTTTAACCCAAGGTTTGAAACTTGAAGCCTAGAATATGTTGACTGCATTTTAGTGCACTTTTTAATCACTCTATGCTATGGCAATTATAAGACTTCTCCCACTTTATTTAGTGTTTTTATCATGTTTTGTGTCTAGAGTCAAGTTTTGCTAATAATTGAGTTTTACTATCTATTTTCGTAATAAACGGTAATTTGACCCCTTCTCATTGCGCAGACCATAAATGGAGCTAGGAGCATCCAAATGAGGCTTGCAAATATGCGTTGGAAAGCTAAGAAACAGATATACAACTTTCATGTTGGAGACAAAAGCTAATTCAGAGCGAAAAGGAGTGGTATTTACCTGTCAATGTTCCAAACTTACATATTTACCCGTTAATTAATCGACGGCATAACTTATATTTTTCGGCCCAATAGTTTTACGGCCCGTTTTCTTGCTGTATAAGAACTAAATTCTGACCTAGGTCAGAGGTTACACTTCATTCACAAAAATATCAAACCCTAGAGCAGCCACCACTTGAATGGAGAACTAAATTCCTCTTTCGATTCGTTGGTACAAGGAACTCGTTTTAGAATCTTGAGGTCTGTTTTTAATAGCAAGTTTCGTTTTATATTCATGTTCTGTTATGTCAATTCGTGTTCTTTTTTTCAGTATGATATCGAATCATGATGCTTAATCAATCTAATTCGATTCGACACCGTGTTATTCAATTTGGTTCATCGCTTGTATAGATTAAATTGAATAGGAATTGACATAAACTTTGAGCGCTTAGCAAAAGGGGTTGATTGAATTCAGTAAGGATATTAATCTGTCATTAGTAACGCTTGTTTACTATTGCGTGCGATTAGTTGAACGCATTTGACGCTTGTTGAATGGAATTCGTATAAAACTGTCAACGCTTGTTTAACTCGGTTTAATAAATCAACCAGAACATAAGCATATAACAAATTTATTCCTTAAGAACCTATGATAGAATCAAGAACGAGTTACCTAAATCCAATGAATTGATCGTTTTATATCAATTGAAATTCGCATCTTTTACTTACTGTTTACAAAACAAAACCCCCATATTTTACCTTTCTAAAATTGTTTACAAAATTGTTCTAATATTGTTAAATTGATTGGGAGTCTTTGGGAAACGACCAAGGTTAACTACCTTGTACTACTCTTTACTTAAATTATTTTGACCACGAAACGATTGTGATCACCTGACATATATCGCCAGATAAAAAATTCACATATAGTGGGTTCATATAAAGAGATGAAAACATACTCTTGAAAAGATAATTCCACAACATCGGAGATCAGATATACGTGCTCCCCCTCAACTCATGCATTCACATACCATAAGTACTCCCCCTCAAAACATGCATGCATATAATATAACATACTTACTTCAATAAGACAAATGTCAGAGCATCTGTCCACGCGTCTTCATGCATAACAATAACATAACAACTAGGGCATGTGTCAGAGCATCTTCAGATCATAAGAAAATTAATTCTAACATACGTCTTCATGCATACAAATAACATAGCAACTTCAAGAGCACATATCATCTTCAGTCATAAGAAAATTAATTCTAACATCTACTACTACTCCCCCTTTTTAGCCATAAATTCTGACAAACACCAATAATGCATAAGGAAAGTCATAGAGTAGCACATCCAGTCACAGAGGTCACAGGGTCATAGAGGCACGAAGAGGCCCTAAATAGAGTTATTACAGACCATAGAGCACACACAGGTGCAGAATGAATGAATAAAGAAAAAAATTACACAAGCGTCAGAAAGAGGCAGTTTCATCAGAGGCAGCAGACATTTCCTCAGTGTCACCACCAGTAGAAGCGTTTCCATTTCCTCCTTCTTCTTCGTTGTCTTGGCCTTGCTCATTAAGCTCAACCTCAGCTTTCAAGGCAGCTATAACCCTATCAACCTTCAGCTTCTTAGCACCCAGATCCAAACTCACTTTAGTAAGCTCAGCAATCATAACCTGTCTACTCATAAGACCAGATGTATGGACAGAAGTGCCAGCTAACTCATTAGCAGGTGGCTGAGATAATAACTTGCAATCCACAGCCAAGGGGCTAGGCCTCCTAACAGGCTCATCAGCACTAACCAAAATATCAGGGTGTTGTTGCAGAATAATATCACATAACAGGGTTGGAAAAGCAATGGGAAACTTCACAGCAAAAGACTTAGCTTGCTCCAAAAATTGATAATAAATGTAAGAACCAAAACCAAATGCAGATTTAGTACCAACTTCATAGATAAGCTTAGCTAAACCAGTTGCAACAAAATTAGAATGAGTGGTTGGGGACCAGTTATGAGCAGCAATTTTGTTCAACACAGTATATATTGGGGACAATTTTGCAGTAGACAAATGTCCAGGCTAGTGTCTAAGCTTAGAACCTGTGATTTCTTTGCAGATGGTGTCATCAGTCACTTCTAACTCAGGAATGTCTTTAGTAGCCCTCCTAGATAAGCATTAATGATTTGAGGAGAGAAGTTGACACACCTACCACAAACAAAAACTTGCCTGTACTCAGGATTCCTTGAATCATCACAGTCCTCAGAAATGTTGACCACAAATTCCCTTACCAGCTTGTCATAGCAATGACCCAGGTTCTTCACTGTCTTCATCAACCCAGCATGGTCCAACACATTAACAAGTTCCTTGCACTTGAACACATCTGTCTTCAAATTCCTTTCCAGTCCAAGCCTTCTGTGATACACAAATTTCCAGCGAGTAGCTCCACTTTCCTGATGAAAGGAAACATTATCCAAAGGAGCTGGAGGAATAACCAGAGGAACTTTCATCCCCTCGATAGTTTTTCTAGATGCTCCACCAGATGGGGCAGCATCTGTCTCAGCAATCTCTAAATCAGAATCACTTGAAGGATGATCCTTTCTTTTGAGGTTCTTCTTCTTTTGATCAGGCTTGGAAGTAACTTTGCTCCAAGAGTTTGGGGGACCAATGGGCTTCTTCCCAGTATCAGCCATTTTCTTCTTTCCTCCCTTAACATCTTTACCAGCAATAGATGCAATAGCAGCAGATTTGCTCCTTGTCCTGCGAGCAACACTAATGACTGGAGTCTCTTCCAAAGGTCTATCTTCATATTCCATTTCATCAACATGAACCACCTCATTTGGTCAACATTCACTGTCTCAACCTGACTAACATCCTTCTGAATCTCAGCATTTTGGTCTTGAGACTTGGGAGAGTCGTTCTCATGAACGCTCACAGTTTCAGGAGTGTTTGAAACAACCAAAGACTCTACATTGGCTTGTGCCAAAGATGCTTGAGCATCTGGCACAGCATCATGTACATTAGCAGAAGGATCAACATGATCCTCTGTCACAACAACTTTCTTAGCAAAAGTAACATCATCAGCAGTAGTCTTGTCACCAACATGTTCAACATTTTCAACATGAAAATTTGAATTATCAACATCTAATTTATCATCTACCTTAGGATTAACAGAACCTAGGGTTTCAGTAAGCGGTTCAGTTCTCTCAGAGGGCTTTTCATCAGATCTAGTGACAAAAGTGTCAACATCTGGTTCTACAATAGTTGATTTGAAAGGATTTTCTTTACAGTACAGATCATGCATGCTAAGACCTATACGTTAGACAGAAGAAGATTTCTTACTTTTTGATTTTGAACTCTTCTTTGTCGCAGATGATGTGGATCCTTTTCTGGTGTTCTTCCTTCGTGACACAAGCGCTTTAGGACGCTGTTTGATAGCTGATGAATCGGTGATAGTTGCAAGTGGTTGTACATCCATAAACACCAGTGAAGTAGGTTCTGGAACAGTGGGGGAAGTTTGATCGTTTGCGATTGGAGAGTGAGTAGAATCAGACATGGTTGTAGTAAAGCTTTTGAAGATTTGGAGATTTGAGAACTTTTGAATGACAATGGGAGCGGCAAGTGAGCAGTTGAGAAGTTTAGAAAAGCTTTGTAAGAAATAATGATGATTGCGTGTGATTGTTCTGTTTAAGGGAAGTTTTGGTTCACTTCCTTGATAGGCGTGCAGAGAGCGGTTTTGGAGAGAGAAAATAACTGATGCACGCCTTACACACAATAACTTCTACAATTCCTCAATTAGGCAGATGCCTAACCGCCTCCTAAGTTTTTCAAATTGGGCAATATCAAGAGCTTTTGTGAATATATCTCCCAATTACTCCTCATTCGAAACATGCTCAATAGCAATAATCTTTTCTTCAACCAAATCTCTGATGAAATGATGTATGATATCAATGTGCTTAGTCCTACTATGTTGTACAAGATTTTTAGAAATATTGATTGCACTCAAGTTTCCACAATATAATGTCATAGCATCTGTCTTGACATTGTACTCACTCAGCATCTGTCTCATCCACACTAATTGTGTACAACTACTGCCTGCTGCTATGTACTCAGCCTCAGCAGTTGATAAGGAAACACAATTTTGTTTCTTACTAAACTAGGATATGAGATTACTACCCAGAAAGAAACATCCACCAGAAGTGTCTATCATCTGCACTTCCAGCCCAGTCAGCATCACAGTATCCAATCAACATATTACTTTCACCATGAGAATACAGTAAGCCATAATCACTAGTACCATTCACGTATTTCAAGATCCTTTTCACTTGAGTTAGATGACTAATCTTTGGCTCAGCTTGGTACCTAGCACATACTCCAACAGCAAATGTGATATCAGGTCTACTTGTTGTGAGATAAAGTAGACTCCCTATCATACTTCTGTACAAACTTTGGTCTACATCTTCACCTTTGACATCTTTAGATAGTTTGACATGTGTAGGAGCAGGAGTTCTTTTAGTGGCAGTATTCTCCATACCAAATTTCTTGACCATATTCTTAGCACACGTACGCTGAGAGATGAATATAGTGTCTTCCATTTGTTTCACTTGAAGACCTAAAAAGAAATTCAGCTCACCTAAAAGACTCATTTCAAACTCAGATTGCATCTGCTAAACAAAATGCTCTACCATCTGGTCAGAGATTCCTCCAAAAACTATATCATCCACATATATTTGTGCATGAGCTTTCCTCTCTCATCTTTCACAAAAAGTGTCTAGTCATTACCTCCCTTTCTGTAACCATTATTCACCAAAAACTCAGTTAGCCTTTCATACCAAGCTCTAGGAGCTTGCTTCAATCCATAAAACGCTTTCTTCAACTTGTAGACATGATCTGGAAAGGCTGGATCAACAAAGCCCTTGGGCTATTCAACATAGACTACTTCATTCAAATAGCCATTCAGAAATGCACTCTTGACATCCATTTGATATAGCTTAAATTTGAGTATACATGCAATTCCAAGTAGTAGTCTGATAGCTTCTAGTCTAGCTACTGGAGCAAACGTTTCACCAAAATCCACTCCTTCAATCCGTGCATAGCCCTGTGCCACTAGTCTAGCTTTGTTTCTGGTGATAGTACCTTTCATCTGACTTATTCTTGTATACCCATTTTGTTCCTATGATATTTGCATTATCTGGCCTAGGAACTAGATCTCATACATCACTTCTCTTGAACTGAGTTAGCTCTTCTTGCATAGCATTTATCCAGAACTCATTAGTTAGTGCCTCCTTGACGTTCTTGGGTTCAAAATTGGAGATGAAACAAGAATTTGATATCTCATTACTTCTCCTTCTTGTTGTGATACCTTGATTAGGATTACCAATGACTTGATCAATAAGATGATTCTTCTGAACTCTGATAGATAGTCCTTTGTTATTAACTAAATTTTTAGAACTGATCACTCCTGAATCTTCTTTAGTTATTAGACAAGTAGACAACTCAGCTTTGTCTTGAGAGACCCATAGATAGCAGTTATCTTTTGACCTTTCTCCTTTCATCAGGAGATCACCTTTACTATCAGTAACTAGACATTCCTCCTTTGTAAAGTTGACCTTCAGACCCTTGTCACATAGTTGACTAATGCTAATTAGATTAGCAGTCAGTCCTTTCACATGAAGCACTTTGTCAAGTTTAGGTAACCCTTCAGTTATCAGTGTTCCTATCCCTTTAATCTCTCCTTTGGCTCCATCACCAAAAGTCACAAAGCTGGTAGCATATGGCAAGACATCTGTCAAGTAGTCTCTATTTCCAGTCATATGTCTTGAACATCCACTATCAAAGTACCAATCACTCCTAGATGATGCTCTTAGAGATGTATGAGCAATTTGAGCAATCTCAACACCTTCAGATTCAGCTTGATTAAGATCCACAGTGTTACTTTTCTGCTTCCATTCTTTCTTGACATTCTTCACAGTAGACTCAGTATTTGATGAACAATTTTTGTCAAGAAACCCATACAGTATGAAGCAGTAAGGTCTAATGTGTCCCTTTTTTCCACAGTGGTAACATACCCAACCAAAATATTTTTTCTTTGATTTGGTATTGTATCTGGTTTTCTGTTGTCTCACCGGATGCTGGGGCATCTGTCTTGGCACAGTTGGATCATAAGTACTAACAGAAGGAACAAACTTCTTCACAGAAGGAAGTTTCTGATGACGTAGTTGTAGTACCCGGCGCAAACAAATATACAGATATGCAATGATAAGATGCAATGCACAAATGTAAACAATGAAGCCGCCACCATATTTTATTTATCCCGTGAGGGGAAAGGAAAATAATGATAAAACCTTGAAAAGATCGGGTTCGGGAGTTTGTTACATGAGGGGAAGACATTAACACCCCCTCATATCCGTTGTACTCAACGGGAACCATTTGAGGAATTTTGGTTTGCATAAACAGAGATAACCGCATAAAAAGAAATAAATTACCGCATACTGAACAGAAAAGGAAAAAAGAGCTTTTTATTATTTGGCTTGACGAGAGAGGCTCTCGCTCCTACGTATCCCCCAAGTACAATGAGGAACTCAAAGCTCACATAGTTCTTCCTGAAAAGAAAGATTGTGTGTTGGTTGTTTTTAGTGAACGATGCTTAGGTTGCATTCCACTGATACAATAGTATGCTTGTATTCTCGCTTCGGAGGCTTAAGCATTTGTCAGTAGTAGGGGAATGGATAAAGCACCATCCACTTAGGAAAAAGAAATAAAAAAGATTTGACTGCACAAGGGCAGTTGGAAAAGAGAATTGAATGTATTGAAATGTTTTTTAGGTTTTCTGAGGAATTATTCAGTGAATGAGAATAATCCTTAGTCGCAAGCCATGCGGCAGGTACTTGGACTATTCAAGAGATGAAAGTCATGCGTCAGACATCTCTCCTTTCATTCAATATTTTGTTAGTGTTTTACGAGCTTTCAAGTTTCAGAAAAAAAAAGAAAGAAAAAAAAAAGAAAGGTAGAAGAAGAGAGAAATGCAAATGCATGAATGCAAATGACATATAATCAATGATACGGAACAAATAAAAATGCATCAGATATGAGCATATAAACAAGTAATCACGTATCAGACAAAGAGAAACAAGTCATCAAGCAATTATAAGCAGACAGCATAATTCAGTCGAGTAGGAAAAAGGCAACTGTAAAAAGTCAACATAAAAAGTCAACCAAAAAGTCAAACTGATAAGTCAAAGTCAAAAGTCAACTTAAAAGTCAAGGTCAAAAGTTGAGACAGAGACAAGTCATGCGTCAGGCTCTGCCTCGTTGTTTTTGGAAAGTTTCGTTTTAAGTTTAAAAAGTCCGAATTAAAAATAAATGAGTCAAAGTCATGCGTCAGAGACTATTTATTTTTAATCCTTTTTCATTTCGAAGTTTCAAAATCAAAGGTTCCGAATTAAAAATAAAATAGTCAAAGTCATGCGTCAGAGACTATTTATTTTTAATCCTTTTTTATTTCAAAGTTTCAAAATCAAAGGTTCCGAATTAAAAATAAAATAGTCAAAGTCATGCGTCAGAGACTATTTATTTTTAATCCTTTTTTATTTCAAAGTTTCAAAATCAAAGGTTCCGAATTAAAAATAAAATAGTCAAAGTCATGCGTCAGAGACTATTTACTTTTAATCCTTTTTCATTTCAAAGTTTAGTAATTAATTGAGAAAAAAATACAAAAGGCTTAAATACAGTTTTGGTCCTTTAACTATTTTTGAGGTTTCACTTTGGTCCTATAATTATTATTTGGTCCGTTTCAGTCCCTTAAATATAACTCCGTTACACAATTTGGTCCTTTCCGTTTGCAACTGTTAACTCATGTACACGTGTCATTTTGGTATTGGTTGAAAATTTAATTGATTTTCTTCATCTTCTCCTCTCAACCCTTCATGTTTTTCATCCATGGCTGGAAAAAGTAGAAGAACAACAATGGCATTGGTGCTTCTAAATTTTCTTCTCTGATCATGAAATCAATAGTTACATTTAAGATATTTAACCATTCAAATAAAATCTGGTGATCGTGAAGATTGAAGAACATACAAGTCATTACACCAACAAAATCTAAAACTAACATGTGTTCTGCAAGTTCATCTCTAGCTGTAGATAATGGTCTCTGTCTTTTCCTCTTCAACAAATTTCAAAAGTAATTCATGATTGCATATAAGTTCCCCTTCAACCCTTTCAAAAGCAGATAATGGACACATTCAATTTAGAAATTCTAGCACCGAAGATCTGGGTTTTGTTGTTAGCTATGGTGAAAACGCCGTAATCGAAATTGAAAGGTGAATGTTGGGGAGATCTGGATCCGTTTTCGTGGGGATTGTTATGTGGAAGCCATTGGAGCTGATTTTTTGATAAATATTTGATTTTTAATGTTTATGAATTTTTGGGTTGTTGATTTTTTTTGGTTTTCTTATATGATGTTTATGAAGGAAGAAGAAGAAGAAGAAGAAAGGGAAAAAAATTTAGAAGGTGATAGTGCACTATTACTTACAATAGACTTCAAAGATCTAATGGTTTATTTTTTGATAGATGTTCCCTGATTGGCTGATACACTGCCTATTGCATTGGTTTGCACCTAATATACTAAATAAATAAAATATGGTGGATTTACTCTGAACATTAAACTGCATCATTGTAACAAATCATAGATTACAACTTGCCAATTTAACTATAGAGTAGAAATATTAATGGAAAAAAATATCAAAGTAAAAGTAAGTTAATGAGGTTAAATACCTTTTCAAGATCAAGAAGTCCCGCCACTTCATCATCTATAGAATCTTTGTTAATAAATCATCATTTATCCTTTCTTTCTAAATCTCCAGTTTCAATTCCTAATCATTGTAATCTATAAACTAGTTGAAACTATCGCTTTAACTCTCATCCTAAACAAGCAATTAAATATGACACTTCAAAACCTATGTGCTTAATAGTGAAACAGAGCAGACGAGCATAAACAGAGATAACCGCATAAAAAGAAATAAATTACCGCATACTGAACAGAAAAGGAAAAAAGAGCTTTTTATTATTTGGCTTGACGAGAGAGGCTCTCGCTCCTACGTATCCCCCAAGTACAATGAGGAACTCAAAGCTCACATAGTTCTTCCTGAAAAGAAAGATTGTGTGTTGGTTGTTTTTAGTGAACGATGCTTAGGTTGCATTCCACTGATACAATAGTATGCTTGTATTCTCGCTTCGGAGGCTTAAGCATTTGTCAGTAGTAGGGGAATGGATAAATCACCATCCATTTAGGAAAAAGAAATAAAAAAGATTTGACTGCACAAGGGCAGTTGGAAAAGAGAATTGAATGTATTGAAATGTTTTTTAGGTTTTCTGAGGAATTATTCAGTGAATGAGAATAATCCTTAGTCGCAAGCCATGCGGCAGGTACTTGGACTATTCAAGAGATGAAAGTCATGCGTCAGACATCTCTCCTTTCATTCAATATTTTGTTAGTGTTTTACGAGCTTTCAAGTTTCAGAAAAAAAAAAGAAAGAAAAAAAAAAGAAAGGTAGAAGAAGAGAGAAATGCAAATGCATGAATGCAAATGACATATAATCAATGATACGGAACAAATAAAAATGCATCAGATATGAGCATATAAACAAGTAATCACGTATCAGACAAAGAGAAACAAGTCATCAAGCAATTATAAGCAGACAGCATAATTCAGTCGAGTAGGAAAAAGGCAACTGTAAAAAGTCAACATAAAAAAGTCAACCAAAAAGTCAAACTGATAAGTCAAAGTCAAAAGTCAACTTAAAAGTCAAGGTCAAAAGTTGAGACAGAGACAAGTCATGCGTCAGGCTCTGCCTCGTTGTTTTTGGAAAGTTTCGTTTTAAGTTTAAAAAGTCCGAATTAAAAATAAATGAGTCAAAGTCATGCGTCAGAGACTATTTATTTTTAATCCTTTTTCATTTCGAAGTTTCAAAATCAAAGGTTCCGAATTAAAAATAAAATAGTCAAAGTCATGCGTCAGAGACTATTTATTTTTAATCCTTTTTTATTTCAAAGTTTCAAAATCAAAGGTTCCGAATTAAAAATAAAATAGTCAAAGTCATGCGTCAGAGACTATTTATTTTTAATCCTTTTTTATTTCAAAGTTTCAAAATCAAAGGTTCCGAATTAAAAATAAAATAGTCAAAGTCATGCGTCAGAGACTATTTACTTTTAATCCTTTTTCATTTCAAAGTTTAGTAATTAATTGAGAAAAAAATACAAAAGGCTTAAATACAGTTTTGGTCCTTTAACTATTTTTGAGGTTTCACTTTGGTCCTATAATTATTATTTGGTCCGTTTCAGTCCCTTAAATATAACTCCGTTACACAATTTGGTCCTTTCCGTTTGCAACTGTTAACTCATGTACACGTGTCATTTTGGTATTGGTTGAAAATTTAATTGATTTTCTTCATCTTCTCCTCTCAACCCTTCATGTTTTTCATCCATGGCTGGAAAAAGTAGAAGAACAACAATGGCATTGGTGCTTCTAAATTTTCTTCTCTGATCATGAAATCAATAGTTACATTTAAGATATTTAACCATTCAAATAAAATCTGGTGATCGTGAAGATTGAAGAACATACAAGTCATTACACCAACAAATCCTAAAACTAACATGTGTTCTGCAAGTTCATCTCTAGCTGTAGATAATGGTCTCTGTCTTTTCCTCTTCAACAAATTTCAAAAGTAATTCATGATTGCATATAAGTTCCCCTTCAACCCTTTCAAAAGCAGATAATGGACACATTCAATTTAGAAATTCTAGCACCGAAGATCTGGGTTTTGTTGTTAGCTATGGTGAAAACGCCGTAATCAAAATTGAAAGGTGAATGTTGGGGAGATCTGGATCCGTTTTCGTGGGGATTGTTATGTGGAAGCCATTGGAGCTGATTTTTTGATAAAGATTTGATTTTTAATGTTTATGAATTTTTGGGTTGTTGATTTTTTTTGGTTTTCTTATATGATGTTTATGAAGGAAGAAGAAGAAGAAGAAGAAAGGGAAAAAAATTTAGAAGGTGATAGTGCACTATTACTTACAATAGACTTCAAAGATCTAATGGTTTATTTTTTGATAGATGTTCCCTGATTGGCTGATACACTGCCTATTGCATTGGTTTGCACCTAATATACTAAATAAATAAAATATGGTGGATTTACTCTGAACATTAAACTGCATCATTGTAACAAATCATAGATTACAACTTGCCAATTTAACTATAGAGTAGAAATATTAATGGAAAAAAATATCAAAGTAAAAGTAAGTTAATGAGGTTAAATACCTTTTCAAGATCAAGAAGTCCCGCCACTTCATCATCTATAGAATCTTTGTTAATAAATCATCATTTATCCTTTCTTTCTAAATCTCCAGTTTCAATTCCTAATCATTGTAATCTATAAACTAGTTGAAACTATCGCTTTAACTCTCATCCTAAACAAGCAATTAAATATGACACTTCAAAACCTATGTGCTTAATAGTGAAACAGAGCAGACGAGCATAAACAGAGATAACCGCATAAAAAGAAATAAATTACCGCATACTGAACAGAAAAGGAAAAAAGAGCTTTTTATTATTTGGCTTGACGAGAGAGGCTCTCGCTCCTACGTATCCCCCAAGTACAATGAGGAACTCAAAGCTCACATAGTTCTTCCTGAAAAGAAAGATTGTGTGTTGGTTGTTTTTAGTGAACGATGCTTAGGTTGCATTCCACTGATACAATAGTATGCTTGTATTCTCGCTTCGGAGGCTTAAGCATTTGTCAGTAGTAGGGGAATGGATAAATCACCATCCATTTAGGAAAAAGAAATAAAAAAGATTTGACTGCACAAGGGCAGTTGGAAAAGAGAATTGAATGTATTGAAATGTTTTTTAGGTTTTCTGAGGAATTATTCAGTGAATGAGAATAATCCTTAGTCGCAAGCCATGCGGCAGGTACTTGGACTATTCAAGAGATGAAAGTCATGCGTCAGACATCTCTCCTTTCATTCAATATTTTGTTAGTGTTTTACGAGCTTTCAAGTTTCAGAAAAAAAAAAAAAGAAAAAAAAAAGAAAGGTAGAAGAAGAGAGAAATGCAAATGCATGAATGCAAATGACATATAATCAATGATACGGAACAAATAAAAATGCATCAGATATGAGCATGTAAACAAGTAATCACGTATCAGACAAAGAGAAACAAGTCATCAAGCAATTATAAGCAGACAGCATAATTCAGTCGAGTAGGAAAAAGGCAACTGTAAAAAGTCAACATAAAAAAGTCAACCAAAAAGTCAAACTGATAAGTCAAAGTCAAAAGTCAACTTAAAAGTCAAGGTCAAAAGTTGAGACAGAGACAAGTCATGCGTCAGGCTCTGCCTCGTTGTTTTTGGAAAGTTTCGTTTTAAGTTTAAAAAGTCCGAATTAAAAATAAATGAGTCAAAGTCATGCGTCAGAGACTATTTATTTTTAATCCTTTTTCATTTCGAAGTTTCAAAATCAAAGGTTCCGAATTAAAAATAAAATAGTCAAAGTCATGCGTCAGAGACTATTTATTTTTAATCCTTTTTTATTTCAAAGTTTCAAAATCAAAGGTTCCGAATTAAAAATAAAATAGTCAAAGTCATGCGTCAGAGACTATTTATTTTTAATCCTTTTTTATTTCAAAGTTTCAAAATCAAAGGTTCCGAATTAAAAATAAAATAGTCAAAGTCATGCGTCAGAGACTATTTACTTTTAATCCTTTTTCATTTCAAAGTTTAGTAATTAATTGAGAAAAAAATACAAAAGGCTTAAATACAGTTTTGGTCCTTTAACTATTTTTGAGGTTTCACTTTGGTCCTATAATTATTATTTGGTCCGTTTCAGTCCCTTAAATATAACTCCGTTACACAATTTGGTCCTTTCCGTTTGCAATTGTTAACTCATGTACACGTGTCATTTTGGTATTGGTTGAAAATTTAATTGATTTTCTTCATCTTCTCCTCTCAACCCTTCATGTTTTTCATCCATGGCTGGAAAAAGTAGAAGAACAACAATGGCATTGGTGCTTCTAAATTTTCTTCTCTGATCATGAAATCAATAGTTACATTTAAGATATTTAACCATTCAAATAAAATCTGGTGATCGTGAAGATTGAAGAACATACAAGTCATTACACCAACAAATCCTAAAACTAACATGTGTTCTGCAAGTTCATCTCTAGCTGTAGATAATGGTCTCTGTCTTTTCCTCTTCAACAAATTTCAAAAGTAATTCATAATTGGATATAAGTTCCCCTTCAACCCTTTCAAAAGCAGATAATGGACACATTCAATTTAGAAATTCTAGCACCGAAGATCTGGGTTTTGTTGTTAGCTATGGTGAAAACGCCGTAATCGAAATTGAAAGGTGAATGTTGGGGAGATCTGGATCCGTTTTCGTGGGGATTGTTATGTGGAAGCCATTGGAGCTGATTTTTTGATAAAGATTTGATTTTTAATGTTTATGAATTTTTGGGTTGTTGATTTTTTTTGGTTTTCTTATATGATGTTTATGAAGGAAGAAGAAGAAGAAGAAGAAAGGGAAAAAAATTTAGAAGGTGATAGTGCACTATTACTTACAATAGACTTCAAAGATCTAATGGTTTATTTTTTGATAGATGTTCCCTGATTGGCTGATACACTGCCTATTGCATTGGTTTGCACCTAATATACTAAATAAATAAAATATGGTGGATTTACTCTGAACATTAAACTGCATCATTGTAACAAATCATAGATTACAACTTGCCAATTTAACTATAGAGCAGAAATATTAATGGAAAAAAATATCAAAGTAAAAGTAAGTTAATGAGGTTAAATACCTTTTCAAGATCAAGAAGTCCCGCCACTTCATCATCTATAGAATCTTTGTTAATAAATCATCATTTATCCTTTCTTTCTAAATCTCCAGTTTCAATTCCTAATCATTGTAATCTATAAACTAGTTGAAACTATCGCTTTAACTCTCATCCTAAACAAGCAATTAAATATGACACTTCAAAACCTATGTGCTTAATAGTGAAACAGAGCAGACGAGCATCTCTTTCAAAAAAGGATTCAAAATTCAAAAAGGACTAATAGGCATTTATTTTTTTAATTTTTTTTACCAGACTAATAGGCATTTATTTATGTGCATGTCATGTACAAATAACAAAATAATTACAGTCTTCATTAGTGTACGTGATATTAACTAACTAGTCCTCTTTAAGAAAAACATTTACCTGTAGCTAGGCCAGCATTGAAGAGTGAAGCATTCAAGCTTGAAAGTTAGTCAAAGCTAGCAAAAATACCAGATTTACAACCAAAGCGGTCTATAAATTCACAAATGCAAATGTTAAGAAATTCAAACATAGAAAGATGGCAGAAAGCAAGAAATGCACAGACTAACTACACCACTTATTGTTTAATATGCTTGATGACCATAATTTAAAAAGCCAAGCAACAAATTTAAGTGGGATAAATGTATAGAACAATTTCTTAATAATTAATCAATGCTCCTCATGCCTGAAATTTTTTCACATATTTAGATCATTTTCAAAATGATAATTTTAATTAAAAGAGCTTGAGAGAAATTCATGGAGGCAGAGGAGAGAAGTGGCATAAAAATGATTATCCTAAATACTAATAACCTACTATTCTTAACGAAATTTAAACTTAACACTTTGAGGTTATAAGACTAAACTCTTCCCACTGGGCTAGCACCTCTAGTGTTACTCACATAAGATTTCACTTTGAAACATATTCACATTAGTTCATATCAGTCATACTAATTCATAGTTGAAATCAAACAAAGGTAGAAACATGTGTCATCATAATTGAACATTTTTCTCACCTGCATACTTTTCTTGATTGTGCATCAAAATTATATCATGTGTATCCAGTTGCTGCAACATATATTAACATTTAACATGGTTAAACTGTGTACCATACAATATAAGTTTAAGCTTTTTTTTTGTGCTGCTAAATAAGCATTTTGTGATTGCCACATATTTTATTAAAATTCAGACTCATGATAAATTTGAGCATGCAACCAGCAGTATCAAAAATGAAAGAAATTCAAGTTAAATGAAGATAAAATATTATATTCATCAATTGCTCAATCAATTAGATATACATGCATATGTTAGAAACTTACTAGAAATAATAGGCCTACAAGGAAAGGACATGATATAGCTGAATCATTAGTGGCCAATTCCTTTATCCTATAATTAAACAATATGCATGAAAAAAGATCTTTCACATAAATCAAAAGAAAGAAATGGGGTATGATCAAACCTGTGACAAATAAGATCTTTCAATGGTTTCAAGAAGTCTCGGAGGAGAAGCTTCTTCTTCACTAGATGAAGAACAGAAAATAAAAACACCAATGCACAACCAAACTTAGTATTATGCTGAAGAACCAAAGTAGAGAACTAATAACCAAATAGCTTGAGAGAATACAAAGAACTATAACTAAAATTCCACAACAAAATCTTGACTTGACAAATTGCTTAGAGGCTGAAACTCACCTAGCCAAAACCACAAATCTAGTAGTACTCAAATGTGATGTGAAGCATCAGTTGTAACCAATGCTGACAAATAGCTTTCTGCGCAGGAGAATCAATAGTTTGAGTATTAAGACTATGGAACCACTAGATAAGAACAAGACAGAGAAATAAAAGGTCCTAAAGGATAAACTTCCATGTATATTTGCATTAATTTTATATCGTTCTACATCACAACATAAAATTAAAAGTATTCAAAAACAATCAATGAAATGAGTGGCACATAAATTAATGAGGCATGCTTTTACAACAAACAAATATTCAGATTTAAAACGAATAGCCTTTTATTGAGCACTTTATTCAACTAAATGAAGATCAGAGCCTGGTAGGAATTAGGAAATGTAAATGCAAATGAGTAGCAGCTTGGCCACAAAAATGGAAGCAAATTAAAAGCATAAGTACAACAATGTAAGTACCTTGTGATTTTGTCCAAATAGTTGCTCTAATAATCAGTCAAGCATATGTAGTGGAGTTTCTAGCTAACTCAAATAGTGATGTTCTCCTAATCCAAACAAACCATAATAGGTAGTGGAGGTTTGGTACCTCTAGCTCAACTGCAACAAATTCATTCAACACTTTGATACCAAGAAGCTGCAACCAACCATAATGCATATATTGATCAACATAACCTTTAACATAAACTGGAAAAGAAGGGACCAATAATAGAAAATATCAAATATTATAAGAGTATTTTTATTTATTTGCCCAAGAGCAAGGAACAATCAGAGCATAAGTAATCAACCATAAGTCTCTATAAAAAAATAATATCCAAATTTTATTACACAACTGAAAATAGATTAAAGTAGGAATCTCAAGTTATACATCAACAACATTATAGAAAACAGAAAATTAGATTAAAAAACAAACCAGAAAATTGTTCAAAACACTATGCAGATGCATAATCATAAGCTTTGTGTTTTAGAGAGAGACAACACAAAAAACTTTAACATCAACGTGTCTCATAAAATAAAATATATATCCAAGAGATTGAAGACCATATGTAATAAACTAATTTTACTTGTAGCAATTGGCGATATGGAGTATGTCACTATGCAGATGCATAATAACCAAAGCAAGCAGACAATAAATGAGAATAAAAGGTAGGCAATTGCAGAGGTTGATTTATTTACACGAGATAAATGTAATCAAATACTAATCAACGGTTCACGAGAACAACTATAAATGAAAATAAAAACTGAGAGAAAAGCAAGCTAACCTTGAAAGAGATAATGAGCGCCGAGAGTGTTTTGCTTTTGGAGACAAACTACAAAAATTGACACTTGATCAATTATTCAAATTTACCAAAATACATACCAAACCATACTTGACCAATGTAACCAAAGTGAACCTTCTGCTCCTGCCACTGTAGCTACGACTTAGACTGCGGCTTCGACATCGTGATACATATGGGCTGCGGCTTCGAGAATAGCTCCTCCTTGAATCACGACTAGAACTTCTAGAATAACTACGATCATATTCCCTCACCTGGACCAACCAGAGAGATATGCTAAAGAGAACAAGTACATAAATAGAATCCAGAATGTAGCCAAATATAATATCGACTCACCCGTATGTATGCCCGAGAAAATGCATTTCAAAATTCAGAGTCATCGAGTTTCCTGATCTTTATGACATCACAAAGTTATTGAAGTATACTAACAATGTTGGTCAAAATGGCAGCCACAAAAAATGCAGCTCAAGAAGGACAGACGGCAAGTAAAATATTAAACTTGATAAATATTTGATGATACAGGTTAAGACTACTTATGGCAGCAACAAAAAAGCATATTTCACATCATTATAATTTGTATAATCCACTATCCCAGTCAAATCTGCATACAAATAATACCCATTTAAGAGTTATGTGGTGAGAATTTTAAGAAATAAATCAGCTCAAAGGTCTAGGCTTAATTGCATTGTTTCCTATCCTTATTGTATCCCAAAATTAGTCATGCCCTGGAGATCAATATCACATTATCACCATTTGAGATTATAAGAAAATATAAAAAATGGCAACCAAAATAAACACCTTAGAACCTATTTTATCCTTTACTTTGGGTGCAATACCATTTTTACAATTCTCGTCTAAGCTGAAGTCTGAGGACCAAAAGCCTAATTTATAGATCAATTTGATTCATCTTGAAACATAAAAAAAAAACAAGCAATCAAATCCTGTACAAGTACTTTCTTCATTATAAAGCTAGAATATAAAAGGGACAACAACAAGCTGAATCAAGTATTTCTTTCTTTTCTGTAAGATACCGATAAAAACCACATTTGAGAATCAAATGTTTTCACAATCAAACTACATGATGAATCTAAATAGATGCTGGAAAACATTATGTTTTGACAATCAACAAAGAATCGAATACTGATAATAACTCACCAACACATTTGAGATTCCGTTTCCACGGCAAGGCGTCGATGACTGTATCGCGTTTTTACAGCAGCAAGTTTGACGATGACAGAATAGGAATAGCGTTTTCGTTTGATAGAAAACTCACCAACTCGTTTTTGTTTGACAGATAACTCACCAACCCGTTCGCATTCGAGAAGATTTTATGACTGAGGAATGAATCACGTTTTGGTTTTGAAGGATAGAGATGTGTTTCGCGTTTGGATCGATTAAGGTTAGAGATGGGTTTAGATCTACGATCTGAAGTTAGATTGGAGCTCAATGATTTGAGATGAAAACACTAAGTTCATGGTGTTTCTCTGTGAAAAACAAGAGGGGAAGAATTAGGAATTAGAAGCATTTTTGTTGACTGAAGAGGGAAAAAAAGTTTAAGTTTTATTTTAATTATGTTTTTAATTTTTTTTTAAAGTGAAAAAATATTTAGAGTCGGATTAAAAGAGTAAAAATAATTAGAAAACCTTAGAGTCGGCCTATTACAGAAATAGCCTCGGCCCAACCCAGACTAACTTTCTTTTTTGAAAAAAACAAAAAAATGAAATCCTTAGACTAAATAGTTCGTTTAATATTAAGTGTGACTTAATCATGAGACTAAATTAAACATAAGGACATTATTCTTAAAGTATTCATAGTCGAGCTTTAAGGTGAAATGGGATAACCTTAAAGTATAAAGACTATTATGAAGACAGACTGATGATCGCATCTCATGGATCATAGGATAAAGAGTTATCAAGTCTTGACATAAGTATATAAAATATTAGGAGTAATATTTATACTGGATTGATCCGCTATGAGAGTACTACATGCAAAGTTATGCAAAGTGTCATAAGTTACTCTCATGGTGATAATGGTGTAACCCGCCCTTAGACCTGAAACCTCTTTGTACCCTAGATGTGGAGTTAAGTACTTTGTTGCTGATCTAACATTGTCCGTAACTAGATGACCATACATGCAGTTGATGGGTACTTCACAAAGCATGCTGAGGGGCAGTAGTGTCCTAGACGGAATTTGCCAATCCTGCATAACAAGATAAATGTCATGGGCCCAATATTGAACTGGACAAAGATGACACCAAGTATGCTTTGTGTTCAATATAGACATAAAGGACAAAGGGGTAATTATACACTCATATATTATCACTAAGGTTATGTTTTGATCACATGTTAATTTCTCATAACTTGGGTAGCAATGATGTGTTGCTAGATACCGCTCATTGTTTATTATATTAAATAGGAGATTTAATATAATTGCCAACGTTATAGAAACCTACATGGTCACACACATAAGGACAGTCGAATATTGAGATAATTAAAGGAATACCGTAAGGTACGGTGAATGTGCAAAGTGATAAGGGTATCACGGTAATTAAACGAGCTGGTACACCATAGTGTATGGTGGGAGGGCGCGCACATGAGTGTACACACTCATGAGGTAGCGCGCGCGCTAGTCTTGTTTCTTAATGGGCTTTGCCTAAGACAAGAGTTTGTCTTGGTGCACAAGACAAGAAGTATCTATAAATAGAGACCTCTTGTCAAAGCTCTATACACAGAAAATAAGCACTAGAATATTTTAGAGTTGAAAACCCTAAAATAATTCGTCTCTCAATATTCTTGCAACCTTCATACTAAGGAGCTAACACTCTTTTGGAGGTGATTGTTCGTGTGGACTAGCTAGAGGCGTCGGTGATCTTCATCAAAGTTCGTGATCTCTAACTCGTTCGTGGTTCAAAGGGTTCTACTCTTCAAGAGGTAACAACCCTAAAACACATATCATGCTCATTTGTAAGGATCGACTTAAGGAAATTTTTTGAAATTCCGCTGCTTTACTTTGTCAATTTTCCTTCAACTGCTACATGTGGACCGATATTCAAGCTTCTCCGTAAAGACCAAGGAATGGTGTGGACGGAAGAATCCCAGAAAGCTTTTGATAATATCAAGGAGTATCTGTTGGAACCTCTTGTTCTAATTCCTCCTGTTGAAGGAAGACCGTTTATCATGTACCTAACTGTGTTAGAGGATTCTATGGGCTGTGTACTTGGGCAACAAGACGAGACTGGTAAGAAAGAACATGCTATTTATTACTTGGGAAATTCCTGGCATGCCATGCACAGTGTGAGATACGATGTGTTAAGCACTTTATTAGATCTACCACGTAATAATGCAAAGCAAATAAAACAAAACAAATAAAGGAGACAGGGTATTTGTTAACCCAGTTCAACGCACAAAGGCAACCTAATCTGGGGGATATCAATCCAGGAAGGAATATCACTATGATAGACCTAGTTCTAAGTTATCAGCAAACGCCCCATTTACAACTTATCACCTAGGCACAACCAATGACTCTTCAACCTAGGAACTCCTAGATAAGAGATCCCATCTCACTCCCTTACAACCTTGCAGACAGCAAGGATTTCAGTTACACAGATATAAAACGTTTTGTAGACACACTCCTAGAAACTACACATTCATACCTAAAGGCTTAGAGTGTTATAACACCAAAGATTCCTAACTCCGTACTTCAAAGCTTAGGAGAGCATCAAAAACATTACAACACGAAGAGATACAGTACTAAACTTGTATCAATGAGACACAAGAAAGGATCACAAGTAACACACACGCAAAACCTAGAATTCTATACATGACATTTGACACTACAATTTCACAATACAAGTTTCACTACACATTTTTACATGCATACATGCATTTGCATTTAGGATAGGACAATGCACCATTTAAAATGCGCATTTGCATTTAGGATAGGACAATGCACCATTTAAAATGCATGTTAGAGACAATATTTTACTTTATAAAATCATTGAGCTCTAGCACCAGCATTAATAGTTAAGGACCATTTTTGGCCTAAATTCATTTTTTTTCATGTTTGTTATTTGTTTCTTTTTTTCTCGCTAGTTTAAAAAAAAATATGCGATGATGTTTTATATGATTTTGTTCTCTTTGCATTTCTTCACTCTTTGTCACATTCACATTATAATTCACATTGCATTTTCACACTTCACACTTCACGTCAATATTTGACATTTTGTTTTCTTTTCTTCGTAAGTGCTTTTCATACTCATGTTTATTTCTCTGCTTGCATTTTATTGCCTTTTATTATTTTTTTCATTTGATTCGATATGGTTGTAATAATTATTCGATTTGGTTGTAATAGCGTAGGACTTTATTCCTTTTGACACATCACACACAACGCTAAAAAACCAAGAAAAAAAATGAATTTTCATTTCCGAAGAGGCGCGTTAGTAATTTTCTTTAGAAAAAATAGAAAACAAACAAAAAAAACATTTTCTCTCTCAAAAAAAAATTCTTTAGTCCAATACCATTTAGTCGCACGATTAGTTTAGGTAAAACTTTAAATTTACTTTTATGTTATAACTTTCTCTTCTCAATCCAATCTCCACATGCACACACTTTTCTTTCTATACATCTTCTCCCTCCATTTCTTACAACTTCTCCCTCATTTTTTTAAGCACATTAAAAGCAATAAAAATTAATAAATTAGAGGTTACCATAGAGTACTATGCACGTTTAGGGTGCTAATACCTTCCCTAGGCGTAACTAACCCACGAGCTTAGAATCTCTCTTTTTAAACGGTTTTCGACAATTTCCCCTCTTTGGAAATCAAATGTCAATGTTAGCGGTGGAAATCCAAAAATCCCCTTAACAGAAAAATGGCGACTTCACTGGGGATTCTCTCCTTAAGACGGTTGAACCTATCTAGTTTATGTTTCTTTATTTATTGCTTTCCTATGTGCTTAAATGATTTATTTATCATATCATGGGTTTTTTGAGTGGTGAGACAAGCACAATACACATGCTTGAGTGAACAAATAAGAATTATGGTGAAGTCATAGTGTTGTGCTTGATGTTAGGTCTTTGCATAACCACATGTGATATGGCCACACTCAAGTGGAGGGTTTATGAAGGTGGGGTAGTTGGCACGAGTCAATTGTGTTGGCGATACCATTTTTGTAGATCCCGAGAAGCTTCGGGACCTTTTAGTTACCTTAATCCATCTTGGCCCTTAGAATGTAGCACGGTGGCTAAAATCACGAGTCAATTTTAGTTTTAGTCGTCACGTGATGCTACGCTCAAACGAGACTTTTTATTTGGATATTTCATTGAGCCATGAGTCAATTATGCGAGCATGGTATTCAATAGGAAAGTTGATGACGTTGGGAACTTTGTAGAACCCGTGTTACGAAAAGAAGAAAACCAATAGTTCATACATTGTGGGTGGTCCGATGCTCTTGTCAAAAGTCAACTCGCAAGTACAACACTTGTGCCAACAAAAGAAAATAATGGAAGTATTATGCAAGAGAACATTCAGCTTCGTGAAGAAATCACCACACTTCGGGCAGAATTGGAAAAGAAAAATGCCCTAGTCACTTCATTAATGGTGGCACAAAATAACCACCATCTCCCTCCTTGAGCAACTGTTTTTGCCTTTCCAATCTTAACAAAGGCATCAGATTCAACAACTGTCTCGATCGCAATCTCCATAAAAGTCAACAACAAGGGGCACTTGACAACAGTATTGAAGTCCAAAAGTTGATTGAGGCTAACAAATTTCTTTTGAGGATATAGACCCAACTCTGTTATGCATGGATATGGTTTGATACCATTGGGTTGTTGTTGATGTTACCTCTGCTACTCTCTTATCCAGTTGAAGTCAGTGATACAAGGAAGCTCATCTCTATGGTCGCTAGGCTTTTATTTATTTCTTGTCAAGTATTTGTTTGCTTTTTGAAATTCTGGCAACCAGACAGACAAATGCTTTGCACAATGTTAGAACAAGTGTCCGAGCATTTGTCACACAGTAATAATAAAACGCAGCGTAGCAGAGTAAAATAAGCGTGACAGAAAGTAAAGAACACAAAGAATTTGTTAACCCAGTTCGGTGCAACTGCCCTAGTCTGGGGGATACCAATCCAGGAATGAACCCACTATAATAGTTCTAGTGAAATACACCAACGTAGCCTCACTACTTGGTTATGCACCTAGACCCTATCCCGTACTACTCTACCTAGGAACTCTTAGATATGAGACCCCGTCTCAATTCCTTACTCAACAGTACAACCAGCATTGTTATCAATTGTTCTTTTCGTTTGTTTTTTGTTTCAAGAGTCACACTCTAAAGACACAACTAACTCCGTACTTCACAGCTCAGGAGCAGTACACAATTACCACTCAAACACAGAGTACTTGACTTTAATCAGCAGATACATGCAAGACTCACAACTAACAGGAACACCTAAAACACACGCTTACACACACTGTTTTCCACACCCAAAACTAGGGTTTGTCTTCATACATATATAGTACTGAGCAAGCACGGGTTTGGGCTTCAAAACATAACTTCTTCAAGTCCACATCATGCATAAGCATTCACATAAATAACAAAACTATCGCGGCATATAACAACACTACCTTCAAGAGAAATCTTTGAATAGAGATAGCTTGTAAAAATATCAGAGGCATTCATCATCAGGAATCATAATACGCCTAGCCTCATGATCAGTGCATTTTAGTGCACATTTTAATCACTCTATGCTATGGCAATTATAAGACTTCTCACACTTTATTTAGTGTTTTTATCATGTTTTGTTTCTAGAGTCAAGTTTTGCTAATAATTGAGTTTTACTATCTATTTTCGTAATAAACGGTAATTTGACCCCTTCTCATTGCGCAGACCATAACTGGAGCTAGGAGCATCCAAATGAGGCTTGCAAATATGCGTTGGAAAGCTAAGAAACAGATCTACAACTTTCATGTTGGAGACAAAAGCTAATTCAGAGCGAAAAGGAGTCGTATTTACCCGTCAATGTTCCAGACTTACATAGACTTAATTAATCGACGGCATAACTTATATTTTTCGGCCCAATTGTTTTACGGCCCGTTTTCTTGCTGTATAAGAACTAAATTCTGACCTAGGTCAGAGGTTACACTTCATTCACAAAAATATCAAACCCTAGAGCAGCCACCACTTGAATGGAGAACTAAATTCCTCTTTCGATTCGTTGGTACAAGGAACTCGTTTTAGAATCTTGAGGTCTGTTTTTAATAGCAAGTTTCGTTTTATATTCATGTTCTGTTATGTCAATTCGTGTTCTTTATTTCAGAATGATATCGAATCATGATGCTTAATCTATCTAATTCGATTCGACACCGTGTTATTCAATTTGGTTCATCGCTTGTATAGATTAAATTGAATAGGAATTGACATAAACTTTGAGCGCTTAGCAAAAGGGGTTGATTGAATTCAGTAAGGATATTATTCCGTCATTAGTAATGCTTGTTTACTATTGCGTGCGATTAGTTGAACGCATTTGACGCTTGTTGAATGGAATTCGTATAAAACTGTCAACGCTTGTTTAACTCGGTTTTATAAATCAACCAGAACATAAGCATATAACGAATTTGTTCCTTAAGAACCTATGATAGAATCAAGAACGAGTTACCTAAAGCCAATGAATTGATCGTTTTATATCAATTGAAATTCGCATCTTTTACTTACTGTTTACAAAACAAAACCCCCATATTTTACCTTTCTAAAATTGTTTACAAAATTGTTCTAATATTGTTAAACTGATTGGGAGTCTTTGGGAAATGACCAAGGTTAACTACCTTGTACTACTCTTTACTTAAATTATTTTGACCACGAAACGACCGTGATAAAATTGGCGCCGTTGCCGGGGACTCAAAATTTTGTTTAACCAGTATTAGAATCGTACTTTTGTGCCCTGTGGGCGTGTGTGGGCGCGCGTGCGCCATAGCAAGAAAAAAAACTAGTTAGCAAGTAGAATTGGTCTGTTGTGCTTTCTGACCATTCCATCTCAAGGGAAAAAAATCAGGGATCAACTTCTTATCCAATATTTCTATGAAGGCTTGCAACCAATGGATAGAAACATCTTAGATGCTGCCAGTGGTGGAGCACTTGTTGATAAAACTCCAGCTACTGCAAGAACTCTGATTAAGAATATGTCACTCAATTCTCAACAATTCTCAATTAGAAACAATGTTGTGAGCCAAAAAGGTGTCAATGAAATTCAAGCTTCTCCTTCCTCCATCAAGGCTCTAGAAACCAAGTTCGACACCAAAATTGATGAACTTACTTCCTCGATAAAACAGATGGCTCGGAATAAACCTCAAAAAGCTAAAGTGTGTGGTATTTGTACTTCTCCTGAACATCCAACCGACACATGGCCTATTCTGCAAGATGAGACAATAACTGATTTACCTCAAGCATATGCAGCAGCAGCAGCCCTTTACAATCAAAACAAGTTCAACAATCCTGATCTCTCCACCAACAAGTATCATCCCAGTTGGAGGAATCATCAAAACCTCCGATGTGGGAACCAATCACAGGCTGCAGCTCCTTCTGCCAGCCCCTTCTGCTTCACTTGAGGACCTTGTCAAGCAACTAGGTGCAAATCAACAACAAACAACTGTTAACATTCAGAACTTGAACACACAGATGGGACAAATGGCAAATGTATTATGCCAATTGCAAGCTCAGGGCTCCGGTAACCTTCCTGCACAAACAATACCGAATCCAAATGTCAGTTCAATTACCTTGAGTTTCGGAAGAGTATCAGAACCAGCTCCAGAGAAAAAGAAAAAGAAAAGCATTGCATCATCACCTGTTCCTGAACATGTCGTTGAGCCTTCTGTTACAACTGAGAATGAAAAAGAAAAAGTTTATGTGCCACCAATCCCTTTTCCTCAAAGGGTGCAGAAAAATAAAAAGAAGACAGTTGAGGAAGACAAAGAGATTCTAGAAATATTCAGAAAATGTGCAGTTAACATTCCTCTTCTTGATGCAATTAAACAGATTCCTAAATATGCAAAATTCTTGAAAGATTTGTGTACAAACAAGAGGAAGGTGAAGGAAAATGACAGAGTTAGTTTGGGAAGAAATGTTTATGCTTTCATTCAGCCTAAAACTAGCACCTCAGCTAATGTCTCAGTTCTTAGTCAGACCTTGCCACAAAAGTGCAAGGATCCAGAAGTTTTTGCTATTCCATGTTCCATTGGGGATAGAAAATTTGAAAATTGTATGCTTGATCTAGGAGCAGGTATTAATGTTATGCCTACTTCTGTTTATAATAACCTTGATCTTGGTCCTTTGCAGCCTACAAGTTTGATCGTTCAATTGGCGAACAGGAGCAATGCCTGCCATGCTGGAGTGCTAGAAGATGTCCTTGTGCAAGTTAATGAATTAATTTTTCCTGCAGATTTCTACATTTGTGATATGGAGGGAGAAACTAATTACAGCATGACACCCATCATTCTAGGCCGACCATTCATGAGAACGGCCAAAACAAAAGTTGATGTTTTTGATGGAACAATGTCCATGGAATTTGGTGACATTATCGCCAAATTTAACATTTTTGATACCATGAAACAATCTTTGGAAGGGCATTCTATTTTTTATATGAACTTGATTTCTGAGCTGGTTGATGATACTTATTCATATACTGGCATTAACTTTTCCTCTGTTAATGGTAAGACTAATGTTGCCTCCCAGGTTAACAATTGCCTTGCAGTTAAAGATGAAACTATCAAGGAATCACTTGTCATTCCGGCTGTCCCTACTGAACCATCCATTGAACAGCCTCCGTCCTTAAAGTTGAGACCACTAACCTCAGACGTGGTGGTAAAAGAGAAAGCCAAACACTTCCTTGACAAAACAATTTCTCGGAAGGAATTCTCTATTGGCCAAAAAGTCTTACTGTTTAACTCCCGCCTAAAAGCAACGACTGGGAAACTTCGCTTCCAGTGGATTGGCCCCTTTACTGTTACTAATGTTTTCACTCATGGTGTAGTTGAATTAAAAAATGTAGGTACAGACAAGTTGTTCAAGGTAAACAGAAAGCGTCTGAAGCTGCTTCATAAAAGATTGAGGCCTGGTGCTGAAAAAACACCTATTGAAGAGCTCTCCTTGGTTAAGCCTTCCTACGCCCCGGCTGCTACACCTTAGCCCCTCGGGTGTGTTCCTTCCTTTACTCTCACTTTCTGTTTATTATGACATTGCGGACATTGTCTGATTTAAGTGTGGGGGAGGGACATTTTACTTTGTGTTTTAAAAAAAAATTAAAAAAATAGAAAATTGTCATGAGTAGTCACATGTTCTAAGGCTAATAGCAGATAACTAAAAGGTTGGTGAAATCTTTGGAAATTTTTGTTTTGATACTTGATATGATAGTCTTTGCAACTTTAATATACAACTGCTTGAACACTGTCAATCTTAGTAATGTCTAGATAAATCTATGAATTACACATTCTTTAGACTAAGTTGTCTAAATTTGAATATAATGAAGGGTATGATTTGAACTAAGTGTGGGGGTAAGGCTAAATAAAAGATAGACTGATAACTGCTATTAATTAAAGAAAAAAGGGAAACTTCTTAAGAGCTAAAAAAGTACCCTTAGTAGTTTATTTTAGTAGTCGGCACCATCTCAAGGCACAAACTAAGTGGGAAACTGATGAATATAAGTGAATGGTATTGTTTATATGTGTACTATTGGTTGAAACTCATTAGTAGTTGGTTCAAAGGTGTCTGATTCTGAACTTGGTAGGGCGGGTTATGATCTGATCCCCCACAACTGCAAAATGGGTAAAGAAAATAGGGGTTTACCAAACTTAATGTTATCAGCACCCCTCGCTAAATGATCATAATCATTAACATGTTTCCCATCATGGGCGTGTACAAGATAACATGCTTAATGTGATTGCGCTAGAATCAAAGGGGTAGTTTAAAATAATAATAATAATAATAATAATAAGTAATAAAGCTTGAAAGAAGTTGTCCCTATACTGAAATTGAAAAGCTCTGGACCTCTTGAAATTAAATAGCCCCCCTAGACTGAAATTCTGGTTAAACCCAAAGTTATAGGAAAAGAATGACAGCTTAGCATTTAGAATGGGTAGTACAGAGAGGGATCTTAGCATTACTTCGGTTGACAGGAGGAGACAATACACACACACGCAAGATTGTCATTGAAGGTTGATGGATAAGAATTGTGCCAATTTTTGAATTTTAACCCAAGGTTTGAAACTTGAAGCCTAGAATATGTTGACTGCTTGTGACTAAAAAAAAATAGTAATAATAGTTTTTCATTTTGAGTTTTGCACGGAGAGCAAAAGCTTAAGTGTGGGGGAATTTGATCAGTGCATTTTAGTGCACTTTTTAATCACTCTATGCTATGGCAATTATAAGACTTCTCCCACTTTATTTAGTGTTTTTATCATGTTTTGTGTCTAGAGTCAAGTTTTGCTAATAATTGAGTTTTACTATCTATTTTCGTAATAAACGGTAATTTGACCCCTTCTCATTGTGCAGACCATAAATGGAGCTAGGAGCATCCGAATGAGGCTTGCAAATATGCGTTGGAAAGCTAAGAAACAGATATACAACTTTCATGTTGGAGACAAAAGCTAATTCAGAGCGAAAAGGAGTCGTATTTACCCGTCAATGTTCCAGACTTACATATTTACCCGTTAATTAATCGACGGCATAACTTATATTTTTCGGCCCAATTGTTTTACGGCCCGTTTTCTTGCTGTATAAGAACTAAATTCTGACCCAGGTCAGAGGTTACACTTCATTCACAAAAATATCAAACCCTAGAGCAGCCACCACTTGAATGGAGAACTAAATTCCTCTTTCGATTCGTTGGTACAAGGAACTCGTTTTAGAATCTTGAGGTCTGTTTTTAATAGCAAGTTTCGTTTTATATTCATGTTCTGTTATGTCAATTCGTGTTCTTTTTTTCAGTATGATATCGAATCATGATGCTTAATCAATCTAATTCGATTCGACACCATGTTATTCAATTTGGTTCATCGCTTGTATAGATTAAATTGAATAGGAATTGACATAAACTTTGAGCGCTTAGCAAAAGGGGTTGATTGAATTCAGTAAGGATATTAATCTGTCATTAGTAACGCTTGTTTACTATTGCGTGCGATTAGTTGAACGCATTTGACGCTTGTTGAATGGAATTCGTATAAAACTGTCAACGCTTGTTTAACTCGGTTTTATAAATCAACCAGAACATAAGCATATAACAAATTTATTCCTTAAGAACCTATGATAGAATCAAGAACGAGTTACCTAAAGCCAATGAATTGATCGTTTTATATCAATTGAAATTTGCATCTTTTACTTACTGTTTACAAAACAAAACCCCCATATTTTACCTTTCTAAAATTGTTTACAAAATTGTTCTAATATTGTTAAATTGATTGGGAGTCTTTGGGAAACGACCAAGGTTAACTACCTTGTACTACTCTTTACTTAAATTATTTTGACCACGAAACGACCGTGATCACCTCACATATATCGCCAGATAAAAAATTCACATATAGTGGATTCATATAAAGAGATGAAAACATACGTACTCTTGAAAAGATAATTCCACAACATCAGGAGATCAGATATACGTGCTCCCCCTCAACTCATGCATTCACATACCATAAGTACTCCCCCTCAAAACATGCATGCATATAATATAACATACTTACTTCAATAAGACAAATGTCAGAGCATCTGTCCACGCGTCTTCATGCATAACAATAACATAACAACTAGGGCATGTGTCAGAGCATCTCCAGATCATAAGAAAATTAATTCTAACATACGTCTTCATGCATACAAATAACATAGCAACTTCAAGAGCACATATCATCTTCAGTCATAAGAAAATTAATTCTAACATCTACTACTACTCCCCCTTTTTAGCCATAAATTCTGACAAACACCAATAATGCATAAGGAAAGTCATAGAGTAGCACATCCAGTCACAGAGGTCACAGGGTCATAGAGGCACGAAGAGGCCCTAAATAGAGTTATTACAGACCATAGAGCACACACAGGTGCAGAATGAATGAATAAAGAAAAAAATTACACAAGCGTCAGAAAGAGGCAGTTTCATCAGAGGCAGCAGACATTTCCTCAGTGTCACCACCAGTAGAAGCGTTTCCATTTCCTCCTTCTTCTTCGTTGTCTTGGCCTTGCTCATTAAGCTCAACCTCAGCTTTCAAGGCAGCTATAACCCTATCAACCTTCAGCTTCTTAGCACCCAGATCCAAACTCACTTCAGTAAGCTTAGCAATCATAACCTGTCTACTCATAAGACCAGATGTATGGACAGAAGTGCCAGCTAACTCATTAGCAGGTGGCTGAGATAATAACTTGCAATCCACAACCAAGGGGCTAGGCCTCCTAACAGGCTCATCAGCACTAACCAAAATATCAGGGTGTTGTTGCAGAATAATATCACATAACAGGGTTGGAAAAGCAATGGGAAACTTCACAGCAAAAGACTTAGCTTGCTCCAAAAATTGATAATAAATGTAAGAACCAAAACCAAATGCAGATTTAGTACCAACTTCATAGATAAGCTTAGCTAAACCAATTGCAACAGAATTAGAATGAGTGGTTGGGGACAATTTTGCAGTAGACAAATGTCCAGGCCAGTGTCTAAGCTTAGAACCTGTGATTTCTTTGCAGATGGTGTCATCAGTCACTTCTAACTCAGGAATGTCTTTAGTAGACCCTCCTAGATAAGCATTAATGATTTGAGGAGAGAAGTTCACACACCTACCACAAACAAAAACTTGCCTGTACTCAGGATTCCTTGAATCATCACAGTCCTCAGAAATGTTGACCACAAATTCCCTTACCAGCTTGTCATAGCAATGACCCAGGCTCTTCACTGTCTTCATCAACCCAGCATGGTCCAACACATTAACAAGTTCCTTGCACTTGAACACATCTGTCTTCAAATTCCTTTCCAGTCCAAGCCTTCTGTGATACACAAATTTCTACCGAGTAGCTCCACTTTCCTGATGAAAGGAAACATTATCCAAAGGAGCTGAAGGAATAACCAGAGGAACTTTCATCCCCTCGATAGTTTTTCTAGATGCTCCACCAGATGGGGCAGCATCTGTCTCAGCAATCTCTAAATCAGAATCACTTGAAGGATGATCCTTTCTTTTGAGGTTCTTCTTCTTTTGATCAGGCTTGGGAGTAACTTTGCTCCAAGAGTTTGGGGGACCAATGGGCTTCTTCCCAGTATCAGCCATTTTCTTCTTTCCTCCCTTAACATCTTTACCAGCAATAGATGCAACAGCAGAAGATTTGCTCCTTGTCCTGCGAGCAACACTAATGACTGGAGTCTCTTCCAAAGGTCTATCTTCATATTCCATTTCATCAACATGAACCACCTCATTTGGTTCAACATTCACAGTCTCAACCTGACTAACATCCTTCTGAATCTCAGCATTTTGGTCTTGAGACTTGGGAGAGTCGTTCTCATGAACGCTCACAGTTTCAGGAGTGTTTGAAACAACCAAAGACTCTACATTGGCTTGTGCCAAAGATGCTTGAGCATCTGGCACAGCATCATGTACATTAGCAAAAGGATCAACATGATCCTCTATTACAGCAACTTTCTCAGCAAAAGTAACATCATCAGCAGTAGTCTTGTCACCAACATGTTCAACATTTTCAACATGAAAATTTGAATTATCAACATCTAATTTATCATCTACCTTAGGATTAACAGAACCTAGGGTTTCAGTAAGCGCTTCAGTTCTCTCAGAGGGCTTTTCATCAGATCTAGTGACAAAAGTGTCAACATCTGGTTCTACAATAGTTGATTTGAAAGGATTTTCTTTACAGTACAGATCATGCATGCTAAGACCTATACGTTAGACAAAAGAAGATTTCTTACTTTTTGATTTTGAACTCTTCTTTGTCGCAGATGATGTGGATCCTTTTCTAGTGTTCTTCCTTCGTGACACAAGCGCTTTAGGACGCTGTTTGATAGCTGATGAATCGGTGATAGTTGCAAGTGGTTGTACATCCATAAACACTAGTGAAGTAGGTTCTGTAACAGTGGGGGAAGTTTGATCGTTTGCGATTGGAGAGTGAGTAGAATCAGACATGGTTGTAGTAAAGCTTTTGAAGATTTGGAGATTTGAGAACTTTTGAATGACAATGGGAGCGGCAAGTGAGCAGTTGAGAAGTTTAGAAAAGCTTTGTAAGAAATAATGATGATTGTGTGTGATTGTTCTGTTTAAGGGAAGTTTTGGTTCACTTCCTTGATAGGCGTGCAGAGAGCGGTTTTGGAGAGAGAAAATAACTGATGCACGCCTTACACACAATAACTTCTACAATTCCTCAATTAGGCAGATGCCTAACCGCCTCCTAAGTTTTTCAAATTGGGCAATATCAAGAGCTTTTGTGAATATATCTCCTAATTACTCCTCATTTGAAACATGCTCCATAGCAATAATCTTTTCTTCAACCAAATCTCTGATGAAATGATGTATGATATCAATGTGCTTAGTCCTACTATGTTGTACAAGATTTTTAGAAATATTGATTGCACTCAAGTTTCCACAATATAATGTCATAGCATCTGTCTTGACATTGTACTCACTCAGCATCTGTCTCATCCACACTAATTGTGTACAACTACTGCCTGCTGCTATGTACTCAGCCTCAGCAGTTGATAAGGAAACACAATTTTGTTTCTTACTAAACTAGGATATGAGAATACTACCCAGAAAGAAACATCCACCAAAAGTGCTTTTTCTATCATCTGCACTTCCAGCCCAGTCAGCATCACAGTATCCAATCAACATATTACTTTCACCATGAGAATACAGTAAGCCATAATCACTAGTACCATTCACGTATTTCAAGATCCTTTTCACTTGAGTTAGATGACTAATCTTTGGCTCAGCTTGGTACCTAGCACATACTCCAACAGCAAATGTGATATCAGGTCTACTTGTTGTGAGATAAAGTAGACTCCCTATCATACTTCTGTACAAACTTTGGTCTACATCTTCACCTTTGACATCTTTAGATAATTTGACATGTGTAGGAGCAGGAGTTTTTTTAGTGGCAACATTCTCCATACCAAATTTCTTGACCATATTCTTAGCATACTTACGGTGAGACATGAATATAGTGTCTTCCATTTGTTTCACTTGAAGACCTATAAAGAAATTCAGCTCACCTAAAAGACTCATTTCAAACTCAGATTGCATCTGCTGAACAAAATGCTCTACCATCTGGTCAGAGATTCCTCCAAAAACTATATCATCCACATATATTTGTGCAATCATGAGCTTTCCTCTCTCATCTTTCACAAAAAGTGTCTAGTCATTACCTCCCTTTCTGTAACCATTATTCACCAAAAACTCAGTTAGCCTTTCATACCAAGCTCTAGGAGCTTGCTTCAATCCATACAACGCTTTCTTCAACTTGTAGACATGATCTGGAAAGGCTGGATCAACAAAGCCGTTGGGCTATTCAACATAGACTACTTCATTCAAATAGCCATTCAGAAATGCACTCTTGACATCCATTTGATATAGCTTAAATTTGAGTATACATGCAATTCCAAGTAGTAGCCTGATAGCTTATAGTCTAGCTACTGGAATTTGATATCTCATTACTTCTCCTTCTTGTTGTGATACCTTGATTAGGATTACCAATGACTTGATCAATAAGATGATTCTTCTGAACTCTGATAGATGGTCCTTTGTTATTAACTAAATTTTTAGAACTGATCACTCCTGAATCTTCTTTAGTTATTAGACAAGTAGACAACTCTGCTTTGTCTTGAGAGACCCATAGATAGCAGTTATCTTTTGACCTTTCTCCTTTCATCAGGAGATCACCTTTACTATCAGTAACTAGACATTCCTCCTTTGTAAAGTTGACCTTCAAACCCTTGTCACATAGTTTACTAATGCTAATTAGATTAGCAGTCAGTCCTTTCACATGAAGCACTTTGTCAAGTTTAGGTAACCCTTCAGTTATCAGTGTTCTTATCCCTTTAATCTATCCTTTGGCTCCATCACCAAAAGTCACAAAGCTGGTAGCATATGGCAAGACATCTGTCAAGTAGTCTCTATTTCCAGTCATATGTCTTGAACATCCACTATCAAAGTACCAATCACTCCTAGATGATGCTCTTAGAGATGTATGAGCAATTTGAGCAATCTCAACACCTTCAGATTCAGCTTGATTAAGATCCACAGTGTTACTTTTCTGCTTCCATTCTTTCTTGACATTCTTCACAGTAGACTCAGTATTTGATGAACAATTTTTGTCAAGAAACCCATACAGTATGAAGCAGTAAGGTCTAATGTGTCCCTTTTTTCCACAGTGGTAACATACCCAACCAAAATATTTTTTCTTTGATTTGGTATTGTATCTGGTTTTCTGTTGTCTCACCGGATGCTGGGGCATCTGTCTTGGCACAGTTGCATCATAAGTACTAACAGAAGGAACAAACTTCTTCACAGAAGGAAGTTTCTGATGACGTAGTTGTAGTACCCGGCGCAAAAAAATATACAGATATGCAATGATAAGATGCAATGCACAAATGTAAACAATGAAGCCGCCACCATATTTTATTTATCCCGTGAGGGGAAAGGAAAATAATGATAAAACCTTGAAAAGATCGGGTTCGGGAGTTGGTTACATGAGGGGAAGACATTAACACCCCCTCATATCCGTTGTACTCAACGGGAACCATTTGAGGAATTTTGGTTTGCATAAACAGAGATAACCGCATAAAAAGAAATAAATTACCGCATACTGAACAAAAAAGGAAAAAAGAGTTTTTTATTATTTGGCTTGACGAGAGAGGCTCTCGCTCCTACGTATCCCCCAAGTACAATGAGGAACTCAAAGCTCACGTAGTTCTTCCTGAAAAGAAAGATTGTGTGTTGGTTGTTTTTAGTGAACGGTGCTTAGGTCGCATTCCACTGATACAATAGTATGCTTGTATGCTCGCTTCGGAGGCTTAAGCATTTGTCAGTAGCAGGGGAATGGATAAAGCACCATCCATTTAGCAAAAAGAAATAAAAAAGATTTGACTGCACAAGGGCAGTTGGAAAAGAGAATTGAATGTATTGAAATGTTTTTTAGGTTTTCTGAGGAATTATTCAGTGAATGAGAATAATCCTTAGTCGCAAGCCATGCGGCAGGTACTTGGACTATTCAAGAGATGAAAGTCATGCGTCAGACATCTCTCCTTTCATTCAATATTTTGTTAGTGTTTTACGAGCTTTCAGGTTTCAGAAAAGAAAAAGAAAGAAAAAAAAAGAAAGGTAGAAGAAGAGAGAAATGCAAATGCATGAATGCAAATGACATATAATCAATGATACGGAACAAATAAAAATGCATCAGATATGAGCATATAAACAAGTAATCACGTATCAGACAAAGAGAAACAAGTCATCAAGCAATTATAAGCAGACAACATAATTCAGTCGAGTAGGAAAAAGGCAACTGTAAAAAGTCAACATAAAAAGTCAACCAAAAAGTAAAACTGACAAGTCAAAGTCAAAAGTCAACTTAAAAGTCAAGGTCAAAAGTTGAGACAGAGACAAGTCATGCGTCAGGCTATGCCTCGTTGTTTTTGGAAAGTTTCGTTTTAAGTTTAAAAAGTCCGAATTAAAAATAAATGAGTCAAAGTCATGCGTCAGAGACTATTTATTTTTAATCCTTTTTCATTTCGAAGTTTCAAAATCAAAGGTTCCGAATTAAAAATAAAATAGCCAAAGTCATGCGTCAGAGACTATTTATTTTTAATCCTTTTTTATTTCAAAGTTTCAAAATCAAAGGTTCCGAATTAAAAATAAAATAGTCAAAGTCATGCGTCAGAGACTATTTATTTTTAATCCTTTTTTATTTCAAAGTTTCAAAATCAAAGGTTCCGAATTAAAAATAAAATAGTCAAAGTCATGCGTCAGAGACTATTTACTTTTAATCCTTTTTTATTTCAAAGTTTAGTAATTAATTGAGAAAAAAATACAAAACGCTTAAATACAGTTTTGGTCCTTTAACTATTTTTGAGGTTTCACTTTGGTCCTATAATTATTATTTGGTCCGTTTCAGTCCCTTAAATATAACTCCGTTACACAATTTGGTCCTTTCCGTTTGCAACTGTTAACTCATGTACACGTGTCATTTTGGTATTGGTTGAAAATTTAATTGATTTTATTCATCTTCTCCTCTCAACCCTTCATGTTTTTCATCCATGGCTGGAAAAAGTAGAAGAACAACAATGGCATTGGTGCTTCTAAATTTTCTTCTCTGATCATGAAATCAATAGTTACATTTAAGATATTTAACCATTCAAATAAAATCTGGTGCTCGTGAAGATTGAAGAACATACAAGTCATTACACCAACAAATCCTAAAACTAACATGTGTTCCGCAAGTTCATCTCTAGCTGTAGATAATGGTCTCTGTCTTTTCCTCTTCAACAAATTTCAAAAGTAATTCATGATTGCATATAAGTTCCCCTTCAACCCTTTCAAAAGCAGATAATGGACACATTCAATTTAGAAATTCTAGCACCGAAGATTTGGGTTTTGTTGTTAGCTATGGTGAAAACGCCGTAATCGAAATTGAAAGGTGAATGTTGGGGAGATCTGGATCCGTTTTCGTGGGGATTGTTATGTGGAAGCCATTGGAGCTGATTTTTTGATAAAGATTTGATTTTTAATGTTTATGAATTTTTGGGTTGTTGATTTTTTTTTGGTTTTCTGATATGATGTTTATGAAGGAAGAAGAAGAAGAAGAAGAAGAAAGGGAAAAAAATGTAGATGGTGATAGTGCACTATTACTTACAATAGACTTCAAAGATCTAATGGTTTATTTTTTGATAAATAGATCAAACGGTTAAGATTAAAATATAATTGAGGTTTATGGTGGACCAACTACTAATGTTACTCACCTAAGATATTTGGGGTTAACCCCTTAACGGAAGGACCAATTTGTTTAACAGAATAAAAGTTAAAGAACTCAAATAGAACAAATATTAGTTAGAGGACCAAAGTGAAACCTCAAAAATAGTTAAGGCACCAAAACTGTATTTAAGCCAATACAAAATGATTAAATAAGCGCTTATTTCAAAAGTGCTTATTTACATAACCACTTTTGAGATAATCATTTATTTTTCGTTAAGAATTTTTGATCAATAAGCCATAAAAATAAAATAAAATCAGGCAGGGGTGCAAAAGCAAATGGGGTGCAACAAACAACATTTCAAACAAAAAAAACAGAACTGGGCCTAAAAAAAAGCCCCAAACCAAAATAATAGACCGGGCCGGCTCTGGTTTAAAACTGGGTCAAACGACCCGCTCCACCACCCAGCCGGGGGGTGTGGAGAGAAATGAAGGGGGGCGCGCGTGGAAGGCTCCCAGCCAACCAGCGCGCGCCACGTGGCACGGCCACTCCCTCTTCTTGCTCAAACCTGCAACAAAATACAGAGAACGGAGTGGGTCGCGCGCGGCCGCCGGTGACACCACCGAACTCACCTCCGGTGGTCAAAGCTCAAGTGTGAATATAGTACCTTGACCGGAATTTGACGTAGATTATAGATCCAGTATTATTTTTCACAAACAACAAGCCAAAAACTCAAATCGACCCACACAAATATCTCGGTTCCGAAATTAAAAGTGGCCTCCCACGCGCGATTTCACGAATCTAAAAGCATAGAAGTGTTCGAAATTATACCAGGAACAATAATCAACCGATCTTTACCTTCGATTTCGTATAAAACGGTGGGATTGGAGAGTTATGCACCGGCCGGAACTTTGAACGTAGATTTGGTGGCTTTCCGGTCGTTTTTTTGAGAAACTAACGTCGGATTCGTGTTCAGGGGGGTCGAATTATTAAGAAAAGAGTGGTTGATTTTGAATTTGGGATAATTTTCGTGGTGGTGGCCGGAGGTGGTTGTTGACCGGAAAGTGGAATTCCGGCGGTGGTCGCCGGAAATGTGTTGGTGGAGGAAGGAGGATGTGATTTTTTCTGATTTTTGTTTTGTTTTTGGGGAATTGTCAAAAATGATTGGTCATGATTGAGTGATGTGAGGTTTGTATTTATAGAGGTAGGATTAGGTGAGTGGTATTTGTGTAATAAAATGTAATTTTGGGTTAATGAGAAAATTAATGGAAAGATAGTAATGAAAATGATTATGAGGTGGAAATGATGAGGTGTCGCATTGTGATTGGCCACAAGAGGAAAGAAATTGTCATAAAAAAAGATAATGTAAATAAAATAGAAAAAGTGCAAGAAAAATACAAATAAAATATAGAAAAGTATAGAAATAAAAACGTAAATTTAAATACAAAGGTAAAAAACTATTTTTGAATATTTTTGCTTTTTTTCATATAAAAGGATAAATTGCGACAATTAAAAGAAATAAAGAAAAAAAAGATAAATTGTAAGCAAAAATTATCTAAAAAACTATTTTAGGTATTTCTTAAGGAAAATAAGAAATAATTTTTAAATAAAATATTTATTTTAAAAAAACTCAAAATTAGGGTATTACAGCTGCCCCTATTTAATTGTCTTATACTCGAATGCGTAAATGATTTGCGCCTTTATGCGTTCGAAGTAAAAGATAATTAAATACAAATGCCCTAATTTTGTGGTGTGAATGTGATGTAATGATAATGAATGCATATGGAAGATGAAGGTGGAAACATACTTGGAATGATTAGTAACTGAGTACCTGAGAATGAAATGATTGTCTCCCTTCCTATGGGTGCATAGACCAAACTTATCATCTTGAATCATTCTTCACTTAATCAGAAGAATTGTCCCTCTCCACTGAATCTGAAGAAAAGTCGAGACCAAATGGAAACCTTCTTTACTTAATCTGAAGAATAGTCGAAACCGAATGAGAACTTCCTTCAATGAATCTGAAGGAAAGTCGAAACCGAATGGGAACTTCCTTCACTAAATCTGGAGAAATGTCAAGACCGGGTGGAAACCTCCTTCACTGAATCTGAAGGAAAGTCATAACCAAATTGAATTATCCTTCACTGTATCTGAAGAAATATCGAGAATAAATTGAATCATCCTTCACTTAATCTGAAGAAATGTCCTTCACTAAATCTGAAGGAAAGTCTAGAACAAATTGAATCGTCCTTCACTCAATCTGAAGAAATGTCCTTCACTAAATCTGAAGCAAAGTAAAAAAAAGAATGAATCATCCTTCACTCAATCTGAAGAAATATCGAGAACAAATTGAATCATCCTTCACTTAATCTGAAGAAATGTCCTTCACTAATTCTGAAGGAAAGTCTAGAACAAATTGAATCATCTTTCACTAAATCTGAAGAAATATCAAGAACAAATTGAATCATCCTTCACTTAATCTGAAGAAATGTCCTTCACTGAATCTGAAGGCCAAATTAAATCATTCTTCACTGAATCTGAAGAAATGTCCTTCACTAATTCTGAAGGAAAGTCAAAAACAAAATGAATCATCCTTCACTCAATCTGAAGAAATGTCCTTCACTGAATCTGAAGGCCAAATTAAATCATTCTTCACTAAATCTGAAGAAATGTCCTTCACTGAATCTGAAGGAAAGTAAAAAACAAAATGAATCATCCTTCACTCAATCTGAAGAAATGTCCTTCACTGAATCTGAAGGCCAAATTAAATCATTCTTCACTAAATCTGAAGAAATGTCCTTCACTGAATCTGAAGGCCAAATTAAATCATTCTTCACTGAATCTGAAGAAATGTCCTTCACTGAATCTGAAGGCCAAATTAAGTCATCCTTCACTGAATTTGAAGAAATGTCCTTCACTGAATCTGAAGGCCAAATTAAGTCATCCTTCACTGAATCTGAAGAAATGTCGACCCAACCCGTATACTCAAAAAAACTGAGGCAAATTTGAACCATTCTCCACTTTAATCAGAAGAATTTGTGATCCAAAACCTTTGCTCGAAATGAAAATGAGACTCATCAGAATAATTCTCCACTTAATCAGAAGAATTGTAAATCCAATGCTCATAGTGGACTGTTATTTTAAAATCTTTCGCTTCTACTTCCCATTCGTTCTAAAAAGCTTTAAGACTAAATTCTTGAAAGGATGAGACAGACTTGAGCTTATTCTTCACTTAATTAGAAGAATTAAGAAGTCAACCTGTACGCTCACTGAAAAACTTGCTGGAGTAATTTGCTGAGGTTTGAGGTATCTTGAAAAAGAGTACTCGCTGGAAAAAAATTGAACATTCTGCCATTATTCTTGACAAATGTCAGGCACCTGTCTTGTTGAGGAACATGATTCATCAATCAATTTGTTGGAGACACAGTGTGCTAACTTCATTGGGGATGTGGTTCGAAAACCAACTTGCTGAGGTACTGAGTACCAACTTTGTTGAGGATGCAGTATGTTGACCAGTTTACTGGGGATAATAACTTATTGATCCATTCACTGGGGATAACGTGCATAAGCCAACTTTATTGGGGAAACGGCTTAACAACCAACTTGTTGAAAATGCGGTGTTCCAACCGACTTACTGGAGATGAACAATTATCAACTGCCTCACTGGGGGAAAGAAACGATTCCTCAACCTTTCTCATTGAGAACATGATGCACTGATTGATTTGTTATGTGAAATTCTGGCAACCAGACAGACAAACGCTGTGCACAATGTAAGGACAACTGTCCGAGCACTTGTCAACTCAGAACTTATGACAGTAAAATAACACAGCGTAGCAAAGCACAAAATAAACGAATCACAGCAGAAAGATAAATAACACAGTGAGTTTGTTAACCCAGTTCGGCGCAACTTGCCCTAGTCTGGGGGATACCAATCCAGGAAGGAAATCCACTAAGTAAAACAAATTCAAAGTCAAACTCCTCGTTTGCTATTCTCACTTTGTAACTACCCGTCTAGACCTCTACCTAGGAACTCCTAGATATGAGAACCTCTGCTCACTTCCTTACCAAACAGTACAGACAGCACTGTTATCAATTGTTCTTTTCGTTTATTGTTTCAAGAGTCACACTCTAAAGACACAACTAACTCCGTACCTAAAGGCTTAGGAGCAGTACACAGTACAAACACCTACGTCCTTCATGTATCAACAATTCAACATGATACAAGCAAGGCTCACAAGTTCACTACTTAACATATAGGCAACGCACGCTTTAGTGAACACAAAGACAACCGACTCCGTACTTCACAGCTTAGGAGTGGTACACAGGCAACTCCATACTTAAAAGCTTAGGAGTGCACATATTAAAGCACAAGGCTTTAAACACGAAACCCTAAAACCCTAAAGACTCCTCTTTGTAAATAATGGCTTCGCTTGACTTTAGGTTTTACATCTTCCAATATATATATTCTGTAAGAACGTGTTTAGGAAGATACATGGGCTTTACAATCCAGCTGGTCCAAAAGAAATCTTGCAATTATATTTTAGAACCATATAATATGTTTCCATAAATGGAGAAACATATTTTATGAAGCAATCAGGGCAAACCGCCACCTCCTGAAGGTTCTACACAACAAGGCGAGACTTAGTGCATAAGTAATTGAGATAAAACTGAAGCAAATCTTTAAAAAGATCTCGCACAAAAATACGCGTACGTCCTGATGCTGAACGCACATGTTGGAGCATCTGGTCCAACATCTGTCTAGTTAGCATCTCGTCCAGCATCTGGCTAGTTAGTGTTTTAGCACAAATGATGCCAATACACAAAAACCCAACAATCTCCCCCTTTGGCAAATTTTTGGCTAAAACAATCTTGGGCCATATATGAAAGCCAGAGAGATATACACAGCACACTCCTTCTAATCAATCAAAACATAGCAACTTTGAAGGAGAACAAGAATCATCTTCACATAGTAGATTTCCATTAAAAGTGCTTACAAATAAGCTTCAACACATAAACACCAGAGGCATATAGCAGCAGATGATAGAAAATAGCCTCACAATTAAAAACATCAAAGACAATACGCTTCATCACAAATAGTGCTTCACACAAAACTGAATGCTTCAACATTTGATATAGCATTCTCATGCAAGCATAGGCATAACATTCTCCTTCAACATCAGCAAACATCAGCACTCCTCCTGAGAACAATGTCTCATGCATATTATCAACTCATAGACATTTGCCATGGCAAAGCAACATAACATAAACTACTTCATATCACCATATAGACAAATGTGTCAACATCTAGTAGAGCATCATGCATATCAGCCAATATCAGCTTACTTCTCCCCCTTTTTAGACATAAATATTGCCAAACTTCATATGAGAATTTGAAATAGGCATATACCAGAGTAGGATAAACATCCAAAGAACACAAGAAGAGGAAACATGCTCATAAATCTACTTAGCAATTTCACATTGCACCATAGAACCCTTGCGACAATATCATAGCAACTCCATTGATCAACATACTCAGATTACCATAATTGCACAGTCCAACACAGTACATTCGCATGCATGTAACATGCTGCAGCATCAGCAACCACATCATACAACTAGCATCATAACAAGTAACAGCTAACAAGATCATGAAGTAATCTTGCATAGCATGTCATACAAGAACATCTCAGAAGTAGAATGCTAGTAAATTCGCATGGCTAAGAACCAGAAGATATCATACCATAGAGAAGAGGATGGATAATGAATAAAGTTCAGAGTTATGATTCTACATATGTAAGTGATAGGCACCCCTACCATAAAGTGTGAACCTCCATTCCTTCTCAGGCCCTTCATTTTCAACTAATCTTCTCATATAGCAACAACATACAACGGGTAGATGAAATACCTTACAAACCACACCATGTCATTTTAGATACTCCATAGTGTAACTATCTCATGATTAGCCACAACATAAGCTTCTTCAAGTTCCAAGGCTTTGCAGGTTTCTTTCAACCCAGCTATTATATCCTTTCTTGACATAGGTCCAGCTGCAACAATGTTACTTCGCATGTATACTTGCACTTCATAGACCAAAACTTAAGGCAAAACATTATCAGGAGTAGTATCTTGAACTTCATTCAAATACAGGTGCCTTGATCAGTAAGCTAGATAAAAATACAAATGAATCTGTAGAAGATTGCGTACAGAAATATAACGCTAGCTGGCACGAAATCACTGATCACATAATGATGTTCCATATGACACAGCATTTGGTCAAGCATCTTTCATATACTATTGTAGAGTTAACAACAGTTTAAATGACAAGACTAATGAGGATTCTAGAAGGATCATACATATCAATATTCTTCAGAAGGAGTTTCAACACCAGAATCTTTGACAAAAATAAATTTTGACCAATATGCATAATAAAATAATCTTCAAATCAACATCAATACACATCTAAGAAGATAGGACATAACATGAATGCTTTGGCCAACAATATATCAGAGGCATGCACAGCGGATATAAGAACAACTAGCCTCATAGAGTGTGAACAGAGAGATTTAACCTCTCACAATAGATCCCCATATGAAAATAGAAACTTCAAGACAAACCAAACTTAAGGACTTAGGAAAAATAAATTCCTCCCCCTTAATTCATGAAATCAGAAGAATGTAGTAGAAAATAATTCTACTTAGTCATCATCACACAAGATTCATATACTTCTCAGAACAAGCACTAGTACTCCATTCATAGATAGATAGGCAAGAGATACATACTACTCCTCCTCAGATAATCAACAGGTAGATAATAGGAGATAATCAAATATAATTGCTCCCCCTCAAAACTTGCATACATACACCATAAACTCCCTTACTACTATAAGTCAGCTGTTAGAGCATCTGTCTGAGCTTCTTGCATTACACCAACAACATAGACAGTGTTGTCATCAATAATATAATATTAGCTTTATGCATCAAACTTATAACACTTCCCCTCACTTCATGCACATTTAAGCAGGAAACATGTTCAGAGGGACATAACCACATGGTACATATTGCAACTAAGTGCATATGCAGGTGCATAGAAAATCTAGGGCTTAACCCATAAAAGCAACATAACATCTGATGCAAGAGGTCAGAAGTAACACATAAGATCAAAAATCAGCACTACCCGCAAAGTCTTCCACCACCAAATCATCACCTCTATCGTCATGAGCAATCAATTCTTCAACTTCCAGAGTTGGAATAACACGAACCATCAAGAATTTCTTGTCATCCAGAGCTTTACTCATAATATTGAGGTCATAAATCATCTGTTGTATACTTATCATGGAAGATGTTCCTTAGACAGATGCCAGAGCAATGTCTGCCGCATGTGACTTGTCAAGAAACCTTGGATCTAAAGTAATATGTGACTCTCATTGACTAACCTCATCAGATTGATTACATATCTCAGAATATTGATGCATAATGATATCACAGATCAAGGTAGGAAACACAATAGGAAGTTTTGTAGCATTAGATTTCCTATGTGCTATAGTCTGATAAAAGATATACTTACCAAAATTAACTATAGACTTTGTACGTTCAACATCGATGAACATACTCAACCCTCTTATGACATCATTGGTGTGTGTAGTTAGCATCCAATTAGCAGTTGCAATTTTGTTCAATAGAGCATACCTTGTAGTTAGCTTAGATGCTGACAACTTTTTCTTCTTTCACCAAATCACCTCAACCAAAAAACCTGCCTGTACTAAGCACTCATAGGATCATCACAGTATTCCCTATGTTCATAATAAAATTCCTAACCAGCTTGACATATCACTTCCCTAAACTGTGCAAAGTTTTCATTAAACATGCTTCTTCCACAAACAAATAAATTATCATTTGGAAGCTCTTTCCTCATGATAGAAAGGCACACTATCCAAGGGAACATATGAAACATTTCAAGCTCTTTTTCTCCATGCTTCTAATGACTTGACAGATGTGCCAGCATCTGTAACAACATCTTCAACAGCATATTCTATCAAAATTTCAACATCAGCTTCAATATGTTGTGTACCTGTTTGTGAGTCTAGGAGACCATGATCTTTGATTTCTACCTCAGTAGTCTTCATACTCTCATCAGTTCGAGAGACCACAAGTGTATCACCAAACATATTTCCCTCTATATTAGCGTGAGAATCTGAATCGTCAGATGCTCTAGCATCTTTCACAACACAATACCCAGGAAGGTTAACACCTTCATAAGAATCACCACTTTCAGGTATGGTATTAGTTTGAGTATTCTCTGAAGTTGGCTTCAATTCAGGGCTATCTGTGGCCTTTGTGTCAACACCACCATCAACAACAACTTTTTCAGTACAGGGTTGAAGACTCTTGGACAATCTTAATAGGAGTATCAATATCCTTTTGATCCAAATCTTCTACATATAAGGATTCTATCATAGCATTGATTATGGAATTAAAGACTTTGTAAGCTATGATATAGGAGGAGTAACCGAGAGTAATTATTTTAGAGGAGCAGAAAATCAGAGAACTTTGACATCTTCAAATTTCTTCCCACGGTCGCTTATGATCCTTACAAATACATTTTCATCCTTTCTCTTTCCAAGACTTCCAACATTCAAAGGACCCATCACATAAGCATATATCTCTTTTATGGTTATGATATTAGAAGTTGTCTGGTAAGATGTTACAGCATTATCTGAGACATGTGTCCCTTCATACACTCTATAGTGCAACTTGAGAGGAGATTCCCTCTTGCTGGCAACATCAGAGCTGATCAAAATATCAAGATGCTTATCAAGAATAATACTTCCGAGCATTGTGGGACTTGTTATTAGCATCTTCACATCCAAACACTTAGCATACTTTATGGATTGATCAAGAATATAAGTGTTAAAGTTATAGGAGGTCTTAGTACCAACAATATGAATAGACTTATCCAGACCTGTAGCTATGTCAAAAAAATGAGAAGTGAACATCCAGTTGATAGCTCGATTTCTGTTAAAAATTGCATATTTCACCGTGAGCTTATTAGATGACAACTTGCCATTCTTTGGCCAAACTTTGACTTCATTACTAGTGATTGTCTTGCAGATGGGATTGTCATTAACCTCAATCTCAGCCTGAGCTACAATAATCCTGTCAATTTTCATCTTTCTAGCACCAAGCGCCATACTAATCTTAGTAAGTTCAACAATCAATTGTTTTCTACTTAGAACAACAGTTGTCTGGACAAAAGTACCAGCTAAGTCAGCAGCATGTGATCCAGACAGCATCCTACAATCTGAGGACAAAGGACTAGGCCTCTTACAAGGCTCATCAGTGCTAAGCAAAATATCTAGATATTGCTGGAGAATAATACCACACAAGAGAGTGGGAAAGGCTATAGTAAACTTGACAGCATAAGACTTAGCATGCTCTAGAGCCTCATAGTAGATGTAGGAGCCATAATCAAAAGACGTTTTCGTACCAACACCATATATGAACTTGGCCAAACCAGTGGCAATATAATTTGAATGAGTAGTTGTAGTCCAGTTTTGAGCAGAAATCTTGTTTAGAATGACATATACTGGAGAGAGTTGTGCAGAAGAGAAATGTCTAGGCAAATGCTTAACCTTGTTACTTGTGATTGTCTTGCAAATGGTGTCATCAGTCACCTTCAGCTCAGAAGTCTCCTCAACAGACCTCTCAAGGTAAGTGTTAATAACCATGTCAATCTTCAGCTTCTTAACACCCAGATCCAAACTAATCTCTATAAGCTCAGCAATCATATCCTGGTTACGCATAACATCAGATGACCGGACATAAGTGTCAGCCAATTCATCAGCATGTGGCTGAGACAATAACTTGCAATCCAAAACCAAAGGACAAAGCCTCCTAACAGGCACATCTGATCTAACTAGAATATCAGGATGTTGTTGGAGTATAATACCATACAGCAGAGTTGGAAAGGCAATGGAGAACTTAATAGCAAAAGACTTAGCTTGCTCCAAAAATTGATAATAAATGTAAGAACCAAAATCAAATGTAAATTTAGTACCAACTGCATAGATAAGCTTAGCTAAACCAGTTGCAACAGAATTAGAATGAGTGGTTGAGGACCAGTTATCAGCATCAATTTGGTTCAAAACAGTATATAATGGGGACAATTTTGCAGCAGACAAATGTCCAGACCAGTGTCTAAGCTTATTACCTGTTATAGCTTTGTAGATGGTGTCATCAGTCACTTCCAACTCAGTAATGTCCTCAACAGATCTTCCAAGATATGCATTAATAATTTGAGGAGAGAAGTTGACACATCTACCACGAACAAACACTTGTCTGTACTCATGATTCCTTGAGTCATCACAGTCCTCAGAGATGTTTACCACAAATTCCCTTACCAACATGTCATAGCAATGACCCAGATTCTTCACAGTCTTCATCAACCCAGCATATTCCAACACGTCAACAAGTTCCTTGCACTTGAACACATCTGTCTTCAAATTCCTCTCCAGTCCAAGCCTTCTATGATAAATAAATTTCGAGTGAGTAGCTCCACTTTCCAGATGAAATGAAACATTATCCAGAGGAGCTGGAGGGATAACTAGAGGAACTTTCATTCCCTTGACAGTTTTTCTAAATGCTTCACCAGATGGGGCAGCATGTGTCTCAACAATCTCAAAATCAGAATCACTTGAAGGATGATCCTTTCTTTTGAGATTCTTCTTCTTCTGATCAGGCTTGGGAGTTACTTTTCTCCAAGACTTTGGGGGACTAATGGGCTTCTTCCCAGTATCAGCTGTTTTCTTCTTACTCCCTTTGGCACATTCACTAATATTAGATACACTTTTGAGGGAATTGCTCCTTGTTATACGAGCAACACCTGTGACAGACATCTTCTCCAAAAGCCTTTCTTCCGGTACATCTTCATCAATATTAACAACATCATCTTGTACCAGATTTGCAGTCTCAACATAACTCACTGTTAGCTGAGTCTCAATTTCTTGTCCTTGAGACTTGGGTGTATCATCATCATTGATACTCACAGAGTTAGGGGTATTTGGAACCACAACAACCTCTTCATTGGCTTGTGTCAGAGATGTCTGAGCATCTGGCACAGCATCCTTCAGCTTATCAGGTGAATTAACAGGATTCTCACCAACAATACTATCAAAATCTGTTTTCTTATTAGCAACAGAAGCAACTTGTTCAACAGAGAAATTTGGCCCATCACCAACTAATTTGTCAGATACCTTAGGATTATCAGTACCTAGGGTTTTAGTAACATCAACAGTGCCCTCAACATTCGTCATGACAGAGTTCTTGACATTGGACCTTTGCTTCCTTTCAATTCTCATAAAAGCTTTCTTGAATTTTCTTCCAAGAATTAAATCTGCACATTCCTCAGTGTCCACAAAAGATGTCATGTTAACCAATCCTCCTTCATTGTCCATATTGCCAGAAGGTTTCTTCCCTTGATCTCACCCTTTTAAAACCAGAACAGGTAGAGTGACCTGCTCTGATACCAATTGAAATTTTGGCAACCAGACAGACAAACGCTGTGCACAATGTAAGGACAACTGTCCGAGCACTTGTCATCTCAGAACTTATGACAGTAAAATAACACAGCGTAGCAAAGCACAAAATAAACGAATCACAGCAGAAAGATAAATAACACAGTGAGTTTGTTAACCCAGTTCGGCGCAACTTGCCCTAGTCTGGGGGATACCAATCCAGGGAAAATCCACTAAGTAAAACAAATTCAAAGTCAAACTCCTCATTTGCACTTCTCACTTTGTAACTACCCGTCTAGACCTCTACCTAGGAACTCCTAGATATGAGAACCTCTGCTCACTTCCTTACCAAACAGTACAGACAGCATTGTTATCAATTGTTCTTTTCGTTTATTGTTTCAAGAGTCACACTCTAAAGACACAACTAACTCCATACCTAAAGGCTTAGGAGCAGTACACAGTACAAACACCTACGTCCTTCATGTATCAACAATTCAACATGATACAAGCAAGGCTCACAAGTTCACTACTTAACATATAGGCAACGCACGCTTTAGTGAACACAAAGACAACCGACTCCGTACTTCACAGCTTAGGAGTGGTACACAGGCAACTCCATACTTAAAAGCTTAGGAGTGCACACATTAAAGCACAAGGCTTTAAACACGAAACCCTAAAACCCTAAAGACTCCTCTTTGTAAATAATGGCTTCGCTTGACTTTAGGTTTTACATCTTCCAATAAATATATTCTGTAAGAACGTGTTTAGGAAGATACATGGGCTTTACAATCCAGCTGGTCCAAAAGAAATCTTGCAATTATATTTTAGAACCATATAATATGTTTCCATAAATGGAGAAACATATTTTATGAAGCAATCAGGGCAAACCGCCACCTCCTGAAGGTTCTACACAACAAGGCGAGACTTAGTGCATAAGTAATTGAGATAAAACTGAAGCAAATCTTTAAAAAGATCTCGCACAAAAATACGCGTACGTCCTGATGCTGTACGCACATGTTGGAGCATCTGGTCCAACATCTGTCTAGTTAGCATCTCGTCCAGCATCTGGCTAGTTAGTGTTTTAGCACAAATGATGCCAATACACAAAAACCCAACATTAGGGGATGACACTTTGTTGACCAGTTCACTGGGGAAAAGATTCATCAACCCTTCTTGTTTAGAAATTGCGATTCAATAACCGTCTTGTTGGAGAATTAGGCATATCAACCTTTTTCGGTGAATTAAAGATCCAAGTCCGCAACTTGTTAAAACAACATTTTGAACATGTGCTTCATGAATGCATGATTATGTATATCTGATGCCTAAACGCAAAACTAATACGCATGAATTATCTGATAATATGCAGGAGTTTGTATGCATGTATGCGTGAATGCATGTATGCATGAATGTATGAATTTATGAGTTTCTGTCGAAGAGAATTTGAATTTCCCAGCACCGAGAATCTGAGTAACTCTGGCATTGTTGAGATGAGGACCCTTGCAAGTTTTTGTTGCAGGACGGGTGTTCAAATAGGCTTTCAAAGAGGAACAACATCTTTATTTAATACTACAGCGTGCACTGAGAGTGGAAACTCTTACCATCCATGGTATTGACAACCACGGTTCTGCCATATCTCACCACATGTAACTTTTCAGAAGGATATAATCCTGACATAGTATGCCCAAAGCACTTGAATCTTTGAAGGGTATGTCATTGATGAACTGATATCTGCAGTGTATCCAATTCTTGAACCAATTCGACCTTTGATAAGCAAGATACTCAACTTGTTTGCCCCTGATTGGCAGAATCCATAGATGACTTGCCCCTAGCTAGGAGCGTCTCAAATCAGCTTTGCCCCTGATCAGACCACAACTCAGATCTCTTTGATGTCAAGTATTAATCTGCAGGTAAAATCATTTCTTTTGAAAAGTGTTTTGAACATAATGCACATGCAAGTTTTTTTTTGAAACACATATGATGTGTAGAAAATAGAGATAATTATTAATTACTCAACAAACTTGAGGAGTCAGCTTAACAATACATTTGCCGAATGCTTTCAAAGGGAACCTCGCTTCAATTAGGTCTTTTGAGAGTTATAACATGCAATTAGGATTCATGTAAATCAAGCTAGAAAATGATATAATTTGTGTTATCAAATTCCCCATACTTGAACCTTTGCTTGTCCTTAAGCACTTTTTAGCACAGGTTTGAAACATGACACAACAACTCTAATCATACGTGGTTGCCGGCTAGAAAAGAAAATCAAGTAATAAACATCAATACCACAAGTACTGTAATAACACAAAACCACACATTGCAGTCAAAGACTCTCATCATATGAAGACAAATCTGAAGCATTTTATTGTGACTCTAACTTTTGCTTAAATTTTATTCACCCTTTTCATTCGGGCGCAATCACATTAAGCCCGTTATCTTGTACACACTCATGGTAGAGAAATTTGTTAGTGATTATGATCACAAATCGAGGGGAGTTGGTAAAATCAGTTTGGTAAACCCCTTTTTCTCTTCCAAATGCAGTTGTGGGGGATCGGATAGCAACCCGCCCTACCAAGTTCAGAACCAGACTCCTCTGAACCAACTACCAAATGGGTACATTTACTATGGTCTTTCAACAACTGCTGAGTTAAACAACCGAGTGAGGGTCATCTAACTTAATAAGTGCATTAACCAAAAGTATGCAAACTTTCATTTCTGGATCATTCACTTATGTTCATCGATTTCCTACTTAGCTTGTGTACAAGATGGTGCCGATTGCTAGGATAAACTACAGAGTATTACTAAAAAACTTATGTTCAGGTCTTCGTCAAAATCAGTACTCAAATTAATCTTGCATACTTCTGAGAGTCTAAGATGTTAAAACACTATTAATTTTATTGAATCATTACTTGACCTTCATAACGTAGCCTAAAGTGCAAAACAACCTATATACTCTTAAAGCATCAAGTCAAGTATCAAACCAAAAGGCTTATTTTCTTAAAAAAAGATATATCTCAAGAAACTGGGAGAATCAGATAACAACAAAACATGTGCAAGAATGGCTCGATTCAATTTTTTATTTTATGAAATAATTAAAGAAAGTGAAACAATGCCTTACATCATCAACTAAGTTTTTTCACCATTGAAAGCATATATCAACAAGGACCAGTTATTTGTTTTCATCATCCTCGCTCCAAGTTTGTAAGCAATAAAATAAATCAAATGGATTGATTCCAAAACATGCAAGTGCATTACATTATCTTAAAAGCTAACAAATGCTTGACATGAAAGAGATAAAAAGCCTAACGATCATAGGGATGAGCTTCCTAGTATCACCGACTTTGACTAGATAACTTCTTTTCTGGAATACCCAATTTGAACAAACCACTGATCCATCAATTTTTGCAGAGACTCTTTCATCTTAATGTAGTGATCATGATTCTTTTCACAGACTTCACAATCCGGATGCAACCCAAGAATTGTTCATAACTGAGCAATATTTTTCTGACAGATGTCTTAAGAGTCTTGACCATAGAAACATCCTTTATCAAGCTTGAGCATTAGCTGAAGAGGTATACCCAAGTGGTGAACCAGAACGTGGCCGTGCCCCAATTGATGCTGAGGGTCCTCTTCAGATTTTCAAAACTACGGGAACTGCCCCTTCATTCAAAGCTAACTGTGTTGGTAAGTTCAGACTAGCCAACATCTTAAGTATCTGATCCACTTTTGGCTAACTAAGTTGCCCTGCCTCTCAAGGCATCACACTGATCTAGCAAGTTATCCATGATGAGGTGAAAAACCTTTCTTGTCCAAATACCGGTGTCGAAAAAGTAACTGTTGGAATGAATGGATGAAAATGAGATTTTTTGATTAAAAAATGCATGATGTTTTTATTTTTTTATGAATGAAAATGCATGATTTTTTTTATGCAAATCTTTTCTCATATTTTTTTGAAATGTATGTAAGATGAATATGTATGATATTTCTCATGGATGCATGGATGTATGAATGCAAAATTCATGGATATGATCACAGTAACATTGTATCATCTGGCGAACATTGATCTCAAAGTCACAAATCTTCCATATTCATAACAACAGGGTTCTTTTCAAAATGGAATCTCTGAGGCCAAAAGTTCAAAGTTACCTGTAACCCATCCCTCTCACATGTTGTTCTAGGTTGACACGGTTCCCAGAATCCTCGATTACTTTTCCCAAAAGCAACTTCATCTGAGCGAGATTATAATGCCAACTGGATGAGTCAACATCATAACCTCGACACGGGTTCTAAACGGTGGTCCCTAGACAAAAGTTTCGGATACCTAGACTGGATAAAAAGGCCCCCGGAGTCCTGGACCCCACATGGAAAAAACTGAACCCAAAGCCATGCGGCAGAGACCCCAACCTTTCCAAGGGAATCTATTCCGAGCGTAATTTTCACACCGGAACTCAAAGTCACATGGCAGAGAGCCCAATGCAAAAATCCCTCAACTAATCCTAAGTTTCTCTCCGGTCTGGTGATGAACCATAACACACAGTAACCAAGAACCAAGCCATAAAGGCAAAAAGAAAAAAAAGTAGAAGAGAAAACAAAGCCAGCAAATCCAGATAGTTCAATATTTTGCGGTAATGTAAAAGATAGGACAGATACGGCTAACCTGGAATAAGCAAACCAAAAGCCCCAAATTAGGCTTAACTCTCTAATCATCTTTTCCCTAGTGAAGTCGCCAGCTGTAGTACCCGGCGCAAAAAAATATACAGATATGCAATGATAAGATGCAATGCACAAATGTAAACAATGAAGCCGCCACCATATTTTATTTATCCCGTGAGGGGAAAGGAAAATAATGATAAAACCTTGAAAAGATCGGGTTCGGGAGTTGGTTACATGAGGGGAAGACGTTAACACCCCCTCATATCCGTTGTACTCAACGGGAACCATTTGAGGAATTTTGGTTTGCATAAACAGAGATAACCGCATAAAAAGAAATAAATTACCGCATACTGAACAGAAAAGGAAAAAAGAGTTTTTTATTATTTGGCTTGACGAGAGAGGCTCTCGCTCCTACGTATCCCCCAAGTACAATGAGGAACTCAAAGCTCACGTAGTTCTTCCTGAAAAGAAAGACTGTGTGTTGGTGGTTTTTAGTGAACGATGCTTAGGTCGCATTCCACTAATAAGATTTGACTGCACAAGGGCAGTTGGAAAAGAGAATTAAATGTATAGAAATGTTTTTTAGGTTTTCTGAGGAATTATTCAGTGAATGAGAATTGTCCTCAGTCGCAAGCCATGCGGCAGGTACTTGGACTATTTAAGAGATGAAAGTCATGCGTCAGACATCTCTCCTTTCATTCAATATTTTGTTAGTGTTTTACGAGCTTTCAAGTTTCAGAAAAGAAAAAGAATGAAAAAAAAAAGAAAGGTAGAAGAAGAGAGAAATGCAAATGCATGAATGCAAATGACATATAATCAATGATACGGAACAAATAAAAATGCATCAGATATGAGCATATAAACAAGTAATCACGTATCAGACAAAGAGAAACAAGTCATCAAGCAGTTATAAGCAGACAGCATAATTCAGTCGAGTAGGAAAAAGGCAACTGTAAAATGTCAACATAAAAAGTCAACCAAAAAGTCAAACTGAGAAGTCAAAGTCAAAAGTCAACTTAAAAGTCAAGGTCAAAAGTTGAGACAGAGACAACAAACAGCATTTCAAACAAAAAAAACAGAACTGGGCCTAAAAAAAAGCCCCAAACCAAAATACCAGACCGGGCTGGGTCTGGTTTAAAACTGGGTCAAACGATCCGCTCCACCACCCATCCAGTGGGTGTGGAGAGAAATGAAGGGGGGCGCGTGTGGAAGGCTCCCAGCCAACCAGCGCGCGCCACGTGGCATGGCGACTCCCTCTTCTTCCTCAAACCTGCAACAAAATACAGAGAACGGAGTGGGTCCCGCGCGGCCGCCGACGACACCACCGAACTCACCTCCGGTGGTCAAAACTCAAGTGTGAATATAGTACCTCTACCGGAATTTGACGTAGATTATAGATCCAGTATCATTTTTCACAAATAACAAGCCAAAAACTCAAATTGACCCACACAAATATCTCGGTTCCGAAACTAAAAGTGGCCTCCCACGCGCGATTTCATGAATCTAAAAGCATAGAAGTGTTCGGAATTATACCAGGAACAATAATCAACCGATCTTTACCTTCGATTTCGTATAAAACGGTGGGATTGGAGAGTTATGCACCGGCCGGAACTTTGAACGTAGATTTTGTGGCTTTCAGGTCGTTTTTTTGAGAAACTAACGCCGGATTCTTGTTCAGGAGGGTCGAATTATTAAGAAAAGAGTGTTTGATTTTGAATTTGGGATAATTTTCATGGTGGTGGCCGGAGGTGGTTGGTGACCGGAAAGTGGAATTCCGGCGGTGGTCGCCGGAAATGTGTTGGTGGAGGAAGGAGGATGTGATTTTTTCTGATTTTTGTTTTGTTTTTGGGGAATTGTGAAAAATGATTGGTCATGATTGAGTGATATGATTGGTCATGATTGAGTGATGTGAGGTTTGTATTTATAGAGGTAGGATTAGGTGAGTGGTATTTGTGTAATAAAATGTAATTTTGGGTTAGTGGGAAAATTAATGGAAAGATAGTAATGAAATTGATTATGAGGTGGAAATGATGAGGTGTCGCATTGTGATTGGCCACAAGAGGAAAGAAATTGTCATAAAAAAAGATAATGTAAATAAAATAGAAAAAGTAGTGCAAGAAAAATACAAATAAAATATAGAAATAAAAACGTAAATTTAAATACAAAGGTAAAAAACTATTTTTGAATATTTTTGTTTTTTTTCATATAAAAAGATAAATTGCGACAATTAAAAGAAATAAAGAAAAAAGATAAATTGTAAGCAAAAATTATCTAAAAAACTATTTTTGGTATTTCTTAAGGAAAATAAGAAATAATTTTTAAATAAAATATTTATTTAAAAAAACTCAAAATTAGGGTATTACAGTAGTGAACTGTAGTTGAAACCAATACCTTTTGTATCATTTGAATTCTGTCCTATTTCTAGGATTTCTTCTAGCTTATCAGTTCATGTATTCAGCATCCTCAACTGTTTGTTCATGTTGTCAATCTTGGATTTGTATAGTGTAACTTCACCATCTAGTCTTGAATTTTCTTCCAGGAGTTTGTTTTTCTCAGCTTGTACTATCGCAACGGTCTTCTTTTGTTTTATCAAGGCGTTACCAACTTCTACACTTTTAAGCCATAATCCCCTATAAGAATCAACTAATTCTTCATAAGTCATTTCATCATCTTGTGATTCAGCCTCAAATGTACAAACTCCAGTTAAAGCAATCACATGGTTCTTCAGACTCATCTTCATCTGATTAAGAGACAGTCATCCCTTTCTTTTGCTTCCTAAGATACGTTCCACATTCAGTCCTGATATGACCATAATCTTCACATTAATGACATTGAACTCCTTTGCCTGGACTTGCCTTGTCATTTGTCTTTGATTTCCTAAGATTGTTGACATTTCTATTAATGTTGTGACTGTTGTCAAGAGCATATGTCTTGGCATGTCCCATCCGTTTGAAAGCTTTATTGAATTTCTTACTCAACATCGCAATAGCTTCAGATAAACTATCATCAGCCTCCATATCACTCTATTGATCAATTTCCTCATATTTAGAGGCAAAGGCAATGCTCTTAGTCTTCTTTTCAGATCTCTCATTTGCAGACATTTCAAATGTTTATAACGACCCAACTAATTCATCCATCTTCAATTCTTAGATATCCTTGGCTTCCTTTCTAACAGTGACCTTCATGTCAAACTTCTCAGGTAGAGACCTAAGCATTTTCCTTACAAAATTTTCTTTAGAAATCTTCTCACCCAAGGCCTCAAATTGATTATCAAAGTCAAGCATTGTCATGTGAAAGTCTTGAATATTCTCATCTTCCTTCATTTTTAAATTCTCAAACTTACAGGTCAGGAGTTGCAGCCTTGAGCTTTTCACCTTTGAGGTACCTTCATGAACAGTTTGGAGTATCTTCCATGCATCCTTTGCAACAGTGCATCTTTTGATCAATTTGAAAATATGTGCATCAACTCCATTGAATAGAGCATTTAAGGCCTTTGAGTTTGCATTTGCTAATGCTTCTTCCTCCTTGCTCCAGTCCTCCTTAGGTTTCAGCGTAGTGGTAGTCTCCCCTTCCTTACCAGTAGTGACTACAGGATGTTCCCATCCTTTCATAACAGCTCTCCATGTTTTGTGATCCATGGATTTCAAAAACATAGTCATTCTATACTTCTAGTTATCATAGTTAGCATCACCAACCAAAAGTGGTGGCCTATTCATAGGTCCTCCTTCTTTGTCCATCTTAGCCAGGAATATCTTCCCTGGAGCTCACCCAATCAGGCAGGGTTCTTGCTCTGATGCCAATTGAAATTCTGGCAACCAGACAGACAAATGATTTGCACAATGTTAGAACAAGTGTCCGAGCATTTGTCACACAGTAATAATAAAACGCAGCGTAGTAGAGTAAAATAAGCGTGACAGAAAGTAAAGAACACAATGAGTTTGTTAACCCAGTTCGGCGCTGTCATACCCAAAATTTTACCCTCCATTATTGGTACATATATTTTCTAATTCATTCCAATATCAGAAAAATGCTTGCAGTTGAGTTGGTAAGTGTGGTGCGTGTGTGACTTTGTTGATTCTAGGGTCAGGGGTTCAAGTCCAGCTAGAGACACTTTTGTCTTTTTTTTTTTCTGATTTAATATTTTATCCTTTTTTATATAATTTTATGGTTTTCTCCAGAGAAAAAATATAAGAAAATAGGTAATATATTTTAGGGAAAAAAGAGAGCTTGTGCGCGTAAAATCCCATAGAATGAATTTTCAGACCAAATCTTTGGTCTTGGTCACCAAGCAAGCCAATTTACACTGAGTTTATATTTTTACAGTAAATCAGTACAAAAACTGAGCAAATCTGTCGAACAAAATTAATAAAAAAAATCCTCAAAGATTCAGAACAATTTTACAACCCTAAAATTCCAATCTAGAAATAGACTACAAATTCACAAGTTCAAGGGGAGACTGAACCGAATTTTTTTTCAGAAACAACAAAAACAGTGAACAATTACAGTGAGGAAAAAACACAAAAAAATCACAAATACAGCAAACAGTCGCTGCCTCTCCCAACAGAGTTCGTTTCCTGTTATCATAGAAAACTAACTCTAAAATAAGCCTTCATTCTCCGGTAGCATACCTCGCAGAAACAAAAAAAAGCAGAAAATCAGAGACGGAATCGGGATCGAACCGGGAACGGAAAACTGAAACGAAAATCAAACAAAGGGTAACACTTACGCAGCGGGAGTTCACATCACTCCAGGTTGGGTTTTTTTTCATTGCTTTAAAACATGTATAATGCTTGTTTAGATCTCTTGTCTTGCTGTTTTTGTTTCTGTTCATGTTTATAGTAAAACCCATAATCTAAAACACTAAGAATTTGCATAAGAGAAAAACGGATTCGGTTAAAAAACGGAAAAAAACATAATCCGAATCTAAGAACTTTTAAATAAATTTGTGGGCTTTGATTTTCGGTTTTAGGGTTTTATTTGTGTTTGGAAGTGGTTTAATCATACAATATAATAAAGCAAGAGTAGATATTTGGCAAGTTTGCCATTTGTCACTTATTGAGAGTATTTTCTATTTTAAAAATTACTATTAATAGTAATGTTTCCGTAACTATCTTTTTATTTATTTTTTAATTTAATAATTATTATTTACATTTTATTAGATTTTTTTTAATATACACATATTACAATGCTTGTTTTCAATGTTGGTCTTTCCATTTTCCAATATTAGCTCCACGGATTCAAATCCAATTTCTTCTATCCATAGTCAAAGGTTCTATGGCTACTCCCAAGCAATCTTCAATACTCTCTCTTTTCTCAATGTAAATTTTAGTGGCATTTGCTTCTATCCTACCAATTCTCAATCATGTCAGCAAGGATTTTCAATTTTCTATGAAGCAATTTAGAATAAGGATTTTTATGGCCTTTGTCACATATAAGAATGTTTATTCAATTGATAAGATGCAATGCCTTTCATATATGGAGACTCAAAATGAATTTTATATCCTCAAATCCTAAATTGAAAAGGATTTTCATGTAATGCTTGATGATTGCATCCTCCTAAATTTTAGTGGCCTTTGCATTGCATCCTCCCAATTCCTTTGTTTTCAATTGAATAAGGATTTGAGTCTCCACAATAACAATTTTATTATTAGCTTTACGATAACAATTTTCACCAATTGAATAAGCATTCTTATATGTGACAAATACTTTGGACTCTTCATTTGCTTTTTCTTTGTGTGTTTATGGTATTTATGTGTTGTTCATTTTTTAATTATCTAGCTTTTGTTGAATTTGCTTATTTTTACTTTTCACATTCATACATGCACATACATCCTCAAAACAAATAGTCATATCTCTTCTTTCCTCACTGTCCTCGAACTATAATGCCGCAAGCAGGTATCCCGATACCCATGAACGGACTTGGAAGAATGTCTCAACAAAGTATGGAAGAACTCAAGAAAGAACATGAGTTATTGAAGGTAGAGGTTGCCCAGTTGAAGACTCAAATTCAACTGATCATTCAAATCTTGTTAAAGAAAAAGGATAACGCATGGGTGATTCCTTCGCCTCAACAACATTTACCGCAACAAGCGTGCTCTCGGCAGTTCTCCATGGCTCCTCAATTGAATCAACCCTGGGGCAATCCAACACCTCAGGTACAACAACCATGTTTGGCTCCCTTGCTTCATCAAAATTAGCAAGCTCGAAATCTGAACAATCTGCATCAAATTCAGAATCAACGGAGGCATCCAAGTGATCTGAAAGGAGGGGCTCGCCAGTTCTACCCAATCCCCTTAACATATAGCCAATTGTGGACTCATCTAGTCAGAGTTTCTTCATTACTCCTAGAAAGGTTAGATCCATGAAATCTTCGTTTCCTCCTTGGTACAACCCGAGTGCCCAATGTGAATTTCATAACGGAGTAGTGGGGCAGTCAATCGAAGACTGCAATACCTTCAAAGAAATGGTGCAAGATCTGATTGACAACAAGCAACTAACTTTTGATAAAGATGGTCCGCATATGGTGGGTAATCCCTGAAAGCAGATGTACCAAGAAGCATCCCTCAAGGTTGGCCATTCATCAAGAAAGCTCACTTCCAAGGATCATTCAACTTTGAATTTCCAGTTTAATTTCATTCTTGCTAAGTCTTTATTTGCTTTTGAAGTTGTAACTTTTGACCAGTATTTTTAATAAAATCAATATGATGCATGTTTTTGAAATTCATCTTTTCATGTTTCACTCTTTCATCTTTGTCTTTTTCCATTTCTTTGTTCATATTAACAAATTTGGGGGAGAATGATGTAAATAAAATAATTAAATTTGCTGACATATGCTTTCATAGTAAGACTTGGTTGACGATGTAAGACATTGTTTCAATTCCTAAACACTGGAGAAATAAGGAGATAACCCGTAGTCAACCCATTTGAACCTGATGTTGGTGTTTTTTCTACTTTTTCTGAACCTTAATTTGAACCTGGGGCAGGGTAGTACTTCAATTAATTTGATGATGCATTCTGATACAAGAGAATTAATTCATATAGTCATACCAAATAAGAGGTTTAAGGACAATGCTTTATTCAAACAAAAGAAGCGGTCAAGAGGTGAGACCCACAACAATTCATGAGGCGGTCACAGTCTCCATAAACCATAATCAGGTTGTTCAAAAAAAAAAAAAAGGACATCCCGATGGACTTCAAATTCAAAGAAGAGTGACTGCCACTCCAAAAAAAAATCTCACCAAAGGTAGAATCTAATCAAAATATGAATAATCAATTGAGCTCGATCAAGTGTCAACTTCAAACATCATCATAACTACAAAAATTCTCTTGTAGACGGAAAACATCTATTGAATTAAATTGAATATAGGACTGAAGGTCATCAAGGAGAATGGGTTGGGACTAAATAAATTTTGGCCTTATGTCCTTTTATTCAAAAACTGTGAGCCCGGCCACGTTACGACCCTCAAAAGACCTAATTGAAGCTAGGTTCACTATGAAAGCATATTCAACAAAGATATTGTTAAACTGACTCCTCTAAATCAATTTTTGTTCTATCATTTCTTCATCTTTCTGATTTCAAAACTTGCATGTGCATTGTGTTAGAAATACTTGTCAAAAGAAAAAAATTATTTGCAAGTCAATAATCGGCATCTAGTTAATTCAGCTAACAGTTCAATCAAGGGTGAACTAAATCAAGATGCTCCTAATAATGGGGTAAGGCATCTAAGGAGCCTACCAATCAGTGGCAAATTTCTTCTAATCAGGGGCAAGTCCTCTAAACTCCTGCTATTCAAAGTCAAAAGTGTTCAAGAATTGGCCAGCCTAGGGGCACTATCCCTAAAACGCCGATTAATTAGGGGGCATACCTCTCAAGAATTCAAACAATGGGGCAGTTCGCAGCAATGTCATATCAGACTTAGTCTCAAGCAACTTCCTTTGCTCCAGTATTCAACATTGAATGTAGCACTCCTCTCGAATGGTCATCCTACACCAGGGAAGGAAAGGAACCTCTACTCATAGGACTCCGATGAAGTCAAAAATATTATGCCTTAAAAATATATAAAAAATAATATAAAAGCTCGTTAAGTCGAAAACCCGAAAGGGCGGTTTAAGCAATAGAGAGCGTCCCGCTGGATTGCAAACCTGAAAAGGCGGTCCAGGCAAAAATGAGGGACACCAAAAAAGGAAAATATTCCCGGTGGACTGAAAACTCTAAAGAGCGGTCCATGCAAAAGTTAAGGGTTTCAAAAAATAAAAAGAAAAGGCAAGACGAGCTACTGCAGGGACAATCCCTCTCCATACTTTTAAGTCATTCAAAGTCGTCAACAACTATTAAACTCAGAATGGGTGCCGGGGATCATGCTAGCAAAATTCTTATAACCTTCGGACAAAGAAACTTTGCTGCAAAACGCATTTTCAGGCCTTAAACCATTCAAAAAATCTCTCATACACTTTTAAATCATATTCATGCATCATTCAGCATTGGCATCCATAAGCTCAATCTTCATTTGCACTCAAAATCCAAATTCATTTCAAGTGTCCGATCGTCATTGGTAAATCGAATCAAAAGTCCATTTGTTATGGGCAAATCAGATCAAAAGTCAACCCTTCATTGGCAAATCCGATTCAAAGCTCAAGCTTCCCCAACATTTCATTTCTTGTTAGACTATATGGCGATCACTTAGAGGGGGGTGAATAAGTGACTCTTTCTATACAACGAGGTTTTAAAAATATTTTGAGTAGAACAATTAGCGACAAATTGAATTTAGATTTATGTTTTGTAATCAAATTTCTAACACAAACAAAATTAACAAGTTTCAACTATCACGTTACACAATCACAAATTCAAGTTTCAAATCAATTGAATTACGATGAACACTTACGATCACGAATTCAATTGATCCAATTAATCAACAATACGAAAAGTAAAAGTGTAGGGATAGAAAGACACAACCACATGATTAGGGAGTTCCCTTGGCTTTCACGTCGTCCTCGCTTCAGGCCAGGTACGTCTCCCCCCAAATCGTCAAAAGGACGATATGAGCAATTTATTAAAAAACGCTTTGATAGTGCACAATTTACAAATACTCGAATAACCCTATTGAATCTAATGCAAATTGAGCCAAGTAATCTAAACAACTCTAGAAGCTTCAACCTCTGATTCAAACGTCCCAATCTTGCGTCGTCTTCGTACCGAAAACCTTCGCACCGAACGTCCAGCTGATTCCCTCGCTTCCTTGATGTTGAACCTTCAAGATATCGCACAATCTTGAAACCCTTGATGAAAATCCAAACCTCCAACACAACTTAACTCGATCGCAATTCTGATTCACCGCGAATTGCACCGAACGTTATCCACCGAATCAACTACGAACCTTCGATTGATCCCATACTCAATCTCAAATTTGAAGTGATTTGATAGAAGAGGAAGAACTTGTGTTGAATAAGTCTTTGATCCAAAATTTCTCTTAAACCTTGATCAAAATGGGTTTTTCAGATGGATTCTCACACTTACAACAAACACTCACATTGCTATTTATAGTGAAAATAGAATTGAGCAAATTTAGGCAAAACAGAACAGACTTGTATCGATACATATGATGGTATGTATCGATACAAGCACCTTGACCAGCGTTCAAATTTGAAATATTTGACCTATGTATCGATACAAACACGAGTATGTATCGATACATATATCTGTTTCTTAAAAACTTGACTGATATGTATCGAATCATGCTTGCACAATGCTTTGTTGGAACAAAGGATGTTCAGAATCTGACTCTTAGTGTTTTGATGATAACAAAGTATTAATGAACAATAGGGTATTTTAATATTTAATTTTAAGTGTGCAGATTAAATATATTATGTTGATTAAATTAAGCTCTGAAACAAAGCATTAGCATGGATATCAGAAGCATGGATATCAGAAGCATGGATATCAGAAGCATAGATATCAGAAGCATGGATATCAGAAGCATGGACATCAGAAGCTAAGATATCAGAAGCAACGCTAATCAGAAGCAAGTCATCTCAGAAGATTTATGTTGAATCAGAAGCAACGTATGGAGAAGACCAACAGTTTTAGAAGCTGAAGACATCAGAAGCATATGTCTGATACATAGGCTCTGAATAACAAGCTAGAAAAGTCAGTGTTAACTGATAGTGATTCAATGATTGGAAATCATTTGAATTAAAGGCTGTGATTGATTGATACATCATAGTACTACAACCTTATCATCAAGGATTGTGACGTTAGTACTATTTTACTCCATAAGGGCGAATATTCTCAAGCAAAAGGAATAACAGGATAAGCATTACCAGAATTGGCAAATATCCCATGTTACCTTGTCCTTTTCACAGCTGGCTTGAAAATGACCTCTGCAACGGTCATTATCTTCAAACGTCTCTATTTTCTCTTCACATATAAATAGAGAAACTCTCCTTGAAGATTAAGGTTACAACAACGCACGCACTTATACAACTTTACTCCTTTACATAAGACTGAAAGCACTGCTTCTGAAACTATTTCTGTTGTGCTTCTGACACTCTGTTTTTCTAATTCATTAGGAATTCTGTGTTAGAGTCTTAAGAGTCTTGAGTTGTAATCTTGAGAAAACTCTTGATTTTATAATCAAGCGTTTATTAATTTCTATTTTATTTCTTTTATATTAGGAAGCCTCTTGCTAGTGTGCTTGAGCAAGTAGGAAGTCTCTTACTAGTGTGTTTGAGCATTGTAATAGTCTAGGTGATTATAGTGAAATCCCTTGGAAGTGCAAGGGGACTGGACTACTCTCGGTTTGTGAGAGGAACCAGTATAAAATTTCTTGTCTCGCCTCTCTCTCTATCCTTACTCTTTTGTGTGAGTTTGTTAATTGTGTTTCTTTATCCGCTGGTGCTTCTGAAAGGTTTCAGAACTTGCAAGAAGTTTTTAAAACGCCAAAACACAATTCAACCCCCCCCCCCTTCTTGTGTTTTTCACACCTTCATGCTTTCTCTGGTGTTTTGAGAGAGTTAGGTGTGTATCGATACATGCAAGCATGATTCGATACACAAGTGACTCTCTGCCCCTGAACACCAGTTTTTGTATCGATACAAATGAAGTGTGTATCGATATAAAGTGCTCAAAATCAGTCTGAAGAAGTTTCAGGACATTTGTAACGATACAGGTATTTATGTATCGATACAAAGAACCTTAAAACCAATTTTTCAAAGATTAAAAATAGTTTTTCGCTGTCAAGTTGTTTCTAATGTTGCCAAAATATGTTCTACACTATTTTCATGGGTTTTGACAATTATTAAAACATGGGAGTGAACTGGTGCACTTACACATGCATCAATCACGAATGACACAACAAGCATCAATCACGCATGACATAACATGCACAAGATGGCATGCGTTAATATAAAATCATCACTCTCATCATTATCTCTTCAATAGATCCTTTGGCAAACCTTGGCAGTAGTTATTAATCTCGACTGTAGACCATCTAGAAAACCTCGACAATAGGTATCTCTCATAAAATTTTGGCGGTTGATTTCCAAGTTAATCTCGACAGTAGATCATCCAGTAAACCTCGATAATAGGTGTTTTTAGAAAACCTCGACAGTAGGTATTTCTCATAAAATCTTGACGGTAGATTATACAGCAAACCCCAATTTTGCATCATGCATCATTCATGCATGACATCATCATGCACAAAACAATGCATACATTTACAGGCATGTGCAACATAATCGGAAAGTAAATTCAGAGTTTCCGCGGGAACTCTCAATATAAAACTGCTATATGGGTACTCCATATCCCCACCAAATCAGGATTGCTCGGCTACGAGCCGATGGCAATAATTCTTACTTAGTCCTAGGACCTAGATCTCTACGGAGACATGACCTAACTCTTTTAAGCACCCTAAGGGGTAATGATTTCGTATCATTGGTACACAGGCACCCTTAGGGGCAGCGCCTGTCTTTTAGTAGAAGCACCCTTCGGGGTCATGTCTTCTTACTCACCCCAAGGGGTAATGATTTCGCATCATTGGTATATAGGCACCCTTAGGGGCAGCACCTATCTTTTAAATAGAAACACCCTTCGGGGTCAGGTCTTCTTAAACACCCCAAGGGGTAATGATTTCGATCATTGGTATATTGGCACCCTCCGGGGCAACGCTTACCTTTTAAATAAAACTACCCTTCGGGGTCAGGTTTTCTTAAACACCCCAAGGGGTAATGATTTCGATCATTGGTATACAGGCACCCTTCGGGGCCACGCTTACCTTTTAAATAAAACTACCCTTCGGGGTCAGGTTTTCTTAAACACCCCAAGGGGTAATGATTTCGATCATTGGTATACAGGCACCCTCCGGGACAGCGCCTGTCTTTTAGTAGAAGCATCCTTCGGGCAATGTCTTCTCCTTAAATGGTAAACACCCTAAGGGGTAATGATTTCGATCATCGGTATACAGGCACCCTCCGGGGCAGCGCCTGTCTTTTAGTAGAAACACCCTTCGGGGTCATGTCTTCTTCTTAAGCACCCTAAGGGGTAATGATTTCGTATCATGGGTATATAGGCATCCTCCGGGGCAACGCCTACCTTTTAGTTGAAGTATCCTTCGGGCAATGTCTTCTCCTTAACACAATCACCCTTCGGGAAAATGGTTATCTTTCAAGTTTAAGTGCCTTCCGGGGCAATACTTATCTTTAGTTGGAGCACCCTCCGGGGAATGCCTTCTTCTGATCACCCTACGGGATAATGGTTATTTTTCTAAAGAATTAGGCGCCCTACGGGACAGTGGCTATTTTCGGTTTAAGCACCCTTCGGGGCGGGGACTATCCTTAAGATCTAAACATCTCAAGGCGATAATCGATCTTTCACTTTCATAAGGCAAAATTATGGGTATTTTTATATTTAATTATCTTTCAAACAATTAAAGATATTTAAATAGGGGCAGTTGTCATACCCCAAATTTTACCCTCCATTATTGGTACATATATTTTCTAATTCATTCCAAATATCAGAAAAATGCTTGCAGTTGAGTTGGTAAGTGTGGTGCGTGTGTGACTTTGTTGATTCTAGGGTTAGGGGTTTAAGTCCTCCTAGAGACACTTTTGTCTTTTTTTTTTTCTGATTTAATATTTTATCCTTTTTTACATATTTTTTTGGTTTTGTCCAGGGAAAAAATATAAGAAAATAGGTAATATATTTTCAGACCAAATCTTTACACTGAGTTTATATTTTTACAGTAAATCAGTACAAAAACTGAGCAAATCTGTCAAACAAAATTAATAAAAAAAATCCTCAAAGATTCAGAACAATTTTACAACCCTAAAATTCCAATCTATAAATCTATAAATAGACTACAATTACAGTGAGGACAATTACAGAAACAACAAAAACAGCAAAATAAGCCTTCATTCTCTGAAATTCACAAGTTCAAGGGGGGACTGAACCAATTTTTTTTTCAGAAACAACAAAAACAGAGAACAATTACAGTAAGGAAAAAACACAGAAAAATCACAAATACAGCGAACACTCGCTGCCTCCCCCAACAGAGTTCGTTTTCTGCAATCATAGAAAACTAACTCTAAAATAAGCCTTCATTCTCTGGTAGCATACCTCGCAGAAACAAAAAAAAAGCAGAAAATTAGAGACGGAATCGGGATCGAACCGGGAACGGAAAACTGAAACGAAAAGCAAACAGAGGGTAACACTTACGCAGCGGGAGTTCACAGCACTCCAGGTTGGGTTTTTTTTTTCATTGCTTTAAAACATGTATAATGCTTGTTTAGATCCCTTGTCTTGCTGTTTTTGTTTCTATTCATGTTTATAGTAAAACCCATAATTTAAAACACCAAGAATTTGCATGAGAGAAAAACGGATTCGGTTAAAAAACGGAAAAAAACAGAATCCGAATCTAAGAACTTTTAAATAAAATTGTGGGCTTTGATTTTCTGTTTTAGGGTTTGATTTGTGTTTGGAAGTGGTTTAATTTGAGTTTAAAAGTGTTAAAAAATGAATTTTGGGTTGATTTGGGGTAGGGGAAAATTTCTGGAAAAATTAGGTTAAAGGTATGAGTTTTCCGGTTGAAACTCAACCGGAAAACCCATCGGAAAACTGGAAATCAGGGCGGCGGACAGTGGCGTGCGGCGGCGATGCCGCCGGAAGCTGGGCGCGCACGGCTGCGCCGGTTAAACTTCAATCGGAAACTTCTTGGTTCATGAAGAACACCAAGAACATTCATGTTGTTCTTGAGAGAAAAAAGAGAGAATTTAGAGAGAATATAATGAGAAGGAAGAGAGAGAAAGATTTGTGAAAAATGAGTTTTTTTCTGCCACAGTAACTCCCATACTCCCCTCTTTTTGATCAAGATCAAACGGCCTCTGCTGGCGCGCGTGTTTGGGTTCCCTTTGTGGCTTAGGCCCAATCTTTTATTGTGTTTTCCCTCATATCTGTGTACTGTTTGCACCTAGTTTTTACTGCTTGCACCCCTTTCTGTAAATTTGATTTAAGGTATATAATTTATTTAGTTAATTTAATTTATTATGTTTAGTAATTTAGGTCAATTTAAATATTAATTTAGTATTGACTAAAATATAATTAAAATAATGTGGATTAACAAAAGGGCGCCCGAATGTACATTCATCCTCCCCTCGAACGATCGAAGATTTAGCGCACGCTTCTTCTACCGGTTATTCGTCTTCCACTCAAACTCATAAAAAAGAACACTAAAAAACATCTACAAATCAAATCAAAATTTTCACTGTTGGGTTTTTGTATGTTGGCTACATTTTGCAAAAACAACTACTAGCCAAATGCTGAGACAAATGTTGTAGCATGTGGAACAACATTGTGTGACCTGATTGTTGCGCACTGACACGCGTTATATTTATGTGCAAGATCTTCTGGAGATTCTATGAAGTTTTATATTTAACCTAGCGTGCAGATCAAGACGCGCAGGTTGAATGAGTTGTACAGGCTGTCATGCCTTGGTGTATTTCCATAATTAATATTGATATATTTTTGGAAACAATATTATTGCACTTGAAGAATTGTTAGCTGGACCTGACAACGTCCAAGCTATGTTTTGAAGCCCAAACCCGTGCTTGCTGAGTACTATATATGTATGTAGACAAACCCTAAGTTTGCGGGGGTGGAAAACCGTGTGTGTACTAAAGCGTGTGTCTTAAGGTTTTAGGTTTTCTTGTTAGCTGTGAGTCTTACTTGTATCTTCCTGATTCAAGTCAAGTACTCTATGTTTTGTGTTGTAATGTTGTACTGCTCCTAAGCTTTGAAATACGGAGTTAGTTGTGTCCTTAGAGTGTGACTCTTGAACAATCATAAGAACAAGTGTGTTTAATAACAGTGTTGTCTGTACTGTTAGTGGGGAATTGAGACGGGGTCTGATATCTAGGAGTTCCTAGGTAGGGCATTCATTGGTAGGGTCTAGGTGCAAAGACAAGTAGTGAGGCTACGTTGTGCTTTTCACTAGAACTATAATAGTGGAGTTCATTCCTGGATTGGTATCCCCAGACTAGGGCAGTTGCGCCGAACTGGGTTAACAAATTCACTGTGTTATTTATCATTCTGTCACGCTTATTTTACTTTGCTACGCTGCGTTTTATTATTGTGTGACAAGTGCTCGGACACGTGCTTTAACATTGTGCACATCATTTGTCTGTCTGGTTGCCTGAATTTCAATTGGCATCAGAGCAGGCACCCTGCCTGATTGGGTGAGTTCCAGGAAAGATATTTCTGGCTAAGATGGACAAAGAAGGAGGACAAATGAATAGACCACCACTTTTGATTAGTGATGCTAACTATGATGACTGGAAGTCTAAAATGACTACGTTTTTGAAATCCATGGATCACAAAATATGGAGAGCTGTGGTTGTAGGATGGGAACCTCCTGTGGTTACTACTGGTAAGGAAGGAGAGACTGTCACTAAGCTGAAACTTGAGGACGAATGGAGCAAGGATGAAGAAGCATGGGCCAATGCAAACTCAAGGGCTCTAAATGCCTTAACGAATGGAGTTGATGCGCACATTTTCAAACTGATAAAAAAATGTACTATTGCTAAGGAAGCATGGAAGAAACTCCAAACTGTTCATGAGGGTAACTCAAAAGTAAGGAGCTCAAGGGTGCAACTTTTGATCAGTAAGTTTGAAAACTTGAAGATGAAGGATGATGAAAGCATTCAAGATTTTCACATGAGAATACTTGAGTTTGATAATCAATTTGATGCCTTGGGAGAAAATACTTCTGAAGAAAACCTGGTAAAGAAAATGCTTAGGTCACTACCTAAGAAATTTGACATGAAGGTTACTACTATAGAAAAAGCCAAGGACATCTCAGAATTGAGAATGGGTGAACTAGTGGGGTCTTTACAAACATTTGAAATGGCTGCAAATGAGAGATCTAGAAAGAAGACAAAGAGCATTGCTTTTGCCTCTAAATTTTAGGAGACTGATCAACAGAATGATATGGAGGGTGATGATAGTTTAACTGAAACTATGGTGATGTTGGGTCTGAAATTTAATTAGGCTTTCAAACGGTTTGACATACAAGCCAAGACATATGCTCCAGACAATAGTCACAGCATAAATAGAAATATCAACAATCTGAGGAAATCAAAAATAGATGACAAGACAAGTCTAGGCAAAGGAGTTCAATGTCATGAGTGCGAAGGCTATGGTCATGTCAGGTCTGAATGTGGAACGTATCTTAAGAAGCAAAAGAAAGGGATGACCGTCTCTTGGTCAGATGAAGATTAGTCTGAAGAAGAATCTGAATCTGCCAAACATGTGATTGCTTTAACTGGAACTTGTACATATGAGGTTGAATCACACGACGGTGAAATGACTTATGATGAATTAGTTGATTGTTATAAGGGATTATGGCTCAAAAGTGTAGAAGTTGGTAACACTGCAATAAGACAAAAGAAGACCATTGCTATACTGCAAGCTGACAAGAACGAACTTCTGAAAGAAAATCTAAGACTTGAGGGTGAAGTTACTATATATAAATCAAAGATTGATAGCATGAACAAGCAATTAAGGATGTTGAATACTGGAACTGATAAGCTAGACGAAATTCTAGAGGTAGGACAGAGCTCTAATAATTCTAAAGGTATTGGTTTCAATTATAGCTCACTACATCATCAAAAATTTGTGCCTGTCACGAAGTTTGTTCCTGCTGTTGGAACCTATGACCCAACTATGTCAAGCCAGATGCCCCAGCATCAGGTGAGACAACAGACAACCAGAAATTATTCCAAATCAAAGAAAAGATATTCTGGTTGGATATGTTATCACTGTGGAAGAAAGGGACACATTCGACCTTATTGCTTCAAACTGTATGGGTATCCAGACAAAACTTATTCATCAAGAACTGAGCCTACTATGAAGAATGTCAAGCAATCATGGAAGCAAAAGAGCAATACTGTGGATCCAAATCAAGCAGAATCTGAAGGTGTGGAGATTGCTCAAATTGCTCATACATCTCTAAGAGCATCATCTAGTAGTGATTGGTATTTTGACAATGGATGTTCAAGACACATGACTGGAAAAAGAGATTATCTGACAGATGTCTTCCCTTATGCTACAAGTTTTGTGACTTTCGGTGATGGAGCCAAAGGAGAGATTAAAGGTATAGGGTTACTGATCAATGAAGGGCTACCTAAACTTGACAAGGTTCTTCATGTGAAAGGGCTAACTGCTAATCTTATAAGCATAAGTCAACTATGTGACAAGGGTCTGAAGGTCAACTTTACAAAGGATGAATGTCTAGTTACTGATAGTAAAGGTGATCTCCTGATGAAAGGAGAAAGGTCAAAGGATAATTGTTATCTATGGGTCTCTCAAGACAAAGCTGAGTTGTCTACATGTTTAATAACTAAAGAGGATGATGTGAAACTGTGGCACCAAAAGCTTGGACATCTAAACCTCAAAAGCATGAAGAAAGCTATTGTTGAAGGAGCCATCAGAGGTTTACCAAGGCTTCAGATTCAAGAAGGAAGCATATTTGGAGTAATGTCTGACCAGATGGTAGAGCATTTTGTTCAGCAAATGCAATCTGAATTTGAGATGAGTCTTGTAGGTGAGCTGAATTTCTTTCTAGGTCTTCAAGTAAAACAAATATAAGACACTATATTTATCTCTCAGTGTAAGTATGCTAAGAATATGGTCAAGAAATTTGATATGGAGAATGCTGCCACCAAAAGAACTCCTGCTCCTACACATGTCAAGCTATCCAAAGATGTCAAGGGAGAAGATGTAGATCAAAGTTTATACAGAAGTATGATAGGAAGTCTTTTTTATCTAACTGCAAGTAGACCTGATATCACATTTGTTGTTGGAGTGTGTGCTAGGTACCAAGCTGAACCAAAAATTAGCCATCTGACTCAAGTGAAGAGAATTTTAAAGTATGTGAACAGCACCAGTGATTATGGTTTGTTGTATTCTCATGGAGAGAGTACTATGTTGGTAGGATATTGTGATGCTGACTGGGCTTGAAGTGCAAATGATAGAAAAAGCACTTCTGGTGGATGTTTCTTCCTAGGCAACAATCTTATATCTTGGTTCAGTAAGAAACAAAATTGTGTTTCCTTATCAACTGCTGAGGCTGAGTACATAGCTGCAGGCAGTAGTTGTACACAATTGGTGTGGATGAGACAGATGCTGAGTGAGTACAATGTCAAGACAGATGCTATGACATTATATTGTGACAACTTGAGTGCAATCAATATCTCTAAAAATCCTATACAACATAGTAGGACTAAGCACATTGATATCAGACATCATTTTATCAGAGATTTGGTTGAAGAAAAAATTGTTGTTATTGAACATGTTTCAACTTAGGAGCAATTAGCAGATATATTTACAAAAGCTGTTGATATTGCCCAATTTGAAAAACTTAGAAGGCGGTTAGGCATTTGCCTAATTGAGGAATTGTAGCAGTTAATGTGTGTAAGGCGTGCATCAGTTACTTTCTCTCTCCCCAACTGCTACTTGCACGTCTATCAAGGAAGTGAATCAAAACTTCCCTTATACAACACAATCACACGCAATCATCATTATTCCTTACAACACTTTTCTGAAACTCTCAACCGCTCTCTTGCCGCTCCCATTGCTATTCAAAAATTCTCAAATCTCCAAACTCTCACTACGATCATGTCTGCTTCCACTCACTCTCCAATCGCAAACGATCAAATTCCCCCATTGTTTCTGAAACCACTTCACCAACGGTTATGGATGTTCAACCGCTCGCAACAATGATCGATTCACCAGCAATCAAACAACGTCCTAAAACGCTTGTGTCAAGAAAGAAGAAAACCAGAAAAGGATCTACTTCATCTGCTGCGAAGAAGACCTCAAAACCAAAAAGTAAGAAATCTTCTTCTGTTCAACGTGTAGGTCTTAGCATGCATGATCTGTATTGTAAGGAAAATCCTTTCAAATCGACTGTTGTAGAACCAGATGTTGACACTTCTGTCACTGGATCTGATGAAAAACCCTCTGAGGGAGATGAACCGTTTATTGAAACCCTAGGTTCTGCTAATCCTAAGGTAGATGACAAATTAGATGCTGCTGAGTTAAATGTGCATGATGTTGACCATGCTGATGTTAGTAACAAGACGACTATTGATGATGTTAATGTTGCTGAGAAGGTTGCTGTGACAGAGGAAATTGTTAAACCCTCTGCTGATATGCCAGATGCTGTGCCAGATGCTCAAGCATCTTTGGCACAAGCCAATGTGGAGTCCGTGGTTATACCAAACACTCCTGAAATTGTTGTAGCTGAAGAGAATGACTCTCCCAAGTCTCAAGACCAGAATGCTGAAATTCTTGAAGATGTTGGTCAGCCTGAGAATGTAAACATTGACCAAACTGATGTGGTCAATGTTGATGAATTGGAGTCTGAAGAGAGACACCTGGAAGAGACTCCAACTGTTAGGATTGCTCGCAGGACAAGGAGCAAATTTGTTGTTGTTGCATCTACTGCTGGTAAAGATGCTAAGAAAGACAAAAAGAAAGCTGCTGACACTAGGAAGAAGCCCATTGGTCCTCCCAAGTCTTGGAGTAAAGTGACTCCCAAGCCTGATCAGAAGAAGAAAAAGAGCCTAAAAGGAAAGGATCACCCTTCAAGTGATTCTGAATTTGAGATTGCTGAGACATATGCTGCCCCATCTGGTGGAGCATCTAGAAAGACTGTCAAGGGCATGAAAGTCCCTCTTGTTATTCCTCCAGCTCCTCTGGACAATGTCTCCTTTCACCTGGAAAGTGGAGCTACTCGCTGGAAATTTGTTTATCATAGGAGGCTTGGATTGGAAAGGAATTTGAAGGCAGATGCATTCAAATGCAAGGAACTCATGGATGTGCTGAATTTTGCTGGGCTGATAAAGACCGTGAAGAACCTGGGTAATTGTTATGACAAGCTGGTTAGGGAATTTGTGGTCAACATCTCTGAAGACTGTGATGATTCTAGGAATCCAGAGTACAGGCAAGTGTTTGTTCGTGGTAGGTGTGTCAATTTCTCTCCTCAAATCATCAATGCCTATCTAGGGAGGTCCACTGCAGACATTCCTGAGTTGGAAGTGACTGATGACACCATCTGCAAGGAAATAACAGGTAACAAGCTTAGACACTGGCCTAGACATTTGTCTGCTGCAAAATTGTCCCCATTGTATACACTGTTGAACAAAATTGTTGCTCATAATTGGTCCCCAACCACTCATTCCAATTCTGTTGCAACTGGTCTGGCTAAGCTCATCTATGCAGTAGGTACTAAATCTGCATTTGATTTTAGGTCTTATATTTACTATCAATTTTTAGAGCAAGCTAAATCTTTTGTTGTTAAGTTCCCTATTGCATTTCCTACCCTGCTGTGTGATATCATTTTGCAACAACATCCTGATATCTTGGTTAGTGCTAAAGAGCGTGTTAGGAGGCCTAGTCCTCTTGCTTTGGATTGCAAATCTTTATCCCAGCCACAGGCTGATGAGTTTGCTGGCACTTCTGTCCAGACAACTTGTATTATGAGTAGACATGCTATGATTGCTGAGCTTACTGAGGTAAGTGTGGATTTGGGTGCAAAGAAGTTGAAGGTTGACAGGGTTATAGCTGCTTTGAGAGCTGAGGCTGAAGTTGGGGGTGAGCTGAATGCCCAAGGTCAAGACAAGGAAGAAGAAGGAGGAAATGGTAATGCTTCTGCTGCTGGTGATACTGAGGAAATGTCTGATGCTTGTGTAATATTTTTTTCTCTTTTAGTCATTTTCTTTCTGATGAGACTGCCTCTATGGTCTGTAATAACACTATTTGGGGCCTATCTGTGCCTCTATGACTCTGTGACTGGATGTGCTACTCTATGATTTTTCGTATGCATGATATTATGTTTGTCAGAATATATGGCTAAAAAGGGGGAGTAGTAGTATATTATGTTAGAAAATTAATTTTTCTTATGCCTGAAGATGATCTGTTGCATGATGCTCTTGAAGTTGCTATGCTATGTTTATGTATGAAGACATATGTTAGAATTATTTTTCTTATGATCTGAAGATGCTCTGCCACATGCCCTAGAAGGTCTATGTTATTTATATGCATGAAGATGATTGGACAAATGCTCTGACATTTGTCTCATTGAAGTAAGTATGTTAGTTTATATGCATGCATGTTTTGAGGGGGAGCGAGTATGTTATGTGATGTGAATGCATGTGTTGAGGGGGAGCACGTATCTCTGATCTCTATCTGTTGTGTGGAAGATTATTCTATTCAAGAGTATGTTTTCATCTCTTTATATGAACCCACTATATAAATGTTCTTTTTATCTGGCTATTTCTGTGAGGCTAGACGTATTCTGATGAATGCCTCTGATATTGTTACAAGCTATCTCTGTTCAAGGAAATCAGGGCGGCGGACAGTGGCGTGCGGCGGCGATGCCGCCGGAAGCTGGGCACGCACACGTACACGGTACCTACCGTGTACCCTCCGTCCATCACAGATCAAACTGCCACAGTAACTCCCATACTCCCCTCTTTTTGATCAAGATCAAACGGCCTCTGCTGGCGCGCGTGTTTGGGTTCCCTTTGTGGCTTAGGCCCAATCTTTTTTTGTGTTTTCCCTCATATCTGTGTACTGTTTGCACCCCTTTCTGTAAATTTGATTTAAGGTATATAATTTATTTAGTTAATTTAATTTATTATGTTTAGTGATTTAGGTCAATTTAAATATTAATTTAGTATTGACTAAAATATAATTAAAATAATGTGGATTAACAAAAGGGCGCCCGAATGTACATTCATCCTCCCCTCGAACGATCGAAGATTTAGCGCACGCTTCTTCTACCGGTTATTCGTCTTCCACTCAAACTCATAAAAAAGAACACTAAAAAACATCTACAAATCAAATCAAAATTTTCACTGTTGGGTTTTTGTACGTTGGCTCCATTTTGCAAAAACAACTACTAGCCAAATGCTGAGACAAATGTTGTAGCATGTGGAACAGCATTGTGTGACCTGATTGTTGCGCACTGACACGCGCTATATTTATGTGCAAGATCTTCTGGAGATTCTATGAAGTTTTATATTTAACCTAGCGTGCAGATCAAGACGCGCAGGTTGAATGAGTTGTACAGGCTGTCATGCCTTGGTGTATTTCCATAATTAATATTGATATATTTTTGGAAACAATATTATTGCACTTGAAGAATTGTTAGCTGGACCTGACAACGTCCAAGCTATGTTTTGAAGCCCAAACCCGTGCTTGCTGAGTACTATATATGTATGTAGACAAACCCTAAGTTTGCGGGGGTGGAAAACCGTGTGTGTACTAAAGCGTGTGTCTTAAGGTTTTAGGTTTTCTTGTTAGTTGTGAGTCTTACTTGTATCTTCCTGATTCAAGTCAAGTACTCTGTGTTTTGTGTTGTAATGTTGTACTGCTCCTAAGCTTTGAATTACGGAGTTAGTTGTGTCCTTAGAGTGTGACTCTTGAACAATCATAAGAACAAGTGTGTTTAATAACAGTGTTGTCTGTACTGTTAGTGGGGAATTGAGACGGGGTCTCATATCTAGGAGTTCCTAGGTAGGGCATTCATTGGTAGGGTCTAGGTGCAAAGACAAGTAGTGAGGCTACGTTGTGCTTTTCACTAGAACTATAATAGTGGAGTTCATTCCTGGATTGGTATCCCCCAGACTAGGGCAGTTGCGCCGAACTGGGTTAACAAACTCACTGTGTTATTTATCATTCTGTCACGCTTATTTTACTTTGCTACGCTGCGTTTTATTATTGTGTGACAAGTGCTCGGACACGTGCTTTAACATTGTGCACAGCATTTGTCTGTCTGGTTGCCAGAATTTCATTCACCTTCGGGTCATTCTTAAAAAATCACTTTAAGAGGTAAAAGGAAACTTTTTTTCATAAAAAGCACCAACCAACAATGTACCCAGAACTACGTAGCTTTGATTCCCTCATCGCACCAGAGGATACGTAGGAACAACAGTCATCTTGTCAAGCATAATAATAAAAAATCTAATTTCTCCCCTTTTCTTGTAAATATATCTAATAGTAAATAAAATCTAATTATAAAAAACATGTAAATAAACCTTTTAAAAATTTCTTGATACCCTAGAATTAATTAGGAGGTTCCCGTTGAGTACAACGGATGTGAGGGGTGCTAATACCTTCCCCTTGCATAACCAACTCCCGAACTTGGAAATGGTTGCGATGACCATCCTTCCATTATTTTAGGTTTTATCGATATTTTCCTTTAAAATAAAATTCGGTGGCGACTCTGTGTCATACCGAGTGTCCTAAACGCTCAGGCAATTTTCGCGGCGGGACAGGCGCAACTGCCCTAGTCTGGGGGATACCAATCCAGGAATGAACCCACTATAATAGTTCTAGTGAAATACACCAACGTAGCCTCACTACTTGGTTATGCACCTAGACCCTATCCCGTGCTGCTCTACCTAGGAACTCTTAGATATGAGACCCCGTCTCAGTTCCTTACTCAACAGTACAGCCAACACTGTTATCAATTGTTCTTTTCGTTTGTTTTTTGTTTCAAGATTCACACTCTAAAGACACAACTAACTCCGTGCTTCACAGCTTAGGAGCAGTACACAATTACAACTCAAACACATAGTACTTGACTTGAATCAGCAGATACAAGAAAGACTCACAACTAACAGGAAAACCTAAAACACACGCTTTAGTACACACACTGTTTTCCACACCCAAAACTAGGGTTTGTCTTCATACATATATAGTACTGAGCAAGCACGGGTTTGGGCTTCAAAACATAACTTGAACGTTGTCAGGTCCAGCTAACAATTCTTCATGAGCAAGAATATTATTTCCAAAAATGTACCAATATTAATTATGGAAATAAGCCAAGACAGGACAACCTTTCACAACACATTAAACACGTGCATCTTGATCAGCACGCTAGGTCAAACATAAAACTTCATAGAATCATCAGAAGATCTTGCACATAAATATAGCGCGAGTTGGCGCGCAACAAATAGAACACACAATGATGTTCCACATGCTACAACATTTGTCTCAGCATTTGGCTAGTAGTTGTTTTTGCAAAATGTAGCCAACATACAAAAACCCAACACTTTTAAAATTATGTCTTTTGTCAAGTACTTTCAATACAATAAACATGCATGTTTTTTAATCAATCCATTCATATTCACTCTTTTCTCTTGCTTTATTACTTACAAACTTGGAGCGAGGATGATGAAAATAAATAACTGATTTTTGCTGATATATGCTTTCAATGGTGAAAAACCTAGTTGATGATGTAAGGCATTGTTTCACTTCCTTTCACTACTTCATGCAAAAAACAAAACCAAAAAAAAAACAAAAAAATTTAATCATGCTTAATTGAGCCATTCTTGCGTATGTTTTCGATGTTATCTGATTCTCCCAGTTTCTTGACATATATCTTTTTCAGCAAAAAAAAAAAACAATTTTGGTTTGACACTTGACATGGCACTTTAAGAGTATATAGGTTGTTTTGAACCTTAAAGGCTACATTTTGAAGGTTTAGTAATGATTCAATAAAATCGGTACTGTCTTAACACCTTAGACTCTCAGAAGTATGCGAGATTAATTTGAGTACTAATTTTGACAAAGTCTTGAATTTAAGTTTTAAAGTAACTCTTAGTAGTTTATCTCAGAAGTCGGAACCATCTTGGACACAAACTAAGTGGGAAATCGATGAATATAAGTGAATGATCCAAAAATGAAAGTTTGTATACTTTGAATGATTTTAAAAAGTTTGTATACTCAAGAGGAGTTCTCTTACTTTATCTACAGTGACATATACACTTGGTTGAGATATCCTGAGCAGTGATGCGACGTTGGCTTGTGTTTCCGGTTTGGTCACTTTGTTTGTCCATTAAAAGATGTTTCACATACATACATAGACACATGCATACATACATACATTTATACATACTTTCATACATACATTCAAACATAGCATTTACATATAACATAAACATTTACATCATTCAGACATTATTACGTCATTATACAGATTTCTATCTCTTTTGTCTTGTCTGTGTCTACAAAATAGAGTCGGGATGGGCATGTTATTCTCTCCAATTAGAGTGTCAGCTTAGGCAGATAAGTGTACACCCCTCTTGTTTCAAAATTCCCCACTAGACTCCTCTCTTGTGGAAGATGGTTGTTTCATTTTTTCCTACAATAAAAGGAAAATTCCAGTTGAATTTATTCTTCAATTGGACACAAAGTCTTGTTTTACAGTTTCCCTCCGGTTTGTTCCCGGATTGGACACCAATTCAAAGCAACAGTGACAAGCTATCCCTACAAGAAGCTTGTGTTTTACCAGATACACTTTACAATTTCTCAGGTGGTTTTATCCCTAGTGAATCATATCAATCCCTTACACAAAATATCATACAAGTCTTTTCTCTCTACAAATACATACACTTCTACAAATCAGCCTACTTGAGTCACTTTTGAAGTACTAAGTAGAGTCATGTTACCTTCGCACGCTATCGTTTGCATGATAGTAGGTAATACTTGGTCGTCGTCTTAACTTGCTATCACTTTATTAGATAGTAGATGATGTCTATCTCTTCGGATTGCCTTCGCACACTATCGTTTACATGGTAGGAGGTAATTCCCTGTTTCATTATCTTAGCTTGCTGTCATTTTGTTGGACAGTAGATAATGTCTCTTCTTTTCATATTACTTTGACACACTATCGTTGCATGATAGTAAGTAATATTTAGTCATTGTCTTGACTTGCTATCGCTTTATTGGATAGTAGATGATGTCTATCTTTTCGGATTGTCTTGGCACACTTCCGTTCACATGGTAGGAGGTAATTCCTTGTTTCATTATCTTGACTTGCTGTCATCTTGTTGGACAGTAGATAATGTTTCATCTTTGCATATTACTTTGACACACTATCGTTTGCATGATAGTAAGTAATATTTGGTTCCTTTATCTTGACACGCTATCACTTCATTGGATAGCAGATAATACCATGTCTCTCTTTAATTTACCTTGACTCGCTGTCATTTGTATGATGGTAGGTAATGCTGAATTTGTCTTCTTTATGCAAGCCGTCACTTTGCAAGGCGGTGGACAATGTTCTTGTTCCTTATAGAGGTCATCTTTTATCTGCAAGCTGTCTCTTCATAAGGCGGTGGACGATGCTCTTGTTCTCAGTAAACATTGTCTTTTATCTGCAAGCCGTCCCTTTGCAAGGCGGTGGACAATGTTTCTGTTTTTCTTGTAGAAATTGTCTTTTATCTGCAATCCGTCCTTGTCAGGCGGTGGACAATTCTCTTATTCTCAATAAACGTTGTCTTTTATCTGCAAGCTGTCTCTTTGTAGGACGGTGGACAATGTTATTATTCCTTATAGAGGTCGTCTTTTATCTGCAAGCTGTCTCTTCATAAGGCGGTGGACGATGCTCTTGTTCTCAGTAAACGTTGTCTTTTATCTGCAAGCCGTCCCTTTGCAAGGCGGTGGACAATGTTTCTGTTTTTCTTGTAGAAATTGTCTTTTATCTACAATCCGTCCTTGTCAGGCGGTGGACAATTCTCTTATTCTCTATAAACGTTGTCTTTTATCTGCAAGCTGTCTCTTTGTAAGGCGGTGGACAATGTTCTTGTTCTTTATAGAGGTCGTCTTTTATCTGCAAGCTGTCTCTTCGTAAGGCAGTGGACGATGCTCTTGTTCTCAGTAAACGTTGTCTTTTATCTGCAAGCCGTCACTTTGCAAGGCGGTGGACAATGTCCCTATTTTTCTTGTAGAAATTGTCTTTTATCTGCAATCCGTCCTTGTCAGGCGGTGGACAATTCTCTTATTCTCTATAAACGTTGTCTTTTATCTGCAATCTGTCTCTTTGCAAGACGGTAGACAATGTTCTTTTCACATTACTGTCTCTTATTCCATATGATAATGAGTAATATTTTCCCCAGCACTTTACTCTGTTCCCCAGTAAAGTTCGTTCTTCCAATAGACTTGGGACACATCTTATTATTTTCCCAGTCGAGCCATGTTATGTTCTTCCCCTGTGGAGTCCTAACTATGTTTCCATCCTTTGTCTGTTTTTTACAACATTCATACAAAATTCAAAAAAATTCATCAGCATTTTGCATACATTTGCATCATAAGCATTGTTAGAAAATCTTAGGTTCAAAAATGGCGCACGTTCTATATTTAAGTCTCTTCAATCCCGTCTAGACAAAGATTTTAATCTTCATCTATCCGGGTGAAGAAACTTAAATAGGGGCAGCTGTTGTACCCCAATTTTGGACCTAAAATCCGCTTTCTCCTTTTTGTATATATATTATATATCTTTTTACAAAAAATCATCACATTCCTTTTTGCCGCATTATTTGCACTCGTTATCGCATTTTTATCGTCGTACTTTTATGTCCGCCTATTTATCATCTTTTTCTCTTATCCTTGATCATTATTATTAATATTATTATCATCATTATTCTTACTTTTTACCTATTATTGTTTACTATCTATTACTATTATTATATTATTATTACTATTATTATTATTTTTATTTGTTACTATTATTATTATTATTATTATTATTATTATTATTATACAAAAGGACAAAAAAAAAGACTTTCTTTATTCACCCTTTTTCCTTTTTTCGGTCTTATTTCTCACCACTATTATCATCATTTATTATTATTATTATTATTATTAGTATTATTATTATGAATACTTTTTATTAATATTATTATTATTACTCCAAAAACAAAAGAAAAAACTGTTTTTTTCCATTTACTTTTTTTTCCTCTTTTCTTTTTCGGTCACCTATTATTTATTACTATCATCTCTTTTGTTATTATTATCATTATCCTTTATCTTTATTATTATTATTATTATTATTATGATTATTCCAAAAAGGTCAAAAATGCAATTCTGTTTTTGTTTTTTTTTTGTCACTGGTTTGCTTCTTTTTTTTATAGTTACAGAAACAAATCAAAAGGAAAGGAAAAAAATCGCAAAAAAATGAAAAAAACAGTGTGGGGAACGATTTTGAACAAAAAAACATTGGGATCCTATGCTTTTTTCTGAAACACGAAAATGACAGCTTTGTTTGTTTCCTTTTTTCTCAATTCACTTTCTCTAACAAAAATCTGAAGCTAACAAAGCCATCTTCTGCATTTTCTTCATTTAACTCATCAAACCCTAAATTCACAGTATATAAAGAAGCAAATTTACAGAACTTGAAGGGGTTTTTTTTTACAATATTGAGAACGGCGGATTCACCAGAAACAAAAAAAAACTTCAACAAACCAAACATTCAAACCTTCAAACTCATAAACTTAAATCCAAACTTTCAACTTTACAACACAAAGCAAAAAAAAACAGAAACCGAAACGAACAAACACAAACACAAATCACCGAAAAACCGAAAACAGTAGAGAACCAAAACACAAACCTTCACAAACCATTTTCGAAAAAAAACAACACAAACATAAACAAACGAAACAGAACAGAAGAGAAGAGAAGGAGGAAGAAACTGAAAAAAGTGAAAAAAAAGAAGAGAGGAAGAAAGAAGAAAGAGCAGATCGGAGAAGAAGAATCTCCAACCGTCACCACCACTGTCCGCCGCCGCCGCTGCTGCGTTCTTTTCCCTCCTCCACTGTATGTTTTTTTTTCGTTCAACCCATATACCATGCATCTTCTAGTTTACTTGCAATTTTGTTTAAGATCTTAGGCTTAGGGTTTCAATTTGGGGATTTAGGTTTTCGGACCCCTTCCGATCCGGCCGTTTGGTTGGGTTTCTGGGGATTTTGATCATAGAATCGTGTTTAGAAGGAAAAAATAGGTGGGGTTGGTGAAGAAAACTTTCAGATCTGAGGCTTTTTCCGGCGGCGGCGCCGCCACCTTGTTGGCCGGCCGCCGCGCCGGAATCTGGCTTTGACGGCAGTCCGGTTGAGCTTCAACCGGAATGTTGTTGTGTTCTTCATGTTCTTATTCTTTTTTCTAGAAAATTTTAGAGAAATTTGAGAGAGATTAGAGAGAGAAAGCAAGTAGAGAGAGAAGAAGAAAATGAGAATGAATGAATTCTGAAGAAAAAAACATATATATTCCCCCCTGATCCCATGCGCGTGCGTGCACCATAGTTATCGTGTGCATCTTTGTTTACTGGCCTATGATTTTCAATCAATGGCCTTGACCTTCCTCCGTTCCAGTGCGCGCGCGCCCATGGCGCTTAGTGTGTTCTCTCCCTCTTACCAGCCTCTGATCCACAATCAGATGGCCTAGTTTAACCCTTTGAGTCTATGCTTTTGATGTATGCACTCCCCATTTTGCTATTTGCACCATCTTTTTTTTATCTAATTTGTTTTTACTATTATGAAGAAAAATAAAAATGTTTGTTTATTTGTCACAACTTCACTTTTTTTTATTAGTTATTTAGAATACAAAAATAAAAATAGAAAAAAAACTTTCTTTCTAACCTTATTTTTATTATGTCAAAAATAAAAAATATTTGTTTATTTGGTGTGACTTTACTTTTTAATTACTTACTTAGAAAATGCAAAAAAAATACAAAAATGCTAAAAAATTTTAAATATGCTATGTTTGAATTATTTTCTTTTTTTTGAAAATGATAACATGATTAAGTCTTTGTTCAATCTCATTATATAAAAAACATATAACATGCTTTTTATTAAAAATTTCATGCATACATGCATTTAAAAATCTTACATCTTTGCACTACATCATATTTATGCATTTTTCATGTCACATAACTTTTTACAAAAATTCTACATCATATTACATTTTACATCACATGTTCACTACACATTTTCATGCATACATGCATTTGCAACACTACATTTTTTTTACTACATCACAATCAACACTTCTTGCATTTTACATGACAGTGACACTAATTTTTGCTTCACACTACAATTTCACGTTACAATCTCACTTCACATTTTCCTACATGCATACATGCATTGCATTTAGATTAGGACAATGCATCATTTTAAAAATGCATGTTAGAGACAATATTTTATTTTTATAAAATCATTGAGCTCTAACAATCGGCATTAATAGTGAAGGACCATCTTTGGCCTAAATTCATTCTCTTCATAAAAATAAAAACTTTTCTTTTGATAAATAAAATTGCATGTTGCTTGTGTGCCTAGGTTAGAATTATTTGTTGTTGTGAGTGGCCTCAAAAAAATGTATTATCATGTCTTTGCCTCCGACACATTTCTTTCACACACTCCACTTTTAATTAGGGTGGTATTTTGCGATGTTTTCTTTTCCTCTCGTATGTGCATTTCATTATCATATTTATTTCTCCGCACTTGCATTTTACTTTTATGCATTGTTATTTATTTATTTATTTATTTGCTTATTATTATTCATTCAATTCGATATGGTTGTAAATTAATTATTCAATTGGGTTGTAATAGCGTAGGACTTTATTTATCGCTTTTATTATTTTCCTAGCTCACACATCACACACAACGCCAAAAATTCATTTCCAAAGGAGAGGACTCGTAGTTAAATTTCAAATTAATTACGAGACTTTTTTTTTGAAACGAAAAAACCTTTTCAAAACAAACATGCGATCCTTTTACAAAACAAACGCAAGCTCACCTTCCAATCATCTTTAATATGATATTACTTACAATTTGTTTTTCTTTACAATACCTTTTTTTCAAACACACAAAAGAAACGAATACACTTTTGTTTTCAAACATTTAACTTCTTTTTTTACATAACAATACTTATACTTTCTTACAACTTTTTCTTTCTCTTAACAATATTTTCTTTACAATACAACAATTATTACTCTCAAGAAAACTTTTTTTTACAAACAAAAAATATATTTACATTTCTTTCCTTTTATTCACCTTACGGAAATTTCTTTTAACCTTTTTTTACCTTTTATTTACACATAACTTTTATAACAAACTTTACACTTTCTTACCATCTATTTTCTTTTAAACATTTCCACTATAATACAATAATTACTTTACTCTCGAAAATCTTTTTTTTTCCACAAAGAAAAAATATGTATATTTATACTTCTTTTCTTTTATTTATTTTATGAAAGAAAATTTTTCTCAATTTTTACTCTTTTTCTTTCTTCTATACAATTTCTCCCTCCATTCTTAAAGCATGTACATAAAGCACTAAAAAACATATAAGAGGTTACCATGGAGTACCATGGGCGCTTGAGGTGCTAATACCTTCCTCAAGTGCAACTAACCCCCGTACCTAGAATCTCTTCTTTTAAAAGGTTTTCAATTTTTCCCCTCCTTTGGAAATGAAAAATAAAACTGTAGTGGGGTATGTCTCAAAAATCCCGCAACAGAAAAATGGCGACTTCACTGGGGATTCTCTCCTTAAGAGGGTTGAACCTAACTTATGTGTTTATATATGTGTTTATTTATTTACATGCTTTATATATATTGTGGGGGGGTTCATGAGTTGAGATAAGCTTGACCCGAGCTTGAGTGAACCATAAGTTAGTTGTGGTATGATCATAGTGAATGGGCGAATGTTCAGTCTCGCACATAATCACAAGTGATGAAATCACGCACAATGGAGGGATCATGTTGTAGTATTCTTTTCGACGTGAGGCTCACGTAGATGTTGCTATGATGTGTATTCCGAGGATGTTGTGGACCTTTAGACACCTTTAACCCATGTTGGCCTTTTTAGGTTGTGGTGCGATGGCTAAGCCGAGAGGTTCTCGGATTAGTTGTTCCGCGATACCACGCTCAATCGAGACTTTCCCTTGGATATTTCATTTGGCCGTGAGTTCAGTTATGGACATTGGTATTCAAGAAGGAAAGTTGATGACGTTGGGAACTTTGTAGAACCCGTGTTACGAAAAGAAGATAAACCAATAGTTCATACATTGTGGGTGGTTCTTACCTTTTGACTCCAACCTTGTGATATCTCAAAACCAACCATGTTTGCTTATGTTTGTGCATGTTGCATCATCACATCTCATTTGATCCATGCATTCATGAAAATCTTTTTCCATTAGTTTTCAAAGGACTTAGAGAAATTTCTTTCAATGATCTTTAGACTAAAGCAAAGAGTCTAAAGCAAGGGGCAAGTCGTCTCCGTTCTCTCAAACTGTTCATCAACAACAAACATGTCTTCTTTAAGAGAATGTCAACAATCATCTCTAGAAAAGGGTACATCCCAAATGAAGATTGACAATTTTTGTCTTGAGTACAATCAAGTTTCAATATACAGATCGTTTCGGTTAAAATGGTCATTTCCCCAAAGAAGTTGTTCTTTCCTCAAGAGGAGTTCTCTTACTTTATCTACAGTGACATATACACTTGGTTGAGATATCCTGAGCAGTGATGCGACGTTGGCTTGTGTTTCCGGTTTGGTCACTTTGTTTGTCCATTAAAAGATGTTTCACATACATACATAGACACATGCATACATACATACATTTATACATACTTTCATACATACATTCAAACATAGCATTTACATATAACATAAACATTTACATCATTCAGACATTATTACGTCATTATACAGATTTCTATCTCTTTTGTCTTGTCTGTGTCTACAAAATAGAGTCGGGATGGGCATGTTATTCTCTCCAATTAGAGTGTCAGCTTAGGTAGATAAGTGTACACCCCTCTTGTTTCAAAATTCCCCACTAGACTCCTCTCTTGTGGAAGATGGTTGTTTCATTTTTTCCTACAATAAAAGGAAAATTCCAGTTGAATTTATTCTTCAATTGGACACAAAGTCTTGTTTTACAGTTTCCCTCCGGTTTGTTCCCGGATTGGACACCAATTCAAAGCAACAGTGACAAGCTATCCCTACAAGAAGCTTGTGTTTTACCAGATACACTTTACAATTTCTCAGGTGGTTTTATCCCTAGTGAATCATATCAATCCCTTACACAAAATATCATACAAGTCTTTTCTCTCTACAAATACATACACTTCTACAAATCAGCCTACTTGAGTCACTTTTGAAGTACTAAGTAGAGTCATGTTACCTTCGCACGCTATCGTTTGCATGATAGTAGGTAATACTTGGTCGTCGTCTTAACTTGCTATCACTTTATTGGATAGTAGATGATGTCTATCTCTTCGGATTGCCTTCGCACACTATCGTTTACATGGTAGGAGGTAATTCCCTGTTTCATTATCTTAGCTTGCTGTCATTTTGTTGGACAGTAGATAATGTCTCTTCTTTTCATATTACTTTGACACACTATCGTTGCATGATAGTAAGTAATATTTAGTCATTGTCTTGACTTGCTATCGCTTTATTGGATAGTAGATGATGTCTATCTTTTCGGATTGTCTTGGCACACTTCCGTTCACATGGTAGGAGGTAATTCCTTGTTTCATTATCTTGACTTGCTGTCATCTTGTTGGACAGTAGATAATGTTTCATCTTTGCATATTACTTTGACACACTATCGTTTGCATGATAGTAAGTAATATTTGGTTCCTTTATCTTGACACGCTATCACTTCATTGGATAGCAGATAATACCATGTCTCTCTTTAATTTACCTTGACTCGCTGTCATTTGTATGATGGTAGGTAATGCGGAATTTGTCTTCTTTATGCAAGCCGTCACTTTGCAAGGCGGTGGACAATGTTCTTGTTCCTTATAGAGGTCATCTTTTATCTGCAAGCTGTCTCTTCATAAGGCGGTGGACGATGCTCTTGTTCTCAGTAAACGTTGTCTTTTATCTGCAAGCCGTCCCTTTGCAAGGCGGTGGACAATGTTTCTGTTTTTCTTGTAGAAATTGTCTTTTATCTGCAATCCGTCCTTGTCAGGCGGTGGACAATTCTCTTATTCTCAATAAACGTTGTCTTTTATCTGCAAGCTGTCTCTTTGTAGGACGGTGGACAATGTTATTATTCCTTATAGAGGTCGTCTTTTATCTGCAAGCTGTCTCTTCATAAGGCGGTGGACGATGCTCTTGTTCTTAGTAAACGTTGTCTTTTATCTGCAAGCCGTCCCTTTGCAAGGCGGTGGACAATGTTTCTGTTTTTCTTGTAGAAATTGTCTTTTATCTGCAATCTGTCCTTGTCAGGCGGTGGACAATTCTCTTATTCTCTATAAACGTTGTCTTTTATCTGCAAGCTGTCTCTTTGTAAGGCGGTGGACAATGTTCTTGTTCTTTATAGAGGTCGTCTTTTATCTGCAAGCTGTCTCTTCGTAAGGCAGTGGACTATGCTCTTGTTCTCAGTAAACGTTGTCTTTTATCTGCAAGCCGTCACTTTGCAAGGCGGTGGACAATGTCCCTATTTTTCTTGTAGAAATTGTCTTTTATCTGCAATCCGTCCTTGTCAGGCGGTGGACAATTCTCTTATTCTCTATAAACGTTGTCTTTTATCTGCAATCTGTCTCTTTGCAAGACGGTAGACAATGTTCTTTTCACATTACTGTCTCTTATTCCATATGATAATGAGTAATATTTTCCCCAGCACTTTACTCTGTTCCCCAGTAAAGTTCGTTCTTCCAATAGACTTGGGACACATCTTATTATTTTCCCAGTCGAGCCATGTTATGTTCTTCCCCTGTGGAGTCCTAACTATGTTTCCATCCTTTGTCTGTTTTTTACAACATTCATACAAAATTCAAAAAAATTCATCAGCATTTTGCATACATTTGCATCATAAGCATTGTTAGAAAATCTTATGTTCAAAAATGGCGCACGTTCTATATTTAAGTCTCTTCAATCTCGTCTAGACAAAGATTTTAATCTTCATCTATCCGGGTGAAGAAACTTAAATAGGGGCAGCTGTTGTACCCCAATTTTGGACCTAAAATCCGCTTTCTCCTTTTTGTATATATATTATATATCTTTTTACAAAAAATCATCACATTCCTTTTTGCCGCATTATTTGCACTCGTTATCGCATTTTTATCGTCGTACTTTTGTGTCCGCCTATTTATCATCTTTTTCTCTTATCCTTGATCATTATTATTAATATTATTATCATCATTATTCTTACTTTTTACCTATTATTGTTTACTATCTATTACTATTATTATATTATTATTACTATTATTATTATTTTTATTTGTTACTATTATTATTATTATTATTATTATTATTATTATTATTATTATTATACAAAAGGACAAAAAAAAAGACTTTCTTTATTCACCCTTTTTCCTTTTTTCGGTCTTATTTCTCACCACTATTATCATCATTTATTATTATTATTATTATTATTATTATTATTATTATTATTAGTATTATTATTATGAATACTTTTTATTAATATTATTATTATTACTCCAAAAACAAAAGAAAAAACTGTTTTTTTCCATTTACTTTTTTTTCCTCTTTTCTTTTTCGGTCACCTATTATTTATTACTATCATCTCTTTTGTTATTATTATCATTATCCTTTATCTTTATTATTATTATTATTATTATTATGATTATTCCAAAAAGGTCAAAAATGCAATTCTGTTTTTGTTTTTTTTTTGTCACTGGTTTGCTTCTTTTTTTTATAGTTACAGAAACAAATCAAAAGGAAAGGAAAAAAATCGCAAAAAAATGAAAAAAAACAGTGTGGGGAACGATTTTGAACAAAAAAACATTGGGATCCTATGCTTTTTTCTGAAACACGAAAATGACAGCTTTGTTTGTTTCCTTTTTTCTCAATTCACTTTCTCTAACAAAAATCTGAAGCTAACAAAGCCATCTTCTGCATTTTCTTCATTTAACTCATCAAACCCTAAATTCACAGTATATAAAGAAGCAAATTTACAGAACTTGAAGGGGTTTTTTTTTACAATATTGAGAACGGCGGATTCACCAGAAACAAAAAAAAACTTCAACAAACCAAACATTCAAACCTTCAAACTCATAAACTTAAATCCAAACTTTCAACTTTACAACACAAAGCAAAAAAAAACAGAAACCGAAACGAACAAACACAAACACAAATCACCGAAAAACCGAAAACAGTAGAGAACCAAAACACAAACCTTCACAAACCATTTTCGAAAAAAAACAACACAAACATAAACAAACGAAACAGAACAGAAGAGAAGAGAAGGAGGAAGAAACTGAAAAAAGTGAAAAAAAAGAAGAGAGGAAGAAAGAAGAAAGAGCAGATCGGAGAAGAAGAATCTCCAACCGTCACCACCACTGTCCGCCGCCGCCGCTGCTGCGTTCTTTTCCCTCCTCCACTGTATGTTTTTTTTTCGTTCAACCCATATACCATGCATCTTCTAGTTTACTTGCAATTTTGTTTAAGATCTTAGGCTTAGGGTTTCAATTTGGGGATTTAGGTTTTCGGACCCCTTCCGATCCGGCCGTTTGGTTGGGTTTCTGGGGATTTTGATCATAGAATCGTGTTTAGAAGGAAAAAATAGGTGGGGTTGGTGAAGAAAACTTTCAGATCTGAGGCTTTTTCCGGCGGCGGCGCCGCCACCTTGTTGGCCGGCCGCCGCGCCGGAATCTGGCTTTGACGGCAGTCCGGTTGAGCTTCAACCGGAATGTTGTTGTGTTCTTCATGTTCTTATTCTTTTTTCTAGAAAATTTTAGAGAAATTTGAGAGAGATTAGAGAGAGAAAGCAAGTAGAGAGAGAAGAAGAAAATGAGAATGAATGAATTCTGAAGAAAAAAACATATATATTCCCCCCTGATCCCATGCGCGTGCGTGCACCATAGTTATCGTGTGCATCTTTGTTTACTGGCCTATGATTTTCAATCAATGGCCTTGACCTTCCTCCGTTCCAGTGCGCGCGCGCCCATGGCGCTTAGTGTGTTCTCTCCCTCTTACCAGCCTCTGATCCACAATCAGATGGCCTAGTTTAACCCTTTGAGTCTATGCTTTTGATGTATGCACTCCCCATTTTGCTATTTGCACCATCTTTTTTTTATCTAATTTGTTTTTACTATTATGAAGAAAAATAAAAATGTTTGTTTATTTGTCACAACTTCACTTTTTTTTATTAGTTATTTAGAATACAAAAATAAAAATAGAAAAAAAACTTTCTTTCTAACCTTATTTTTATTATGTCAAAAATAAAAAATATTTGTTTATTTGGTGTGACTTTACTTTTTAATTACTTACTTAGAAAATGCAAAAAAAATACAAAAATGCTAAAAAATTTTAAATATGCTATGTTTGAATTATTTTCTTTTTTTTGAAAATGATAACATGATTAAGTCTTTGTTCAATCTCATTATATAAAAAACATATAACATGCTTTTTATTAAAAATTTCATGCATACATGCATTTAAAAATCTTACATCTTTGCACTACATCATATTTATGCATTTTTCATGTCACATAACTTTTTACAAAAATTCTACATCATATTACATTTTACATCACATGTTCACTACACATTTTCATGCATACATGCATTTGCAACACTACATTTTTTTTACTACATCACAATCAACACTTCTTGCATTTTACATGACATTGACACTAATTTTTGCTTCACACTACAATTTCACGTTACAATCTCACTTCACATTTTCCTACATGCATACATGCATTGCATTTAGATTAGGACAATGCATCATTTTAAAAATGCATGTTAGAGACAATATTTTATTTTTATAAAATCATTGAGCTCTAACAATCGGCATTAATAGTGAAGGACCATCTTTGGCCTAAATTCATTCTCTTCATAAAAATAAAAACTTTTCTTTTGATAAATAAAATTGCATGTTGCTTGTGTGCCTAGGTTAGAATTATTTGTTGTTGTGAGTGGCCTCAAAAAAATGTATTATCATGTCTTTGCCTCCGACACATTTCTTTCACACACTCCACTTTTAATTAGGGTGGTATTTTGCGATGTTTTCTTTTCCTCTCGTATGTGCATTTCATTATCATATTTATTTCTCCGCACTTGCATTTTACTTTTATGCATTGTTATTTATTTATTTATTTATTTGCTTATTATTATTCATTCAATTCGATATGGTTGTAAATTAATTATTCAATTGGGTTGTAATAGCGTAGGACTTTATTTATCGCTTTTATTATTTTCCTAGCTCACACATCACACACAACGCCAAAAATTCATTTCCAAAGGAGAGGACTCGTAGTTAAATTTCAAATTAATTACGAGACTTTTTTTTTGAAACGAAAAAACCTTTTCAAAACAAACATGCGATCCTTTTACAAAACAAACGCAAGCTCACCTTCCAATCATCTTTAATATGATATTACTTACAATTTGTTTTTCTTTACAATACCTTTTTTTCAAACACACAAAAGAAACGAATACACTTTTGTTTTCAAACATTTAACTTCTTTTTTTACATAACAATACTTATACTTTCTTACAACTTTTTCTTTCTCTTAACAATATTTTCTTTACAATACAACAATTATTACTCTCAAGAAAACTTTTTTTTACAAACAAAAAATATATTTACATTTCTTTCCTTTTATTCACCTTACGGAAATTTCTTTTAACCTTTTTTTACCTTTTATTTACACATAACTTTTATAACAAACTTTACACTTTCTTACCATCTATTTTCTTTTAAACATTTCCACTATAATACAATAATTACTTTACTCTCGAAAATCTTTTTTTTTCCACAAAGAAAAAATATGTATATTTATACTTCTTTTCTTTTATTTATTTTATGAAAGAAAATTTTTCTCAATTTTTACTCTTTTTCTTTCTTCTATACAATTTCTCCCTCCATTCTTAAAGCATGTACATAAAGCACTAAAAAACATATAAGAGGTTACCATGGAGTACCATGGGCGCTTGAGGTGCTAATACCTTCCTCAAGTGCAACTAACCCCCGTACCTAGAATCTCTTCTTTTAAAAGGTTTTCAATTTTTCCCCTCCTTTGGAAATGAAAAATAAAACTGTAGTGGGGTATGTCTCAAAAATCCCGCAACAGAAAAATGGCGACTTCACTGGGGATTCTCTCCTTAAGAGGGTTGAACCTAACTTATGTGTTTATATATGTGTTTATTTATTTACATGCTTTATATATATTGTGGGGGGGTTCATGAGTTGAGATAAGCTTGACCCGAGCTTGAGTGAACCATAAGTTAGTTGTGGTATGATCATAGTGAATGGGCGAATGTTCAGTCTCGCACATAATCACAAGTGATGAAATCACGCACAATGGAGGGATCATGTTGTAGTATTCTTTTCGACGTGAGGCTCACGTAGATGTTGCTATGATGTGTATTCCGAGGATGTTGTGGACCTTTAGACACCTTTAACCCATCTTGGCCTTTTTAGGTTGTGGTGCGATGGCTAAGCCGAGAGGTTCTCGGATTAGTTGTTCCGCGATACCACGCTCAATCGAGACTTTCCCTTGGATATTTCATTTGGCCGTGAGTTCAGTTATGGACATTGGTATTCAAGAAGGAAAGTTGATGACGTTGGGAACTTTGTAGAACCCGTGTTACGAAAAGAAGATAAACCAATAGTTCATACATTGTGGGTGGTTCTTACCTTTTGACTCCAACCTTGTGATATCTCAAAACCAACCATGTTTGCTTATGTTTGTGCATGTTGCATCATCACATCTCATTTGATCCATGCATTCATGAAAATCTTTTTCCATTAGTTTTCAAAGGACTTAGAGAAATTTCTTTCAATGATCTTTAGACTAAAGCAAAGAGTCTAAAGCAAGGGGCAAGTCGTCTCCGTTCTCTCAAACTGTTCATCAACAACAAACATGTCTTCTTTAAGAGAATGTCAACAATCATCTCTAGAAAAGGGTACATCCCAAATGAAGATTGACAATTTTTGTCTTGAGTACAATCAAGTTTCAATATACAGATCGTTTCGGTTAAAATGGTCATTTCCCCAAAGAAGTTGTTCTTTCCTCAAGAGGAGTTCTCTTACTTTATCTACAGTGACGTATACACTTGGTTGAGATATCCTGAGCAGTGATGCGACGTTGGCTTGTGTTTCCGGTTTGGTCACTTTGTTTGTCCATTAAAAGATGTTTCACATACATACATAGACACATGCATACATACATACATTTATACATACTTTCATACATACATTCAAACATAGCATTTACATATAACATAAACATTTACATCATTCAGACATTATTACGTCATTATACAGATTTCTATCTCTTTTGTCTTGTCTGTGTCTACAAAATAGAGTCGGGATGGGCATGTTATTCTCTCCAATTAGAGTGTCAGCTTAGGTAGATAAGTGTACACCCCTCTTGTTTCAAAATTCCCCACTAGACTCCTCTCTTGTGGAAGATGGTTGTTTCATTTTTTCCTACAATAAAAGGAAAATTCCAGTTGAATTTATTCTTCAATTGGACACAAAGTCTTGTTTTACAGTTTCCCTCCGGTTTGTTCCCGGATTGGACACCAATTCAAAGCAACAGTGACAAGCTATCCCTACAAGAAGCTTGTGTTTTACCAGATACACTTTACAATTTCTCAGGTGGTTTTATCCCCAGTGAATCATATCAATCCCTTACACAAAATATCATACAAGTCTTTTCTCTCTACAAATACATACACTTCTACAAATCAGCCTACTTGAGTCACTTTTGAAGTACTAAGTAGAGTCATGTTACCTTCGCACGCTATCGTTTGCATGATAGTAGGTAATACTTGGTCGTCGTCTTAACTTGCTATCACTTTATTGGATAGTAGATGATGTCTATCTCTTCGGATTGCCTTCGCACACTATCGTTTACATGGTAGGAGGTAATTCCCTGTTTCATTATCTTAGCTTGCTGTCATTTTGTTGGACAGTAGATAATGTCTCTTCTTTTCATATTACTTTGACACACTATCGTTGCATGATAGTAAGTAATATTTAGTCATTGTCTTGACTTGCTATCGCTTTATTGGATAGTAGATGATGTCTATCTTTTCGGATTGTCTTGGCACACTTCCGTTCACATGGTAGGAGGTAATTCCTTGTTTCATTATCTTGACTTGCTGTCATCTTGTTGGACAGTAGATAATGTTTCATCTTTGCATATTACTTTGACACACTATCGTTTGCATGATAGTAAGTAATATTTGGTTCCTTTATCTTGACACGCTATCACTTCATTGGATAGCAGATAATACCATGTCTCTCTTTAATTTACCTTGACTCGCTGTCATTTGTATGATGGTAGGTAATGCGGAATTTGTCTTCTTTATGCAAGCCGTCACTTTGCAAGGCGGTGGACAATGTTCTTGTTCCTTATAGAGGTCATCTTTTATCTGCAAGCTGTCTCTTCATAAGGCAGTGGACGATGCTCTTGTTCTCAGTAAACGTTGTCTTTTATCTGCAAGCCGTCCCTTTGCAAGGCGGTGGACAATGTTTCTGTTTTTCTTGTAGAAATTGTCTTTTATCTGCAATCCGTCCTTGTCAGGCGGTGGACAATTCTTTTATTCTCAATAAACGTTGTCTTTTATCTCCAAGCTGTCTCTTTGTAGGACGGTGGACAATGTTATTATTCCTTATAGAGGTCGTCTTTTATCTGCAAGCTGTCTCTTCATAAGGCGGTGGACGATGCTCTTGTTCTCAGTAAACGTTGTCTTTTATCTGCAAGCCGTCCCTTTGCAAGGCGGTGGACAATGTTTCTGTTTTTCTTGTAGAAATTGTCTTTTATCTGCAATCCGTCCTTGTCAGGCGGTGGACAATTCTCTTATTCTCTATAAACGTTGTCTTTTATCTGCAAGCTGTCTCTTTGTAAGGCGGTGGACAATGTTCTTGTTCTTTATAGAGGTCGTCTTTTATCTGCAAGCTGTCTCTTCGTAAGGCAGTGGACGATGCTCTTGTTCTCAGTAAACGTTGTCTTTTATCTGCAAGCCGTCACTTTGCAAGGCGGTGGACAATGTCCCTATTTTTCTTGTAGAAATTGTCTTTTATCTGCAATCCGTCCTTGTCAGGCGGTGGACAATTCTCTTATTCTCTATAAACGTTGTCTTTTATCTGCAATCTGTCTCTTTGCAAGACGGTAGACAATGTTCTTTTCACATTACTGTCTCTTATTCCATATGATAATGAGTAATATTTTCCCCAGCACTTTACTCTGTTCCCCAGTAAAGTTCGTTCTTCCAATAGACTTGGGACACATCTTATTATTTTCCCAGTCGAGCCATGTTATGTTCTTCCCCTGTGGAGTCCTAACTATGTTTCCATCCTTTGTCTGTTTTTTACAACATTCATACAAAATTCAAAAAAATTCATCAGCATTTTGCATACATTTGCATCATAAGCATTGTTAGAAAATCTTAGGTTCAAAAATGGCGCACGTTCTATATTTAAGTCTCTTCAATCCCGTCTAGACAAAGATTTTAATCTTCATCTATCCGGGTGAAGAAACTTAAATAGGGGCAGCTGTTGTACCCCAATTTTGGACCTAAAATCCGCTTTCTCCTTTTTGTATATATATTATATATCTTTTTACAAAAAATCATCACATTCCTTTTTGCCGCATTATTTGCACTCGTTATCGCATTTTTATCGTCGTACTTTTATGTCCGCCTATTTATCATCTTTTTCTATTATCCTTGATCATTATTATTAATATTATTATCATCATTATTCTTACTTTTTACCTATTATTGTTTACTATCTATTACTATTATTACTATTATTATTATTTTTATTTGTTACTATTATTATTATTATTATTATACAAAAGGACAAAAAAAAAGACTTTCTTTATTCACTCTTTTTCCTTTTTTCGGTCTTATTTCTCACCACTATTATCATCATTTATTATTATTATTATTATTATTATTATTATTATTATTAGTATTATTATTATGAATACTTTTTATTAATATTATTATTATTACTCCAAAAACAAAAGAAAAAACTGTTTTTTTCCATTTACTTTTTTTTCCTCTTTTCTTTTTCGGTCACCTATTATTTATTACTATCATCTCTTTTGTTATTATTATCATTATCCTTTATCTTTATTATTATTATTATTATTATGATTATTCCAAAAAGGTCAAAAATGCAATTCTGTTTTTTTTTTTTTTGGTCACTGGTTTGCTTCTTTTTTTTATAGTTACATAAACAAATCAAAAGGAAAGGAAAAAAATCGCAAAAAAATGAAAAAAACAGTGTGGGGAACGATTTTGAACAAAAAAACATTGGGATCCTATGCTTTTTTCTGAAATACGAAAATGACAGCTTTGTTTGTTTCCTTTTTTCTCAATTCACTTTCTCTAACAAAAATCTGAAGCTAACAAAGCCATCTTCTGCATTTTCTTCATTTAACTCATCAAACCCTAAATTCACAGTATATAAAGAAGCAAATTTACAGAACTGGAAGGGGGTTTTTTTTACAATATTGAGAACGGCGGATTCACCAGAAACAAAAAAAAACTTCAACAAACCAAACATTCAAACCTTCAAACTCATAAACTTAAATCCAAACTTTCAACTTTACAACACAAAGCAAAAAAAAAACAGAAACCGAAACGAACAAACACAAACACAAATCACCAAAAAACCGAAAACAGTAGAGAACCAAAACACAAACCTTCACAAACCATTTTCGAAAAAAAACAACACAAACATAAACAAACGAAACAGAACAGAAGAGAAGAGAAGGAGGAAGAAACTGAAAAAAGTGAAAAAAAAGAAGAGAGGAAGAAAGAAGAAAGAGCAGATCGGAGAAGAAGAATCTCCAACCGTCACCACCACTGTCCGCCGCCGCCGCTGCTGCGTTCTTTTCCCTCCTCCACTGTATGTTTTTTTTTCGTTCAACCCATATACCATGCATCTTCTAGTTTACTTGCAATTTTGTTTAAGATCTTAGGCTTAGGGTTTCAATTTGGGGATTTAGGTTTTCGGACCCCTTCCGATCCGGCCGTTTGGTTGGGTTTCTGGGGATTTTGATCATAGAATCGTGTTTAGAAGGAAAAAATAGGTGGGGTTGGTGAAGAAAACTTTCAGATCTGAGGCTTTTTCCGGCGGCGGCACCGCCACCTTGTTGGCCGGCCGCCGCGCCGGAATCTGGCTTTGACGGCAGTCCGGTTGAGCTTCAACCGGAATGTTGTTGTGTTCTTCATGTTCTTATTCTTTTTTCTAGAAAATTTTAGAGAAATTTGAGAGAGATTAGAGAGAGAAAGCAAGTAGAGAGAGAAGAAGAAAATGAGAATGAATGAATTCTGAAGAAAAAAACATATATATTCCCCCCTGATCCCATGCGCGTGCGTGCACCATAGTTATCGTGTGCATCTTTGTTTACTGGCCTATGATTTTCAATCAATGGCCTTGACCTTCCTCCGTTCCAGTGCGCGCGCGCCCATGGCGCTTAGTGTGTTCTCTCCCTCTTACCAGCCTCTGATCCACAATCAGATGGCCTAGTTTAACCCTTTGAGTTTATGCTTTTGATGTATGCACTCCCCATTTTGCTATTTGCACCATCTTTTTTTTATCTAATTTGTTTTTACTATTATGAAGAAAAATAAAAATGTTTGTTTATTTGTCACAACTTCACTTTTTTTTATTAGTTATTTAGAATACAAAAATAAAAATAGAAAAAAAACTTTCTTTCTAACCTTATTTTTATTATGTCAAAAATAAAAAATATTTGTTTATTTGGTGTGACTTTACTTTTTAATTACTTACTTAGAAAATGCAAAAAAAATACAAAAATGCTAAAAAATTTTAAATATGCTATGTTTGAATTATTTTCTTTTTTTTGAAAATGATAACATGATTAAGTCTTTGTTCAATCTCATTATATAAAAAACATATAACATGCTTTTTATTAAAATTTTCATGCATACATGCATTTAAAAATCTTACATCTTTGCACTACATCATATTTATGCATTTTTCATGTCACATAACTTTTTACAAAAATTCTACATCATATTACATTTTACATCACATGTTCACTACACATTTTCATGCATACATGCATTTGCAACACTACATTTTTTTTACTACATCACAATCAACACTTCTTGCATTTTACATGACATTGACACTAATTTTTGCATCACACTACAATTTCACGTTACAATCTCACTTCACATTTTCCTACATGCATACATGCATTGCATTTAGATTAGGACAATGCATCATTTTAAAAATGCATGTTAGAGACAATATTTTATTTTTATAAAATCATTGAGCTCTAACAATCGGCATTAATAGTGAAGGACCATCTTTGGCCTAAATTCATTCTCTTCATAAAAATAAAAACTTTTCTTTTGATAAATAAAATTGCATGTTGCTTGTGTGCCTAGGTTAGAATTATTTGTTGTTGTGAGTGGCCTCAAAAAAATGTATTATCATGTCTTTGCCTCCGACACATTTCTTTCACACACTCCACTTTTAATTAGGGTGGTATTTTGCGATGTTTTCTTTTCCTCTCGTATGTGCATTTCATTATCATATTTATTTTTCCGCACTTGCATTTTTCTTTTATGCATTGTTATTTATTTATTTATTTATTTGCTTATTATTATTCATTCAATTCGATATGGTTGTAAATTAATTATTCAATTGGGTTGTAATAGCGTAGGACTTTATTTATCGCTTTTATTATTTTCCTAGCTCACACATCACACACAACGCCAAAAATTCATTTCCAAAGGAGAGGACTCGTAGTTAAATTTCAAATTAATTACGAGACTTTTTTTTTGAAACGAAAAAACCTTTTCAAAACAAACATGCGATCCTTTTACAAAACAAACGCAAGCTCACCTTCCAATCATCTTTAATATGATATTACTTACAATTTGTTTTTCTTTACAATACCTTTTTTTCAAACACACAAAAGAAACGAATACACTTTTGTTTTCAAACATTTAACTTCTTTTTTTACATAACAATACTTATACTTTCTTACAACTTTTTCTTTCTCTTAACAATATTTTCTTTACAATACAACAATTATTACTCTCAAGAAAACTTTTTTTTACAAACAAAAAATATATTTACATTTCTTTCCTTTTATTCACCTTACGGAAATTTCTTTTAACCTTTTTTTACCTTTTATTTACACATAACTTTTATAACAAACTTTACACTTTCTTACCATCTATTTTCTTTTAAACATTTCCACTATAATACAATAATTACTTTACTCTCGAAAATCTTTTTTTTTCCACAAAGAAAAAATATGTATATTTATACTTCTTTTCTTTTATATATTTTATGAAAGAAATTTTTTCTCAATTTTTACTCTTTTTCTTTCTTCTATACAATTTCTCCCTCCATTCTTAAAGCATGTACATAAAGCACTAAAAAACATATAAGAGGTTACCATGGAGTACCATGGGCGCTTGAGGTGCTAATACCTTCCTCAAGTGCAACTAACCCCCGTACCTAGAATCTCTTCTTTTAAAAGGTTTTCAATTTTTCCCCTCCTTTGGAAATAAAAAATAAAACTGTAGTGGGGTATGTCTCAAAAATCCCGCAACAGAAAAATGGCGACTTCACTGGGGATTCTCTCCTTAAGAGGGTTGAACCTAACTTATGTGTTTATATATGTGTTTATTTATTTACATGCTTTATATATATTGTGGGGGGGTTCATGAGTTGAGATAAGCTTGACCCGAGCTTGAGTGAACCATAAGTTAGTTGTGGTATGATCATAGTGAATGGGCGAATGTTCAGTCTCGCACATAATCACAAGTGATGAAATCACGCACAATGGAGGGATCTTGTTGTAGTATTCTTTTCGACGTGAGGCTCACGTAGATGTTGCTATGATGTGTATTCCGAGGATGTTGTGGACCTTTAGACACCTTTAACCCATCTTGGCATTTTTAGGTTGTGGTGCGATGGCTAAGCCGAGAGGTTCTCGGATTAGTTGTTCCGCGATACCACGCTCAATCGAGACTTTCCCTTGGATATTTCATTTGGCCGTGAGTTCAGTTATGGACATTGGTATTCAAGAAGGAAAGTTGATGACGTTGGGAACTTTGTAGAACCCGTGTTACGAAAAGAAGATAAACCAATAGTTCATACATTGTGGGTGGTTCTTACCTTTTGACTCCAACCTTGTGATATCTCAAAACCAACCGTGTTTTCTTATGTTTGTGCATGTTGCATCATCACATCTCATTTGATCCATGCATTCATGAAAATCTTTTTCCATTAGTTTTCAAAGGACTTAGAGGAATTTCTTTACAAACTTCAAAATCATCATGGACCTTCAAAAAAAGGTTACTTTGAAAAGAAAAAATTTCTTTTGATCATAAACAAAAATAAGGTCCTTTATGATTTGTATCCTAAAGTCCTTTGAAAAATCAAAAAAATCAAAACAAAACTTTCTTTCTCATGCATCATTGTGCATTCATAGTCTTCTTCAAAAAAAGGGTTTAAGCTTCGTGTCTTCCTCTCAGTGGTCTGACGCTCTCGTCTAAAGTCAACTCGCATCTACAACACTTGTGCAAACTCAAAAAAGAATGGAAGGTCTTGAGCAAGAGAACCAGCAGCTACAAGAACAGGTCACTTCTCTTCAAGCTAATGTAGCCCAATTGACGGCTATGTTTGAATCTTTGACTGCGGTGAGGACTCCCCCTCCTCCGCCTCCTCCAACACAGGGTTTGAATGTCTCTGTCCCAGAAATCATCCCAATCTCAGCTCCGTTGTCCTATGCTAGCATGCCAACACTCACTGCAACTACACGGTACCCGTGGGGTATGCCCGCCAATTTTGGCGAGAATTCTCAGCTTAATGATTTCAACGCTCAGTTCTATGTTACTACTGCTCCGCAGGTGATGGCATTTGTTCCACCTCCTGGGATGACTTCTGTTCCTCAAATGGTAGTGTCTATTCCATCTCCTGAGATGACTGTTGCACCTCTCACTATGAATGTAAGACAGTTCGAGACAGAACCTGTTTACCATGCTAATCCAGCTGAAAGCGTGGTATCTTTTGGTCACAATGAGGAAATTCAGAATCAGTTTGATGAGATCCAGCGAGAACTTCGCGCTCTCCGTGGAAAAGACTTGTTTGGAAAGAGTGCGCATGAGCTTTGTCTCGTGCCGAATGTCAAGTTTCCGCCGAAGTTCAAAGTGCCCGAGTTTGAAAAGTATAAAGGGAATTCTTGTCCTCAGATGCATCTTGTGATGTATACTAGAAAGATGTATGCTCTGACAAAAGATGATGAATTTCTTATCCATTGCTTCCAAGAGAGTTTGACTGGTGCAGCTCTCAAGTGGTACATGAGCTTAGGTGGTTCGAAGATCAAGTCCTTTCTTGATTTATGTGAAGCGTTTGTGCAGCAGTACAAGTACAATGCTGATTTGGCACCGGATAGAGATCAACTTCGGGCCATGACTCAGAAAAACAAGGAATCTTTCAAGGAATATGCCCATAGATGGAGAGGGATTGCAGCTCAGATTAGCCCGCCTGTTGAGGAAAAGGAGATGGCTAAAATTTTTCTGAAAACTCTTGATGCTTTTTACTATGACAAGATGGTTGCCAATGCGCTTCATGACTTTGCCGACTTGGTAGACATAGGTGTGCGCATTGAGGAAGCTCTTCGAGAAGGGCGTTTAACAAGAGAGACTAGTTCTTCCAGAAATGCAAGAGGGTTTGGGTCGGACTTTGATACAAACAAAGAACAACAAGCAAGTATGGTGGCTCATAAGAAGCAAAAGAAGAACAAACAACGGCATGTTGCTGCTATAACTCCTGCTAATGATACTACTCCAAAGAGAGAGCCTAAGTTTGAACCGATCCCTATGTTGTATGCAGACTTACTTCCTATTTTGCTTGAGAGGAATCTGATTCAGACTAGGATACCACCTAAGGTACCTGCAAAATTACCATGGTGGTATAAACCTGAATTGTCTTGTGCTTTTCATCAAGGGGCACCTGGCCATAGTATTGAATATTGTTTGACTCTGAAGGGAGAAGTTCAAAGGTTGATCAAAGATAACAAATTTTCTTTCGAGGATATAGACCCAGCTCTGTTCTACATGGAGTGATTTGTTGCATTTTGGTTGTTGATGGTGCTACTACTCTCTCTTATCCGGTTGAAGTCAATGATACAAGGAAGCTCATCCCTAGGGTCGCTAGGCTTTCATTTCTTTCTTATCAAGCATTTTGTTTGTTTTTAACATTATGTCTTTTGTCAAGTACTTTTAATATAATAAACATGCAAGTTTTTGGAATAAATTCATTTGTATTCACTCATTTCTTGTTTTATTACTTACAAACTTGGAGCGAGGATGATGAAAATAAATAACCGATTTTTTGTTGATATATGCTTTCAATGGTGAAAAACCTAGTTGACGATGTAAGGCTTTGTTTCTCTTTCTAAACAGTGGAGATATAAGGAGATAATCCGTAATCAGCCCCTTAGAGCCTGAAGTCGGTGTTTTCTTTCTACTTTTTTCTGAACCCTTAATCATAACCTGGGGCAGGGTAGTATTTCAATTAATTTGATGATGCATCCTGATACAAGAGAATCAATTCATCTAGTCATACCAAATTAGAGGTTAATCACAATGCTTTCCTCAGACAAAGGAAGCTGTCAAAAGATGAGACTCACAACGATTCATACGACAGTCACAATTTTCATCTTACAAAGGTTATACAAAAAAAAATAGAGTGATTACAAAAAAGGAGAGTACAAAAAAGAGAGAATTCAAAAAAAAGAGCCCATAAAAAAAAATAAAGAGGGGCACCGTGATGGACCACAAACTCAAAGTTCGAAAAGAACAAGTCCATACAAATAAAGAGTGATTCAAAAATAGGAACAACTTCCTAAACAAAAAGTGACTGTCATTTCAAGAAATCTCATCAACGTCTATTCAACAAAAATAACATCAATAAAGCTTCTACCAAAGTGTCAACCTCAAACATCATTGTCAACAATTCTCTTGTCGACTGAGTGCATCAATTGAATTAATTGAATTTAGGAATGAAGGACATAGAGAAGATTGGGTGGGACCAAATAAAATTTTTAGCCTAACAATCCTTTTTTGAAAACCGTGTGCCCAGCCACGTTATAACATACAAAAGACCTAACTGAAACTAGGTTCACTGTGAAAGCATATTTGGCAAATTTATTGTTAAGCTGACTCCTCCTGTTTGATTAATCAGTAATTATCTTTTTTACACACTATATGTGTTTTCACCACAAAAATATTCAATTTCAAAAACATACATATGCATTTTATCAAAATTACTTTTCAAAAGAAATAATTTCACTTGCAAATTCATACTTGACATCAAAGAAATTTGAGCTATGGTCTGATCAAAGGCAAAACTGACTTGAGAGACGCTCCTAGCTAGGGGCAAGTTACATATGAATTCTGCCAATCTGGGGCAAACAAGTTCAACATCCTACCTTTCAAGGTTTCAAGCACTTGGGGCATACAGTGTCAAGATCATATATTCCTAAAAAGTACACTGGATGTAAAAGGTCAACCAGTCACGCTCTTCGAGTGATTCTTTCAATGATCTTTAGACTAAAGCAAAGAGTCTAAAGCAAGGGGCAAGTCGTCTCCGTTCTCTCAAACTGTTCATCAACAACAAACATGTCTTCTTTAAGAGAATGTCAACAATCATCTCTAGAAAAGGGTACATCCCAAATGAAGATTGACAATTTTTGTCTTGAGTACAATCAAGTTTCAATATACAGATCGTTTCGGTTAAAACGGTTATTTCCCCAAAGAAGTTGTTCTTTCCTCAAGAGGAGTTCTCTTACTTTATCTACAGTGACATATACACTTGGTTGAGATATCCTGAGCAGTGATGCGACGTTGGCTTGTGTTTCCGGTTTGGTCACTTTGTTTGTCCATTAAAAGATGTTTCACATACATACATAGACACATGCATACATACATACATTTATACATACTTTCATACATACATTCAAACATAGCATTTACATATAACATAAACATTTACATCATTCAGACATTATTACGTCATTATACAGATTTCTATCTCTTTTGTCTTGTCTGTGTCTACAAAATAGAGTCGGGATGGGCATGTTATTCTCTCCAATTAGAGTGTCAGCTTAGGCAGATAAGTGTACACCCCTCTTGTTTCAAAATTCCCCACTAGACTCCTCTCTTGTGGAAGATGGTTGTTTCATTTTTTCCTACAATAAAAGGAAAATTCCAGTTGAATTTATTCTTCAATTGGACACAAAGTCTTGTTTTACAGTTTCCCTCCGGTTTGTTCCCGGATTGGACACCAATTCAAAGCAACAGTGACAAGCTATCCCTACAAGAAGCTTGTGTTTTACCAGATACACTTTACAATTTCTCAGGTGGTTTTATCCCTAGTGAATCATATTAATCCCTTACACAAAATATCATACAAGTCTTTTCTCTCTACAAATACATACACTTCTACAAATCAGCCTACTTGAGTCACTTTTGAAGTACTAAGTAGAGTCATGTTACCTTCGCACGCTATCGTTTGCATGATAGTAGGTAATACTTGGTCGTCGTCTTGACTTGCTATCACTTTATTGGATAGTAGATGATGTCTATCTCTTCGGATTGCCTTCGCACACTATCGTTTACATGGTAGGAGGTAATTCCCTGTTTCATTATCTTAGCTTGCTGTCATTTTGTTGGACAGTAGATAATGTCTCTTCTTTTCATATTACTTTGACACACTATCGTTGCATGATAGTAAGTAATATTTAGTCATTGTCTTAACTTGCTATCGCTTTATTGGATAGTAGATGATGTCTATCTTTTCGGATTGTCTTGGCACACTGCCGTTCACATGGTAGGAGGTAATTCCTTGTTTCATTATCTTGACTTGCTGTCATCTTGTTGGACAGTAGATAATGTTTCATCTTTGCATATTACTTTGACACACTATCGTTTGCATGATAGTAAGTAATATTTGGTTCCTTTATCTTGACACGCTATCACTTCATTGGATAGCAGATAATACCATGTCTCTCTTTAATTTACCTTGACTCGCTGTCATTTGTATGATGGTAGGTAATGCGGAATTTGTCTTCTTTATGCAAGCCGCCACTTTGCAAGGCGGTAGACAATGTTCTTGTTCCTTATAGAGGTCGTCTTTTATCTGCAAGCTGTCTCTTCATAAGGCGGTGGACGATGCTCTTGTTCTCAGTAAACGTTGTCTTTTATCTGCAAGCCGTCCCTTTGCAAGGCGGTGGACAATGTTTCTGTTTTTCTTGTAGAAATTGTCTTTTATCTGCAATCCGTCCTTGTCAGGCGGTGGACAATTCTCTTATTCTCAATAAACGTTGTCTTTTATCTGCAAGTTGTCTCTTTGTAGGACGGTGGACAATGTTATTATTCCTTATAGAGGTCGTCTTTTATCTGCAAGCTGTCTCTTCATAAGGCGGTGGACGATGCTCTTGTTCTTAGTAAACGTTGTCTTTTATCTGCAAGCCGTCCCTTTGCAAGGCGGTGGACAATGTTTCTGTTTTTCTTGTAGAAATTGTCTTTTATCTGCAATCCGTCCTTGTCAGGCGGTGGACAATTCTCTTATTCTCTATAAACGTTGTCTTTTATCTGCAAGCTGTCTCTTTGTAAGGCGGTGGACAATGTTCTTGTTCTTTATAGAGGTCGTCTTTTATCTGCAAGCTGTCTCTTCGTAAGGCAGTGGACGATGCTCTTGTTCTCAGTAAACGTTGTCTTTTATCTGCAAGCCGTCACTTTGCAAGGCGGTGGACAATGTCCCTATTTTTCTTGTAGAAATTGTCTTTTATCTGCAATCCGTCCTTGTCAGGCGGTGGACAATTCTCTTATTCTCTATAAACGTTGTCTTTTATCTGCAATCTGTCTCTTTGCAAGACGGTAGACAATGTTCTTTTCACATTACTGTCTCTTATTCCATATGATAATGAGTAATATTTTCCCCAGCACTTTACTCTGTTCCCCAGTAAAGTTCGTTCTTCCAATAGACTTGGGGCACATCTTATTATTTTCCCAGTCGAGCCATGTTATGTTCTTCCCCTGTGGAGTCCTAACTATGTTTCCATCCTTTGTCTGTTTTTTACAACATTCATACAAAATTCAAAAAAATTCATCAGCATTTTGCATACATTTGCATCATAAGCATTGTTAGAAAATCTTAGGTTCAAAAATGGCGCACGTTCTATATTTAAGTCTCTTCAATCCCGTCTAGACAAAGATTTTAATCTTCATCTATCCGGGTGAAGAAACTTAAATAGGGGCAGCTGTTGTACCCCAATTTTGGACCTAAAATCCGCTTTCTCCTTTTTGTATATATATTATATATCTTTTTACAAAAAATCATCACATTCCTTTTTGCCGCATTATTTGCACTCGTTATCGCATTTTTATCGTCGTACTTTTATGTCCGCCTATTTATCATCTTTTTCTCTTATCCTTGATCATTATTATTAATATTATTATCATCATTATTCTTACTTTTTACCTATTATTGTTTACTATCTATTACTATTATTATATTATTATTACTATTATTATTATTTTTATTTGTTATTATTATTATTATTATTATTATTATTATTATTATACAAAAGGACAAAAAAAAAGACTTTCTTTATTCACCCTTTTTCCTTTTTTCGGTCTTATTTCTCACCACTATTATCATCATTTATTATTATTATTATTATTATTATTATTATTATTATTATTATTATTATTATTATTATTATTATTATTATTATTATTATTATTATTATTAGTATTATTATTATGAATACTTTTTATTAATATTATTATTATTACTCCAAAAACAAAAGAAAAAACTGTTTTTATAGTTACAGAAACAAATCAAAAGGAAAGGAAAAAAATCGCAAAAAAATGAAAAAAACAGTGTGGGGAACGATTTTGAACAAAAAAACATTGGGATCCTATGCTTTTTTCTGAAATACGAAAATGACAGCTTTGTTTGTTTCCTTTTTTCTCAATTCACTTTCTCTAACAAAAATCTGAAGCTAACAAAGCCATCTTCTGCATTTTCTTCATTTAACTCATCAAACCCTAAATTCACAGTATATAAAGAAGCAAATTTACAGAACTGGAAGGGGGTTTTTTTTACAATATTGAGAACGGCGGATTCACCAGAAACAAAAAAAAACTTCAACAAACCAAACATTCAAACCTTCAAACTCATAAACTTAAATCCAAACTTTCAACTTTACAACACAAAGCAAAAAAAAAACAGAAACCGAAACGAACAAACACAAACACAAATCACCAAAAAACCGAAAACAGTAGAGAACCAAAACACAAACCTTCACAAACCATTTTCGAAAAAAAACAACACAAACATAAACAAACGAAACAGAACAGAAGAGAAGAGAAGGAGGAAGAAACTGAAAAAAGTGAAAAAAAAGAAGAGAGGAAGAAAGAAGAAAGAGCAGATCGGAGAAGAGGAATCTCCAACCGTCACCACCACTGTCCGCCGCCGCCGCTGCTGCGTTCTTTTCCCTCCTCCACTGTATGTTTTTTTTTCGTTCAACCCATATACCATGCATCTTCTAGTTTACTTGCAATTTTGTTTAAGATCTTAGGCTTAGGGTTTCAATTTGGGGATTTAGGTTTTCGGACCCCTTCCGATCCGGCCGTTTGGTTGGGTTTCTGGGGATTTTGATCATAGAATCGTGTTTAGAAGGAAAAAATAGGTGGGGTTGGTGAAGAAAACTTTCAGATCTGAGGCTTTTTCCGGCGGCGGCGCCGCCACCTTGTTGGCCGGCCGCCGCGCCGGAATCTGGCTTTGACGGCAGTCCGGTTGAGCTTCAACCGGAATGTTGTTGTGTTCTTCATGTTCTTATTCTTTTTTCTAGAAAATTTTAGAGAAATTTGAGAGAGATTAGAGAGAGAAAGCGAGTAGAGAGAGAAGAAGAAAATGAGAATGAATGAATTCTGAAGAAAAAAACATATATATTCCCCCCTGATCCCATGCGCGTGCGTGCACCATAGTTATCGTGTGCATCTTTGTTTACTGGCCTATGATTTTCAATCAATGGCCTTGACCTTCCTCCGTTCCAGTGCGCGCGCGCCCATGGCGCTTAGTGTGTTCTCTCCCTCTTACCAGTCTCTGATCCACAATCAGATGGCCTAGTTTAACCCTTTGAGTCTATGCTTTTGATGTATGCACTCCCCATTTTGCTATTTGCACCATCTTTTTTTTATCTAATTTGTTTTTACTATTATGAAGAAAAATAAAAATGTTTGTTTATTTGTCACAACTTCACTTTTTTTTATTAGTTATTTAGAATACAAAAATAAAAATAGAAAAAAAACTTTCTTTCTAACCTTATTTTTATTATGTCAAAAATAAAAAATATTTGTTTATTTGATGTGACTTTACTTTTTAATTACTTACTTAGAAAATGCAAAAAAATACAAAAATGCTAAAAAATTTTAAATATGCTATGTTTGAATTATTTTCTTTTTTTTGAAAATGATAACATGATTAAGTCTTTGTTCAATCTCATTATATAAAAAACATATAACATGCTTTTTATTAAAATTTTCATGCATACATGCATTTAAAAATCTTACATCTTTGCACTACATCATATTTATGCATTTTTCATGTCACATAACTTTTTACAAAAATTTTACATCATATTACATTTTACATAACATGTTCACTACACATTTTCATGCATACATGCATTTGCAACACTACATTTTTTTTACTACATCACAATCAACACTTCTTGCATTTTACATGACATTGACACTAATTTTTGCATCACACTACAATTTCACGTTACAATCTCACTTCACATTTTCCTACATGCATACATGCATTGCATTTAGATTAGGACAATGCATCATTTTAAAAATGCATGTTAGAGACAATATTTTATTTTTATAAAATCATTGAGCTCTAACAATCGGCATTAATAGTGAAGGACCATCTTTGGCCTAAATTCATTCTCTTCATAAAAATAAAAACTTTTCTTTTGATAAATAAAATTGCATGTTGCTTGTGTGCCTAGGTTAGAATTATTTGTTGTTGTGAGTGGCCTCAAAAAAATGTATTATCATGTCTTTGCCTCCGACACATTTCTTTCACACACTCCACTTTTAATTAGGGTGGTCTTTTGCGATGTTTTCTTTTCCTCTCGTATGTGCATTTCATTATCATATTTATTTCTCCGCACTTGCATTTTACTTTTATGCATTGTTATTTATTTATTTATTTATTTGCTTATTATTATTCATTCAATTCGATATGGTTGTAAATTAATTATTCAATTGGGTTGTAATAGCGTAGGACTTTATTTATCGCTTTTATTATTTTCCTAGCTCACACATCACACACAACGCCAAAAATTCATTTCCAAAGGAGAGGACTCGTAGTTAAATTTCAAATTAATTACGAGACTTTTTTTTTGAAACGAAAAAACCTTTTCAAAACAAACATGCGATCCTTTTACAAAACAAACGCAAGCTCACCTTCCAATCATCTTTAATATGATATTACTTACAATTTGTTTTTCTTTACAATACCTTTTTTTCAAACACACAAAAGAAACGAATACACTTTTGTTTTCAAACATTTAACTTCTTTTTTTACATAACAATACTTATACTTTCTTACAACTTTTTCTTTCTCTTAACAATATTTTCTTTACAATACAACAATTATTACTCTCAAGAAAACTTTTTTTTACAAACAAAAAATATATTTACATTTCTTTCCTTTTATTCACCTTACGGAAATTTCTTTTAACCTTTTTTTACCTTTTATTTACACATAACTTTTATAACAAACTTTACACTTTCTTACCATCTATTTTCTTTTAAACATTTCCACTATAATACAATAATTACTTTACTCTCGAAAATCTTTTTTTTTCCACAAAGAAAAAATATGTATATTTATACTTCTTTTCTTTTATTTATTTTATGAAAGAAAATTTTTCTCAATTTTTACTCTTTTTCTTTCTTCTATACAATTTCTCCCTCCATTCTTAAAGCATGTACATAAAGCACTAAAAAACATATAAGAGGTTACCATGGAGTACCATGGGCGCTTGAGGTGATAATACCTTCCTCAAGTGCAACTAACCCCCGTACCTAGAATCTCTTCTTTTAAAAGGTTTTCAATTTTTCCCCTCCTTTGGAAATGAAAAATAAAACTGTAGTGGGGTATGTCTCAAAAATCCCGCAACAGACGTTGTCTTTTTTCTACAATCCGTCTCTCTATAAGGCGGTGGACAATGTTCTTGTTCTCTGAAGATATTGTCTTTTTTTTACAATCCGTCTCTTTGTAAGGCGATGGACAATATTCTTGACGTTTTCTTTTTTCTACTACTCGTCTCTTTGTAAGACGGTGGACAATGTTCTTGTTCTCTGAACATATTGTCTTTTTTCTACAATTCGTCTCTTTGTAAGGTGGTGGACAATATTCTTGACGTTGTCTTTTTTCTACAACCCGCTCTGTGTAAGGCAGTGGACAATGTTTTGGTTTTTGTACGGGCTTTGTCTTTTTTTCTACAATCCGTCTCTTTGTAAGGCGGTGGACAATGTTCTGGTTCTCGTGTAGGCTTTGTCTTCTTTCTACAATCTGTCTCTCTGTAAGGCGGTGGACAATCGTCTTGAGTTTTTATGAAAATATATTGTTTTTTACATGGCTGTCGATCAGTCGATAGTCGATAACATCTTTTCCCTAGTGTTTGGTTATGTTCCCCAACAGAGTTCGTTTCCCAATGGACTTAGGGTACATTTTGCTATATCCCCAGTTAGGACATGTCTATTCTTCCTTTGTGGGGTCTTCTTCATCGTTTTCCTTAGTTTGTCACCCATAACATTTCATACAAAATTAAAAAAAAATCATCTGCATTTTTGCATTGACATTTGCATCATGAGCATTGTTAGAAGATTTTAGGTCCAAAAATGGTGCATATCTTGTATTTAAGTCTCTTCAATCCCGTCTAAACAAAAATTGCAATCTTCATTTCTCCGATTGAAGAAACTTAAATAGGGGCAGCTGTAGTACCCCAATTTTGGACCTACAAATCCAATTTTTGCATAAAAATATACAAAAAAAAATATTTTATTTTTTTAATGCGTTTTTCATTCATTTTTCATATGTTATCATTTTTCTTAAATTTCCTTTTATTTCTAAAGATTTCATCTTTTATTTCATTTATTTTAAATAATTCGCATTTTAGCGTAAAAGTTCACAAATATAAAAAAAATAGTATTTTTCTTCTTTTACGCACATTTTATATTTTATTACCATATATTTCAAAATATCAAAAAGATTTACATTTTATTATATTTTATCATATTTTATTTCATCTTCACTTTTTTTTTTATCTCAAAGTTTATCAAAAATAGTAAAACTCATACAATTCCACCTCATCATCTCTATTTCATTTTCATTTACCATTTTTTTTATTTACCATTTTTCTACACAATATTACACAAATACCATTTACCCTACTATTCTTCTATAAATACAAACCTCACATCACTCAATCATGGACAATCAATTCTCACAATTTTCAACACCAAAAAATCAAAGAACAATCACAACAAACGCATCAGAAACTACCAGATTCCACCCCGTCCGAAACTCCCTTTTGCGGAAAACTTGAAGAGTTTATTCCAGCCGTTTACAAGCCTTATTTTCGTTGATTGTCACTGCTCTGTACTCGGAATCAACCATATAACTGTTTCCATTCACTGTATTTTGCCAAAACACGATGGAATCACGATTTGCATCTTTGAGATCTCGTCGGACTCCTTCCGATTCAGAGAGATCTAAGCCTCCAACGCAAAATCTAAGGTTAGATTCAGACTCTACATGAAAAATATATCAAGATAGAGTATCTACTCGCGTGTTTTGGCGTTGATTCAAAGATTTGCGAATTCATCAATGGAGGACGGAGCGGAGGGAGTTCTATGCCGGAGAAGATGAAGAAGATTAGTCACGGCCACGTGTCATATTCTGATTGGATCATAAAATTTACTCGCGCGCCCCCTTCTTACTTGACGCGCCCCACAGCCGGGTCATGGGTCTTTGGTTTATGGTTCGGGTTAACCGACCCGGTTTGTTCATGTGATTTTTGGATCTGTTTGCATCAACTGGGCTTCTGCTGCTGGGCTTGTTTTCTGAATGACTATCTGCACCCGCGCTAATGCTATTCACACCCCTCTTGGACAGACTTGGAACTGGGCCTAGGGCCTTCTTTTTCTGATCTGTAATTTTCTTCTGCACTCCCTAATTTCAGGTTTGGACCCTTTTAATCATTTAATTCATTTGCATACATTTTACCATCATATTTTTTTTAGCTGATTTGAATAAGTGATTATTTGGGACAATAGCTTATTGAATCCAAATTTCTACACTAATATTTTAGGGATATTTTCTTTTAGACTTATTTTATTTTAACTTTTCTTTTTAGTTGCTTATTTTGCTTATGTGTTAGTACTAGCTTATTCAATAAGTGTTTGTTTGGGACAATAACTTATTTTAAGCTTATTGAGCTTAAACTCTTACACTAATATTCGAACACCTCTTTTAAGGTTAAAACTTTAATTATTAAATTGTCATTGATATGTTTTGTTCTTGCATATGTTTGATTACTATATTTTTTTTTTGTTGCTCTTTTCATGATATATGTCTCATATTCACATTTTTGCATCATATTTTACATTACATTTTCATGCCACTTTATACAACAATTTACATGCTACTTTTTCTACATCTCTACATTACATTTTTACATGACATTTGACACTACAATTTCACAATACATGTTTCACTACCCATTTTTACATGCATACATGCAAATGCAAATGCATGTATGCATGTAAAAATGGGTAGTGAAACATGTATTGTGAAATTGTAGTGTCAAATGTCATGTAAAAATGTAATGTAGAGATGTAGAAAAAGTAGCATGTAAATTGTTGTATAAAGTGGCATGAAAATGTAATGTAAAATATGATGCAAAAATGTGAATATGAGACATATATCATGAAAAGAGCAACAAAAAAAAAATATAGTAATCAAACATATGCAAGAACAAAACATATCAATGACAATTTAATAATTAAAGTTTTAACCTTAAAAGAGGTGTTCGAATATTAGTGTAAGAGTTTAAGCTCAATAAGCTTAAAATAAGTTATTGTCCCAAACAAACACTTATTGAATAAGCTAGTACTAACACATAAGCAAAATAAGCAACTAAAAAGAAAAGTTAAAATAAAATAAGTCTAAAAGAAAATATCCCTAAAATATTAGTGTAGAAATTTGGATTCAATAAGCTATTGTCCCAAATAATCACTTATTCAAATCAGCTAAAAAAAATATGATGGTAAAATGTATGCAAATGAATTAAATGATTAAAAGGGTCCAAACCTGAAATTAGGGAGTGCAGAAGAAAATTACAGATCAGAAAAAGAAGGCCCTAGGCCCAGTTCCAAGTCTGTCCAAGAGGGGTGTGAATAGCATTAGCGCGGGTGCAGATAGTCATTCAGAAAACAAGCCCAGCAGCAGAAGCCCAGTTGATGCAAACAGATCCAAAAATCACATGAACAAACCGGGTCGGTTAACCCGAACCATAAACCAAAGACCCATGACCCGGCTGTGGGGCGCGTCAAGTAAGAAGGGGGCGCGCGAGTAAATTTTATGATCCAATCAGAATATGACACGTGGCCGTGACTAATCTTCTTCATCTTCTCCGGCATAGAACTCCCTCCGCTCCGTCCTCCATTGATGAATTCGCAAATCTTTGAATCAACGCCAAAACACGCGAGTAGATACTCTATCTTGATATATTTTTCATGTAGAGTCTGAATCTAACCTTAGATTTTGCGTTGGAGGCTTAGATCTCTCTGAATCGGAAGGAGTCCGACGAGATCTCAAAGATGCAAATCGTGATTCCATCGTGTTTTGGCAAAATACAGTGAATGGAAACAGTTATATGGTTGATTCCGAGTACAGAGCAGTGACAATCAACGAAAATAAGGCTTGTAAACGGCTGGAATAAACTCTTCAAGTTTTCCGCAAAAGGGAGTTTCGGACGGGGTGGAATCTGGTAGTTTCTGATGCGTTTGTTGTGATTGTTCTTTGATTTTTTGGTGTTGAAAATTGTGAGAATTGATTGTCCATGATTGAGTGATGTGAGGTTTGTATTTATAGAAGAATAGTAGGGTAAATGGTATTTGTGTAATATTGTGTAGAAAAATGGTAAATAAAAAAAATGGTAAATGAAAATGAAATAGAGATGATGAGGTGGAATTGTATGAGTTTTACTATTTTTGATAAACTTTGAGATAAAAAAAAAAGTGAAGATGAAATAAAATATGATAAAATATAATAAAATGTAAATCTTTTTGATATTTTGAAATATATGGTAATAAAATATAAAATGTGCGTAAAAGAAGAAAAATACTATTTTTTTTATATTTGTGAACTTTTACGCTAAAATGCGAATTATTTAAAATAAATGAAATAAAAGATGAAATCTTTAGAAATAAAAGGAAATTTAAGAAAAATGATAACATATGAAAAATGAATGAAAAACGCATTAAAAAAATAAAATATTTTTTTTTGTATATTTTTATGCAAAAATTGGATTTGTAGGTCCAAAATTGGGGTACTACAGCTGCCCCTATTTAAGTTTCTTCAATCGGAGAAATGAAGATTGCAATTTTTGTTTAGACGGGATTGAAGAGACTTAAATACAAGATATGCACCATTTTTGGACCTAAAATCTTCTAACAATGCTCATGATGCAAATGTCAATGCAAAAATGCAGATGATTTTTTTTTAATTTTGTATGAAATGTTATGGGTGACAAACTAAGGAAAACGATGAAGAAGACCCCACAAAGGAAGAATAGACATGTCCTGACTGGGGATATAGCAAAATGTACCCTAAGTCCATTGGGAAACGAACTCTGTTGGGGAACATAACCAAACACTAGGGAAAAGATGTTATCGACTATCGACTGATCGACAGCCATGTAAAAAACAATATATTTTCATAAAAACTCAAGACGATTGTCCACCGCCTTACAGAGAGACAGATTGTAGAAAGAAGACAAAGCCTACACGAGAACCAGAACATTGTCCACCGCCTTACAAAGAGACGGATTGTAGAAAAAAAGACAAAGCCCGTACAAAAACCAAAACATTGTCCACTGCCTTACACAGAGCGGGTTGTAGAAAAAAGACAACGTCAAGAATATTGTCCACCACCTTACAAAGAGACGAATTGTAGAAAAAAGACAATATGTTCAGAGAACAAGAACATTGTCCACCGTCTTACAAAGAGACGAGTAGTAGAAAAAAGAAAACGTCAAGAATATTGTCCATCGCCTTACAAAGAGACGGATTGTAAAAAAAAGACAATATCTTCAGAGAACAAGAACATTGTCCACCGCCTTATAGAGAGACGGATTGTAGAAAAAAGACAACGTCTGTTGCGGGATTTTTGAGACATACCCCACTACAGTTTTATTTTTCATTTCCAAAGGAGGGGAAAAATTGAAAACCTTTTAAAAGAAGAGATTCTAGGTACGGGGGTTAGTTGCACTTGAGGAAGGTATTATCACCTCAAGCGCCCATGGTACTCCATGGTAACCTCTTATATGTTTTTTAGTGCTTTATGTACATGCTTTAAGAATGGAGGGAGAAATTGTATAGAAGAAAGAAAAAGAGTAAAAATTGAGAAAAATTTTCTTTCATAAAATAAATAAAAGAAAAGAAGTATAAATATACATATTTTTTCTTTGTGGAAAAAAAAAGATTTTCGAGAGTAAAGTAATTATTGTATTATAGTGGAAATGTTTAAAAGAAAATAGATGGTAAGAAAGTGTAAAGTTTGTTATAAAAGTTATGTGTAAATAAAAGGTAAAAAAAGGTTAAAAGAAATTTCCGTAAGGTGAATAAAAGGAAAGAAATGTAAATATATTTTTTGTTTGTAAAAAAAAGTTTTCTTGAGAGTAATAATTGTTGTATTGTAAAGAAAATATTGTTAAGAGAAAGAAAAAGTTGTAAGAAAGTATAAGTATTGTTATGTAAAAAAAGAAGTTAAATGTTTGAAAACAAAAGTGTATTCGTTTCTTTTGTGTGTTTGAAAAAAAGGTATTGTAAAGAAAAACAAATTGTAAGTAATATCATATTAAAGATGATTGGAAGGTGAGCTTGCGTTTGTTTTGTAAAAGGATCGCATGTTTGTTTTGAAAAGGTTTTTTCGTTTCAAAAAAAAAGTCTCGTAATTAATTTGAAATTTAACTACGAGTCCTCTCCTTTGGAAATGAATTTTTGGCGTTGTGTGTGATGTGTGAGCTAGGAAAATAATAAAAGCGATAAATAAAGTCCTACGCTATTACAACCCAATTGAATAATTAATTTACAACCATATCGAATTGAATGAATAATAATAAGCAAATAAATAAATAAATAAATAACAATGCATAAAAGTAAAATGCAAGTGCGGAGAAATAAATATGATAATGAAATGCACATACGAGAGGAAAAGAAAACATCGCAAAAGACCACCCTAATTAAAAGTGGAGTGTGTGAAAGAAATGTGTCGGAGGCAAAGACATGATAATACATTTTTTTGAGGCCACTCACAACAACAAATAATTCTAACCTAGGCACACAAGCAACATGCAATTTTATTTATCAAAAGAAAAGTTTTTATTTTTATGAAGAGAATGAATTTAGGCCAAAGATGGTCCTTCACTATTAATGCCGATTGTTAGAGCTCAATGATTTTATAAAAATAAAATATTGTCTCTAACATGCATTTTTAAAATGATGCATTGTCCTAATCTAAATGCAATGCATGTATGCATGTAGGAAAATGTGAAGTGAGATTGTAACGTGAAATTGTAGTGTGATGCAAAAATTAGTGTCAATGTCATGTAAAATGCAAGAAGTGTTGATTGTGATGTAGTAAAAAAAATGTAGTGTTGCAAATGCATGTATGCATGAAAATGTGTAGTGAACATGTTATGTAAAATGTAATATGATGTAAAATTTTTGTAAAAAGTTATGTGACATGAAAAATGCATAAATATGATGTAGTGCAAAGATGTAAGATTTTTAAATGCATGTATGCATGAAAATTTTAATAAAAAGCATGTTATATGTTTTTTATATAATGAGATTGAACAAAGACTTAATCATGTTATCATTTTCAAAAAAAAGAAAATAATTCAAACATAGCATATTTAAAATTTTTTAGCATTTTTGTATTTTTTTGCATTTTCTAAGTAAGTAATTAAAAAGTAAAGTCACATCAAATAAACAAATATTTTTTATTTTTGACATAATAAAAATAAGGTTAGAAAGAAAGTTTTTTTTCTATTTTTATTTTTGTATTCTAAATAACTAATAAAAAAAAGTGAAGTTGTGACAAATAAACAAACATTTTTATTTTTCTTCATAATAGTAAAAACAAATTAGATAAAAAAAAGATGGTGCAAATAGCAAAATGGGGAGTGCATACATCAAAAGCATAGACTCAAAGGGTTAAACTAGGCCATCTGATTGTGGATCAGAGACTGGTAAGAGGGAGAGAACACACTAAGCGCCATGGGCGCGCGCGCACTGGAACGGAGGAAGGTCAAGGCCATTGATTGAAAATCATAGGCCAGTAAACAAAGATGCACACGATAACTATGGTGCACGCACGCGCATGGGATCAGGGGGGAATATATATGTTTTTTTCTTCAGAATTCATTCATTCTCATTTTCTTCTTCTCTCTCTACTCGCTTTCTCTCTCTAATCTCTCTCAAATTTCTCTAAAATTTTCTAGAAAAAAGAATAAGAACATGAAGAACACAACAACATTCCGGTTGAAGCTCAACCGGACTGCCGTCAAAGCCAGATTCCGGCGCGGCGGCCGGCCAACAAGGTGGCGGCGCCGCCGCCGGAAAAAGCCTCAGATCTGAAAGTTTTCTTCACCAACCCCACCTATTTTTTCCTTCTAAACACGATTCTATGATCAAAATCCCCAGAAACCCAACCAAACGGCCGGATCGGAAGGGGTCCGAAAACCTAAATCCCCAAATTGAAACCCTAAGCCTAAGATCTTAAACAAAATTGCAAGTAAACTAGAAGATGCATGGTATATGGGTTGAACGAAAAAAAAACATACAGTGGAGGAGGGAAAAGAACGCAGCAGCGGCGGCGGCGGACAGTGGTGGTGACGGTTGGAGATTCCTCTTCTCCGATCTGCTCTTTCTTCTTTCTTCCTCTCTTCTTTTTTTTCACTTTTTTCAGTTTCTTCCTCCTTCTCTTCTCTTCTGTTCTGTTTCGTTTGTTTATGTTTGTGTTGTTTTTTTTCGAAAATGGTTTGTGAAGGTTTGTGTTTTGGTTCTCTACTGTTTTCGGTTTTTTGGTGATTTGTGTTTGTGTTTGTTCGTTTCGGTTTCTGTTTTTTTTTTGCTTTGTGTTGTAAAGTTGAAAGTTTGGATTTAAGTTTATGAGTTTGAAGGTTTGAATGTTTGGTTTGTTGAAGTTTTTTTTTGTTTCTGGTGAATCCGCCGTTCTCAATATTGTAAAAAAAACCCCCTTCCAGTTCTGTAAATTTGCTTCTTTATATACTGTGAATTTAGGGTTTGATGAGTTAAATGAAGAAAATGCAGAAGATGGCTTTGTTAGCTTCAGATTTTTGTTAGAGAAAGTGAATTGAGAAAAAAGGAAACAAACAAAGCTGTCATTTTCGTATTTCAGAAAAAAGCATAGGATCCCAATGTTTTTTTGTTCAAAATCGTTCCCCACACTGTTTTTTTCATTTTTTTGCGATTTTTTTCCTTTCCTTTTGATTTGTTTCTGTAACTATAAAAACAGTTTTTTCTTTTGTTTTTGGAGTAATAATAATAATATTAATAAAAAGTATTCATAATAATAATACTAATAATAATAATAATAATAATAATAATAATAATAATAATAATAATAATAATAATAATAATAATAATAATAATAATAATAATAATAATAATAATAAATGATGATAATAGTGGTGAGAAATAAGACCGAAAAAAGGAAAAAGGGTGAATAAAGAAAGTCTTTTTTTTTGTCCTTTTGTATAATAATAATAATAATAATAATAATAATAATAATAACAAATAAAAATAATAATAATAGTAATAATAATATAATAATAGTAATAGATAGTAAACAATAATAGGTAAAAAGTAAGAATAATGATGATAATAATATTAATAATAATGATCAAGGATAAGAGAAAAAGATGATAAATAGGCGGACATAAAAGTACGACGATAAAAATGCGATAACGAGTGCAAATAATGCGGCAAAAAGGAATGTGATGATTTTTTGTAAAAAGATATATAATATATATACAAAAAGGAGAAAGCGGATTTTAGGTCCAAAATTGGGGTACAACAGCTGCCCCTATTTAAGTTTCTTCACCCGGATAGATGAAGATTAAAATCTTTGTCTAGACGGGATTGAAGAGACTTAAATATAGAACGTGCGCCATTTTTGAACCTAAGATTTTCTAACAATGCTTATGATGCAAATGTATGCAAAATGCTGATGAATTTTTTTGAATTTTGTATGAATGTTGTAAAAAACAGACAAAGGATGGAAACATAGTTAGGACTCCACAGGGGAAGAACATAACATGGCTCGACTGGGAAAATAATAAGATGTGCTCCAAGTCTATTGGAAGAACGAACTTTACTGGGGAACAGAGTAAAGTGCTGGGGAAAATATTACTCATTATCATATGGAATAAGAGACAGTAATGTGAAAAGAACATTGTCTACCGTCTTGCAAAGAGACAGATTGCAGATAAAAGACAACGTTTATAGAGAATAAGAGAATTGTCCACCGCCTGACAAGGACGGATTGCAGATAAAAGACAATTTCTACAAGAAAAATAGGGACATTGTCCACCGCCTTGCAAAGTGACGGCTTGCAGATAAAAGACAACGTTTACTGAGAACAAGAGCATCGTCCACTGCCTTACGAAGAGACAGCTTGCAGATAAAAGACGACCTCTATAAAGAACAAGAACATTGTCCACCGCCTTACAAAGAGACAGCTTGCAGATAAAAGACAACGTTTATAGAGAATAAGAGAATTGTCCACCGCCTGACAAGGACGGATTGCAGATAAAAGACAATTTCTACAAGAAAAACAGAAACATTGTCCACCGCCTTGCAAAGGGACGGCTTGCAGATAAAAGACAACGTTTACTAAGAACAAGAGCATCGTCCACCGCCTTATGAAGAGACAGCTTGCAGATAAAAGACGACCTCTATAAGGAATAATAACATTGTCCACCGTCCTACAAAGAGACAACTTGCAGATAAAAGACAACGTTTATTGAGAATAAGAGAATTGTCCACCGCCTGACAAGGACGGATTGCAGATAAAAGACAATTTCTACAAGAAAAACAGAAACATTGTCCACCGCCTTGCAAAGGGACGGCTTGCAGATAAAAGACAACGTTTACTGAGAACAAGAGCATCGTCCACCGCCTTATGAAGAGACAGCTTGCAGATAAAAGACGACCTCTATAAGGAACAAGAACATTGTCTACCGCCTTGCAAAGTGGCGGCTTGCATAAAGAAGACAAATTCCGCATTACCTACCATCATACAAATGACAGCGAGTCAAGGTAAATTAAAGAGAGACATGGTATTATCTGCTATCCAATGAAGTGATAGCGTGTCAAGATAAAGGAACCAAATATTACTTACTATCATGCAAACGATAGTGTGTCAAAGTAATATGCAAAGATGAAACATTATCTACTGTCCAACAAGATGACAGCAAGTCAAGATAATGAAACAAGGAATTACCTCCTACCATGTGAACGGCAGTGTGCCAAGACAATCCGAAAAGATAGACATCATCTACTATCCAATAAAGCGATAGCAAGTTAAGACAATGACTAAATATTACTTACTATCATGCAACGATAGTGTGTCAAAGTAATATGAAAAGAAGAGACATTATCTACTGTCCAACAAAATGACAGCAAGCTAAGATAATGAAACAGGGAATTACCTCCTACCATGTAAACGATAGTGTGCGAAGGCAATCCGAAGAGATAGACATCATCTACTATCCAATAAAGTGATAGCAAGTCAAGACGACGACCAAGTATTACCTACTATCATGCAAACGATAGCGTGCGAAGGTAACATGACTCTACTTAGTACTTCAAAAGTGACTCAAGTAGGCTGATTTGTAGAAGTGTATGTATTTGTAGAGAGAAAAGACTTGTATGATATTTTGTGTAAGGGATTAATATGATTCACTAGGGATAAAACCACCTGAGAAATTGTAAAGTGTATCTGGTAAAACACAAGCTTCTTGTAGGGATAGCTTGTCACTGTTGCTTTGAATTGGTGTCCAATCCGGGAACAAACCGGAGGGAAACTGTAAAACAAGACTTTGTGTCCAATTGAAGAATAAATTCAACTGGAATTTTCCTTTTATTGTAGGAAAAAATGAAACAACCATCTTCCACAAGAGAGGAGTCTAGTGGGGAATTTTGAAACAAGAGGGGTGTACACTTATCTGCCTAAGCTGACACTCTAATTGGAGAGAATAACATGCCCATCCCGACTCTATTTTGTAGACACAGACAAGACAAAAGAGATAGAAATCTGTATAATGACGTAATAATGTCTGAATGATGTAAATGTTTATGTTATATGTAAATGCTATGTTTGAATGTATGTATGAAAGTATGTATAAATGTATGTATGTATGCATGTGTCTATGTATGTATGTGAAACATCTTTTAATGGACAAACAAAGTGACCAAACCGGAAACACAAGCCAACGTCGCATCACTGCTCAGGATATCTCAACCAAGTGTATATGTCACTGTAGATAAAGTAAGAGAACTCCTCTTGAGGAAAGAACAACTTCTTTGGGGAAATAACCGTTTTAACCGAAACGATCTGTATATTGAAACTTGATTGTACTCAAGACAAAAATTGTCAATCTTCATTTGGGATGTACCCTTTTCTAGAGATGATTGTTGACATTCTCTTAAAGAAGACATGTTTGTTGTTGATGAACAGTTTGAGAGAACGGAGACGACTTGCCCCTTGCTTTAGACTCTTTGCTTTAGTCTAAAGATCATTGAAAGAATCACTCGAAGAGCGTGACTGGTTGACCTTTTACATCCAGTGTACTTTTTAGGAATATATGATCTTGACACTGTATGCCCCAAGTGCTTGAAACCTTGAAAGGTAGGATGTTGAACTTGTTTGCCCCAGATTGGCAGAATTCATATGTAACTTGCCCCTAGCTAGGAGCGTCTCTCAAGTCAGTTTTGCCTTTGATCAGACCATAGCTCAAATTTCTTTGATGTCAAGTATGAATTTGCAAGTGAAATTATTTCTTTTGAAAAGTAATTTTGATAAAATGCATATGTATGTTTTTGAAATTGAATATTTTTGTGGTGAAAACACATATAGTGTGTAAAAAAGATAATTACTGATTAATCAAACAGGAGGAGTCAGCTTAACAATAAATTTGCCAAATATGCTTTCACAGTGAACCTAGTTTCAGTTAGGTCTTTTGTATGTTATAACGTGGCTGGGCACACGGTTTTCAAAAAAGGATTGTTAGGCTAAAAATTTTATTTGGTCCCACCCAATCTTCTCTATGTCCTTCATTCCTAAATTCAATTAATTCAATTGATGCACTCAGTCGACAAGAGAATTGTTGACAATGATGTTTGAGGTTGACACTTTGGTAGAAGCTTTATTGATGTTATTTTTGTTGAATAGACGTTGATGAGATTTCTTGAAATGACAGTCACTTTTTGTTTAGGAAGTTGTTCCTATTTTTGAATCACTCTTTATTTGTATGGACTTGTTCTTTTCGAACTTTGAGTTTGTGGTCCATCACGGTGCCCCTCTTTATTTTTTTTTATGGGCTCTTTTTTTTGAATTCTCTCTTTTTTGTACTCTCCTTTTTTGTAATCACTCTATTTTTTTTTGTATAACCTTTGTAAGATGAAAATTGTGACTGTCGTATGAATCGTTGTGAGTCTCATCTTTTGACAGCTTCCTTTGTCTGAGGAAAGCATTGTGATTAACCTCTAATTTGGTATGACTAGATGAATTGATTCTCTTGTATCAGGATGCATCATCAAATTAATTGAAATACTACCCTGCCCCAGGTTATGATTAAGGGTTCAGAAAAAAGTAGAAAGAAAACACCGACTTCAGGCTCTAAGGGGCTGATTACGGATTATCTCCTTATATCTCCACTGTTTAGAAAGAGAAACAAAGCCTTACATCGTCAACTAGGTTTTTCACCATTGAAAGCATATATCAACAAAAAATCGGTTATTTATTTTCATCATCCTCGCTCCAAGTTTGTAAGTAATAAAACAAGAAATGAGTGAATACAAATGAATTTATTCCAAAAACTTGCATGTTTATTATATTAAAAGTACTTGACAAAAGACATAATGTTAAAAACAAACAAAATGCTTGATAAGAAAGAAATGAAAGCCTAGCGACCCTAGGGATGAGCTTCCTTGTATCATTGACTTCAACCGGATAAGAGAGAGTAGTAGCACCATCAACAACCAAAATGCAACAAATCACTCCATGTAGAACAGAGCTGGGTCTATATCCTCGAAAGAAAATTTGTTATCTTTGATCAACCTTTGAACTTCTCCCTTCAGAGTCAAACAATATTCAATACTATGGCCAGGTGCCCCTTGATGAAAAGCACAAGACAATTCAGGTTTATACCACCATGGTAATTTTGCAGGTACCTTAGGTGGTATCCTAGTCTGAATCAGATTCCTCTCAAGCAAAATAGGAAGTAAGTCTGCATACAACATAGGGATCGGTTCAAACTTAGGCTCTCTCTTTGGAGTAGTATCATTAGCAGGAGTTATAGCAGCAACATGCCGTTGTTTGTTCTTCTTTTGCTTCTTATGAGCCACCATACTTGCTTGTTGTTCTTTGTTTGTATCAAAGTCCGACCCAAACCCTCTTGCATTTCTGGAAGAACTAGTCTCTCTTGTTAAACGCCCTTCTCGAAGAGCTTCCTCAATGCGCACACCTATGTCTACCAAGTCGGCAAAGTCATGAAGCGCATTGGCAACCATCTTGTCATAGTAAAAAGCATCAAGAGTTTTCAGAAAAATTTTAGCCATCTCCTTTTCCTCAACAGGCGGGCTAATCTGAGCTGCAATCCCTCTCCATCTATGGGCATATTCCTTGAAAGATTCCTTGTTTTTCTGAGTCATGGCCCGAAGTTGATCTCTATCCGGTGCCAAATCAGCATTGTACTTGTACTGCTGCACAAACGCTTCACATAAATCAAGAAAGGACTTGATCTTCGAACCACCTAAGCTCATGTACCACTTGAGAGCTGCACCAGTCAAACTCTCTTGGAAGCAATGGATAAGAAATTCATCATCTTTTGTCAGAGATGGAAGACTTTTGCATATTCTTCATGGTAGGGTTGATAAGGGATGTCTCAGTACTTTGTTGCAGTTTTATGATCCTGTGTACCATTGTTTTACCTTCAGAGATTACCAGCTTCTCCCTACTTTGGAAGAGTATGCCTATTGGATGGGTATACCGGTGAAGACTACAGCTGTTTTTGATGGGTTTGAAGGAAAGCTCAATAAATCGGCCATTGCATCTATGTTACATCTGAGTGTGTCCGAGGTTTCAGATAATTTGGTTTCTAGAGATAACCACCGAGGGTTGACTGTGAATTTCTTATACAAGAAAGCTCTCAAGTTTCTCAATGACAAGAATATTGCTGCTTTCGAGGTTATCCTGGCTGTGCTCATTTATGGGGTGTTACTATTCCCTAAAGTCGATTACCTTGTTGATGATGATGCTCTTCAAATATTCTCAATTGGGAATCCTGTTCCGACCCTACTTGCTGATACGTATCATTCCATTCATTGGAGAACTTTGCAAGGGGGAGGAAGGTTTAATGGGTGTGCTCCGTTACTTCAAATGTGGTATACTTCACATTTGCCTGAGTATGACTCTTTCAGCAACCTTGGTCATCTTTGGTGGTCTAAGAGGATTATGTCCCTCACTCATTCAGAAATAGTTTGGTACAACCCTTACTATGACAATGGAGTAATCATCGACAGTTGTGGAGATTTTCCCAATGTGCCTCTTATTGGCACAGACGGGGGGATTACCTATAGTCCTGTTCTTGCCAGGCGTCAGTTTGGTTTTCCTATGAAGGAGCCTCCAAATACTCTCTTGTTATCTGGGGAATTCCATTCCTATAATAGAAAAGACTTGCTCTTGAAAGGAAGGTTTGCAAGTGCTTGGGACAAGGTTAACAAGAAGACAAAGAGTCAGTTGGGGAAGCGAGACTGCATTGCTGAGAAACCATATCTCGATTGGGTCGTTGCTAGAGCTGCTAGACTCAAGATGCCATATGCCATCGAAACATCATCATCTTCTACACTTGCATCTTCATCTTCTACCACTGCACCACCACTTTCTCCTACATCAGCTGTCTTGGAACAACAATCAATTGAAGAGGACGGCGTGAAGAACCTATGGAAAGAAAAATTTCATGCAGCCGAGCTTGAGAAAACCAGATTAAGAGAGGAACTAGAAGAAAAGTGTCGTGCTCTTGAACTTGAGAAGAAGAAAGCTGAAGAACCTAAAAAGGGAAAAGGTCAAGTGATGGATTCTTTAGACGCATGGTTGTATTCGGAAAGAGTTCCAAAACATGAGGCCAAGAGACTAAGGAAGAAAAAGGATTGAAGATTACATGAAGAAGGGACCAGTGTGCTTAGTTTTTATTTGCTATGTATTTGTTTGGTGTAATGTCAGTTTGATTGTAACTTTAACAATTATGTGTAAATTTTTCTTTATCTCTTTATGCTTGTGTTGTTCTTTGTAACTCAAAACAGTTGTACTCACTTTTATCATTAATGAATTAAGGTCCCTGTTATGATTACATTTGTTTCATTATTTTTAAGGATCCTTTGAATAGATGAAATACACATATCAAAGAAAGTTTTTCACATAACATAACATGCATCATTTTACATTCATGGTCCTATTTCCAAAGGTTTTAGTCTCACACCTTGTTCAGTCAGAAATCAAGTTGTCTTGTACGGTCCGACGCTCTTGTCAAAAGTCAACTCGCCAGAACAACACTTGTGTTTATCAAAAGGAAGTAATTATGCAAGAAAACACTCAGCTTCGTGAAGAAGTCATCACACTTCGGGCAGAATTGGAAAAGAAAAATGCCCTGATCACTTCCTTAATGGTGGCGCAAAATAACCACCATCTTCTTCTCGAACAACTGTTTTTTGCCTTCCCAATCTCAACAAAGGCATTAGATTCCACATCAGGCTTCAATCACAGCCTATCCAACAGGCTCCATGTTAGGCTCAACAATAGCCTCAATCACAACATATCCAACAGGCTTCGCATTAGACTCAGTTACAGTTGAAGTCAGTGGTACAAGGAAGCTCATCCCTATGATCGCTAGGCTTTTTATTTCTTTCTTGTCAAGCATTTGTTTACTTTTAACATTATGTCTTTTGTCAAGTACTTTTAATATAATAAACATGCATGTTTTCGGAATAAATCCATTCGTATTCACTCATTTCTTGTTTTATTACTTACAAACTTGGAGCGAGGATGATGAAAATAAATAACTAATTTTTGCTGATATATGCTTTCAATGGTGAAAAACCTAGTTGACGATGTAAGGCATTGTTTCTCTTCCCAAACAGTGGAGATATAAGGAGATAATCCGTAATCAGCCCCTTTGAGCCTGAAGTCGGTGTTTCTTTCTTTTTTCTGAACCCTTAATCATAACCTAGGGCAGGGTAGTCTTTCAATTAATTTGATGATGCATCCTGATGCAAGAGAATCAATTTGCCTGATCATACCAAATTAGAGGTTAATCACAATGCTTTTCTCAGACAAAGGAAGCTGTCAAGAGATGAGACTCACAACAATTTATACGACAGTCACAATATTCATCTTACAAAGGTTATACAAAAAAAAACAGAGTGATTACAAAAAAGGAGAGTACAAAAAAGAGAATTCAAAAAAGAGCCCATAAAAAAAAAGAGGGGCACCGTGATGAACCACAAATTCAAAGTTCGAAAAGAGCTAGTCCATACAAATAAAGAGTGATTCAAAAAATAGGAACAACTTCCTAAACACAAAGTGATTGTCACTTCAAGAAATCTCATCAAAGTCTATTCAAAAAGAATATCAATGAAGCTTCGATCAAAGTGTCAACCTCAGCCATCACTACCAAAAAGATTCTCTTGTCGACTGAGTGCGTCAGTTGAATTAATTGAATTTAAGATTGAAGAACATCAAGAAGAATGGGTGGGACCAAATAAATTTTGAGCCTAACAATCTTTCTTTTGAAAACCGTGAACCCAGCCACATTATAACATACAAAAGACCTAATTGAAGCTAGGTTCACTGTGAAAGCATATATTCGACAAATTTGTTGTTAAGCTGACTCATCCTGTTTATCGAGTAATCACAAATTATCTGTTTATACACACCATATGTGTTTCCATTCAAAAATACAAAAAAATATTCAATTTCAAAAACATACATATGCATTTTATCAAAAATACTTTTCAAAAGAAATAATTTTACTTGCAAAATAATACTTGACATCAAAGAAATTTGAGCTATAGTCTGATCAGGGGCAAAGCTGACTTGAGACGCTCCTAGCCAGGGGCATGTTATCTGTGGATTCTACCAATCAGGGGGCAAACAAGCTGAATATTCTTCTTATCAAGGTTGAAAATGGCTCAGAATTTGGTTACTCTACAAACATCAGTTAATCAGGGGCATACCCTTCAAGAATTCAAAGACTTGCGGCATACTGTGTCAAGATCATATATTCCTGAAAAGGTACACTGAATGTAAAAGGTCAATTCCCCAATGAAAGTTGACAATATTGTCTTGAGTACAATCAAGTTTATGTACAGATCGTTCGGTTAAAACGGTCAATTCCCCAGAGAAGTTGTTCCTTCCCCAAGAAGAGTTCTCTTACTTTATCTACAGTGACATATACACTTTGTTGAGATATCCTGAGCAGTGATGCGACGTTGGCTTGTGTTTCCGGTTTGGTCACTTTGTTTGTCCATCAAAAGATGTTTCACATACAAACATATACACATACATTCATAACATACAAACATTCATACATACTTTCATATATTCAAACATAGCATTTATATGTGCCATCAACATTTACATCATTCATACATTACTACATCATATACAGATGTCTATCTCCTTCGTTTTGTCCGTGTCTACAAAAATAGAGTCGGGATGGGCATGTTGTTCTCCCCAATTAGAGTGTCAGCTTAGGCAGATAAGTGTACACCTCTTGTTTCAAAAATTCCCCACTAGACTCCTCTCTTGTGGAAGATGGTTGTTTCAGTTTTTCCTACAACAAAAGGAAAATTCCAGTTGAATTTATTCTTCAATTGGACACAGCGTCTTGTTTACAGTTTCCCTCCGGTTTGTTCTCGGATTGGACGTCAACCCAAGTTTACAAGTGGCAGTCTCGTCGTTCGAGAAGCTTGTATCCAAGTTTACAAGTGGCAGTCTCGTCATCCGAGAAGCTTGTATGTCATCAGTCATGTTCACAAGTGGCAATCTCGTCATCTGAGAAGCTTGTGCACATTATTACAAGTGGCAATCTCGTCATTCGAGAAGCTTGTATTCATTTTACAAGTGGCAATCTCGTCATCCGAGAAGCTTGTATGTCATCAGTCATGTTCACAAGTGGCAATCTCGTCATCTGAGAAGCTTGTGCACATTATTACAAGTGGCAATCTCGTCATTCGAGAAGCTTGTATTCATTTTACAAGTGGCAGTCTCGTCATCCGAGAAGCTTGTATGTCATCAGTCATGTTCACAAGTGGCAATCTCGTCATCTGAGAAGCTTGTGCATATTATTACAAGTGGCAATCTCGTCATTCGAGAAGCTTGTATCCATTCCACAAGTGGCAATCTCGTCATCTGAGAAGCTTGTATGTCATCGTTCATTTTACAAGTGGCAGTCTCGTCATTCGAGAAGCTTGTATCCAATTTCACAAGTGGCAGTCTCGTCATTCGAGAAGCTTGTATCCAATTTCACAAGTGGCAGTCTCGTCATTCGAGAAGCTTGTATCCAATTTCACAAGTGGCAGTCTCGTCATTCGAGAAGCTTGTATCCACTTTACAAGATACATTTTACAGTTCTTCAGGTGGCTTTATCCCCAGTGAACTTTATCAATACATTACACAAAAGATCACACAAATCTTTTCTCTCTACAAATACATACACTTATACAGTTTAATCAGCTCAAATCACTGTTCGAAACACTCGTCAGAATCACTTCCTTTTAAGAGAATCATGTTACCAGTGGGTGACATGTAGAGGTCGTCTTTTATCTGCAAGCTGTCTCTTCGTAAGGCAGTGGACGATGCTCTTGTTCTCAGTAAACGTTGTCTTTTATCTGCAAGCTGTCTCTTTGTAAGGCGGTGGACAATGTTCTTATTCTTTATAGAGGTCGTCTTTTATCTGCAAGCTGTCTCTTCGTAAGGCAGTGGACGATACTCTTATTCTCAGTAAATGTTGTCTTTTATCTGCAAGCCGTCACTTTGCAAGGCGGTGGACAATGTTCCTGTTCTCTGTTAACGTTGTCTTTTATCTGCAAGCCGTCTCTTTGTAAGGCGGTGGACAATGTTCTTATTCTTTATAGAGGTCGTCTTTTATCTGCAATCCGTCCTTGTCAGGCGGTGGACAATTCTCTTATTCTCTATAAACGTTGTCTTTTATCTGCAACCCGTCTCTTTGTAAGACGGTGGACAATGTTCTTTTCACCATTACTGTCATCCACATAATAGTAATCAATATTTTCCCCAGTGTTTTACTTTATTCCCCAGTGGAGTTCGTTCTTCCAATGGACTTGGGGCACATCTTGTTTTTTCCCAGTCCAGCCATGTTATGTTCTTCCCCTATGAAGTCCCAAATATGTTTCCTTCCTTTGTCTATCTTTTACAACATTCGTATAAAATTAAAAAAATTCATCATCTGCATTTCATGCATTCATATTTGCATCATAAGCATTGTTTGAGGATTTTAGGTCCAAAAATGGTGCACGTTTTATATTTAAGTATCTTCAATCCCGTCTAGACAAAGATTTCAATCTTCATCTCTCCGGGTGAAGAAACTTAAATAGGGGCAGCTGTTGTACCCCAATTTTGGACCTAAAATCCATTGTCCATTTTTTTTTTTTTCGTTATAAAATATCAAAAATATCCATCGTTTGAAAAATACTTTCGCATCGGTTCTATCTCCGTCTATTTACTTTATTTTTACTTATTATCATTGTTTTTTAAATTATCATATTACTATTTTTACTAAAAAAAAAACACTTTTTATCATTACCCTTTTTATAAAAAAAAATTTATATTTATTATTACTCACCTTTTTCAACATTCTTTTTATTATCATATTTCTTTTTTTCTTTTATCACTTTTATTGTTATTACCACAATTATTATTTATCACTATCATTACTATCTTATTATCATTATTCTTATTATTGCTATTATTATTATTACTATTATTACTGTTATAATATATTTATTATTATTACTCAAAAAACAAAAAAAACAGTTTCTTTTTAATTCCTTATCTCTTTTTTTTTCGGTCACTGTTTTTTTAACAAAAGGAAAAAACACAACACGAAAAGAAAAACAAAAGAATACAGAGGCAATTTCGAAACAAATGGATCCAATGCTTTTCTGAAATTTCCAGCACAAGACAGTGACATTTTTCTTGTCCCTTTCCCATCACAACACAGAAATTTCAAAACCAATCCTGTTACAACAAAAAGCTTTCTGCCCATTTTTCTTCTTTGGCAATTCTAAACCCTAATTTCACAGTATTAAACAGAACAAAAGCAAGACAGAGAGGGGGAGGAGAACAAACAGAAACGGCGGATTCACAAGAACAGAAAATAGAGGAGAAGAAAAAAAAGGAACAGAGAAACAAGTAATCAAAAATTTTGTCCTCTCCCTCTCTTTCAAATTTCCGCCACCAATCCAAAAGCCAAAACAAATCAAAAGCATACTCACAGTAACCACAAACAGCCTTTTACATCACAAAAAAAACCACAAACAACAGAAACAAAAGTTCCTTTTTTTTCAGAAATCAAAAAAACCTAAATCAAAAAACCTAATCCTAGATTAGTTCTTCACTCACAGTGAAGAACCAATCCTTGATTTCGTCCTCCATTCATCTTCATCATCTTGCAACACAAAGAGAAAGATAAGTCAGAAGAAGAAGTTGAAGAGAAGAGACGGAGACGAAAGGAGAAAGAGGGTAGAAAGTACAAACCTTCAAGATTCACGGCAAGGACGGTATGAATCGTTTTTTGGTCTTCCATACATGCTTTACATGAGTTTTTTTAGATCTAGGGCTCGGTTCGGTCACTTCCGATCCGGCCACTTGGATGGGTTTTTGTGGATTTTGTTGCCGGATTCGTGTTTAGGAGAGCTTTTTAGGTAGGCTTTGTGTTTAGAGTTTTTTTGATTTGAATAGTTTCTGGGTTTAGGGTTCATAGTGGTTGTTGAGAGAAAATGGAGAACAGAAGAAAAAACAGAGAAAAGAGAGAGTGAGGGCGAGTCTGAGAGAGAAGAGAGAAAGAAATGTTTTTTTGCTAAATCAGGAAATAACCACATATAATCTCCCCCTTATTCAGTTTCTCAGCGCGCCCCCCTACCCTTCTCGCGCGACCCCCAACCGGGTCAACAGACTGGGTCATGGACCGGGTCTGGGTTGACCCGTGATCAAACCGACCCGGTCCGGTTTTTGAATAAGGGTTTGGGCTGCTTTACTTTGGGCCTTTGCTGGTTTTTTTTTTTGTGGTTTGTGTTAACAGTTTCTTATTTACACCCCCATTTCTACTGCTATACCACTGCAACTTTGTTTATTTTAATAGCTTATTTCAATAAATGCTTATTTGGGGACAATAGCTTATTTAAGCTTATTGAGACCAAATTTTACACTAATATTCAAAAAACTTCTAAGTTTAAAAAAAAAAACTTATCTTTTAAATAAAAAGACTTTTTTAGTTATTTAAATGTCAAGAAATAAAAATGTTTGTTTTGTTATGTTTTCTTTTTAATTAGTCATCTAAAAATTGCAAAAAAATAAATAAATATATAAAACAACAAAAAATGCCATTTTTTTTTTAAAAATATGCTATGTTTGAATTCGTTTTCTTTTTTTCGATGATTGATGTCTTGATTATATTTTTTTGTTTAATCTCATTTTATAAAAACATATGACATGCTTTTATTAAAAAAAATTCATGCATACATGCATTTTAAATTTTATATTTTTGCACTACATCACATTATGCACTTTTTTTAGTCACATAACCTTTTTTTACAAAATTTCTACATCACATTTTTTATATCACATGTTCATTACACATTTTTACATGCATACATGCATTTGCAACATTACATTTTTTACTATATCACAATCTACATTTCTCGCATCTTACATGACATTGACACAAATTTTTGCATCACACTACAATTTCACATTACAATCTCACTTCACATTTTCCTACATGCATACATGCATTGCATTTAGATTAGGACAATGCATCATTTTAAAAATGCATGTTAGAGACAATATTTTAATTTATAAAATCATTGAGCTCTAACATTAGCATTGATAGTTAAGGGCCTTTTGGCCTAAATTCATACTCTTCATAAAAATAAAAAAACATCTCTTTTGCTAAATAAAATTTCCTTTTCGCTTGTGTTTTAGTTAGATTTGTTTGTTACTATGGATGATTCTAAAAATTTCCATTATCATGTCTTTGCCTCCCATACCTTTTTTCACACACTTCACCTTTAAGTAGAATATAATATCTTGCTATGATTTCTCTTCTTAATTGTTTGTGTACATATTCATTGCCATATTTATTTTTCGCATTTGCATTTTATTTTACGCATTGCTATTTATTTATTTATCTATTGCTTATTATTATTATTATTATTATTTATTTATTCTAATTCGATATGGTTGTAAATTAATTATTCAATTGGGTTGTAATAGCGTAGGACTTTATTTATCGCTTTTATTGCTTTCTAGTTTACACATCACACACACAACGCCAAAAATTCATTTCCAAAGGAGAGGACTCGTAGTTAAATTTCAAATTAATTACGAGACTTTCTGAAACGAAAAAAACCTTTTCAAAACAAACATGCGATCCTTTTATAAAACAAATGCAAACTCACCTTATAACCATCTTTAACATGCTATTATCAACAATTACTTTCTTTACAACACACTTTTTTGCATACACACAAAAAGAAACGAATACACTTTCGTTTTCAAACATCTAACTTCTTTTCTTTTTACATAACAATATTTATACTTTCTTACAATTTCTTCCTCTCAATAATAATTTCTTTACAATACAACAATTACATTTCTCTCAAAAAATACAAAACCTTTTTGCAAACACAAAAAAAAAGTTATACTTCTTTTCTTTATTTATTTACTTTTTTTGAAAGGAAAATTTCTCAATCTTTACTATTTTCACACTCATTAGACTCAAAAATGAAATTAGTCTTTTTCTTTCCTCTATACAACTTCTCCCTCCATTCTTAAAGCATGTACAAAAAAGCACTAAAAACATATAAGAGGTTACCATGGAGTACCATGGGCGCTTGGGGTGCTAATACCTTCCTCAAGTGCAACTAACCCCCGTATCTAGAATCTCAATTTAAAAGGTTTTCAATTTTTCCCCTCCTTTGGAAATGAAAAATAAAACTGTAGTGGGGAATGTCTCAAAAATCCCGCAACACCACCAGTTGAAGGTTGATTGATCACCATTGAACTTGGGTGCTTTGCTATAAGTTCCACCAGTTTTCTCAGACTTTTCAGAATTGTAATCATATGGAATAGAAACATTCTTTGAACTTGAATCTTCAGACATTGTGTTTTTCAGGATCTTTTTGTCTCACTGTTAAGTGATGCGTAACAAACCGGAGCTCTAGATACCAATTGAAGGTGTGAAAAACACAAGAAGGGGGGGTTGAATTGTGTTTTGGTATTTTCAAAACTTCTGCTAAGTTCTGAAGCCTATCAGAAGTACCAGCGGATAAAGAAACACAATTAACACACTCACACAAAAAAGTAAGGATAGAGAGAGAGACGAGACAAGCAATTTTATATTGGTTCCTCTCACAAACTGAGAGTAGTCCAGTCCCCTTGCACTTCCAAGGGATTTCACTATAATCACCTAGACTATTACAATGCTCAAACACACTAGTAAGAGACTTCCTACTTGCTCAAGCACACTTGCAAGAGGCTTCCTAATATAAAAGAAATAAGATAGAAAGTGATAACACTTGATTATAAAATCAAGAGTTTTGTTAAGATTACAACTCAAGACTCTTAAGACTCTAACACAGAATTCCTAATGAATTAGAAAAAACAGAGTCTCAGAAGCACAACCGAAAATAGTTTCAGAAGCAGTGCTTTCAGTCTTATGTAAAGGAGTAAAGTTGTATCAGTGCGTGCGTTGTTGTAACCTTTATCTTCAAAGAGAGTTTCTCTATTTATATGTGAAGAGGAAATAGAGACGTTTGAAGATAATGACCGTTGCAGAGGTCATTTTCAAGCCAGCTGTGAAAAGGACAAGGTAACATGGGATATTTGCCAATTCTGGTAATGCTTATCCTGTTATTCCTTTTGCTTGAGAATATTCGCCCTCGTGGAGTAAAATAGTACTAACGTCACAATCCTTGATGATAAGGTTGTAGTACTATGATGTAACAATCAATCACAGCCTTTAATTCAAATGATTTCCAATCATTGAATCACTATCAGTTAACACTGACTTTTCTGGCTTGTTATTCAGAGCCTATGTATCAGACATATGCTTCTGATGTCTTCAGCTTCTGAAACTGTTGGTCTTCTCCATACGTTGCTTCTGATTCAACATTAATCTTCTGAGATGACTTGCTTCTGATTAGCTTTTCTTCTGATATCTTAGCTTCTGATGTCCATGCTTCTGATGTCTATGCTTCTGATATCCATGCTTCTGATATCCATGCTAATGCTTTGTTTTAGAGCTTAATTTAATCAACATAATATATTTAATCTGCACACTTAAAATTAAATATTAAAATACCCTATTGTTCATTAGTACATTGTTATCATCAAAACACTAAGAGTCAGATTCTGAACATCCTTTGTTCCAACACTTACAACCCTAGTTTTGATTTTCAGAAAACCTCATTTTTATTCCTTTTTTTCATATTTAAATAAATCAGGATTTTCACCCTTTATCATTTATCAGTTTTTACCCTTATTTTTGTGATTATTACATTTTAACCCCAACCTTAAAAAATTGATATAAATAGTAGAGGGTTTCTTACAACCCTAGTTTTGATTTTCAGAAAACCTTTTTTTTTCTCTTTTCTTACACGCGCGGCAGAAGCCTTTCTCTCTTAAAAATTTCTTCATCAATTCAACCCCAAATCATAACAGAAACATGAAATTCACTTAAATCCAAACCTCCTAATCACGTTCCCGCATTCAGATTCATCATCAATCGTACGAAGTCATCAAAAACGTCACCGAAGCTCACTAATCCGAAATCAAAAACTACAAAGCCAAGGAAGGTGGGATTCGATCGTATTCGAACGTTTTGTTATTTGATTCATGTAGACTATTAACTGTATTATGTATAATTTTGGTTTGTTCGTTCATCTGTACATATTTCCGCCTGATTCGGTTTGTTTTCTTTTCTTTTTGGGCCTGTTTATATTTTTTTATTAATTGCTGATAATACCTCCACTTTTGCTTTCTGCGCCTCCCCTTGGCTTGGCAGATTTGGGCCTAAGCCCATATTGTGTGAATTCAGATTCACACCCCCTGCAATGCTATTCGCACCCTCTGATGGGTGTGAATTGGGCCTTAAGCCCATCAGTTTTTTTTTTGTTTTTTTTTTGTGGTTTTTGCCATGGCACTCCATTTACTGTTTTCTGCACGCCATTGGTGGGTTTTGGGCTCTTAAGGCCCATTTTCTGCAATGTTATACTAGGTTATATTTAGTTTTTTTTTTTCGTTAAAGGTTTCGTTATAATTTAATTATTCTTGCGATGATTTTGATATGAAAAACTTTTGTTTAAAAGTAATTAGAATAACGATAAAATTAGCCCTTGACGGATAACTTGTGGTTTAATTTATCGTTATTCCGGTTATTTTTAAAAAAGGTGAAAATTGTTAATAAAAATGAATAATGATAAAATAAGCCCTTGACGGATGAATTGCGGTTTAATTTATCGTTATTTCGATTTCTTTAAAGGTGTAAACATTTGTTAGTAAAAAATAAATAATGATAAAATAAGCACTTGACGGATGACTTGCGGTTTAATTTATCATTATTCTGAACTTTTAAAAATGAATAAAACACGTTAGTTAGAAAGAATAAGAAGGAGCCTGACGGATGACTCGCTTTCGTCTTATTTTATCTTAACTAACCGTGTTCAATTAACTGTTTGACTAATATTTGTTGAATTAATATTTGCTTCGATGATTTAATTTAACGTGATTATAACTGTTCAGCATCATCATTATCTGTCATTCATGTGCATACATCTTCATCTCTATCATCTTCTACCTCTTTCTTTTTCTTTTGTTTATCTGAACTGGAATTTGTGGTAATCTCTTTTGCTAGAAAATAGAATAAGAGTTAATATGTCCTTGACGGAAGACTTGCGGCTTTGAGTTTATTCTCGTTCTAAAAACCTAAAATACTTATTAATTAAAAATGAGATAGAAGGAGCTTGACGGATGACTCGTTTTCGGATATTCTCACTTTTTAATTAATTCGATAATAAACTGAATGAAACGGCGGAGCTTGACGGATGACTTGCCTTTGCTAGAATAACCTCGTCCTTGACGGATGACTTGTGGGAATGAGGTTATCCACATTCACTAAACAATATCCTAAAACATAAAAGACACTCAACCCACACAACAACTTTTCCTGCCCTTGTGCAGTCAACTCTTTTTCAATTTTCAAACCCTTTTTATCTGTTTTCATAAACGGATGGTGCTTTATCCATTCCCCTGATACAAACAAACGCTTAAACCTTAGTTGAGTATACAAGCAATACTATTGTCTCAGTGGAATGCGAATTAAGCATCGTTCACTAAAAACAACCAACAAACAAACCTTTTTCAGGAAGAACTACGTGAGCTTTGACTTCCTCATTGTACTTGGGGGGTACGTAGGAGCGAGAGCCTCTCTCGTCAAGCCAAATAATAAAAAACTCTTTTTTCCCTTTTTTGTTCAATATGCGGTAACTTAGTTCTTTTTATGCGGTTATCTCTGTTTATGCAAACCAAATTCCCTCAAATGGTTCCCGTTGAGTACAACGTATATGAGGGGGTGTTAACGTCTTCCCCTCATGTAACCAACTCCCAAAATTGATCTTTTCAAGGTTTTATCATTATTTTCCTTTCCCTTCACGGGATAAATAAAAGATGGTGGCGGCTTCTTTGTTCACATTTGTGCATTGCATTTCATCATTGCACATCTGTATATTTTTTTTGCGCCGGGTACTGCAGAGAGCACTTGATAAGTGGCCATGGAAACCTAAAGCTATAGTGTCCAACAAAGGGATTGAGGTAGATAGAGCTAAAATCCAAGTCATAGAAAATCTACCACCTCCCAAGTCTGTAAGAGAAGTTCGAAGCTTTCTAGGTCACGCTGGTTTCTATCGGCGTTTTTTTTAAGGACTTCTCTTAGATCACCAAGCCCTTGACCGGGCTATTAATGAAAGATGCCTAGTTCATTTTTGATGAAGAATGCCTAAAGGCATTCAAACAATTAAAGGCAGCTCTCATTTCCGCACCCATCATGCAGCCACCTGATTGGAGCCTACCTTTCGAAATCATGTGTGACGCTAATGACTATGCTATAGGCGCAGTCTTAGGTCAAAGAAAAGATAAGAAGTTTCATGCTATCTACTATGCTAGTTGGACCTTAGACCCCGCGCAAATGAACTACACCACCACAAAAAAAGAGCTCTTGGCTGTTGTGTTTGCGATTGACAAATTCCGTTCTTACCTAATAGGGGCCAAGATCATTGTCTACACTGACCATGCCGCAATTAGGTACATAGTGAACAAAAAGGATGCCAAACCAAGGCTCCTAAGATGGATCTTGCTTCTCCAAGAATTTGACTTAGAGATCCAAGACAAGAAAGGAATCGACAACACAGTTGCTGACCACTTGTCAAGAATGGATGGAATGATGCCTGAAACGGTGCCCATAAATGATGACTTCCCATATGAGAGGCTGGTAGCCCTTATGGAGAGTGTCGTATCCGAGTGCCCTTTAATTGAAGACAACATCGAAGTTGTCAACTCTGTCTGCGCAAGAGACTCACTGCCATGGTATGCTGATTTAACCTACCAGCAAAAGAAGAAGTTCTTCAGTGATCTAAAACATTACTATTGGGATGACCCTCTTTTTTTTTTAGAGAGGCGCCGATGGAATCTTTCGTCGATGTGTCCCCAAAGATGAGGCGCAAAACATTATTGCTCATTGCCATTCTGCGCCATGAAATGCCTCAACAAGGCATCCTTGAAGTGGAAGTATTTGATGTACGGGGGATAGATTTCATGGGACCATTCCCAACTTCTTTTGGGAATAAATACATACTTGTGGTTGTTGATTACATGTCCAAATGGATCGAGGTTGTTGCCTCTCCAACTAATGACGCCCAAGTAGTGATTAAACTCTTTAAGAACCAGATTTTCCCTAGGTTCGGTGTGCCGAGACTTGTCATCAGCGATGGTGGCGCCCATTTTATCTCTAGGATCTTTGAAAGGTTATTATCTAAATATGTGGTCCGACACCGGGTAGCAACTCCCTATCACCCACAAACGAGTGGGCATGTAGAGGTCTCCAATAGGGAGATCAAGCAAATCTTAGAAAAAACAATTGCGACCTCATGGAAGGACTGGTCCTTAAAGTTGAATGAGGTGTTGTGGGCATATAGGATAGCATATAAGACCTCAATTGGGACCACTCCCTTTAAGTTTGTTTATGGCAAATCATGCCATCTACCGGTGGAATTAAACACAAAGCTTATTGGGCTATCAAAGCCCTTAATTTTAACTACACCACCGCCGGTAGGAAAAGGATCTTAGATATCCATGAATTAGAAGAGCTTAGGTTAGATGCTTATGAGAATGCTAGAATCTATAAGGAAAGAACTAAAAAATGTCATGACAAGCGTCTATCTAGGAGAGAGTTTAAGGTAGGAGAGCTAGTACTTCTTTTTCCCTGAAAACTTCGCTCAAAGTGGTTTGGCCCCTTTAAAATATCCAAGACTTATCCTCATGGGGCGATTGAAATAAAGGATGACTCCGGTGAGACATTCACAGTCAATGGACAGCGGTTAAAACACTACCATCTTAAGGATAGTGACACTGCTTTTACAAACCTTAACCTATCCGCCTTGTCCACTAAGAATTCGAACTGATTTCACCCTCCATAAAGTCGAGCTAACCGACTTTAAACAAAGCGCTTGGTGGGAGGCAACCCGCTGATTTTGAATTCAATGTTTTCTTTTTAGTTTATTTCTATTTTGCAGAAAATAAAGAGATAGAGCACGCAGCAGCTTGGCGGTTCTGTAGCTCGGTCTCACAGGTTCTATTCTTCCAACCTCGCTTTTAGTCGTTGCATTGGGGACAATGCTCGATTTAAGTGTGGGGGAGGAAGCTTTATCGCTTTCTTTTACTTTTAGTCATTTAGTTTGTTGATCGACGGATTGTGTATCAAAAATCTTTTATGACCGCAAGTGCACAGTCTCGTCGTGTAGTTTTAAAAGATATCAAATCCACAGGGACCAATAGTCGAGCTACCGTATTTCTGTCGTTACTGTGTAAATCGAAGGCTATTGAATATTAGGGTTTGTTTAGAATGTTTAGAATTAAAGAAATTAAATTAAAGAATTAATTAATTAAAGAAGGATATCGGTATGTAACTTAATTAACCAACGGGAATTTAATAAATTAGTAGCGCGCGAAAAATAGTTTATTTTTCAGAAGAACTTTCTCAATTTAAAGGTTTAAACCTCACACTCTCGTTTTGTTGATAAAAACCATACTTTCTAGGCTAGGAGTATTACTGTCACTTTTCTACCACCTTAGCTTCGAAAGTATATTTTGAAAATCAATTAGTTCTAATTAATCCTAACGTGCCTCTCGCTCGTTCAAAGATTAATATCAAATTTCTACTATCTAGTTAAAACCTCAAACTCTAACTCTATTGATTTTAACCTTAGTTGCTTTATTTTACTCTCGTTCAAAAGCTTTGAATAAAATTAGGAATTTGAATCAGAAAAATAGTTTAATATGTGCACGCTAAATCATTATTAAATTCCCTTCGGAGAATTTATTTACATACTGATATCTAGGAATTTAGCTAGACATGGCAACGGAAATAAACAAATAAAAACAGAAAATTAAATAAGACATAAATAAATAATTAAATAAAGACATTAAAAACCTGGAAATAAATTTCTGAATAAACTTGAATTGAAATTGACGGAAATAACCGGTTCAGAATTCTTGACCGAAAAGTGAAAATAGAACTGAAAACAGATTCCCGATGTGGAAATACCGTTACAGTTAATGAAACAAGAAATAAAAACTGACTGAAAGAAACAGAAAATAAGGCGTGGAAAATTCTGAATTTGAGCTTCCTAGTTATAGAGGATTTTTGCCTCTACGATCCACAAAAGTAGGAATGGATAGGCTTCACTTGATCTCATCCCTTTGGTCGTACGATTAGGAAAAGCAGTTGATCAGAGCCGTGCTTGCTCCCCACGTTGCGCAAAATTGGTTTCAATTGGATCCTGAATATGTGGCGGGCGCCACGAAGCTGGTGGCGGGCGCCACCAGGCTGCTTCCTTGCTGGGCTCAATTGGGCTCAGCTGGGCTGCGCAGATTTTGTGCTTTGCACCCCCTTTTTGCTTCGTTTTTGACCCTTTTTGCTCAATTATCTTCTCCGACCTATTTTATTCGACAAAATTGAAAACAAAACAAATACCAACATAAAAAGACATAAATGAAGTAAAAGCAAATGCAAATGCAACTAAAGTTTACATAAATTAAGCTAAAAATATGATATGATTTGGTGTCATCAAATTCCCCCACACTTGAACCATTGCTTGTCCTCAAGCATAAAAGAATAGTGAATTGCATAGCACAAGTAAAAACACATGACACGATCATCCTACTCGTACGTGGTTGCCGGCTAAGCCATGAAAATCAAATAACAGTACAAATAACAAGAACACCGTGATGACATAAGAGACTCCCATTATATGAAAACATACCTGAAGCATTTCCTCTTGACTCTACCTCTCACCTAAGTTTCATTTACCCCTTTCATTCTAGTGCAATCACATTAAGCCCTTTATCTTGTACACGCCCATGGTAGGAAACCTGTTAGTGATTATGACCATCATATAGCGAGGGGTGCTGATAACATAAGTTTGGTAACCCCTATTTGCTTTACTCACTTCGAAGTTGCGGGGGATCGGATCGTAACCCGCCCTACCAAGTTCAGAATCAGACACCTCTGAACCAACTACTAATGAGTTTCTATACTATGGTATTTTTTTCTTTCGCATGTTTCAACATTTGTTGAATTTTTCATCAATTATTTCAAAGAATCAACCAATAGTATTTATAAACATGTATATTCAAGATCATTCACTTATATTCTTCGGTTTCCCACTTAGTTTGTGCCTTGAGATGGTGCCGACTGCTAAATAAACTACTAAAGGTTCATTAAAACTCAAGTTCAAAGCTTTGTCAAAACTAGTACTCAAATCAGTTTTACACACTTCCGGGAATCTAAGGTGTTAAAACGGTATTGATTTTTTCTAACCGTTACCCAACCTTCACAAAATAGCCTAAAAGTGCAAACAACCTATATACTTTCAGACAATCAATATCAAGTATCAGAACTCACACTTTTGCTTTTCACAAGAAAATTTTTGGTATGGCTGAAGAGATGGGAAAATCGGACAATAACAAAAACAAGACGCAAAATCAACTCAATTTAAGTGAATTAACCTAAGGTTTTATTATGCATGCAAACTAAATGATTGAAAATTAAAAGAAAGCGATAAAGCTTCCTCCCCCACACTTAAATCGAGCATTGTCTCCAATGCAACGACTAAAGGTGAGTTTGGAAGTGAAACCCTGAATAGCTAAGCCTTCACAACTGTAAAGTCGTCAAGCGTGCTATCTCTTTATTACCTGCGAAATAAAATGGACTAAAAAAAAAACATTAGATTCAAAATCAGCGGGTTGCCTCCCACCAAGCGCTTTGTTTAAAGTCGGTGAGCTCGACTTCAAAGAGGGTGAACTTAATTAACGTTTTGGCGGACAGGGCAGATAGGTTAAAATTTGCAAAATTAGTGTCACTATCCTTAAGGTTGTAATGTTTCAACCGCTGTCCATTAACCGTGAATGTATCACCGGATTCACTCAGTATTTCAATCGCCCCATGAGGATATGTTTTAGAAATTGCAAATGGGCCTGACCACTTTGAGCGAAGTTTTCCGGGAAATAGTTTAAGTCTTGAGTTAAAAAGAAGTACTAGTTCTGCTACCTTAAACTCTCTCCTAGATAGACGCTTGTCATGCCATTTTTTAGCTCTTTCCTTATAGATTCTGGCATTCTCATAGGCGTCCAACCTAAGCTCTTCTAACTCATGGATATCTAAGATCCTTTTCTTACCGGCGGTGGTGTAATTAAAATTAAGGGCCTTGATAGCGCAATAAGCTTTGTGTTCTAATTCCACCAGTAGAGGGCATGATTTGCCATAAACAAGCTTGAAGGGAGTGGTCCCAATTGGGGTCTTATAGGCTGTCCTATATGCCCACAGTGCCTCATTCAGTTTTAAAGACCAATCCTTCCTAGAGGTCGCAACTGGTTTTTCTAGAATTTGCTTGATCTCCCTATTGGAGACCTCCACTTGCCCACTCGTTTGTGGGTGATAGAAGGTTGCTACACGGTGTCGGACCCCATATTTAGATAATAACCTTTCAAAGATCTTAGAGATAAAATGGGAGCCACCATCGCTGATGACAAGTCTCGGCACACCGAACCTAGGGAAGATCTGGTTCTTAAACAGTCTAATCACTACTAGGGCGTCATTAGTTGGAGAGGCAACAGCCTCGATCCATTTGGACACGTAATCAACAGCCACATGTATGTATTTGTTTCCAAAAGAAGTTGGGAACGGTCCAATGAAGTCTATCCCCCACACATCAAATACTTCCACTTCAAGGATGCCATGTTGAGGCATTTCATCGTGCCTAGAGATGCCGCCAACGCGTTGGCACTGATCACAACTCCGTATGGCAACGTGGACATCTTTTCAAATAGTGGGCAAATAAAGGCCGGCTTGCAAAATCTTAGCGCAGGTTTTGGAAGTACTTGCATGTCCCCCATATGGCGCAGAATGGCAATGAGAAATAATGTTTTGAATCACTAAAGACTCCATCGGCGCCTCTCTTGAAAAGAATAAGGTCATCCCAATAGTAATGTTTTAAATCACTAAAGAACTTCTTCTTTTGTTGGTAGGTCAGATCAGGCGGAAGGACTCTTGCTGGTAAGTAATTAACAAAATCAGCATACCATGGCAGTGAGTCACTTGTGCAGACAGAATTGACAACTTTGATGTTGTCTTGAATCAAAGGGCACTCGGAGGCGACACTCTCCATAAGGTCTACAAGCCTCTCATACGGGAAGTCATCATTTATGGGTACTTTTTCAAGCGCTAATCCCTCCATTCTTGACAAGTGGTCCGCAACTGTGTTGTCAATTCCTTGCTTGTCTTGGATCTCTAAATCAAATTCTTGAAAAAGCAGGATCCATCTCAGGAGGCTTGGTTTGGCATCCTTTTTGTTCACTAGGTACCTAATTGCGGCATGGTCAGTGTAGACAATGCTTTCGGCCCCTATAAGGTAAGAACGGAATTTGTCGACTGCAAATACAACAGCCAGGAGCTCTTTTTCTGTGGTGGCGTAGTTCATTTGCACGGGGTCTAAGGTCCTACTGCATAGTCACTAGCGTCACACATGATCTCAAATGGTAAACTCCAATCAGGTGGCTGCATGATGGGTGCAGAAATGAGAGCTGCCTTTAACCGTTGGAATGCCTTTAGGCACTCCTCATAAAAAAAAAACTCGGCATCTTTCATTAGCAGCCCGTTTAATGGCTTTGTAATTTTGGAGAAGTTCTTAATAAATCGCCGATAGAAACCGGCGTGTCCTAGAAAGCTTCAGACTTCTCTCACAGATTTGGGAGGTGATAGATTCTCTATGACTTGGATTTTAGCTCTATCTACCTCAATTCCTTTGTTGGACACTATATGCCCAAGAACAATACCTTGGCGAACCATGAAATGACACTTTTCCCAGTTAAGTACAAGATTGACTTTTTCACATCTTTCAAGTACCTTTTCTAGGTTCGTCAAGCATCCTTCAAAACTTTGCCCGCATACGGAGAAATCATCCATGAAGACCTCCATAATGTCATTGATGTAATCGGCAAAGATTGTTGTCATACATCTTTGGAAAGTCGCGGGGGCATTACACAATCCAAATGGAATTCGCCTATATGCAAATGTGCCAAAAGGACAAGTGAACGTTGTTTTCTCTTGGTCATCGGGATGAATAAGGATTTGAAAGAATCCCGAATAACCATCTAGATAGCAGAAGTATGAATGATTAGCTCGACGCTCAAGCATTTGATCAATGAAGGGAAAAGGGAAATGATCCTTGCGCGTGGCTTTGTTAAGCTTCCTATTTGATCCTTGATCAATGAATGATTACGGTGTTTTTGTTATTTGCACTGCTATTTGATTTTCACAGTTTAGCCGGCAACCACGTACGAGTAGGATGATCGTGTCATGTGTTTTTACTTATGCTTTGCGATTCACTATTCTTTTATGCTTGAGGACAAGCAATGGTTCAAGTGTGGGGGAATTTGATGACATGAAATCATATCGTATTTTTAGCTTAATTTATGTGCATTTTAGTTGCATTTGCATATGTTTTTATTTCATTTATGTCGTTTTATGTTGGTATTTGTTTTGTTTTTAGTTTTGTCAAATAAAATAGGTCGGAGAAGAGAATTGAGCAAAAAGTATCAAAATCGGAGCAAAATGGGGGGTGCAAAGCCCAAATTCGCGCAGCCCACAAAGGAGCCCAGCAAAAAGGGCATTTTGCCCCATCCTGGCCTTGTGGCGAGCGCCACAGAAGTGGTGGCGAGCGCCACCAATTGCAAAGCCCAGTAAAACAGATTTTGCGTGACGTGGGGAAGTGGCAGACCGTCTAATGCGTTTTCTGTTCCTAATCGCACGGTTACTGGATGAGATCAAATGAAGCCTATCCCCTCCTTGATTTGTGGATCGTAAAAGCCAAAATTCTTCTATAAATAAAAGACTCAAATTTTGTTCTCCGCACGCCTTATTTTCTTTACTTTTCAGTCAGTTTTAGTTTCCTGTTACAGTAACTGTAACGGTATTTCCACACCGGGAATCCGTTTTCAGTTCTGTTTTCACTTTCCTGTCAAGAATATTATTCCAGTTATTTCAGTCAAGTTAATTCAGCATTTATTCCAGTTTTTTATTTAATTATTTAATTATGCTTTATTTAATTTTCTGTTTTTTGTTTATTTAATTTCTTTGTCATGTCTAACTAAATTCCTAGATATCGGTATGTAAATTAATTCTCCGAAGGGAATTTAATAATGATTTAGCGCGTACTTATTAAACTATTTTTCTGATTCAAATTCCAAATTTAATTCAAAGCTTTTGAACGAGACTAAAATAAAGCAACTAAGGTTAAAATCAATAGAGCGAGAGTTTGAGGTTTTAACTAGATAGTAGGAATTTGATATTAATCTTTGAACGAGCGAGAGCCACGTTAAGATTAATTAGAACTAATTGATTTTCAAAATATACTTTCGAAGCTAAGGTGGTAGAAAAGTGACAGTAAAACTCCTAGCTTAGAAAGTATGGTTTTTATCAACAAAACGAGAGTGTGAGGTTTAAACCTTTAAATTGAGAAAGTTCTTCTGAAAAATAAACCCTTTTTTGCGCGCTATTAATTTATTAAATTCCCGATGGTTGATTAAGTTACATACCGATATCCCGTTTTAATTAATTTAATTCTTCTTTTTAATTTTCGTTTAAATTCTAAAACAATCTTAAAACCAAATTTATTAGCCTTAGATTTACACAGTAACGACAGAAATACGGTAGTTCGACTGTTGGTCTCTGTGGTTCGATATCTTTTAAAACTACACGACGAAATTGTGCACTTGCAGTTATTAAATATCTATTGATACACAAATCGTCGATCAAATTTTTGGCGCCGTTGCCGGGGACCAATTTAGTTGATATCGTAACTCCGTCGGTACACCGTAGAGATTAAGGCGTTTTTAAATTTTAAAAATCGAAAAAAATAAAAAATAATAACAAACAATTTTGGGATAAGTCCTTTGAGCTTAAATGTATAACTCAAACCCTTTTTATAATGACTATCCTCAAACCCATACTTTGAGGGACAATACCTTAACTCTCAGTACAATTACTATCCCCAACATTTAAATCCAAAAGAATCCGTTAGTCCTAACCTATTAGCGGTATATAATGAATTCATGGAAACCTCCGCTAATGCTAGTCGAGAGCACCGATTTAGAGAAATCATGAGGGAACAAAACCTCGTAAATGAACGGATTAGACTAAGCAATCTCGAAACCCAAAGGATGCTCGACGCCATGGTTGCCTCAACAGCGACTTCCCAAGAGTCGATGGAGACTTTAATCTCCTAGTTCACCCAGTCAGCCATAGAACCCTCTCACGAGAGACAAGTAGACGTTGTAGCAAACATTAATGAAAGCGAGATTGAAATATCTAGTAAGGACGATAATGTTGTCGAGAGTTTTAGCGAGGAAAGAGTGGAGATCGAAGAAGCATCACCGATAATCCTCCCTAGTGAGGTAGTCGAAGAGGTAGAGAAGGGAACATTGCATGTTTTCCCTGCTCCCTACAACCCACCAATCCTTGTTCCCCAAGGGATAGTAGAGGCTAGAGTGGACCCAACTCCCCAACCATGTGAAAAGAAAAAGAATGTAAAAGTCAACACACATGGGGACGAGGGCGCAAATAGAAATAGGAAATTAGGGGAAAGAGAATTTGAGGATGACGTTAGTACAAAAAGGATGAGGGTAACATTCGGAAAGGCGGATGAAAATCCTAAGACAAAAGAAAGAAGGACACTTGAAATTGAACCAAAACCCCCACCTCAAATCAATAAATCCCTTTTTCTCCCAAATCACAAAATAATAGAAGAGGGCAAGGAAGCTGAACCGCCCTATAGGAGAAAAAAGAGAAAGAGCGAGGGGTATGTGAGAATACTTGATAAGTGGCCGTGGAAATCATTCCCGATTCGGCCATCACAGGTGAGATAAAAAACACCAAAACTGTCGAGCTCACCGACTCTAAACAAAGCGCTTGGTGGGAGGCAACCCACATGTAGGTTTAATTTTGCTAGGTTTAACATAAAAAAAGAAAAAGAAAAAAAATATATATATAATTTTTTTTGCATGTGTCATTAGTTGTTGCTTGTTTATCTGAATTATTATGTTTTTAAAGAAATTAAGCGGTACTATTATATATCTTATTGCTCACTCATATTTTTTGGTATATATTTTCAAATTTATTTTTAGATACCTTTCTTTCTTTCACGATGAATCGAGTTGAGAATCATGATATCAAGTTCAGAGGAGTAGGACAGATCAAAGACTATGAGATTCTAGCTCGGAGAGATATGCACCTATCCATCTACCCTGACAGCACTACTATGGACAAGCTAGGGATCCGCGAAAGCGTGATTTTCTTGCTTAATGAAGTCGGATGGTCCGGCTTTGCTGTAGGGAGAAGATTTAGCTCTTACCGTAGCCTAACCCTCAAGTTCCTAAGCTCATTTTCCTATCACCCTGAGATCGGAAAAGGATTCCAAAGAGGCCTAATAAACTTTAGAATGTTCGGCATTGACTATATCTTGAACAACCAAGAAATGGCTAACCTCCTAGGTTTCCCGAGTGATCCACATACTTTCACATCTGTTGAGGAGGGCATGTTCCCTTTCCGTGAGCAAGACTATTTCTGGGTAAAATCTCAGGGGAGGGACATGCTGACTATGGAAACATGTATTCTGAAAACATACATAACCCAGCCTTCCACTATTTCCACAAAATCCTGGCCCACACCCTTTTTGGAAAGGAAGAGAACAACACCTCTGTGTCCCGTGGGGAGCTTTTTATCATGTTATGTGCTTCACAGTCCAGCCCTATTAATGGGGCAGCCTTTATGATGACCAATATGTACAAGATAGCCAGGATTGCCTAGGACCCATCTTAATAGGAGGATTAGTGACCATGATTGCAGATGCCATAGGACATATAGTACACCTTAACCAACTTCAACCCTTGGGAGGAATCCGATGCATGGACATAAACTTCTGCTTTAATCGTGGCATTATAGGGAATTTAGGACCCGACAGATTTGACCTCCTTATCAATCGCCAAGTCGTGCCCCATTTTACCTTGCCTAACAAGAAAACCAGTGTTCATGATCGAAGAAATTGGCTCTATGATTTGGAACCCCAATATACACCCTCGACACCTCCTCCCTCACCCCAAGCCTTTGAAAAACTTGACACTGATCTCTCTGATGCTGATCCAAGTGAGTCTCCGGATTCTGCTCCTGCTCTTTCTACTCCTGCTGTTGATGCCCCAGTGGGGCCACCGAACGTGACTGTTGCTATGTTTGAAGCGTTGCAAGCTAAAACTAATGCAATGGAAGCCGAGCTGACTAAGTTACGCACGGAATTTTATGCTTACTTGGATACCACCGCCGCGCAAGTAGAGTATATTTGGGATGAGCTAGGCTTCGTTGTGAATGAAGTCGAACGCCAACATAGTGGCTAGGACCGTCCCGGCGTATTTTACCGCATTCCTAGGATTTTCATTTACTTTTCCATGCTTTAGAATAATAAATCCTAGGAAATTTTCTTTATTAGTACTTTGATTTGAATTTCAGAAATTAGCAATAACTATATTTACTTTCATTTAGTTCGGTTGATTAATAAAAACTCCTGGTGAGAGACCGTTTGTTTTATGCTCTTGTGTGCTCATGTGGATTTTCTTGTGAATAATTGCTCTATGTTAGAAATTTAATTTGGTGAAAAGTTTTGTCCTGTTAGAACTTAATTCAACTGTGTGCAGGCTGTACAATTTCCTTTAGACAGGTATGGGTACAAATGAACAACAACATGCTACAGGACGGGAAAAAAGGCCAAAATGCAAAATTTGGCCTTGTGGTGATCGCCATGAGCATAGTGGCGCTCGCCACAGAATTCAGCTTCATGATTTTAGCAAAAATTTTGTACAAAAAGCGTGTTACAGCAAGCCTACATTGAATGGTTTAGTCTTTAAAGGCTTGGAAAGGAATTGATTCTCTGTGAAATGTAGACACCATCATTATGTTCCATTAAATTTTCAACTACACAACACTACATTCAACCCCATTTTCCATTATAAATACACACACCATAACACATTCACTTCACAACACATTTCTCACTTCACAGAGGCTTTTCTTTCCTTCTTTTCTTCTAGTCTTTCAAGCTAAGGTAAGTCAAGTTCATGGCACAACAAGGGGAGTATGCAATCAACTTCCGAGATGGGGACCAAGCTAAGCTATACCGACTCATCCGCCGAAAGGAATACAAACCAACGAGGTATGCCGATGACTTTTGTCTCGAGACTTTAGGATTATCGGATAGTGTGCGCCATTTTGTTCGATCATTTAAGCTTGTTTTCTTGTTTTCTTTTAAAGACCTCGTTCATGTCCAATTTACTGCGGAATTCCTTAGCTCTCTAGAACTAAACCCCACCCCCGACCGTGTGAGGTTCCGTTTATTTAATGTTGATTACAACTTTAGCTACAATGAGTTAGCCGAGTTGTTGCACTTACCACACGGTGAGGGAGTGAAAGATGAGCTGACTACTCAAGTGGGGTGGTTAGATGCCGCGAAGAAACTTTGGTGGGGATTAACCGGAAAGGAAACAAGCAGTTTAGAGGGTAACAGAGCGTCATTGATCCAAAACCCCGCCATACGCTACTTTCGCCATCTTTTGGCTTGCACTGTTTTTGGCCGTCTCGGTTCTAACACGGTCAATGAAAAAGAGCTATTTTTGTTGTTCACTTACAGCGTCTCAAAAGAAACAGTCCATACTGCCCGCCTTATGATGTATCACATGTTTTCAATGGTTAAGTCCAAAGGGGTAATTGTTTTTGGTGGTCTGATCACAACCTTAGCACGCTTGCTAAACCACGGGGCGCAACTTTCTACCCTTACCCCACTTAACTCTCGTACCATTGATTTAGACATGGTACGAAACATGAGGCTCGTAAAGTAGCGGGCTGATGGAAAATACATGCTCATGATAGATAACAAAGCCTACCCGGATATCATCCTCCCTGACCCCGCGCGCTTCAATGTGCGCTCGATAGCCAATTACGGTTTTCTCCCCGACCCTGCCATTCCCCGAGAATGGAATGTACCAAATGCACCTTGTGATGAGGGAGAGAGTGACGGATCTGAGGAGGAGGAGCACGAGGCTCCGGACACTAATGCACACAGCACACACACTTCTTCTAGTTATTTTACAGGTACTACTTCTGGAGCTGCCCATGAGAGTGGCACTGCCACACTTGATACTGTTTTAGCTGAGATGAGGCAGCACTACACCTTAGATGCCCATAGGGACCAGCATATCTAGGACATCCAGACTCGTCAGACAGAGATGATGAGCATGATGCAGCAGTTTCAGAGTGACCAGCTGTTTACGCTGATTTTTGGTAAACATTCGCTAGTTTGCAATGCTTGAGAGACCAACTAGAGAATCTCGGGACATGTTTGTGCATTTATTGTTCAAGTTTGAAAATAGCAATGTTCATTAACGCAAATGAACAAGTTTGATTTGAAAAAGTAAAAGAAAGTAAATAAAATGTGACTTGTTTGACAAGAAATGTAAAAATACTCAGAATGAGTACGTATTGACAAGAAAAATAAATAATTCAATGAATTAAAAGGCAAGAAATGTAAATGAAAGCATGTAAATTGCATGAATATGTAAATTGCATTGAATTTAAAAGAAAGTGATCACAAGATCATACATTGTTTCCTTTTGTATTCCTTTCACTCGAATCGCTTGGGTACTCAGAATTTGTAAGGATTTTCAGTATGTAAATTTGTGATCCTTATTACAACAAATGAACTAGTATTTATAGATAAAACTAAGGCTAATTAGTAACGACTAACTAATATCCATTTGCCAAGTGTACAGCTACTTCATCCTTATCCAAAATGCCATTAGACATCAGTTTCGAATGAAGCTTTGCAATGGTTTGAATTTGAATTTGAATCTTCTGCCAATTCTTGATCATTTCTACAAGTTAAAAAATCCTAATTCGAGTTCGAGCCATTCGAATAGCATTTAACTCGAGTAAAAAGCCTTTGCAACTTGTATATTCCCTAAATTTATGAATATTTATCTGATTTGACTTTCGCCAAAATATATTTAATTTTGACCTCTAGAATTAAATAATACCTGGGAAAACATATTCCCATAACTAAGGACATATTTAAATATATTCAGAAAAATATTTAAACTTTATTATTTAATTAGCCAAAATATTGGCTAACAAATTGCCCCCAAAAAATGCCAATTTCGATTCGAGTAATTTGAATAAAGAATTTGGCGTTTTTTATTCCATAAGTAATAGCACGTGACAGCAATGATGTGGTAACCGTCAGCGCACTTCCCCACTACTGACACTACTGCGCCTTTTCAGTCTTTATGGGGCACGTGTCAAGTGCAGAAGTTGAAAGAAATTCTAAATTTCTTTTTCATTTATTTAATTCAGGAGAAAACGAAGCCTATAAATAGGACTAGGTTATCATCTGACCATTTTTCTGCAACTTCTCAACCAGCCTTCTTCATTCTCCGCCTTCAACATCATTTCTTTGATTCTGGTTCTTTAATCTTTTTGCACACATTACCCGATCTGTCAAACTTGCTAAATCACTGAATTAATACTTGACTTGATTTTGCAAATCTCAAATTCTTTAATCACGTTAGATCTATACTAGATCTACTTCAAAATTACCCATTTTCCAACTGTTCATCTTCTTTAAATCATGGCTGAACAACATCAAACACTCCTTCCTATACCTTTTGCTGGTAAATGGCAACAAGCCATAACTAAAACTAATGGAATCGAAGTAGTGCCAGAACCCCATGGAACTCAGGAGGAACAAACTCGCTGGGAAGACGAACTGATAATCCCTTTTTCAATTTCTGATAACGTCTACGCGTTTGGAGGACCGTTCCCTGATGATGTTTCGTTAAAACCCTCAACTGCAGAGTTTTTTCCAATGCGCAAAACTTGCGAGCCTAAGATTTTCAGCACTGATCCCTTTAATTTCTCGTTTATTCGAAAACCCCACAACATGTGGAGATCAGCTCCATCTTGCAACAATTCTGCATATCTTCAATGGTTTACTCGAGTCGAGAAAGAATGGGGATCTTTCTGGCGACGCTCAGGAATCTATGACATAATTCAATTGTCAAAATATGGTCCTGCTTATCATCCTGAAATGTTCACAGCAACTCTGATGTTTTATGAAAGGAGTACTCACACCTTTCACTTTCCTTGTGGGATGCTAACTCCAACTCTACTTGATGTAGCAGCTATTACTGGCTTGAGACCAGAAGGTGGAGTATTCGATCCAGCCAATTCGAGCAAAAATACTTACTTCAAACTTAATGCTGCAGCTTTTTCTAAGTTCATTGACGAGCACAAGGATGAAGGCGAGGTGTCTGCTGAAGAACACGTAGCTTTCTTAACCCTATGGCTATCTCATTATGTTTTCTGCTCCAGATCATTACAAGTGACTCAAATGTATATCCCTCTTGCAATCCAAATCCATGAAGGGCAAGCATTTTCACTTAGTCGTCTGTTGCTTGGTGTCCTGTACGAATCAATGGGTGAATTCTGTGATAACTTAAAGAAATCGAAAGATGGCTCCCCATTCCCAGTATCAGGACCTTTATGGCTTTTGCAACTCTGGCTAAACGCCACTTTCACAAGAGAAATGGGATTGAAGATCCCTTCCCGTTTCAGAGATGACGTGAATAATCGTTCGATTGAAGGGGTTAGGTTGGCTGTACTGACTCCAATCTCGAAAGAGACTGATCCCCAAGAACTTTTCATCAAGTATATGAAGATTTTTCTCAATTTCAATGAGTTTCGACCACACCATGCTCCCTTTGTCAGGAGAGAAATTGGACCAGCATGGCTACAAGATGAATTTCCAGCAACAAACTCAGACAATGCTCAAGATGTCAATGAGCTCTGGCAACATTATCTGCACCCAACCATCCTCTCTTGTAGGATTGGCAGCAAATCGAACCATCGAGTTCTGGTTGGCTATCAACCTAACTTGGTTTCGAGACAATTTGGGCTGTCTCAAGTTTATCCCAAGTGTCTGTTCAAGAGTGAGAGAAACATGGTGATAGGCAATGAAGTATCCAAAGAAATTTTTGAAGGAAAATAGTTACGGTAAAGCAGCGGAATTTCAAAAATTTTCCTTTGTTTGATCCTTACGAACGAGCATGTTATGTGTTTAGGGTTTGTTACCTCTAGTAGAGTAGAACCCTTAAAGCCACGAACAAGATTCGATCACGAGCGTTGATGACGAAGAACAACGCCTCTACTCAGTCCACACGGACGGTCACCTTCAAAAGAGTGCTAGCCCTTATTTATGAAGGCTTTCAAGAATATTGAGAGAGGAATTACTTTAGGGTTTCCAACTCTAAAATATTTCTTAATGCTTTTGGTGTGTTTTTCCTTTTGCCAAGAGTTCTCTATAAGACAAATCTTTTATCTTGGACAAAAATAAAACAAACAAACAAAAAATCTCCTAAGAGATATTCTAGGGCGCGCGCGCCCCACATGAGTGTACATGCTCATGTGTGCGCGCGCCCACCGTACGCTACGGTGTGTCTCGTTTGTTTAATTACCGTGATACCCTTATCACATTACATACCTACCGTACCTTACGGTGTTCCTTAATTATCTCAATATTAGACTGTCCTTATGTGTGTGACCCTGTAGGTTTCCATGACGTTGGCAATTATATTAAATTTCCTTTTAATATAATAAACAATGAGCGGTATCTAGCAATACATCATTGCTACCCAAGTCATGAGAAATTACATGTGATCTAAACATAACCTTAACTATGATATGTGTGTATAATTACCCCTTTGCCCCTTATGTCTATATTGAACACAAAGCATACTTGATGTCATCTTTGTCCAGTTCAATATTGGGCCCATGACATTTATCCTGTTATGCAGGATTGGCAAATTCCATCTAGGACACCGCTGCCCCATAGCATGTTTCGTGAAGTACCCATTAACTGCCTTTATGGTTATCCTGTTACGGACAACGTTAGATCAGCAACAAAGTACTCAACTCCACATCTAGGGTACAAGGGTGGTTTCAGGTCTAAGGGTGGTTTACACCTTTATCATTATAAGAGTGACTTATGACACTTTGCATAACTTAGCATGTAGCACTCTTATGGCGGGTCAATCCAGTATAAATATTACTCTTAATATTGTATACTTATGTCAAGACTTGATAACTCCTTATCCTATGATCCATGAGATGCGATCATCAGCCTATCTTCATAATAGTCTTTATGCTTTAAGGTTATCCCAATTTCACCTTAAAGCTCGACTACGGATACTTTAAGAATAGCGTCCTTATGTTTAATTTTGTCTCATGATTAAGTCATACTTAATATTAAACGGACTATCTATTCTAGGGATTTCATTACTTTGAACTCTTACAAACACAATGAAAGTAATGCCTTATATTATTAATAAACTCCTAAAGCAAATACTATGAAAATAGATTGGCTCTTAGGGCTTACTCCAACAATCTCCCACTAGCACTAAGGCCAGTCTAGTATTACTTTAATACTCATAGACTTAGTATGCCCATCACGCTTCAACTGCGCAAGAGGCTTAATTAGTGGATAAGGAACAATTCCTTATGTTGGTATCTTACGTATCTTCCAACGTTCTATTTCGATCTCTATCGAAATATAGAAGTGTCTAAGTATAAATGAATCGTCGGTGAGATCCATTCTCAAGTGTTTTTGCAAGATTTAACCATTACCATCACTAATGTGATTAATGTGACTTGCAACACCGGAAACATAGTTTTAGCTCAATCATGAGTTAAACAATCCAATTCAAAAACTTAACTTCTATAATTGAAATAAACATACTTATGAAGCTTATCTTATAGCCTTCAATGTTTATATTCAAGCATGATATACAATACATTGATTATGGAAACTAGCCATCATTATAACTTTCTTATAATGACCCTTTCCCATGCCTATCTATTCCAAGAAAATCCTTAGTTCCATTGTGGTCCTTAGGCATATTCTTGAAGTTCAGTTAGTGTCCAACACTTAGTTTCAAACTTTGGTACTTAGCTGATTGTGTTACAATCATACGGTGTATCTGATATAGTACATAATATGATGTGTATAATCAATCCATCTTCCAAAGCATATGGATTATTATCACGTGTCCCATTCTCATCTAATAAGATATGACATTGTCCTTTTAGACAAAATCAATCATTTGACACATGATATAATTTCACACATTTAAGTGTCTTGAACACTTAGTCAAATTATGTACATAGGCTATTCCTAACTCCTTAGGAATCTCCATCTAAATGCTTAGGTAATTCCTAACTCTTTAGGAATTCTTTCCTAAGTACTTGATCAAAAGTTATTTCCTTAATCATGTCTCACATGTATAAGGAAAATATTTTGATGATTAATATGTCATCCACACATTATATCAGATATAATATTATTGCTCCCACTAAATCCTTGTGCACAACTTATATTTGTTCTTCATTAATTTGTTTTCCATAAAACTTCATAGAAGGAACAAATATTTAAATTCATTCAATCTAATCAAAATTAGATATGTTTATCCTTATTAATTTGTTTTCTCAAAACTTCATAATAGGAACAAAGAATAATTAAGTTTCTGAGATCTCTTATCTAATCAAAATTAGATAACTACAAGTTGTATATCTTTCTAGCATCCTTTGGATCAACAAAACCCTATACATATGTCTAGTACATATATATGAGGTCATTCCAATTAAGGAATGCAACTTTGTTATCCATCTACCAAAATATGTACTACAACATTTAGTAAAAGAAATCAAACAAATTTTAAGCTTTATGATTAATTATATTTAGAGTTTCATCATAATATGCATTATGATTTTGTGTGAAACCTTTTAATAATCAATCAAATCTTAAAAGGTATTCTTAATACCATCCATATCAATATTCAACAAGAATATTCACTTTCATCGTATGAGTCTTACTCATAACCAGTATCAACATAAGGTTAGTGTATATGGATTATGTATAAGATTTCATGGCATTTAGCCACTTCTCAGAATTTAGACCGTCTTACGACCTTTAAGAAAGTCAGATATTAATCTATCATGAAAATCATATTATCTTGCTGAGTCATGATCCAATCATACTCTATTTACATGTGATATGTTAGACTTATCTTAGATTTGTGCAACTTAAATCAATGGTCCTTCAACAACCTTGAGGAACCGGTTTGAGTTCCCTTTTAATAGATATGTCTTGTAGTACTTGAATAAATTTTCAAGTTCTATATCACTCCCACTGCTTCTTTTAGAAACACACTCCCACTAGAGGAATGCTTTAAACTTAGCTACAAAACAACTTTTGTCTTTAAGAGTGATATAAGATTAGTATCCTTTAGAATACTTTCACATATTTATCCATTAGACTTGGATTTAATTTATCTAATAAATTTTAATCCAAAAGGTCGCATAAAGACAAGTTTGATGCTTTTACCTCCATATCGCATATGGTGTCTTTATGATTATCTTAAACGGGAAACCAATTGTGGGTGAAGATTAACTATAAGCAAAGAGATTTTAAGAGTCAATAATGTTTATAATAAACTTATCTTAAACAATATCATGTCGAACATGATGTGATAAAATAATTATTATACTCATTAACTAAGTATTTACTAATATGACTCATTCATATGATTTAAACACTTTATCGAGTTCTATTTACTTCATTGTTTCAACTCTTTGACAAACTCAAAGGTTTTCTAATTTGTGTCACACACATATCAACATCTAATGATTTTGATCATCAATGTTAATGAAGTAAAATAAACTCAATATATCAAATATGTTTAGTGGTCGACATACATCTCATGTATATTGTTCAAATAGGTCATGTGTTATTAACACTTTTAATTAATATTTGACACATCAAATATTTGTACTAAACAACGTTCTTGATATATATATGTATTCAAGTTCCAAATCTTTATTTGGTTCTTTTCATTAATTGTTATAGATGATCCCACCAAGATCATGGAACCCTAGTCCATCACTTGACTTGGATCAATAGTATAGAAAACTTTTCTTAAATGATAGGACAATTGCTTGTCTTATTATTTAAGGCTACAACTCATACCTTGTCAATACAAGATATAATTAATGTTTCTATTACTAGATGGAATTTAATAACAATTATTGTGTTCCATCTCAAACTTGATTTTAAGTCATTGTAGAAGCACTAATGAACAAAATTTTCATTCTAGACAAAAGCTCTTATTGTCAATGAAACAATTTTCATTCTAGACATAAGTTCTCATTGTCAATGAAACAATTTTCATAAGCTCCTATTGTCAATGAAACAATTTTCATTCTAGACATAGGTTGACTTAAAATTATAGTCAATGTTCTAGTTCTTTAAGACATCTCTAATTTTTGAAAAATTGAGATTCAACATCTTGTATCATATACCTTTCGATGTAGAAATAGAAACTTGGATTTTCTATAACAATATGTATAATATTGAAGTCTTACTTCATTCTTTTAGTTTGACTCTTCCAAGAACTATTTACGGCATTTTAATCAATGGTCTAACCATTAAAATAGTCGTTCTCCTTTGGCACCCATTGTTGTTCTATCCAATGAGAGAAATATATAAATCTCATTTATATTATATCTCAAATTCTAATAGTGCAAATTATTTCTCATTCAATTCAACAATTTCCGGTAGATATAGGAAATTCATATTAAATAAATTTAACTACATCTATCCATTATAATTTGTTAAATTGAACCTATGATCAACTCTTTGATCTATTGAGAAATCTTATCATACTATGAAGTTCTTTCAAAAAGATATTGCTTGAGATTAAATGATCACATCATTCATTCTTTAAAAGTATGATATATTCTATATCTAGATGTCAACTTTGATACTTCCGACAAGCATCCCGTTTAAAACTAGTTATAGTAGGTTCCTTTAGGGCATAGTTCAAAATCTTATAGTTCCTTTTGTATTCGAGAACAATTCTCATTTGTGTACCAATTCAGAAACTATTTTCTGAAATCCTTGTCCTTTGAAGGGACAACAAAGTTTGTATTGTATTCAATTTTCAAAGATATATAAGATATTAGTATTTATAATTAAATCATTTAATAAGGTCTTTTATTAAAAGGTTCCACTATTTTACTCAAAACAAACGACCCTCATCATTTGATTCGGAAAATCCCGTTGGAAGATTTTCTAGTGGATCGAGATCCATATTTCACTTTGTCTTAAGTCCGCGTGGGCGGATCACCCAAGACTTAGCTATTTAGGTAGGAACTCCTTCCAATTACATCTTATGCAATTCTCGGATATCTCCGTTGGGTGAATAACATCTTATTCTAGTTCATCATATGAATTATACCCAACGCTTGCTTCTAAACTTTGTATAATCTTATTATATCTTGTTTAGTTAAGTTTGACCCATGTCTTAGAAGTTGGATATTACAATTATCCCATCGCACCTTACTAATGTAAACAATGCACCTTCGCGTGGGCGAAACCTACATTGTTTGATACTAGTCTTGATGAGTTCTAAAACTTGGAAAGCATTAACTTAATATTCACATATTTTACTCAACAAAGAAAACGCACCTCGCGTGGGCGAAACCTACATCTTCTTTGTTAGTTTCTTATGTGTCTCTTGAGGGGTTTCTTTAGTTTTGATCTCACCGTCTTGTTAAACATATAAGACGATCTTATATGTACCAAGATCATTAGTTATGGCATTGGTTCTCTCAAGCCAATGAGAGAATTATCTTAAAAGGATTTATTTCAAAAGAAGCCATAACTAATCATCATCTACAAACATACTTTATTGTTAATCAAACTTTAGATCTTGATCATATCGTTCATAACGGACATAATCGAATCGCAATTTCATAAATCGTGATTTTTGTCAAGTTTTTGGTTGCACAGCTCGCCAGGGCTCGCCAGCCGGCGAGCAGCTACTGTTTTGGTCGCCAGTAGGCTCGCCAGTTGGCTCGCTGGGCGACCGTGTCAGGGCTTCGCGCACATTGTGGCACGATTTCGTAAATCATGCCACGATTTCGGCGAATTCTGAACACGTTTTTCAGCACAACACAACTCTTGTGTTCATCATGAACCCTAGTATATCTAATATACCTTTTGTCATGAACCCTAGTATATCTAATATACTTTTATTTGCAACATCCTCAATTTGTATCATATACACAAATCTCTTGATCAATTAGAATCTAATTCTTCATTCTTATCTTGTTAGGTACTTTAATCGAATTAAATTATTTAAAACAAGATACAACAAACATCATAAACATGGTTTCGTAAGTGGCTCTGATACCACTGAAGGAAAATAGTTACGGTAAAGCAGCGGAATTTCAAAAATTTTCCTTTGTTTGATCCTTACGAATGAGCATGTTATGTGTTTAGGGTTTGTTACCTCTAGTAGAGTAGAACCCTTAAAGCCACGAACAAGATTCGATCACGAGCGTTGATGACGAAGAACAACGCCTCTACTCAGTCCACACGGACGGTCACCTTCAAAAGAGTGCTAGCCCTTATTTATGAAGGCTTTCAAGAATATTGAGAGAGGAATTACTTTAGGGTTTCCAACTCTAAAATATTTCTTAATGCTTTTGGTGTGTTTTTCCTTTTGCCAAGAGTTCTCTATAAGACAAATCTTTTATCTTGGACAAAAAGAAAACAAACAAACAAAAAATCTCCTAAGAGATATTCTAGGGCGCGCGCGCCCCACATGAGTGTACATGCTCATGTGTGCGCGCGCCCACCGTACGCTACGGTGTGTCTCGTTTGTTTAATTACCGTGATACCCTTATCACATTACATACCTACCGTACCTTACAGTGTTCCTTAATTATCTCAATATTAGACTGTCCTTATGTGTGTGACCCTGTAGGTTTCCATGACGTTGGCAATTATATTAAATTTCCTTTTAATATAATAAACAATGAGCGGTATCTAGCAATACATCATTGCTACCCAAGTCATGAGAAATTACATGTGATCTAAACATAACCTTAACTATGATATGTGTGTATAATTACCCCTTTGCCCCTTATGTCTATATTGAACACAAAGCATACTTGATGTCATCTTTGTCCAGTTCAATATTGGGCCCATGACATTTATCCTGTTATGCAGGATTGGCAAATTCCATCTAGGACACCGCTGCCCCATAGCATGTTTCGTGAAGTACCCATTAACTGCCTTTATGGTTATCCTGTTACGGACAACGTTAGATCAGCAACAAAGTACTCAACTCCACATCTAGGGTACAAGGGTGGTTTCAGGTCTAAGGGCGGTTTACACCTTTATCATTATAAGAGTGACTTATGACACTTTGCATAACTTAGCATGTAGCACTCTTATGGCGGGTCAATCCAGTATAAATATTACTCTTAATATTGTATACTTATGTCAAGACTTGATAACTCCTTATCCTATGATCCATGAGATGCGATCATCAGCCTATCTTCATAATAGTCTTTATGCTTTAAGGTTATCCCAATTTCACCTTAAAGCTCGACTACGGATACTTTAAGAATAGCGTCCTTATGTTTAATTTTGTCTCATGATTAAGTCATACTTAATATTAAACGGACTATCTATTCTAGGGATTTCATTACTTTGAACTCTTACAAACACAATGAAAGTAATGCCTTATATTATTAATAAACTCCTAAAGCAAATACTATGAAAATAGATTGGCTCTTAGGGCTTACTCCAACAATTTTTGCCAAATATCTCAACGTTATTGGCACTATTGCCTATCATGTGAATCCCCTCGAGTTTAATCATTCATATTATTGTACTGAGAAATTTTCAAACTGGTGGAGCAACTATTATAACAAGTACATTGTTGGTGATGTTCGAGCTAACATCATTAGGCTGAACAGTGGGTTTATAAGACAACAAATCCAGGATATACAGGAGCAACACAAAAATAAAGGTAAGTTTTTAGCAATACAAGCCAAATCATTTATTCCTTATGTTCCTCTGAATCGAGCTCGAATCTGTTATTTCTTTTTTAGGAATAGAAGTGACTGGAGGACCATCACAACCTACTGTTCGAACAGTGAAGCCAAAAAATAATAGAGGTATTCACCTGGCTGATGATGAAGATGACGAAGAGAGAAAAAGAGAAGAGACCAGAACCAAGGCAAAAACTGACAAGGTATAATCTCTCTCCTCTTTCTTGTATTCGAGCCAGGCCTAAATATTCTTTCTTCCACACTTTATGCTAGATAATGAGAGAAGAATATGCTGCTAGCATTGTTAGTCCTTCGAGAAGTGAACTCTTACATGTAATAGTACATGAAGAAGAAGTTTGTCATTCGAACACCATAATTTCATTGACCTTCTCCTCTTATGTTTTATCATCTTTTGTATTGTTTTGTTGTTCATAGGAAACTGAGCCTGAGAGACCTTTGAAAAGGAAACAAGATGATATTGCCCAAGAGGTTAATAGCGTCCAAGGCAACCTAAGCACGTCAGATCCCAATCTCCACCAATCCAAAAAGTACAAGAATCTCAATGACAAACATGCCAATTCTTCGAATGCCGAATCGAGCAAGAGGATGTCAGAAGAAAATATGAGTGGGGTTCAAATAAACTTGGATTCTGTGGAGCAAGGTGATAATATTGATCAAGGTATTCCTGATGATCAAAACACAATCCCACTTTCTCCCGTGATGCATCAGAATCCTCTCCATAAAAGGGCTAGCAATGAAGAGGTAAGCCTTTCTTTAATTATATATTGGATTGTGAATTTCTCTTTTCGATCTTTACACCCTCGTTTCTTATCTCTCTCCTTTTTAGAGTGATACTGTTAAGAAATCCTTCAAAAAGAACAATCCAAATGCAAGTCCCACGCCAATGGAGAAGTACATTGGACAGAAATATGGTCAAGTAAACATCTTTCCAACCTTTATCCATGCACCCAAATCTCTGTTTTAAATAGCATCCTATTTACATACGTTTCTCCTTATTTTCAGCAAGCTGAACCAGTGATCGAGATGATTCATCTGGATAATCAAACACCCAGTCCTACCCTTGCAACCAACACTATTGAGGAGCGACCTCACATGGTATTCTTCTGACTTAGAACATCTTGCATTTAATTTGAATTCGAATTCTTCAACTAACATTAATTATTTAGATGAATTCGAATCCCATATCTGAATTTAGCCCTGATATTTATATAACTCAGGATGAAGCTAACGCCACTTTGGCCCAAGACAAAGAGCTAGGGGCTTGGATGGGAAATGAAGAAAAGCTGCCTACTCCTGCTCCAAGTCATGGAGACTCGAGCCAATCTATCGAGGTGGAGATAGAAGAAGAGAATGAAGTTGAAGATGATACTATTATCAAAGAAGCTAAGGCTGGGGGGCCTGAGCTACTATCAGAATCTTCTACTTCGAGGTTGTCTGCAAGCATTGGGGTCCCAGAAGAAGCTTTTGTAAAAATTCATGAGACTGACCCTGCAGCTGCCTTACATCTTCTTCTTCAATCGAAAACCCGATCTCAGAGCTCGAGTGAGAAAACTGATGGCACATCTCAACCTTCCACTGCTGCAATCAATGCTACTGTCAGACAAGACTCTCTGCTCAATAGGCTCAAGACAGATTTTGGCATGCAGAATGCTTTTGATGTGCTCGAAACTAATCCCTCGAAGGCTTTTGAGTACTTAGCCTTTTTGAGAAAATTGCATAATTCTTCAACTAACACTTTTACTTTGTGTCAAGTTATGCAATTAGAAAGCCTGATCGATCAGTATGCCAAAGTTGTGCAGAAGGAGAGGGAAAATGAAGCTAAACTGAATGTCCAGATGGCTGCTTATGATGACTTAGTCGCCACAGCTGCAAGCTTGGACCAAGAGGTCTCTGAAATTCGAGCACAAGTCACTGCTTCTCATACGCCTAGACTTGATGCTTGCAAAAACAATATCGAGGCTTGGGAAGCTATCATTGTGGATCTCGAACGCCAGATTGCTGAATATAGACAAAAGGTAGCTGATGAGAAACAGACTCAAGCCAACATTGAAGCTGAAATGCTCCTCTCCGTTCAAGCAGAGATTGATGCCAAGGGTAGAGAAGGAGTTCGAGCCATAGACGAGTCTGAAGTGGTAGCAACAGAGATTGAAGCCCTCGAAGACAACAAACGCATACTTAGAGCAGAAAAGATTTCCTTAGAAGCTTTGTATCGCAATGTTGCTGAGGCTCTGTAATTTTTAGTACCATTTGAACAATTCTAACTTTTATCTATCTGCTTTATTCGAATCATCTTGGTTGTAACTTGACAATGCCCTTCTGTGGCAATTTACTATTTCTTACTTGCCATATCCCTATTCATTCTAAGTTTTATTCTGCGCTTATGTTTAATTCGAGTAAAGCTGGTTTATATTTCTTCAAATACTTACCATTTATTCCTAAAACATGTTTCTTAGGACTTAACTCTTCAATTTCATAAGCACCATTTGAAAAAACTTGAACAACTTCGAAAGGGCCTTCCCATTGAGGGGACCATTTGCCTAAGACTCTATCTTTTTTATCCATAGGCAAAATGACTTTCCACACTAAATCCCCTAAGTTAAAAACTTTTGACTTTACCCTTTTATTATAGGCTTTGGCAACTCTTTCTTTTTGCTTAGTCATATATTCTAAGGCTTGTAACCTTTCTTCATCCAAATCAACCAATTCATCTAACATCATTTCCCAATATTTATCACTCGGTATTTCCATTTGCCTCTGTACTCGAAATGATTGCATATGAATTTCCACAGGCAAAATAGCATCATGACCATATGTCAATCGAAATGGTGTAGAGTTAGTTGATTCCTTAGGGGAATTTCTACATGCCCATAAAACTTGATCTAAAGTTTTATGCCAATTCCTTGGCTTTTGAGCAATGTGTTTTTTAATCAAATTAATGATTATTTTGTTGGCTGCTTCAACTTGACCATTTGCTTGGGCATAATATGGTGTTGAAGTATGCAGTCTAAAACCAATTTCACTAGCGAATTCTTGCATTTTTCTTCCTGTGAACACTGATCCTTGATCTGTGGTAATTGTTTCTGGAATGCCAAATCTATAGATAATATGATTTTGAATGAAATTAATCACTGCCTCTTGATCTACATTAGGTAGAGGTACTGCTTCGATCCATTTTGTAAAGTAATCAATACCTACTAAAATGTAGCGTTGATTCTTAGAAGAAGCAGGTTTAATCTCACCAATCAAATCTAATGCCCAGCCCCTAAATGGCCATGGCTTTATTATCGAATGTAACTCACTTGCAGGTACATGTTGTATTCCTGCATGCCTTTGGCATTCTTGGCATCCTTTGGCAAAATCTATGCAATTTTTTAACATGGAAGGCCAATATAAGCCTTGTCTAAACAATAACCATTTCATCTTGTGGCCTGCTTGATGAGAACCACATGCTCCACTATGTATGTCGGAAATAGCTATTAAAGCTTCTGCTTCACTTAGGCATTTTAATAAAACACCTTCACTTGTCTTTTTGAACAATTCATTTCCAACTATAACATAGCTTAAGGCCCTATACTTGGTCTTCCTATCATACTGACCATTAGGGTCTTGTAAATATTCCACAATTGGTTTCCTCCAATCTCCATCTACCAAGTTGTCAATGGTAAAAATGTTAGCATTTTCTTCATCTAAGACCTTGTTCGAGTCATTTTCATCACTATGTGGTGAATCTGCCCCCACAAGTTTTGCCATTGACAAGCTTGAAGACAAAGGTTCATTAAAAACCAATTTTTCCCTAATCTCAATTAACTTGTTAAGATTTTCAGGAGTTACTTTATAGCCAGAAGCTATTTGAGCCAAGTCATTGGCTTCTTGATTTTGTAATCTAGGTATATGCTCGAATTGCACTGACTCGAACTGATCCAACAGATTAGTGGCAATTACAAAGTACTTAGCCAAATGTTCTTTGATACATTTGTATTCTTTTGTCAACTGTTTAATCACTAATTCTGAATCACCTCTAACAATAATATTTCTTGCCCCCAAGTCAATTAAAAGGGCAAGACCTGCAATCAAGGCTTCATATTCAGCCTCATTGTTGGAACAAAACCCATTGATTTTATAATTAAACTTAGTAGGAATTTGGATTGGAGAAATTATCAAAATCCCAATTCCAGTTCCGTGTTTATGTTTGGAACCATCGAAATATAAAATCCAAGGTTGGGTTTCTACATAACTTAGTGGCATTTCAATTATTGAATGATCAACAAGGAATCTGCCACTATTTGACCCTTTCTATCTCTTAAGGGTTTATAGGTTAAGGAGTATTCAGTTAGAGCCAAAGCCCATTTACCAATTCTACTATGTAAAATAGGTTTCTGAAGCATATGTTTAATAATATCGAAATGAGAATAGACATAAACACAAACATAACTTTTCTATAGCACTATATCTAGTTTCAGCATCATTTAATACTCTACTTAGATAATATACAGCTTTCTCAACACCATTTTCATCTTCTTGGGCAAGCATGCTACCAATAGTTGAATCAGATGCTGAAATATATAACTTCATTGCTTTGTTTCGAATGGGAGGCATTAGCGTTGGTGGATGTGACAAGTAATTTTTGATGTCTTCGAACGCTTGCTGTTGTTCTTGCCCCCA